>JAQNBH010000003.1:11435139-12035139 GCA_028752905.1 Cladorhizidae sp. MBARI D1340-BT2
CCTTCTTTTAACTTTATTCCTAGTTTTATGAAAACAATTACTTAGCTGTATGTGGTTTAACATGTACATTATTCCTTATACTAACTAGTAATCCACGTATTATGGGTCCATGTAATGTATTGGAAATACTCATATATATTGCACAAAGATAATTAGCAGTGCACTGTTTGGCCAGCGGAAGTGAGGTGAGGAGGATAATAATTAATTTTTGTCTCAGCCGGAGGGAGAAATTTGCTGGTCATGGTTTCCTTTCCTTTGTTTCAACAAGGAGAACAATCATGTTGAAGTTCACTTTTGGCACTCATTTGCTAGGTATAACCTTCTCTTTTCTTATTTACTGTCTTCCTATCTTCTCTTTCTCAGTTGCTAAGGCACGGCTCTCTCATTTCCGATAGTTTAATAAAAATATCCATTCTGCTAAGATTATTCATAGTTTCATGAAAACCATTACATAGCCATATGTGGTAGAGCATGTGTAATACTCTGTACACTACCTATTAGTCCCATGCATTATGGGTTCATGGAAAAGCATGTATCTAAATTAATCTGAATAGAGAGTCAGCTTGCTTCGCTTGCTGAATGTGCCATTTCCACTATAAAGCGTAATAATACATGGACTAATAGTAGTATGTGGAGTTAAATGCTAGTAATGTGCATGCTTTGCCACCTATTGCTAAGTGATAGTTTTTATGAAACTATGGATATGACAGAAGAATGTCAAAAAACCCATAGAAAAAGATGATGCACACCTCAGAGAGCAAGGAAGAGAAGAAAGAAAAGCAAGGATAAGAAAGATAAGATAAGAGATGGGTAGAGCTAGCAAGAGTACCACAAAAGGTGCAGCTGAACGAGAGTGTTCCCTTCTTGCAGCAAATTGCAGCAAATGAAAGGGAACCAATGACCAGCAATGTTTAAACAACTAGCTAAATTCATAATTGCTTATGAATTTACACATTAGTTATGGTCATGTTTCCATGGAGATTACACATACAGGAAAAAATTAGCTTCTCTATACCTGCAGCATCACAGACTGTGCTGAACAGAAGAGAGAGGTGCCTTCCAGACTAGCACAACTATGTGCTTAGACTATGCTGAAACAGAAGAGAGAAGGCTTCCAACTATGTGCTTAGACCGTGCTGAAACAGAAGAGAGAAGTGCTTCCAGACTAGCACAACTATGTGAACAGAAATGGTAAAAGCAGCAAGACTGGAACATATGAAAGGTCTTGATCAACTGCATCTACTTACAGAAACAGATGAGCAGAGGGCCACTAGACTGAAATTATGTTTTACAAACAAAAACAGATGTTGTTTTCAGAAATAGCAATGCCTGAGTAGGGTGTGAGTCAGTTCTTCCGAACCGGAGATTAGCTGCAGAAACAGCAAAAGGGAGAGAGGCCCAACGAGCATCTGTCAGTCGTCCTCTGCCAGAAGCTGGGTGGCAGACACATTAGAAGTGAGAGAAGCTTAACTGGAGTGACTGTCAGTTCTTAAGCTGCAGAAGTTCATTGCAGAAGTAGCAGAAGAGAGAGAGGCCTGACTGGATCATCTATCACTCCTCCATCACCAGTCTACTCCATGTCAGAGGTAAAGAACACAACTCTAATCGACCCTTATCCCATTCCATCATACTGCAGACGATGTGTCCTATAACCAAGCTCATCATTCACTCAGAGTATTTGCATCAACTACATGCTGATCACTGATACCTTATCACATCTCAGCAGTTGTTTCTACATCATTCGATGTTTCGGGGTAGTTCGCTCCATCGCTCGTGGATGCAAGACCTCTCGATGCAATTCAGCTAAACTACAACCTCAAATGCTGGGCAAGCTACCAGTTGAGCTAACCGCACCAGATCCTGTGTTCGACAAGATTGGTGTAGACTATAATATATGCTGATCTGTCAATGTGAAATATGGATATGTCCACAAACTCATAGTCATCAAGATTCATCTTGCTGACAGTCAAAGCTATGCATCCGGAGTTAGTGTCTGATCTGATCACAGAAGCCTTCATAGTCTCATTGAGACATTTCATTGCTTGTCGTGACAAACCATCACACATTTGGAGTGATCTTGGGTACCAATTTTGTTGGAGCAGCAAGAAATTATTATTTCATTTATTTTTTGGCTAGTCAATCGAATATATATATTTTTGCTTTTAAATGAATCATTTTTGTCTTATTCCTAGAGGATCTAGTCAAGTATCGAAGAGCAAATTTAAGTTAAAGTTGTTGTATAAATTGTTAATGCAATCTAATATATATATTTCAAATGGTTCATTTTTGTCTTATTCCAGTCATGTATCGAAGAGCAAATTTAAGTAAAAGTTGTTGTATAAAATGTTAATGTAAGAGCGATCAGACTTTTCAGGCTGTTCAGAGAGGCCCCTATGTACAATTTTCCTCTCGTAATTAATACTATATTCAGTTTCTGATAGTATTCTCAACCAACTAATTACTGCAATAAGACACTCTGAAAGTTCGTTGTAATCTCGAGTTGCTGAAGTTGACCACAATAACAAGATTTTTAATTGATTTTATTGTTACCGATTGAATATAATAAATAAATAATTACATAAACAGAAAAAGACACAGAAAAATACACATTAGATAATAAATAAATAAACAAATAGATCATTATAAAATTGCATTGCTCTAGCCATTGTCCTACCCATAGCATAACTAATAGAGTAACTGAGATCTATACATTATTGGTCTATAATGGTAATTAATACTAGAAATTGAGTGGCAGATGATAAAAACTAGAGCATGTTGACGAATTGATGGACCATGTCCATTTTCCTTTCTGTATGCCATGCAACCCATTCTCACCTGCCTGTGCAGCCAAAAAAATTTGGCATCCAACCCTATGGGGGGATAATTTAGGTGGGTTTGCAGTATTTATTAAAGTCTTGGTTTGTTGTTTGGCGCTGGCTTGTTCTTCTAGCTGGTAAGGGGTATCATCAGATGTAACCATAGCCCATTCTCAGTTGTACAGGCAGCCAGTCTAGCATCAAATATGTTCCCTGCCGGATGTTCTCTCTTATGATGACTATTACAGATTTATGTCAGCCAGTGTATCTATGTATCTTTCTATCTATGCACCACACAATCACACATAAAAAATTCAATGGGTTACATGCCTTAAATAATGCAGGCTTAAATAAATTGAGAAGTGTTTTCATAGTGATGAGAACCACTGAGAGAATCCCTGAATTCAGGTTCAAAGCCAAACCAGCCTGGCTGTTCTGTGGGAAGTGAGAATAGGCTGCATGGCCTTCCAAAACTACCCCCCCCCCCATAGACTATCATAGAAGGGAAGCATTTTCACTTCTTCTCAGGAAGGTGAGAATGGGCTGCATGATTGTCAGGAAAGGATGCCGACATAGTTACTCAGTTATCAACATGCTCTAGCTTTTTTCTTTTTCTTCACTTGTCACACAAGGTTTAACTTCATTACTACTTTGCGAGTGAAGTGATGGCGAGATGGATGGAAAACTTGGTATTGCTGTGCATGGTGTATCTGTGTATCTATACACAGTAAGTAGTACACTCGCCCATAAAAATATAAAATTAATGGGTAACTTGCCATAAATAATGGGGGCCTACACAAACCAGAAATGGTGAGAATGATTGAGAGTATGCGTGGCTGCAGATTCGAAGCTAGATTGACTGCCCCTGGCAATACTGCTCAAGTGAAAACTGGTTGCCCAGTTATTGGCTGACAAACCCCCTTACCAGGTACCCGAACAAGCCAACCTGATGTAGGACAAACAACAAACAAAGACCAGCATGAGCCATCCAAACTACCTCCACATAGGCCCTCATGCAATTTATAAATATATACTGTGGAGGTACCATAGGTGAGAATGGGCAGCATGGCTGAAAGGAAATGATGATTGATATAGTTACTCGGTTCATCAGCATGCTGTAGTTGCCTTTCTTTTCCTTCTCTTGCCACTCAATGCCTAGCATGCATTACTAGTGATAAGGATAACTAGCCTAGAATTATATGAAATAAATGTGTTTCTTACAGATTGTGAACTGGTACAAGATTCATTGACCTGATGCCTGTAACATAATGAGATGAAAAATTCCGAAACAGAAAAAATGCAAGTGGAAGTATGGCTGTGGGAGGAGTTTTAAGAGCACCAGTACCTAAAATATAGGAAGCACACTCTACTAAATGTGAGCTTACCAGGAAATGCTTTTTGTGGTAATTCTTGGAGTACTAAGAGGAAGACCATGCTGGAGCTGACAAGAACTGATATTTTAAGCACAGTTCTGCGTTCAATATGCTCTCCTCATTATCAAATCACTCCTTTATTCACTATATGCATAAGTTTCTTTAATATGCCAATTATGTACCCAGTTCTCTCTCTCCCATAAATAAACTGAAATACGTGTTTCTCTTACCAAGATTGATAAAAGTTTCTGCATCATGAGAAAATGCTGTATCCAACCTCCACAGTTAGACCACATTGACAAATCTAGTAGCCATGTCAGAATGAAACTCTATCAAACTTTCCTGTCAGCTATTAACCATGCAGTCCATTCCCACTAGCCTGTGCAGCCAGTTCTCTATCCTCTGCTTCAAATCTGCTTCCATTTCCTCAATCTTTTCTTCACTATGACAATCATTCCTGGTTTAGTTAAGCAGCTTTATTGTAAAGGCAGCTGATCTGTCCATATTTTTTTTACAGGTGAATGTACAGCTAATAAAAACATATCAAGCCCACTTCACTCAACAAGAAGACCAAAAAAAGTTTTTATTTAAATGTAAGACTTTGAGTGGTAAGAGAAGGTGCAATTGATGGAGAGAGAAAAGGGAGAAGAGGGGGGAAAAAGGAAAGAAATCCGATGTTTTGTCTATGAGACAAAACTTGAAATCTTAGCAGTCTTAGGCCGAGCCATAGAGCTGAATTCCTAATGCAGTATTGATCTGTCATTATTGATGTCATCATGACGATGTACTGCTTGGATTTATGAAATGGAAAAGTGGCAAAGAATTGTGTGTATTTATATAGATCCCAAACTGGTTAGAGATTTAACATATGCACCATAATGGCTTTGATGTGGCTGGAAAGCTAGTCTGACACTCCATTACACCTCTTACTTGTCAGAAAGTGGAGGGATAACTTCTGCCTGGAAAGGAATGCAAAAGGAATGCAGACCATGAAACAAACGACTCAATTTCTTATTTTACCAAGCGTGGATCGAATAGGTTGCAAATACAAAGTTACTGGAAATTTCATAGTTACTGGAAGCTCTTGGTCCCACACTGCCTGAATAAGTGAGGTTCCACTGTGCTTCCTTTGTGAAGGATTCAAGCAAGTGTTATTTTGGGGGGTTGGGTCAAAATTGGCTGTATAGCTACCAAAGTGATCTTTGTTTTTTTGCTGCCATTTTAAAATAGGGATCAAATAGCAAGTCCTACCACTCTCCCCAATATACTATGCACAGCAGTATATGTACCAAGATATCCATCAAACACCACCATTATGGCTCGCTTTGTTTGCCAGTGAATGGCAGCTCACCTATAAATAAAGCGGGCTTATGTAAGGAATCAGAATGAAGAGAAAGATTAAAATGTCACCAGATTCAAAGGTAGGAGAAAGTAAACTACCTACACAAGCAAGTGACAATTGGCTGAATGACTAATAGCTGACAGGTAAGGATGGGGCAGTTTCATTTAGAAATGCTTAATCAATTATTAATCTTGGAAAGGTGAAAACATGTGCTGCCACTGTTTATGGACAGAGAGAACTGGCTAGCTACATAGTTGGCATATAGAGGATAGTCAATAAAGTGATGATATGCTAATGTTGGAGATGATAAACGTTAAACAGAATAAAGATGCAGTATCAGTTCTTGTCAGCTTCCGCATGTCTTTCCTTTAGTATTTGAGAATTCAAGCAGAAAACACTTTAAGATGACATCATACTTAGTAGCTAACTATGGGTCATCGACCCCGTACTTAATGGGCGACGACCCTTTACCCACATGCCAATACCTACATGTACGCATGCGCACACGAGTATATTGTTAGTTGTAATATCATTGCCTATGTTAAGACAACGCTTTGTGTCCAGTTGAATCTGATGGTAAATAGAACTTGTGTTCTTATCTATGATATTACAACTCACCCTAACGTGGTCGTTTCCCCTCTGATTGAAGCTGGCAAAGAATTTGCAAACCAGGAAGCAAGCTCTGAAGGAATATCTATTTAGCGCCCACTGCATGAGGCATGGATGAAAGGAGATGCCCAATCGATGGATGCGAATACCTGATACCAGAGGGAGCAATGAACAACCCGGCATTAGCTGCCGCGCATCTGTCTGGTCACATCATGAACCACAAAAGCGAAGGGGGGAAATCGAAGACGGAAGCAGTCAAGAGACCCACCATATCCTCGTCAGGTACGACACAAGATTGGTACTATTTCCTATCCAGGTGGGCTGACTATGTGAAGGCCACCAAAACAAAAGGGGAAGAAAGAGCTATCCAGCTGCTCGAGTGCTGTGACCCAAGGTTAAGGAGAGATCTGCAGAGGAACGCCGGGGACATAACCCTATCCAGTTTGCCTGAGAAGGACATCCTAGCAGCCATCATGGTGCTAGCCGTGCGAATGGAGAACCCCACAGTGGCAAGGAACTGTCTCCACAGCATGACCCAAGACAGAGAAGAACCCGTCAGGGAATTCGGGGCTCGCCTCAGAGGACAAGCTTCTATCTGTAAGTATAATAAGAAATGTACATGCGGTCTAACTGTTGATTATACAGAGGAGAACGTTGCTGATGCCCTGATAACAGGACTGTCGGACCCAGACATTAAACAGGGAATACTGGGGGAACCTGACCAACCGCTCACGATGGAAAAGGTGATGAGCTACGTGGAGTCGAAAGAGGCGGGAAAGGCATCTGCATCTAGGTTAGACACACAGAGTTCAACCGACGCAATAGGGAGTGGCTACAGGAAGCAGACAAGAAGAGTTCGAGATACACCCCCACGGGAGAGGACGTCGACGAGAGATGAAGACGACTGCTACTTCTGCGGACAGAAAGGTCACGGCAAATACCTTACCCATTCTATCAGAAAGGAGGAATGCCCTGCATTCGGTAGGAAGTGCAAAAGATGTGGCAAGGAAAATCACGCAGACAAGGTGTGTAAAACCAAATTAGCACATAAGAGTGTACAAGAAAATGCCATATTCCACCAAGTATGTGTCATGTCAACACCTGACAGAAATAACTGCCACACGTTGAATCACCACATCTTTAACAGGTGAAACAAGAAATGGGAGAGACGACACGCTCAACCTCAACCCATAAGAAAGCTGACCGCCACACTGGATAAGGACGACTACACCCAGTTGAGCCTACCACAGAGGCCAAAGCACAGAAGTATCAAGATTGAAGGGATGGCTGACACAGGTTGCCAGAGTTGCCTTGCAGGCACCAACTTGCTCAGAAGACTGAACCTATCCACGAAAGATCTGATACACGTCGACCAGAAAATGCGGGCTGCTAACAAAAGTAACATCACTGTTGTCGGTGCCATATTACTCACGCTAGCACAGGAAGAATCGGAGAAAATTACAAAACAGATGGTATATATAACCCCCAATGTTTCACGTTTATTCCTATCCAGAGAGGCTTGCTCAGACTTGGGACTAATACCTCAAGGATTTCCAGCGACTATCATTGCACCAATCAGTGGCATTACGGATGACAACAGGCCACACAAGGATAACACAAGCGACCCTATACCGCAGGGAGACCACAAGGAGCGGACTCACTCGATACCGAAGGACAAGAAACGCCCTTGCTCATGCCCAAAACGCTCCCCACCCCCGCCGGGGCCGGCACATCTGCCTGTACCAGCGACCGAGGCCAACAGGGGAACACTAGAAGCACACCTCAGAAAGATGTTTAGAGCATCAACCTTCAATGTCTGCGACCATCAACCGCTGCCGATGATGTCTGGTCCACCACTACGTTTAAACATCGACCCCGAAGCCACACCAATAATGGCCCACAAGGCAGCATCAATCCCAATCCACTGGGAAGAAAAGGTCAAAGCTACATTGGACAGAGACGTCAGACTTGGAGTGATAGAGAAAGTCCCAATCGGAACACCAGATTCATGGTGCCAGCGAATGATGATAGTTGGAAAGAGCAACGGAGAACCACGCCGAGTCATCGACTTCCAGGCCCTAAACCGCACAGCCACAAGGGAGACTCATTATACCAAATCTTTTCTCGATACCCTACCGGCATTGCAACCCCTGACAAGATGGTGCTACCAGACGTCATGACTGCACCACCACCAAAGATCCCCATTACTCTCATGGCTGGCATTAGCACAGAAAACCAAGGAGAACGGGAAGAAGATGATCTCACAGAATCTCTGTGTGTAATCTTGACATCAGCTATGCCCATCACGTTGCAAAAGCTAAAAGAGGCCTCAACAGCAGATGATGACATACAAATGCTCCTCACCGCAATTGAAGAAGGTTTCCCTAACAAACGTACGGACACCCCATTGGCCATCCGTCCATACCACATCCATCGGGAACACCTCTACTCAACCGATGGGGTGGCAGTATACAAGGACAGACTCGTTATCCCGATGGCTCTACGGGACGACTGCCTCAACGCATTCCATTCGGCCCATCAAGGTGTAACTATGATGACGGCCAAAGCAGAATCCTCAGTATTTTGGCCAGGAATCTCTGCAGACATAGCGGACCGCAGAGCAAACTGCACAAGATGCAATACAATGGCGCCATCCCAAGCAGCTCTACCCCCAATACCACTTACAGTGCCAACTCATCCATTCCAGAGCATCTGTGCGGATTATTTCAACCACAAAGGCCACACATATGTGGTAATCGTGGACCGATACTCTGGATGGCCAATAGTGGAACGCTCCCAAGATGGAGCAAAAGGCCTGACGAGCAACCTCAGAACCATCTTCTCAACATTCGGCATCCCAGATGACTTGACAACGGATGGGGGACCTGAATTTACCTCTTCTCACACGAGAAAATTCCTGGAAAACTGGGGAATATCACACAGGATCAGCTCGGTAGCAAATCCAGCAATTGCCGAGCAGAAATTGGGGTGAAAACAGTGAAGAGAGCGTTAGCAGGGAATACCCCGGATAATGGAGAACTCAACACGGATGCGTTCCAGAAAGCAATGCTCACATATAGGAATACCCCGGACCCAATTACAAAAGTGTCACCGGCAATAGCAGTATTTGGCAGACCTATCCAAGACTTGTTACCAGTGTTACCAGGAAAGCTAAAGCTTCATGATTACTGGGAAAAGATACTGGACAGCAGAGAGAAGAGCCTCGAAGACAGACATGGGAAAGAAGCGGACAAGTGGACTGAACATTCGAGACCACTTACACAACTCAAGATAGGAGACAAGGTTCGCATGCAAAATCAAACAGGGAATTTCCCACGACGATGGGACAAAACTGGCACGATTATCGAAGTAAAGCAATTCCACCAATATCTGGTGAAGCTACAAGGCTCGGGGAGAATCACTCTTAGAAATAGAAAATTCCTACGACGATTCTGCTCACCTACCAAACCGGATGTAATGCCAGAGCTGATACAACCAGCCCAGCTGCCCAACATACAACCAGCCCAGCTGCCCAACATACAACCAATTGACATAAACATCAGGCCACTGGACGCCACGATTCGCCAAGAGATATCACCTCCCACACCTACTGTACCTACTACAGACATAACCATGGCAACGCCCACCAACCACCCTGTGGAATCCAGATTGACTGGAAGCCAACCAGCTATATCAAAGAACCCCCAACTCGAGAGGAACCCCACCCCAAAGGAACCAGTCTTCACTCCGGTCCTACGACGGTCAAAAAGACAATGCGTGCTGAAACTACCTCAGCCTTCATACAAGTGAAGGCTTGGGGGGGGGGATAGCTAACTATGGGTCATCGACCCCGTACTTAATGGGTGACGAACCTTTACCCACATGCCAATACCTACATGTACGCATGCGCACACGAGTATATTGTTAGTTGTAATATCATTGCCTATGTTAAGACAATGCTTTGTGTCCAGTTGAATCTGATGGTAAATAGAACTTGTGTTCTTATCTACTTAGTGCACTATGTTTCCATCTTCAGGGGAAGGTTCCCACACCAAACCTCCTCTCACAGCTATCTATGACATGCACATTTCCATAATGTTGCCAGGTATCACATTGTTCGACCTTGCACCAGGTCTAAATCTATAAAGAACACATAAATACATACAGTTCTTGGCTACTTATCCATATTACAATCCACATTACATCATGATGATGCACATACAGACTCTATGAGACCTTCAGCTATGCAAGGGTTAGAAGAATGGCTAGAGTAATGAATCTAACAAAGCTACAATTCAGGTTTTGTCCCATACAGGATCAGGCTAAAATAATTGATGTTTTTCCCCTTCCTTTTCACCCTCTCTTTTTCATTCACACACTCACCGCTCAATGTTGTTACTAATAGAGCTATCCAGCATGAATTCAATTCTTCTTCTTCTATGCATGAATCAAAGAATTTATAATTGCCATGGCCAGTAGTATGATTGTGCAGTTGGTGTGTTTGGAGCAAGATCTGGAGTAACAAGAATATATTCAATTAAGTCACATGCGCTATTCATGCACTTTTACAGAACTTGGCTACACACGATGCATTATAGAGTATCGGAATCCTCTATTGACACTGTGAGATAATGAAGATTATTAAAAAAATTGCCAAAGTGAGATGTGATTTAAAAATATCAAGATTTTCCTGTCGAATCTCCTGGTAGTAGAATTTTATGTCCAAATCAGTGAACAATTCAGGACAGAATCAATGGCATCTGTTTCAGAGAATTTTGCAAGAGCTACAAAGAAGCAAGAGAAAGAGTAAATGAACTCAAATGTTGTCATTGAGCTGAGTAGATTAGTCCGGAGCATGTTTGATTATTTGTTACGATCATTACAAACTTAACTTATGAAGATCACAAACTTGAGAATATCTCCCTTCAGACAATTCAACAAGTCCACTCAAACGAATGTTTTGACTTGTTTTAGTAAGGTGAAAAGTGATGCTCTTCACTTGAAGTGTCTGCACCTTTGTTGCCACATAGAAGAAAAGTGGCAGATAAGTTTGAAGTAGGGAAGCTGGATCTGAATTTCTTATTAAACAAAAAGAGAACTAGAGAAGAATCTATTTTGAAGCCATTGACATCATTGTACCTTCTATTCTAGACCAATTTGAACAAATAGGATTCAGAATACTTAGTAAATTTGAAACTTTGATTCGCCTTTAGTATCAGAGGTCTCAGAAGAAGTGATTTAATTTTATCACTCAACTTCAGCTGCAGTTGACCCTCCTTCATGCTATCTATATATATAGTTCCACTGAAGTAACCGCTGGAGGATTTACAGCTTCTTGAGGTCTTGACTAGTCTACAGCAGGGATTTTTTAAATCAAAACAAGTAAACTGATTCCATCACAGTAAGAAGTTTCACTGCACTATGTCATCTGAAAATATGACCAGTCTGACACTGACTCAAGACAGATGAAACTGGCATATGTCTGGTAGTAAAGTGATGACAAATGGACATATTGCACACGAGTTGTGTGTGGCAAAATGTATGTATATAGATACAATAGATATGTAGATAGATAGATAAATATCTCGAAGATGAAATCCATGGCTTTAATGTGTTTTTTTCTGCCAGTTTACGACCTCTGTGAAGGATTGAAAGCTGATAATGCTTGCAGTGTTAAAATAGGCTAAAACACTTAAATTAAGGGGTGTGTTTACCATGATTTTTAATCTTCACTAATTTTCATAACATTTTTGGTCTTAATTTTTTTAAATTCATTTTCAGGGCAATGTGGTACGTTTGATGCCCTATCTAAAGATATTTAATTTGTGTATAGCTACTTATTTCTTGATAGAGCAGCAACTTTAATATACCAGTTGTTTTCTTTCTCTATCACCTCCACTGAGGGATACAGGGTTTCTATGATAAGGTATGTTTGGTTTTAGGAAAAAATATGATTTTTTAGGTTGACCTCCAGACCACTACAGTCATTTTACATATCTGATTGTGCTAACCACAGCCTAAGTGGGGCGGTCTGGCTATGAGGTTAGCTAAACTTCTATGCACAGAGAAGTGAGGTACCATATTGACCTACGAAGTAGCTATATACAAACTAAACAAAGAAAGAGCATCAAATGCACTACATTTGGCCTCAAAATGGCGACAAAAAACCAAAAAACAAAAAGGGTACGAGAGATTGAGTGAAAAATTGTGGTAAACACCACCTTAAGGATACCAAGAAGCCACCAAGGTAAGTTTTAGCTGAGTTTAAACTTGGCTCTGCCATTTAAAATAGGAGTGCTACTGCACTCTCAAGTACATACATAAATAGATATGCCATGCATGGCAATACAGTGCCAACTTGTCCCAACAGGGCCAATCCCAACTAATTCCAAGCCTTGCTAATCTGAATGGAGATTATCAATTAGCTCATTAATATACGTAGGCTTGGCAGTTCTAAGTGGTTCTACCAAATGGTTTGTACACACTCTACCAGCCCAAACAGGGGCATTATATATTTCTGTGGGCTTAAATTTACAATACAGTCTATACTGGTTTAAAATCAAGCCTACAGTATACTGTACAATAGTCAAAGAACAAACTCATCACGATTACTCAGAATAAGGTAACTGAATATTTCTATATTGTAAACACTGTGGTTACATGTGTGCTGTATAAATTATTATAACTAGTCCACAGTAAAATTTATCCAGT
The DNA here is from genome assembly GCA_028752905.1 of Cladorhizidae sp. MBARI D1340-BT2. Classification (NCBI taxonomy): domain Eukaryota; kingdom Metazoa; phylum Porifera; class Demospongiae; order Poecilosclerida; family Cladorhizidae; species Cladorhizidae sp. MBARI D1340-BT2. Next base: position 11,447,991 of record JAQNBH010000003.1, read on the forward strand.
TTGAGTAATCCAAGCAAATTCACAAATCCAAACACCCCAGGTACAGGCCTATTCAGATTAGTGAGGTTGCACTCTAACAGTGAGGATCTCTGATTTGAGGGGAATATTGGTTGAATACACTTATATCAAAGACAAATTTGTTGCCCAGGAGAACCATCGGCAGTACATCAAATCTGGCACATCTTCAATGGTGAAGGAGGCATTATGAAGGGTCCTGCCAGTTAAGGGTTGGAGGTGTTGTTCTATCACATTGTGACAGATTTCATTCATGAGGTGTACGGTGAAGTTTCTGATCTCAATGTGTCTGATCAAGGTGTAACAACCATTTGTGAATGACAGAGTATGCTATCTCCTCCCCCAAACCCTGCCCCCACCACGAGCATGCGTAGATATATAAATATGCCATGCACAGTACTTTTCCATTCAATAAACTTCCCATGAGGAGTCACTTTGCTCACCAATAAAGTCAACTATAAGTCACCATTCTACCTATGCACCCGTTGCAAGTAGGATGTGTAGGAGCCATGCCTGCCTTGACCAAGTTCTATTCTTGTATTATAGAGTTGTAGATAGTTATACCCTGCACTGGAAACATAATGATCAAAATTTCTTGTCTTTATAAACAGTCTGTGCAATTGAAAATTTAATAAATCCACCAAATGTATTCTAGCCAGGAACCTTGGCCTGTTTTCTGACCGGTTAACATGTAATTGGTACTATATGGTTAGTGATTCTGTGTGCAACAAACCAGTCCCATATATCCATGAAGTGATGGAATAATAGCCAAGGTTCAGCTAAGGTAAAGCAACAATGGTCCAATTCAGTTGTTAGATTGTTGTAGCCATGTTGATAACAGAGAGAGTCCAGGGGAACTCAGTAAAAAACAAAAAAACAGAACTGACACAGAATGGTAATGGTCACTCTCCTTTTATATTTACTGAAATGTTAATAGAGAACTTGTATGGAACACAAGCACATATGAATGTGCAGGATTGAGCTTGCAGCACCATGGTCTTGCAGGCTTGAGTGCAAGCATGGCCACAAAAAGTTAGTCCCTGCAGGGTTAAAAGGAAGCTCTTAAAAATAGTTATGGTTACGACTTTGGACCTCCCTAGATTCTACACATTTTACTCGATGAACTTGATATAAAAATGGTCTCTCCATGTGCTCTCTTTCGATACCAAAATATTGTACACGTATAAACATGCCAAAGTTACCTGCAGACAAATTTGGGTACCTCAAAATCGGGAACTGGCTGCAAATGTGGCTCCTGATTGGAAAGTGCATGGCAGCTGAAAGTATAATCCACAAAAAGAAGCCTAGGCAACAGGGTTTTTTCATTAGGCATTAATAAGTGGCTAGGTGGTTAAGCTTTGCCACTGAAAATGTCGATGGTTTGCAGCAGAACAAACGATATTCTTGAGGCAGCTTGGGATCAGTTCTGGTAGAAATGACCCATACTATTTCTTTCCAATCGCGGATCATTAGTGCTAATTATGCCCTTGCTACCTTTTGCCACCGCACTCACTTCAGTGACCTTATTAAAATTCAATTTCATGCTAGCATAATTTAAAATACTCCTTCTGATAATTAAATTTTTTTTTAGAGCAAGCGGTTTATGAAGTATCATTATTTTATTATTGCTCCATTCAGGTGCAGGCCTTATCTCAAGTCAGTATATTGGTTTTCAAAGAATCAACCAAAAATGCTATTGCTCTATACTTTCAAATCCAGCTCTTCGCTTCTGGGCTTGCTTGAATAGGTCTATCTATAGTATACTAACTTTGTTTCACGAATTGTGATTCATTTCTAGTTCATGAGGTGACAAAAACTTTGTCAGTAACCATAATTATTTACAGCATGTACAGGATTATGCTGGGTTCTCACAGTTGAGTGGTGGGGTCAATAGATAAAACATATATTTTTTTATACACTGTACAAATAGTGAATGCAGTGTATTTTTTAAAAGCCCCTAGTGAATGAGTATGTACCTATTTCTTTGTAGAATAATATCTAGTGTTTACATTCAGTGTTTCTGGTCTTAACTAAACCATTTCCGTCTTTGCAAAGATGTTCACATACACTTCCATGGCATATTGGAAATTTGTGAAGTTCCAATGCCTGCTGTTTAAACTCATTTATATTGCTATGGTATGTTTGTGTAGTTTTCCACATGTAAGTTTTACGTGAAGTCTGCCAAAACCTATGTTGGGAATTCTTCAAATTATTACTTATAATTACAGGTTGTTTTACAACTCAAACTCAGCTTTTAGAAGGAAGGAAACAGCTACCACTTTTGCAAAGATGTTGACACACATCAGTAAACAATTAACTACTGACAAGGTTTGTGTTGATAGCATGCATGGGTAAGGAAGCCAGCTGTCATGAAAACCATTTGAGTTGAAATGCCTGTTGTTAAAGCTTGCTATTGTGTTTGGCAGTTTTAACTTCTTCACATATAAAACTTAAGCCATCATGCATTTATTGTATGGGATCCATTCACTGCATGGAATATATATTATCAAGGAGATGCTATAGAACACAGTTTATGAATAATGGAGCAGAGATCTCACACCGAAGAAAACATTAGAAATGACTCTTACAGGAAACCAACACGGTTTCTTGGGAGTGGTCATATCCAACTGGTGGCAAGTGTGACAGATATGATGGAAGAGACTACAAAAAAGGTATGGTGAATATATATATAATGATTCCTAAAACAGATAGGGATTTCAAAGTAGACATTTGTAAACATATTGAAAGTGTCTACAACCAAGGGGGGAGTGTTGCACCTCAAATGTTCCCTGTGCTGCTTTCTGTTCAGAGTTGAAGAGACAAGCAAAGGAAGATGGGCATACTTATTCATCATTTGGTATTTTTCCCTTTACTAAACAGCATAATAATGTTGCTGTATTAAACTTTGATTTGCCTTGAAGGCATAAATATCGCAGGAGTTTGCAAAAAATCCCTATGGCCTTATGATGAATCAAAATTTGTAGTACAACCTGTATTTCCAGTATATTTAAGTGTAACAGGGAAAACAATCTGCAAGAACCAATGCCTCGATCAAGACATCCACCAATTAAGAGTTTCTTTAAAGCAAAAGGTTACCAATAGCATTTGTGGTGGAAATTTAAGGCAGGTTTTTCAGTCCTGAGAATAAAAAAATTAAAAAAATGCCTTTCCATTTATTGATGAACTTCAAAACTACCAGCATATGATCCATGCAGTATTAGCTGTTGTATACGATGACAACAAAGACCACATAAATATTCTGAATAGCTGGGAGCCATCATTTGGTGAAAATGCCTGCTTCTACATGCCTTACACTACATTGTTGATCATGACAGAAGCTTAGACTTTTAAAAGGTAGAGAGAATGGAGAGTCCCAAACACTGCATCATGGTTCGAGGAAGTAAGAGAATTCCATGACATTTAAATTTGAGCAAGTTTTTTTGCATTGTTATTGTAGCAGAAACTTTATTACTAGTTGCATATATAGATAATGACAAAATTATATTTATAATAGTATAGGCTATATATTAGCTTTGTCATTATTGTCACATTTTTACTCTGTATAAAAATATGTACTGTATTCTATATACTCCCACACATACATTTTATTTAGATGTTATTGGGAAATTATTGGTTTGAACCATATTTCAAAATGACAGATGGCAACTCGTTGAAAGACAAACACTCATATCTCAGTTAAAAATCACATTGGCAGCTCTCAGCTGCCTAAATTTGTTTCAGCTGTGCATGCCTTGAAATCCTTGTAATGTTGGAAGCTGCAGACCAAAGGAAAAAATATATATATGTTTGAAAAACCCTTGCTTCTATCTGTTTCTTCTATCTTCCCCCCTTGCATAACTTGGATACAAAATATAGGTCCATTCTAAAAAAAACAATAGCACTTCACTACCAGAAGTTTCTATATGTTCTAATGCACATCCATGACTAATAAAAGTGGTAAGTAAGTATCAGTCAGTGAATTAGTACTGATGAGTTGGTGATCTAGCTATATGACCTGAACAAATGCAAGGCATTGGGTGAAGCAAAGGTGAGAGGGAGAGGAACCCCCCACGTCAATTGTTTTATTTTAAATTGCATTGTTTTAGCCCAGCATAGCTAATGCATATTACAGTAGTACTAATCTGCACATTATATATGTTATGCTTGCATTGTCATATGGGGAAGTATATAGCTGAGAATTGTGAATCGTACATTTCTTATAGATTTCGAACTGATGCTAGCTGGCACAAGGCTATATATAACGTGATGTCCTACAAGGTGATTGCATAGCTAATTTTGTAATGAAAATGTGCATGTGGAAGTACGTTTGTGAGAAGAGTTTTGTTAGGTATTTGTAAAGAAAGGTAGAGAGCAGGAGTTGTTGGACCATCTGAATAACATCAGGCCATCTATAAAGTTTACCATGGAATTTGAAGTGGCCACATCGTTGCTATTTCCTGATTGCCACCTAACAGAAAGGAAGATGGAAGACCAGTTTCCAGAAAAACCCCACATACCAATCAGTACCTTGATATAGATCATGTCATCCTATCCATGTCAGAATAGGAGTGGTGAAGAGCTTGTATGATAGAGCTAGGTGTGTAGTGACTGAGAAGGAGGACCTATCTATGGTAAGAAGATTAAATGGGGACTTTATAGAGAATGGCTATCCACAAGCCTTCATCAACCTTATGTCTCTAAATGCAGTAAAGAAGATGTGCACAGATATAGGCAATCAGGGGTTTGAAAAGAAGGATCCTATGGTAATAATTCTTTATGTAGAAATGAGTGAAGACATCAGGAGGGTATGTAGGAAGTTTCAATATCAGAGTCATTTTCAGATCAGGAAGAACTCTGCGGACACAACTGAGAAGAGTGAAGGATGGCTTACCAGCTACTATGCACTCATGCAGATGTGTTAAGTACTATATAGGGGAGACCAACAGAAGACTGGAGACCAGAGTGAAAGAAACATCAAGATGCCTGTAAAAAGTGTGTTAATGAGAAATCTGCGATTGTTGAACATGCATAGTGGATATCCCATTTTGTGGGAGGAAGCTACCATCTCAGACCAGGCCATAAGACAGAAGGAACTACTAGTGAAGGAGGCATTGCACATCAGCCTTGCACCAAAGTGTGAGTGGTTCAATCAAGGCTGTGGAATGTACTTGCCTAGCTGCTGGGGGCCACTCTCAAGAGCCTGACTTGAAGCCACGACCACTATAATTTTTCTGTATTCAATTCAGTTTAATATCAAGCATATCTTATTTTATATTATTATTATTATTATTGTTATTATAATATTGTTATTTTTATTGTTATTAAAAAAATATATATTGTTAATATTATTGTTAGTTTTTTAAATAATTATTGTTGTTATTGTTGTTACTACTATTGTTATTTATTATTTTATTATTATTATTATTATTATAACGCTACTGTTATTGTTGTTGTTATTGTTGTTATTATTATTGCTATTATTGGTGTTATTATTATTGAACTCTCAGTTGACATAATAACATTATAATCACCTTCTCAATAATCAACTTCAAATTGTATTAATTCGATGTTTCGACTAGAATGCTCTAGCCTTCATCAGACATGCTATGCTATATACTGGTAGCTATATAGTTATCCACCACATGCCAGTACATGTGCCTAGCACGTGCACCAGGTGTATAATATATTAACAATAACAACAACAAAAACAACAACAAAACAACAATAAATATAACAACAACAACAATAACAACAACAATAATAATAATAATAGTAATAATAATAGTAATAATAATAGTAATAATAATAGTAATAATAATAGTAATAATAATAGTAATAATAATAGTAATAATAATAGTAATAATAATAGTAGTAATAATGGTAGTAATAATAGTAGTAATAATAGTAGTAATAATAGTAGTAATAATAGTAGTAATAATAGTAGTAATAATAGTAATAATAATAGTAATAATAATAGTAATAATAAAAATAATAGTAATAGTAATAGTAATAGTAATAGTAATAGTAATAATAGTAATAATAATAATAATAATAATAATAATAATAATAATAATAATAATAATAATAATAATAATAATAATAATAATAATAATAATAATAATAATAATAATAATAATAATAATAATAATAATAATAATAATAATAATAATAATAATAATAATAATAATAATAATAATAATAATAAAAATAATAATAATAATAATAATAATAATAATAATAATAATAATAATAATAATAATAAATAAACAAATAAAAATATATAAATAATAAACAAATAAATTAAAATAAAAAAAACAAAAACAATAAAAATAAATGAATAGAAAAACTTAATGACCATTTCGGAAAATATGATTTTTGAGAGAGCCCGTTTCAACAGAATATCACAGGAAAATGCTGAATTTTTCATCACAGCTTTGCTGATAGCTGCGAATTCGGCATGATGAAAGATCAAATGGTCTGAGGCTATAGGATATAAGATTGTTCTCTCTCAGAGCATTTCCAGATGCACACAGAGCTTATATTAGAGAATAGTAAAGTTTGATTCCCCAGTGAGAAGCCATCAAAGAATAAGAAACTATTGCAAAGAAAGCCAGAGAGAAGGAATATACCTAGAATCTATCCAACCAACTTGTTCACAATATATCTTTCGGAAAGAAAAGTTATTTGGAAACAAAAATCGTTGCACCAGCACGAAATGTCAAGCAACTGCTTTCTCTCCACACAAATTCATGTAAGAAGTGTAGAAGAAGGTCGCACCAATTTCAGGCTTGCCCTGCCAAGTGTGCTAACTGCTTTGAAGGACACTTCAGCCAATCTCTATCGAAGACTGTCGCAGAGGTAATGGAATCTATGGGAAGTTTGATTACACAAACAGGCAACCAGCAGAATGATTTCAACCTGGACAAAGCATATTCCAACCTAATCAAAAGGGAAGCTCGGTCATGGTTCATGGTGGATAACTAACCAGTGATATTAAAGATAAATAGCAGAGCAGAAGTTATTGCAGTATCAGAGTCCACATGGAACTCACTGAGGACCATCCCAATACTGCAGATACCCAAATGCCTGTTTGGTGCTGCTGACAAACCACTTCACATTCTGGGAGCTGGGAGAAGCATCAGTAACTTTGTCTTTCAAAGTAAAGATGTTTACCCACATGGTATATGATAAATAGTTGGTCCCTCTAGCCATTTGGGTGTGAGCTTTGTGCAAGTTGAAGTTGTCTACAGTAATGTCATCATTAGCAATATCACCGACCAGTACCAAGAATTAATTTCCAGTCTGGGAAATTTCCAAGGAGAGTACATCATTCATCTCAAGCCAGATGCACAATCCGTTGCACTCTACATGCCAAGTAATGTTCCTCGACCACTGCAGAAAGAAGTTGAAATGGCGTTTCACCACATGGAACAAATAGTAATCTTCAAGGTTACTTTGCTAACCAGATGGTGTGCTGGTATGGTAGTGGTAGAGAAAACAAAATGGAAAGATCCACATATGCCTAGATCTAAATCCAAGTGTAATGCGGAATACACTCCCCTTACCCCATTTCTATTCTACCCAACACAATTATTGGGGGCTAGATTGTTCAGCCAAATCGATAAAAACAGTGACATTTGAATTAGTCTACTCATTATCCCGGTAGGACACATTTGCATTAATTAGAGTGTACCAGAACATTTTCAAAGACGAATGAAAGAGTTATTATCGGGCATACTGGAAGTTGCTATGCATATAAATGACATCTTTGTATTCAAGGAAGAGTATGACAAAACTTTGCATGCAGTAACGTAGACAAGTGCAAATCTTACCAGTCTTGTATTGATGTTTTGGGTCATACTATTGATAACTCAGCTCGTGGGAAGATAAAGTGATGGAAAATATGATCCCACCCTCTTCTCTAACAGATTTGTTGAGGAGGTTTATGGGTGGGATAAACCTGCTGCTGAATATTTTATCACTAAAGATAGCTGATATGTTACAATCCCTGGGTGAACTTTGTGTGCATAGAGAGCATGGAATGGACACCCATGCAGAACCAGGCAAGGAAGAACTCATGTCTGCAAGTGTTAGCCCTGTACATGAGGAGATGTACTTAACCAACTTCATGGGGTTCATGGTGACCATGAGATTTAGCTTCATAAGCACTCACTGAGACTAAATCCAAGTGTATGCACAGATTGGGAAGAAGGAGCTAGCCCTCACTTGACATGCCAAAAATCTGCAGAATACATCTTCTGGAAGCCATTTCATTTAGAAAATGACCATAAACGAATAGTACCAATCCCAGACATTTCTCCAGAACTCTATTGAGAGACTTATTAGATGAAATAGAGTCAGTTCCAGATAGAGAGAGGGGTGGAAAAGTTTGTGGAAGCAGTTGTGTCATCTAATGGATATCGCTTGAATGTCTATTGACAGGCATAAGCTAATGTCCCTACAAGTTCCAAGCTGATTGTGTTCTTGAAGTCATTGTGACCCAGCAAACAAGCTATCAAGGATGAAATGAAGCACTTCTGGAAAGACATTTCACATTGGACAAAGACTTATTTCTCTATGGATCCAGAATTGTCATTCCCAAGAAGTTGAAGACGGAGACTCTAGAGAAAACCCAAGGTAATCAAGGCAACCTACACTGCAGACTATAAGTTTCACAATCATTAAGATGGCGTGAGTGTTGTAGGAAGTTGAACAATAATCAAATCTTGTTCTGTATATCAGAAAACTTCATTCCCACCAAGGGAACCATTTCTACCATCTACTCTATTGAGTCACCCATGGTAGAAGTACCCTCAGATTTATTCGAGCTCAATAAACAGCATGTATTTAATCAATGTAGATTACTACTTGGAAGTCCAGATACTTACCACCACCATGGTATCAAGTGTAATCTTCGCTCTCAAATCCATATTCGCTCATCTTGGAGTTCCATCACAACTAATCAGTTATAACGGACTACCGGAGAGCAATGGCTTTGGACACATAACAAGTAGCCACTACATTTGCAAGCCAATGGCCAAAAAGAAAGAGCAGTAAGACAGCAAAGCAGTTACTAGGGAACTCTACAGACCACTATATGGCAACAAACCCACATCCCTGCTGCCATGTAGGTTGAGTCCTACTGAGCTCCCAATGGTCTGTCAGATTAGAACTGATGTGCATAGTTCATTCATACAAAACTAGCTATATACAACTGAAAGGATTTTGAGAAACTGATGACCGATGCAAGCAGAAACCGAAATATGATTAAGACTGACATCATCAAGTCTGTACTATTCATGCCATTCAGGATGATTACCCAGTATGGGTGAACACCCATGTGATCAGGAGTCTGGCACTATCTATGGACCTGCTTGTCCTCCCTGGACTCACCAGTGGAAATAAATCATCCGAAGAAGCCTGCAGAAACTTGACTCAGCTCCGGCCAAGATCAGACTATATAACTTATAACTACAGGAGGTATTGCTCGTCTTTTAGAAGGAAGAGAACTAGCTACCACTTTTTGCTAACATGTTGACATACACTTCACCAAACAATTAACTATACTGATGAGGTTGTTTGGATGGTAAGGAAGCTAGTTGTGAAGAAGAACAATTTGAGTTCAACTGCCTGTTGTTCAAACTGATTTAGTTTGCTACTGTATATCTTTCAGTTCACTCCTTCACACATACCAAATTTATTGCATCATGCATTTATTAAAGTTTATTTACTGCATAATGTATATTGTAATCTAACTAATGACTAATCTGTATTTTAGGAGATGAAGAACACTGTCTATGAAGAATTGAACAGAGATCTCACATTGAATTAAATAACTAGGAATGAATCTCTGACCAGAAACTGCTCCAATATGGCTACTTGGGATTGCCAATATACAACTGTTGCCAAGTATGACCTAGTTGAATATATACAGAGACTAGAAAAAAGGTATGGCTATCATATGATTCTTAAAAAACAAAGAGAAAAGGTAGACCTTCGTAAATATCTTGAAAAGGTTTATGACCAAGGGGGACTGCAGTCCTGCTCTGTCTAGAGTTGAAGAGACAAGCAAAGGAAGATGGGCATACTTATGTACCATCCATTTGACCATAACGTTTGTTAGTTTACTATAACAATCACGTGATGGATAATAATGTTTCAGAAAGTCAAGGTGTTCCACTCCAATTTGCCTTGAAGGCAATAAATATTGCAGGAGTTTGCAAGGAAACCCTATGGCCTTATGATGAATCAAAATTGAAGGTACAACCCGTACCTGCAGCATTTCTAATACAAAGGGGAATACAATCTGCAAGTATCAATCCCTTGATCAAGACATCAACCAGTTCAGGACATGTATAAAGCAAGGTTTCCCAATAGCATTTCTGATGAGAATTTATCCCAGTTTTCTCAGACCTAAGAACAACAAAAGGAAAAATGCCTATACCGACTAATGATGAAGTTCAAAAGCACAAGCCAGAGCTACATGCTGTATTAGCTCTTGGTTTTGATGACAGCAATGATAAGATTATTGTTCTGAATAGTTGGGGATCATCATTTGGTGACAAAGGCTGTTTCTACATGCCTTATGAGTACATCTGTCTTCCTGACCGATGCTTTGGCTTTTGGAAGATTGAGAGAGTTTGTGAGAAAGGAGCACAAAGGCAACAAAAATATGGTTCTGCGAAGTAAAAGGATTTCATGACATTTAGACTTGAACAAGTTTTGTGTTAAAAACATTACTAATTATAATTGCTTGCAGATACCTAATTAATAACATAGATTATTATCAAGTGTTATTTTATTGTCATATTCTTACTCTGTACTGTATTCTCTACATTTCACAAATATACTAATATTTAGAATATATTGAAAACTTTGGTTTGAACCTTATTTCAAAGTGATGGATGGCAATTTCACCAAAAGCCAATGCTCATATCTCTTACATTGGCAGCTTCTTAGTTGCCTACGTGATTGTTTCATCTGAATCTGCCATGAATGCATAGGAAATGGCAGGAAAAAAAAAGTAGAAAGTGTGATAAATCTTTGAAATTCATCTTCGAGGATCTGTGTCTATAATTGTGCTTCACTTTGCATATTTCTTGCATATTATAGGTCTATTCATAAAATCCTTTGTACCAGAAAGTTCAGTGCACATCCATGTCTAGGTTTATTAGACAAATCTTGTTCTGTATTTATAGTAAGAAATCAAAGGCATTGAGTGGCAAGTGATGGTTTGATAGATAGACAGAGAGAGAGAGGAATTGAAACATCAATGATTACTTTGAAATCCTCCATTGCATTGCTGTAGCCATTGTCCTAGCTAAGCATAGGAGAAGGCATAAAACAACAATGATCTGTACATTATTCTTGTTATTGTTTTATAGTGTTGGAATGTGATCGGGAAGTAGCAAAAAATTGTATTATTTCTTAGACATTCCTATCTGCCTGTTGGATGGCAAATTTTGAAACAAAATGTGCATGTGGAAGTATGGCCACGAGAGAAGTTTTGTTAAGAGTACTTGGAACCAAGTTCTTTTGTAAATGGATACTCAGACTTAGGTCATGGGGCAGTGATTTCTGCATTAATTATCAGAGTAGTGAAGGGAGGACAGTGCAGAGGCAGACATAACTTGTTAGAGTGATAGTCTTTAGTATGCTTTGTATGGTTTCCATCATTAGCTTATATCCCATCTACTTACTGTAGGCAAGTGATTCTTTCTATATATGTTAACCATTTAGACAGTTTTCTCTCTCTCATAGAGAGTAGCAGTACTTTTGTTTTCCCAACCTACCAAGACTAATGAATATCTGGTACTTCTTCACTCAGCATGTCTGGTAGAGAGCCTTAAACTGCTTGCTGTTGAAGTCCATAATCTCAGCCTCTAAAGTTCTTTCCTGTAAAATGTAATGTTTTTCAACAGGCAAAATTTGAGGCAAATGGAAATAGAACAAGAAGGTGTGCAACATTTTTCAAGCATTAAAATTTATAAATCTAGAATGGCAGTGAATGTTGCCATTTAGGATAGTTGTTGAAGAACCTCCTTATGGAAGCAAGATAGTCTGAAAGTTTACAGCACGATATAGAGCCCGGTCTATGTCATGACTTGCACAATATATGTATGGTGCCCTAGGATTTATTGCACAAATTCTTGTAGCACACCCTTTAAGAACTCCAACCATTAGACAAACTTCCTATAAGACCCTTTGTCAAGTTATAAATATATTTGGTAAGAATGATAAATGACAAAATCTAAAATTTAAACTTGAAAGAATTTTTTTGTCCACAATTGGGATCTAACTCCTGACCTTAAATCCAAATTCTGACAAGCTAAATATGAAGAGCCCAAAAATATGCTGTAATCCAATTTAGCATTTAGCAGTTACAGACGGTCATATTTTTCAAAACACAGACAACAATAAAACAATAAATGCTAATAACTGTGCCATCATAATTTTGACCATGCATGTCTCTATGTCCAACTCTTTTTCACTCTAGAATTCATGAAGATATTGCTGATGGCCTCACCTGTGATGGATTTGTATTTGCTGAAGTCTAGAAGGAAGCTGCTCCACTGGTTCATAATTTGTACCGGTGAAGGACCATGAAGCCTATATACAACGAACAAAATAAGTGCATATCTAAGTATTACCAAGTGCTTTCAGTTGACATAATGGTACTACAATGACCTCAATAATCAACTTGAAATTTAATCTCTTGATATTTCGACTAGATACTCTAGCCTTCATTGTGCAGTATTTTGGGCCATTGTCTTGCTTCATAATCTTACCGTTATTTGTCTCTTCTACTTTGCTTCATTCGGTTCATGTGCTGGATGCATGTGCCAGCGTGTGGTGGTTTCAAGATGGATAGTGGTAAAGTGCAAGCTGAGCATCTCATTATTCCTGATGAAAGCTATAGCATCTAGTCGAAATGTCAGAGAGTAAATTTCAAGTTAATTACCGAGAAGGCCATTGGAACTCCTTATATTGATTTAACACCTATTTTAAAATGGCAAAAAAACAGTATATATCTCAAAATATCCTCCATAAAATGTGTCTTCAAGGAATTTTTACCAAAAAATACTTTGGAACATGCCTCGAATCTTTTCTGAAGTTAGTAATGCATAGCACCAAAAACCGTTAAAGGAAACAGGATAAACAACGACAATAACAAGGACAACAAGGTCGATCTCACCAGACAAGACCTTTTCGACACCCGAAAAATCTTAAAAATAAATGGACTATTATATACATATCGACAGGGTTCAACTGAGGGGATAAAAAGTACCAGCTCACAAACCATTTAGCTATGTCAGTGTTATTATAACTACTAGGGCAAGGCCTGTTCACTTTCATTGCAAATAACACTATTTTGGCACATTTTAATTCTCCTCCTTTTTTTCTTTTTAATCCTGCCCTTTATGCACCTCCTTATATTTCTTTCATAGATTTTACAATATTTTGTAATTGTAATTTTGGAACCATTAAAACCATGATGTTTTGATGCATTAACAACTCAGTGAGCATTTGCGTAACAAAATATGTACGGTAAAGAATCATATATGGGTTCGAATCTCTGTTTTTGAATATATATTTTTGCAAAGTTTAAACAGGATCATTTATTCACTGATAGGCTTGCTTTGAGTTAGGCTTTTTCCCGGATTTCTGCCTAAGCCGCAGTCCACCTCGTTGGGCAAAGAGTACAAATTCCATATTTTACTGAGCGTTCTTGCTGACTTTGAAATTTTTCAAATACTACTTGCCTCTTTGGTGAATATTTTATCAATTGGATCAATTCCATAGCAAAATTTAAAGTACACTTGCTATTTCTGGCAATATCTTGCAGGCACAAGTTCACACAATGAGCAAGACAGTGATCAGAAATAGCAGATCTATTTTCATCTTCAAATCATTTGGCAACACCAGTAACGTGACCCTAAAAATTTATTGCCCCATCATATCCCTGACCCCGGCAATATTCAAACAGAATGCCAAAAGAAACTAAGCAATCTTTCAGTGATGAGAAGATTCATTCAGATGTAGTAGCATCAAGTTGAATGAGGCAAAAAAAATCTTTATAATTTCCTGACACTCATCGCGAGTAACAAGGAGCTGTTCATGATTGGATACATCCTTTGTTTAATCAGCTAAGAGTGAAAACCACTGCTGAGAAAGTAAATTGCCAACCATTGAACGTAATACTTCATGAGCCATTAGCTGAATCATTTCGTGTGTTTTTTCTGGAGACTAATATTTTTGGGTTTCTACCCAAGATTTTTCATCAATCACCTGCTTGAGCATAACACTCAAATTAAAGCCACCAGCATGGTCATCTCTGACAGGAATACCTTGTTACAATAAATATCGCAAAGAAGAAAACTGCTTTATCAGACTCGGTCTCCTACTAATTTGGATAGTGTCAGCTTGACTCTGGAGCGTTTCAGATACAGGTGTAGACTTCGCTGAAATATGAGCTGCTACAGCATCCCTGTGAGCCTGAGAACATTTAAACTTTGTAGTAGCTTTTTTCCAATTAGAAAAACCGTCTCTGTTAAAGGCCAATTGAGCTTTTGGGCTCATAACTGTAACTTTTGATTTGTCGGCTGCTTGACAGTAATAGCAAAATACTTTTAACGAGGTAGAGCAAAAGTGAATCCACGTGAATGACTCGTACAAAGATGCCATAAAGTGCCTTTTCTGGAGATTTCTTCCAGAACCGTACTTTTTTTCGTTTTGCTTAGCAAGGCTTCATCTGTTGGTTGGTTGATTATTCTTTTGGTACAAAACAAACTATTGCAGATGTTGGAGATTCCGGGTAATGAAGAACTACTAGTAACAGACGCACTTCCATCTGACTCATCACTATGATCACGATGTAAGATATCAGAACAAATATCCTCACCCCTATCACTCAATTCTTTGTTATCATTGATAGCATCTGTTGAGTATTACACAACATTTATTAATGGGAGCTTAACTGACCCGGCCAGTTGCTATATATATACAGTTCAAACAAACATTTAGATGTACTTGGTTCAACTGTGGGATGAAAGAAGGATTTGATGCCCAACTGACTATTTTTTTCCCTTCTCTTTGCTGGGTTCATTTTTGAAATATTCCACATGTATAGTGCATTAAATAGAACAGAGGAAAACACTATTTTGTGTGCATCAAAGTGTTAGCCTCAAGTAGCAAGGTGTTAGCCAGTGAAAAATAATTTAATACCTGATATTAAAAGTAAAATATTATGAAGTGCACCTCAGGGGTGGGAGGCAGCTCCACCCTGTTCTTACACCACTCCATCACAACTAATCAGTGATGATGGACCACAGTATGACTGTTATGGAGTTCAAAAAAATTGTGGAGAGCTATAGCTTTGGACACATATCATTTATCCCCTACCTTCACAAGCCAATTCGCAAACCAAGCCAATGGCCAAGCAGAAAAAGCGGTGAAGACAGTGAAGCAGTTATAAAGGGAACCTTACAGACCACTATATGGGCTGCTTGGGAACCAAGTCATATCCCTGACGCCATGTAGGTTGTATCCTACTGAGCTCCTAATGGTCTGTCAGATCAGAACTGATGTACAACAGCTCAATAAGTCATTCCTCCCAAATTGGCCACATCTGAAAGGATTTCGAAAGCTGATGCCTGATGCAAGCAGAAATTGAAACATGATTAAAACTGACATTACCAAGTCTGTCCTCTTTCTTCCATTCTGGATGATGACCCAGTATGGGTGAACACCCAAGTGATCAGGAGTCTGGCACACCTGCTAGTGCTCCCTGGTCTCGAAATACCATCTGGAGAAGTCTGCAGAAACTAGACTTAGTTCCGCCCAGATCAGACTATCTATTACTTGAACTAAGGAGATATTGCAGTTCAAGCTCATCTTTTAGAAGGAAGAGAACTAGCTACCACTTTTTACAAACATGTTGACATACAACTCATTAAGCAATTAACTACCAGATGAGGATTGTTTTGATAACATGGATGGTAAGGAAGCTAGTTGTGAAGAACAACAATTTGAGTTCAACTGCCTGTTGTTCAAACTAATATAGTTTGCTACTGAATGTCTTTCAGTTCACTCCTTCACACATATCAAATTTATCACATCATGCATTTATTATAGTCCATTTACTGCATAAGGTATATTGTAATCTAATGACTACTCTGTATTTAAGGAGATGAAGAACACTGTCTATAAAGAATTGAACAGTGATCTCACAGTGAATTAAACAACTAGTAACGAGTCTCCAACAATAAACTGCTCCAATATGGCTACTTGGGATTGCCCATATACAACAGGTCTCAAGCGTGACACAGTCGACCACAGAGATTACAGAAAAAGGTATGGCAAACATATGATTCCTAAAAAACAAAGAGAAAAGGTAGACCTTCGTAAATATCTTGAAAAGGTTTATGACCAAGGGGGACTGAATTCCTGCACCGCAAATGTTCTCTGTGCTGCCTTCTGTCTAGAGTTGAAGAGACAAGCAAAGGAAGATAAGAAAGCTCATGTACCATTTGATCCATCGCGTTTGTTTGTTTACTATAACAGTCGCGTAATGGAGAATAATATTACAGATAATGAAGGTTGTCAACTCAGATTTGCCTTGAAGGTAATAAATTATGCAGGAGTTTGCAAGGAAGCCATATGGCCTTATGATGAATCAAAATTTAATGTACAACCCATACCTTCAGCCTATTCCAATGCAACAGGGAACACAATCTGCAAGTATCAAGCCCTTGATCAAGACATCGACCAGTTCAGAGCGTGTATTAAACAAGGCTTCCCAATAGCATTTGGGATGAGATTTTATCCCAGCTTTCTCACAGATGAGACCAGAAAAAAAGGAAAAATGCCTATACCGACTAATGACGAAGTTCAAAAGCACAAGCCAGAGCTACATGCTGTATTAGCTCTTGGCTTTGATGACAGCAAGGATACGGTTATTGTTCTGAATAGTTGGGGAACATCGTTCGGCGACAAAGGCTGTTTCTACATGCCTTATGAGTACATCTGTCATCCTGACCGATGCTTTGACTTTTGGAAAATTGAGAGAGTTTGCGAGAAGGGAGCACAAAAACAACAAAAATATGGTTCTACAAAGTAAGAAAGGTTCATGACATTTAGATTTGAGCAAGTTTTGTGTTAAAAACATTAATTTCATGTAGATAACTAACGAGTATTTATAATGACATAGGTTAATATTTAGTGCTATTTTATTGTCATATTCTTACTATGTACTGTATTCTATAATATACTTCGCAAATATACTAATATTTAGTGAATATTGAAAACTTTGGTTATTTCGAAATGATGGATGCCAATTTCACCAAAAGCCAATGCTCATATCTCAAGTAAAACTTACATTAGCAGCTTCTTAGTTGCCTACATGATTGTTTCAGCTGAATCTGCCATGAATGCATAGGAAATGGCAGGATGAAATAAGTAGGAAGTGTGATAAATGTTTGAAATTCATCTTCCAGGTTCTGGTCTACTCAAAAAAAAACTTTGTACCAGAAAGTTCTAAATATTCCAATGCATGTCCATGGTGAAGTCTGTAGGGATTATGCAGTAGTTTCGTCGATTACCATTTTAGCTAAATCATGTGCTGTATTTCTAAGAAATGCAAGGGCAAGTGATGTTTTGATAGATATATAGATAAGAGAGAGAGGGGACCAAAACAGCAATGATTACTTTGAAATCCTAGTATTGTTACATTTCCTTGCTCTAACCATTGTCTTATCCAAGCATAGGAGAAGGCATAACACAGCAATGGTCTATACATTATTCATGTTATTGTTTTATATTGTTGGAATGTGATATCGGGAAGCAAACAAAATTTCTTACTGATTCCAAACTTGTGCAAGGCTTACTGTTGGATGGCAAATTTTGAAACAAAAATGCGCAGGTGGAAGTATGGCTGTGAGAGGAGTTTTGTTAAGCGCAAGGTGAAACCAAGTTCTTTTGAAGATGGATACTAAGACTGAGGTCATGGGACACTGATTTCTGCATTATCAGAGTGGTGAAGCGAGGACAGTGCAGAAGCAGATGTAACTAGTTAGAGAGAGTGAAAGTTTGCATTGTTTACACTGTCAACGAGTGTTTTTCATTAGACGCTAAAATGTAAGTGCGTGGTCAAGCGCCGGGTGGAAAATGAATTTCGGAGCACTGACCGCGTACTTACGTTTTAGCGCATAATGAAAACACTCGTAGGGCCACTGGTGCTAATTTCAATCTTTAGCACTTTGCAATCTGGAGATATTTATGCGGCAAAATCAGGCATTCAAGTTTTGAAGTTCCCTCCACTTTAGGTCCAGTAGCTTGGCTATAGTTATGCCTATGAAAAATATTTTAGTATAAAAAGAGAGCACACAGAGAGACCTATCTTTTTAGCCTATATCAAGTCCATAGCAAGAAGTTTACAGAATCTACGGAGCTATAAAGTAGAAAACACAGTGTTTTTAATAAAAAATGGTGCTGTTACCCCCTGTCAAGTAGTATGTTATATATTGTAGGAGAATGATAGATGACATAATTCAAAATTGAAACTTTCAAGAAAAAAGATTGTGTTACAAGGTAGACACGAACATCTGACCTTAAAGTCAAAACTCTGACACACTAAAAATAAAGGCAGAAAAACATGCTCTAATCCAATTTAGCATTTAGCAGGCCCATATTTTTCAAAATTTGGAGAGCAATAAAACTAATTCCTGCTCCATCATAATTTTGACAATGCATGTCTATATGTCAAGTCATTTGGCACTCAGTCAATTAGTATGATTGTCTTGCCTGTTTTAGATTCACATTTGCTGAAGCCTAGAAGCTGCTCCGCTGGGTTGTCATTCCTATTGAGTTAACAGACCATGAGAGATGCAATGAATTGCACAACTAAGTATTACAAAGTTCTCAATGCATTCTCACTTGTAATAATGCTATTACAATGATCTGGTCAATAATCAACTTCTCTCGATGTTTCGACTTACACGCTCTAGCCTCCTCCATTGAAGCATTTTGGGCCAAAATCATAATCTCATCGATGTTTGTCTCCCCACTGTTGTGCGAAGAATATCAAGCATCTCATTTTGGATTTTTGCTGACAGGTATGTAGCATTCTTCTTCACCACCATCAGTTGGTCTTCCAGTTCCTTGTTTCCTGTTGCCACAAGCAGATGCAAAAACTCCACCTGTAGCTTTCTTTCCCCCATAGTCTCTCTTGCCATGGAGAGATAGGCCATACTTGAGCAAAAGATGATAGATGTCAAGACTGATTTGAGCTTCTGCTTATTATCTTTCACTTTGAACTGCTCTTATGCATTCATCTGGAGGTCAATAAACTGGCTGGTGTCATGGTGAGTATTGTGAAAAGCACAAAAAAAATATGCCGTAGATTTGACGGCATTGACATCTAGATTAGTTTTCCTGCAGTTGGTGTGAGGACGTGATACCATGACTTCTGTGGGAACAACATGAATTTCTCATTCTTGGCAAAAAGGATGCGAGCTAGACATGCCACACTATTGTATGATTTGGAGTAGTACATCCTGGCGAATTCATCCAAATACGTTGGTTTGAATAGTCTCTGGTAGATCTTTCTTTTTTTGCACCAATGAACTCCTGGCTAGGTAGCTTGAATTTTAACTTTGTTTTCTCTCTTCATCGTCTATCTCATCAGTCACTTTTTCTGACAAAGAAAATATGTCCTTCTGTGAGAGATCTCCTTGGTGACTTGTGGAGTACTGGTCTGGCTGTCAGAAAGTGATGGTCTGGCTGTTGTGTATGCATCCAGCTGTACATTGAAGGAGTGGCCTGATTCTCAAATGCTGAGGAGAGTGGATGTTGAAATTTAAAGTAGTTGTCTGGCTGTCAGATACTGAAAAAGAACTCTAGTCAGAATCTGAAGAAGTGGTGTGGCAGTCAGATACTGAAGGTTGTCGGACTCAAGGCTGGCCTAATATAAGCTGAAATCAAGCCCTAATCCATTACTGATCTGTACAGTAATATGTGATGATATGCCAGGATAATGCCATGAGAAACAACTGCACAAAAGATTGCATTGCTTTAACTATATTTTATTTCCCTAGACCTAGCTTGGCCCTCACCCTAGCTGAAGGCCTAATTCGGTGTTATACTTACCAAAAATCTGCAGAATCCATCCTCTGGAGGCTATTTTGTTTAGAAACTGACCAAAACAAATACTACCAATTCCAGACACTTTCTCCAGAACCCCATTGAGAGACTTATCAGATGAAGTAGAGTCAGTGCCAGAGAAAGAGAGGTGGAAAAGTTCATGGATGCAGTTGTGTAATCTAATGGATATCGCTTGAAAGTCTATCGACAAGCATAAGCTAATGTCCTTACAAGTTCCAACCTGATTGTGTTCTTGAAGTCATGGTGACCCAGCAAACAAGGTGAAATGAAGAACTCTGGAAATATAGTTCACATTAGAGAAAGAATTATTGCTCTAAGGATCCAGAATTGTCATTCCCAAGAAGTTGAGGACAGAGACGCTGGGGAAAACCCACAAAGGTTATCAAGAAAACCTACACTGCAGACTACAAGTCTCACAATCATTAAGATGGTGGGAGTGTTGTAGGAAGTTCAAATGTTGTCCTGTATGTCAGAAGACTACAGTCCCACCAAGGGAACCACTTCTACCATCTGCTCTACTGAGCCACCCCTGGTTTAAGTACGCTCAGATTTATTCGAGCTCAATAACAGTTCTTGCCATTAGAAAGACTTCGTATAAGACCCTTTGTCAAGTTATAAATATATTTGGTAAGAATGATAAATGACAAAATCTAAAATTTAAACTTGAAATAATTTTTTGGGTCCACAATTATTGGAATCTAACTCCTGATCTTAAATCCAAATTTTGACATCCTAAATATGAAGACCAAAAAACATACTGTAATCCAATTTAGCATTTAGCAGTTACAGACGGTCATATTTTTCAAAACACAGACAACAATAAAACAATAAATGCTAATACCTGTGTCATCATAATTTTGATGATGCATGTCTCTATGTCCAAATCTATTTCACTCTAGAATTCATGAAGATATTGCTGATGGCCTCACCTTTGATGGATTTGCTTTTGCTGAAGTCTAGAAGGAAGCTGCTCCACTGGTTCGTCATTCATATATACCGAGGCAACGAACAAATTATTTAAAAATAAGTGTGTATCTAAGTATAACCAAGTACTCAACGGACTCTAATGATACTACAATGACCTCAATCAACTTTAATCTCTTGATATTTTGACTAGATACTCTAGCCTTCATTATGCAGTATTTTGGGCCATTGTCTTGCTTCATAACCTTACCATTATTTGTCTCTTCTACTTTGCTTCATTCGGTTCATGTGCTGGATTCATGTGCCAGGGTGTGGTGGTTTGTAATACAAGATGGATAGTGGTAAAGTGCAAGCTGAGCATCTCATTATTCCTGATGAAAGCTATAGCATCTAGTCGAAATGTCAGAGAGTAAATTTCAAGTTAATTACCGAGAAGGCCATTGGAACTCCTTATATTGATTTAACACCTATTTTAAAATGGCCAAAAAACAGTTTATATCTAAAAAAATCCTGCTTCTTAGTATCATAAAATGTGTCTTCAAGGGATTTTTACCACAAAAATACTTTGGAACATGTCTCAAATCTTTTCTGAAGTTAGTAATGCATAGCACCAAAAACCGTTAAAGGAAACAGGATAAACAAGGTCAATAACAAGGACAACAAGGTCGATCTCACCAGACAAGACCTTTTCGACACCCGAAAAATCTTAAAAATAAATTAACTATACTTATCGACAGGGTTCAACTGAGGGGATAAAAAGTACCAGCTCACAAACATTTAGCTATGTCAGTGTTGGTATTATAACTACTAGGGCAAGGCCTGTTCACTTTTGTTGCAAATAACACTTTTTGGCACATTTTAATGCTCCTGCCCTTTATGCACCTCCTTATATTTCTTTGCTTTACTTTCATCGAGTTTACAATATTTTTTAATGGTAATTTTGGAACCATAAACCATGATGCCCCTTGCATTAACAACTCAGCGAGCAATTGCATAAACAAAATATGTACTGTAAAGAAGTCATATACGGGTAAAAAAAATTCGAACCTCTGTTTTTAATATATTTTTTTGTTGCAAACATTAAACAGGATCATTTATTCACTGATACAGTTAGGATTTTTTCCAGATTTCTACAGTTCATGCCTAAGCATTAGTTGACCGCATAAGTGGGCCAGCATCAAAGATCTCTGGGTTTCAATAATGGTTTAATGGGTGTCTGTAACCTTCCACCGACCTTTTTTTGCTTGGTCATGGCACCAGCTCATTTTGGGCACTAGCTGGCTTATTTTAAGCTCTAGCCCACAGGACTTTGACCGGTATGCCTAATTGCGAACTGGACTTGCATATAGCCTTGACTCACTTGAAAGAGGAGTTCTCTCTTTCTGTCTGGGTTGGATCCTCAAAACTGTAGCTATAGAACTTCATTTGTTCAATTATCATTATCATTATGTGCATAATATGATTCATTTTTGTATGGAATAAATGTAGAATACCTGTCTAATTACTTATGCACAACTAATTAAATTCTCTACTTTTACTCATGTTTTTTCAGTTACTACAACCCACAATGTTGTTCCTCTCACCACTCTTCCTTCCACTTCTTCCACATTCGTAGGGCAAAGCCTCTGTATTGGTATTATGTTTCTATAATCTTTATTTGCAGGCATATAATATGCTTATGCTAGTACAGGAAAGCTTTTTGAGCATCATCTATTCTGCTAAAAAAGAGAACAGCCAACACATGAGCAGCATATTGGTTTAATTTTTTTGTATAAAACTGGGTATTAAGAAAGTTAGAGCAATTTTTTATTGTTTTAAGTGACAAATGAGACTTTAGTAATGACGCTCAGCATTGAGCAAATAAATAAATGCTAGAGCATGTTGATGAACGAAGTAATTATGTCCATCACCCTTTCCTCTTACCTATTAATCATTCAGCCCATTCTTACCTGTATGTTTAGCAAATTAAGTATGAGAGCCAACAGGAGGTGGTTTTGGAGGGCTTGTAGGGGTCTTGTGTTTATTTCTGCTGGCTGTTTTTGCTACCTGTCAAGGTTCCTTTCGGCATTAGCAGTGTACCACCGGAAACTTTTAAAACAAGAATTAATGAATAATTATCAGGTATATTGGAAGTTGCTATCTATTTTGATGAGCATACTTGCTGAGTTTGAACTTTTTCAAATACTACTTGCCTCTTTTGTGAATATTTTGTCAATTGGATAACTTCCATAGCAAAATTTAAAGCTTCCTTTATACACTTGCTATTTCTGGCAATATCTTGCAGGCACAAGTTCACACAATGAGCAAGACAGTGAACAGAAATAACAGATCTATTTTCATCTTCAAATCATTTGGCAACACCACTAATGTGACCCTAAAAATTTCTTGCCCCATCATATCCCTGACCACGGCTATATTCAAACAGAATGCCTAAAGAAACTAAGCAATCTTTCAGTAATAAGAAGATTCATTCAGCTGTAGTAGCATCACGTTTAATGAGGCTAAAAAAAAATCATAATTTTCTGACACTCATCGCGAGTAACAACCAGCTGTTCATGATTGGATACATCCCTTTTATCATCAGCTAAGAGTGAAAACCACTGCTGAGAAAGTAAATTGCCAATCATTGAACGTAATACTCCATGAGCCATTAGCTGAATCATTTCGTTTTTTATTTCTGGAGACTAATATTTTTGGGTTTCTACCCAAGATTTTTCATCAATCACCTGCTTGAGCATAACACTCAAATTAAAGCCACCAGCATGGTCATCTCTGACAGGAATACCCTGTTACAATAAATATCGCAAAGCAGAAAACTGCTTTATCAGACTCTGTCTCCTACTAATTTGGATAGTGTCAGCTTGACTCTGAAGCATTTCAGATACAGGTGTAGACTTCGCTGAAATATGAACTGCTACAGCATCCCTGTGAGCCTGAGAACACACATGCTCTTTAAACCTTGTAGTAGCTTTTTTCCATTTAGAAAAACCGTCTCTGTTAAAGGCCAATTGAGCTTTTGTGCTCATAACTGTAACTTTTGATTTGTCAGCTGCTTGACAATAATCACCTGCTTGAACATAACACTCAAATTAGAGCCACCAGCATGGTCATTTCTGACAGGAATACCTTGTTGCAATAAATATCGCAAAGCTTTATCAGACTCTGTCTCCTACTAATTTGGATAGTGTCAGCTTGACTCTGAAGCATTTCAGATACAGGTGTAAACTTCGCTGAAATATGAGCTGCTACAGCATATCTGTGAGCCTGAGAACACTCATGCTCTTGAAATCTTGTAGTAGCTTTTTTCCAATTAGAAAAACCGTCTCTGTTAAAGGCTTTTGTGCTCATAACTGTAACTTTTGATTTGTCGGCTGTTTGACAGTAATAGCAAAATACTTTTAACGAGGTAGAGCAAAAGTGAATCCACGTGAATGACTTATACCAACATGCCATAAAGCGCCTTTTCTGGAGATTTCTTCCAGAACCATACTTTTTTTCGTTTTACTTAGCAAGGCTTCATCTGTTGGTTGGTTGATTATTCTTTTGGTACAACACAAACTATTGCAGATGTTGGAGATTCCGGGTAAGGAAGAAGAACTACCAGTAACAGATGCACTACCATCTGACTCATGACTATGATCACGAGGTAAGATATCAGAACAAATATCCTCACCCGTATCACTCAATTCTTTGTTATCATTGATATCATCTGTTGAGTATTACACAACATTTATTAATGGGAGCTTAACTGACCCGGCCAGTTGCTATATATATACAGTTCAAACAAACATTTAGATGTACTTGGTTCAACTGTGGGATCAAAGAAGGATTTGATGCCCAACTGACTATTTTTTCCCCTTCTCTCTGCTGGGTTCATTTGTGAAATATTCCACATGTATAGTGCATTAAATAGAACAGAGGAAAACACTATTTTGTGTGCGCATCAAAGTGTTAGCCTCAAGTAGCAAGGTGTTAGCCAGTGAAAAATAATTTAATACCTGGCCTGATATTACCATATTACCATATTATGACAGGGAGGACAGTGCAACTCAGGGGTGGGGGGCAGCTTCATCCTGTTCTTACACCACGCCATCACAACTAATCAGTGATGATGGACCACAGTATGACTGTTGGGGAGTTCAAAAAAATTCTGGAGAGCTATAGCTTTGGACACATATCATTTATCCCCTACCTTCACAAGCCAATTCGCAAGCCAAGCCAATGGCCAAGCAGAAAGAGCGGTGAAGACAGTGAAGCAGTTATCAAGGTAACTCTACAGACCACTATATGGGCTGCTTGGGAACCAAGCCCATATCCCTGCCGCCATGTAGGTTGTATCCTACTGAGCTCCTAAGGGTCTGTCAGATCAGAACTGATGTACAATGGCTCAATAAGTCATTCATCCCAAATTGGCCACATCTGAAAGGATTTCGAAAGCTGATGCCCGATGCAAGCAGAAATTGAAACATGATTAAAACTGACATTACCAAGTCTGTCCTCTTTCTTCCATTCTGGATGATGACCCAGTATGAGTGAACACCCGAGTGATCAGAAGTCTGGCACTATCTATGTACCTGCTAGTGCTCCCTGGTCTCGAAATACCATCAGGAGAAGTCTGCAGAAACTAGATTAGTTCCGGCCAGATCAGACTATCTATTACTTGAACACTAAGGAGATATTGCAGTTCAAGCTCATCTTTTAGAAGGAAGCGAACTAGCTACCACTTTTTACAAACATGTTGACATACAACTCATTAAGCAATTAACTACCAGATGAGGATTGTTTTGATAACATGGATGGTAAGGAAGCTAGTTGTGAAGAACAACAATTTGAGTTAAGTGCCTGTTGTTCAAACTAATTTAGTTTTCTACTGAATGTCTTTCAGTTCACTCCTTCACACATATCAAATTTATCACATCATGCATTTATTATAGTCTATTTACTGAATAATGTATATTGTAAACTAACTAATGACTACTCTGTATTTAAGGAGATGAAGAACACTGTCTATGAAGAATTGAACAGAGATCTCACATTGAAGTAAATAACTAGTAACGAGTCTCCAACAATAAACTGCTCCAATATGGCTACTTGGGATTGCCCATATACAACTGGTCTCAAGCGTGACACAGTCGACCACAGAGATTACAGAAAAAGGTATGGCAAACATATGATTCCTAAAAAACAAAGAGAAAAGATAGACCTTCGTAAATATCTTGAAAAGGTTTATGACCAAGGGGGACTGAATTCCTGCACCGCGAATGTTCTCTGTGCTGCCTTCTGTCTAGAGTTGAAGAGACAAGCAAAGGAAGATGGGACAGCTCATGTACCATTTGATCCTTCGCGTTTGTTCGTTTACTATAACAGTCGCGTGATGGAGAATAATATTACAGATAATGATGGTTGTCAACTCAGATTTGCCTTGAAGGCAATAAATGTTGCAGGAGTTTGCAAGGAAGCCAAATGGCCTTATGATGAATCAAAATTTAATGTACAACCCGTACCTTCAGCCTATTCCAATGCAACAGGGAACACAATCTGCAAGTATCAAGCCCTTGATCAAGACATCGACCAGTTGAGAGCGTGTATTAAACAAGGCTTTCCAATAGCATTTGCGATGAGAATTTATCCCAGCTTTCTCACAGATGAG
The DNA here is from genome assembly GCA_028752905.1 of Cladorhizidae sp. MBARI D1340-BT2. Lineage (NCBI taxonomy): Eukaryota > Metazoa > Porifera > Demospongiae > Poecilosclerida > Cladorhizidae > Cladorhizidae sp. MBARI D1340-BT2. Next base: position 11,474,740 of record JAQNBH010000003.1, read on the forward strand.
AACAAAAAAAAAGGAAAAATGCCTATACCGACTAGTGACGAAGTTCAAAAGCACAAGCCAGAGCTACATGCTGTATTAGCTCTTGGCTTTGATGACAGCAAGGATAAGGTTATTGTTCTGAATAGTTGGGGAACATCGTTCGGCGACAAAGGCTGTTTCTACATGCCTTATGAGTACATCTGTCATCCTGACCGATGCTTTGGCTTTTGGAAAATCGAGAGAGTTTGCGAGAAGGGAGCACAAACACAACAAAAATATGGTTCTACGAAGTAAGAAAAGTTCATGACATTTAGACTTGAGCAAGTTTTGTGTTAAAAACATTAATTTCATGTAGAGAACTAACGAGTATTTATAATAACATCCTTTAATATTTAGTGTTGTTTTATTGTCGTATTCTTATTATGTACTCTATTCTCTATACTTCACAAATATACTAATATTTAGTGAATATTGAAAACTTTGGTTTGAACCTTATTTCAAAATGATGGCAATTTCACCTAAAGCCAATGCTCATATCTGAAGTAAAACTTACATCGGCAGCTTCTTAGTTGCCTACATGATTGTTTCAGCTGAATCTACCATTAATGCATATATAGGAAATGGCAGGAAGAAATAAGTAGAAAATGTGATTGAAATTCATCTTCCAGGAGGATCTTTGTTTCTATAATTTTATATCCCGTTTACCTAATACAATAGGAAAAAAACCTTTGTGCCAGAAAGTTCTAAATATTCCAATGCATGTCCATGTCAGATTATGCAGTAGTTTCGTCGATTACCATTTTAGCTAAATCACGTGCTGTATTTCTAGTAAAAATGCAAGGCATTGAGTGGCAAGTGATGTTTTGCTAGATAGATAGATAGGAGAGAGAGGGGATGAAAATAGCAATGATTACTTTGAAATCCTAGTATTGTTACATTTCCTTGCTCTAACCATTGTCTTATCCAAGCATAGGAGAAGGCATAACACAGCAATGATCTATACATTATTCATGTTATTGTTTTATATTGTTGGAATGTGATATCAGGAAGCAACCAAAAATTGTTTTAATTCTTACCGATTCCAAACTTGTGCAAGTCTACTGTTGGATGGCAAATTTTGAAACAAAAATGCGCATGTGCTGTGAGAGGAGTTTTGTTAAGCGTACGTGGAACCAAGTTCTCTTGAAGATGGATACTAAGACTGAGGTCATGGGACACTGATTTCTGAGTAGTGAAGCGAGGACAGTGCAGAAGCATATGTAACTAGTTAGAGTGAAAGTTTGCACTGTTTACACTGTTTAGTATGCTCAGTATAGTTTCCATCATTAGCACATCTCCCATCTACTGATTGTATGCAACAGAGATTCCTCCTATATATGTGCCAACCTTTTAGACAGTTTTCTCTCTCTCTCCATAGAGTCCTTTTTTGCCCACCCTACCAAGACTGATGTCTAACTGGTAATTCTCCACCCAGCACGTCTGGTAGAGCGCCTTAAGCTGTTTGGTGTTGAAGTCCTTAATCTCAGCCTCTAAAGTTCTTTCACTGTAAAATTTTATTGTAATGTTTTTGAGTAGCAAAATTATTGAGAATAGATTAAGGGGGTAATAATGTCAAAAAAATACACCTCGACAATACCAATCATATCTTCCACTCACTACCCTCTATCAACATAATTTTTGTACCAAAATGTAGCTTAGAAGATAAGCTGTATTTAACTTTTGTCATAGATATTTTTTATGCCAAAGTGTCAGCCAGGAAATCCAGTCCTCAAATTAAAAATCCATTAATAATGCTAAGTGGCTGCTAGTTGGTTTATGGTAAGAGTACATGCAGTAGTTTCACCTAAACTATTTGAATCGGTATGATAATGCACCACAGGAGAGGGGGGGGAAAATCAAATACAAACCACATGCAGATATGCCAGTCTATACCCAACACATTCTCATAACAGTAAAAATAAAATAATTTAGGTTAAAGAGCACACAATAAGCATTCTGGTGATATATAAATTATGAAGTTTGGGTGAGAAATTAGGGAGAAATTAGTGGAAACATGTGGAAATTCTTCTAATCTAATGCCATGCGATTCTTCTTCACATTTGCTGGGTTTCTAATGAAAATAGTGAGTGCAAAAGCTGTCGTAACTGCATCATAGAATCTTCAAATGTTCTGAAACTTGGATTAATATGAGCAGATACACCATTTAAAATAGTTGTTGAGTAAAGCATTTTGACATTATTCCCCCCCTTAAGACGATGTTTAACATGTTTCAAGTACAAAGGCTGTGTGACTGGCCATTTAGGAGAGTTGCCTGTGGAAGCAAGATAGCCTGGACATTGCAGCATGGTACGGAGCCAGGTTTATGTCATGGCTTGCACAGTGTATGTATGGTACCCTAGGATTTATTGCACAAAATCTTGTAGCAAACGCTTTAAGAACTCCAGTCATTGGACAGACCTCCTTTAAGAGACCTGTCAAGTAGTATGTTATAAATATATATTGTAGGAATGATAGATGACAAAATTCAAAATTGAAACTTTCAAATTGTTTCAAGGTAGATTCAAACATCTGACCTTAAAGTCCAAACTCTGACACTCTAAATATAAAGAGGGAAAACATGCTCTAATCCAATTTAGGCACAGATACTCATATTTTTCAAAATGCGGAGAGCAATAAAACAATAAAAGCTAACACCTGCTCCATCATAATTTTGACAATGCATGTCTATATGTCAAGTCACTTGGCAGTCAATTAGTATGATAATTATTGTTGATTGTCTTGTCTGTTATAGATTCACATTTGCTGAAGCCTAGAAGCTGCTCCGCTGGGTTGTCATTCCTATTGAGTTAACAGACCATGAGAGATGCAATGAATTGCACAACTAAGTATTATCAAAGTTCTCAATGAATTCTAACTTGTCATAATGCTATTACAATGATCTTCTCAATAATCAACTTCTCTCAATGTTTCGACTAATGCTCTAGCCTCCATTATGAAGCATTTTGGGCCAACATCTTTCTTCATAATCTCTTCAATGTTCATCTCTTCCACTTTTGTGCGAAGAATATCAAGCATCTCATTTTTGATTTTTGATGATAGGTATATATGTGGCATTCTTCTTCACCACCATCAGTTGGTCTTCCAGTTCCTTGTTTCCTGTTGCCACAAGCAGATGCAAAAACTCCACTTGTGGCTTTCTTTCCTCATTATATCCCCATAGTCTCTTTTGCCATGGAGAGCTAGACCATACTTGGTGCAAAAGATGATAGATGCCATGATTAACTTGAGCTTCTGCTTATTCTTTTTCACTGTGAACTGCTTTTGTGCATTCATCTGGAGGTCAATAAACTGGCTAGTGTCATGGTGAGTATTGTGAAAAGCCAAAAAAAACTGTGCCGTACATTTGAGGGCATTGACATCTAGATTAGTCTTCCTGCAGTTGGTGTGAGGACGTGATACCATGACTTCAGTGGGAACAACATGAATTTCTCATTCTTGGCAAAACAAATGCAAGCTAGACATGCCACACTATTGGATGATTTGCAGTAATACATCCTGGCGAATTCATCCAAATACTTTGGTTTGAATAGTCTCCTGGTAGATCTTACTTTTTTGCACCAATGAACTCCTGGCTAAGTAGCTTGAATTTTAACTCTGTTTTTTTCTCTTGGATCATCGTCTCATCGGTCACTTTTTCTGACAAAGAAAATATGTCCTTCTGTGAGAGATCTCCTTGATGACTTGTGGAGTACTGGTCTGGCTGCCAGGAAGTGATGGTCTGGCTGTTGTGTATGCATCTAGCTGGAGGACTTTGAAGGAGTGGTCTGATTCTCAAATGCTGAGGAGAGTGGATGTTGAAATTCAAAGTAGTTGTCTGGCTGTCAGATACTGAAAAGAACTCTCGCTGTCGGAATCTGAAGAATTGGTGTGGTAGTCAGATACTGAAGGTTGTCGGAGTCAGTAAAAAAAAGTTGGCATTATCATGTCATCATGACAATCATAATTGTTCTAGCCACTACCCTATCTCTAGCTATGCCCTGGAAGGCTGGCCTAATATAAGCTGAAATCAAGCCCTAATCCAGTACTGTAATATGTGATGATATGCCAGGATAATGCCACGAGAAACAACTGCATCAAAATATTGCATTGCTTTAGCTATATTTTATTTCCCTAGACCTAGCTTAGCCCTGACCCTAGCTGAAGGCCTAATTAAACTATACTTGCATGGTACTTTCAAGATGTCATTGTTTCCTGCTTTGCATTTCTAGTGAGACATCCTTTACTTGAGTCAAAAGGGAAAACTGGGTTTCACTCCAGTTATTGGAGCTAGCAATTGATAAACAGCATGTTCCTTCTGACCAGGCACATGGGATTAATACTGCTCCTACCTACTGGGAATGCTCACGTCCAGAAATGACACTGCACACAAAGAGGTAAAAGTTTACCTAACCAAAGTCGACTCTTTCTTAAAAAATTGTTTATTTTATCAGTGTGGATGGAAGGATTGCACTACTCATCCGAATGCAAAACTTAAAAGGACTGTTGCAAACTAGCGGCAAAAGGCAACGCATGCAGGAGCAAAGCCAAGCAGCAACAGTGGGATAGTGATGGAGAAGGAGGACCTACAGAAGAGGAAGAACATGCTTATTAGAGAATGGTTATAGCAAGCCTTTGTAAACCTTTCCTCTGTAGATGTATTAGATACATACATCTAAGAAGAAAGGAAGATAAGTACCATACAGGCTATCTGGGGTCTGGATCACATGGTAATAATTTCTACCAGGGCTATGCAAAGACGTCAGGAAGGTCTGCCATATTATTTTCGGATCAGGAAGAACTGTGAGGGAACAACTGAGCAGAGAGTATGGCTAGTATGCACTCATCGATTGTGTACTGCATCACTTGTAAGTGTGAAAAGTACTATATAAGGCGGCCAAAGGAACTGGAGATCATGTGTAAATAATGTGTATCAATCAGTGCAGAATTGTGGAATCTTTGACCACGAGTAATTATTGTTTTCTTAATAGTAACTGGATCTTTAGCTCGATAAAAATAGTACCTTGGCCACACATACACACTACTCTATCAAATGAACTTCTTGACTCAGATACCTCTGTAGATTCTAATGAAAGTTGAGAGCTTGACTCTATTGGATCAAAATTAAGTCCAAGAGCAGAGTGATAGTGTGCTTACAGTGTACATTGCATGCCATTCAGGTTCTGTTCTCATTCTCTCCACTGATTTAACAAAACTCAATTATTGTTGCTTGGAAATCACTTCAATAAGCATTTGAGCACTCCATGTGACTTAAGCGAGGATTAGAAGAAGACAACCGACTGTAGACACTGGGGAAGAAAGACTTGATGCACCATAAGAATTGCAGAGATGATGGATATAGTGAGCATGGGGACAACCATTCGAGAAGAAGTGCGAAGAAAGAGGCAGGCTGGATGGATGCCAATGGCTGGACAGGTATACGATAGCTGAAGCCTCACATGATGGAGCAAGGTTTGATGGAGCAAGGTTTGGCTCTGAAAAGAGCCGGTACGATAGACTAATTAGAAAGAGCAAGGTCAGCTGAGCCTGACGATGAGACTTCATTACTGGAGGCATTATTGCTGTTTTTTATAATATTACAGTACATTTAACCAGCAATATGTGAAGAAATAGGTACCGCTTTAGAAACCAGTCAGTTTTGTGGAATGTAGCTCGAGTAATGTTAAGATTGGAACTGGATTGGGACACTCGAGTTGTACTTCAGTATTACGAGGGAATTCAGATGGTTGTCTCGTAAGCCAATACGTAATTACGTAATTACCATGAGATTTTTTTTTTTGAAAATAAAATATATTATGCATATATACCTAAAACAAAGCAAACACAAAAAGTCTAAATAAATCCATCCACCTCTGCAATACATAACTGGGGGGAGGTGGCTTAGCCACAGGGTAGCATTGCCTCTCCAGAGTCAGACAGCCAGCCTTTGGAACAGGTGGCACACAGAATCCATGGGAGAGTTGCCGAATCTCTAAGCCTGGTGGCGGCTAATTTCAGTAATTGTGTGGCACGGATCTTCACTCCGGCCACCAAGAGATTCGACTACAAGGGGGACGAAGTCGACTCCAGCAGCCTTACAAATCAGCAGAGTGAGCAGCTCGCTTGCGATTGGCACCTACTATGAGAGCACGGCCCTGACAGGAGGCAGACAGTCCGGTGTTGGAGTGTGGAAATTACCGTTACATCCAGGGCAGCAGCACGACCTCTCTTCCAGTTTGGAAGGAAAATATCTGCAGGGTGAGAGCAGTGCACAGATCACCAGCAGAGCCACGGAGTGTACCATCATTCAGATAACATGCATTGGCAAGGAGGTGTGGAACCTGAGCATGGACCTTCTCAAGGATGGGCTGACAGATAAAGCGAAGCCAAGAGGACCAAGGGATCCCCCTGTTGGACCACAACAACTGAGGATGGTGTGCTCCCCAAACTGAAGGAAAGGCTGTGCATCATAGCAGCTTTCAATCCAAGCAGATATGGAAGGTAGACGAGACCTAACCTCTGTAAAGATGAATGCACGGTCTAGTGAATTAATTAAAAGGCATTGGAAAAGTCTAAAAGGAGGGTCCATTTCTCTTCAGGCTGTATGTTAGGATCTTCCTGAATATGGGAGACAGCGTGCATAATGGCCTCACACCCACCCCTGACACCAACACCAAGCTGAAGAGGAGACAGAATTTTGATAGCCTCTGACCTAACAATCCGAGAAACATATTTGGAAGTGAGCCGGTGCAGAACCTCACCCACAGCAATAGGACGCAGGTCACCATTTTTCTTTTGGCATGCAAAAAGGGAAGCACCACAAAGATGTGGGACAACTTCTGGTGGCGCTTTGCCAGCACACAGAAGAATAACTAGCACCTTTAGGTACATGCTGAAGAGTGGCAACCTTACACCCAGGATAGAATGCAGGGAGGGAAAGGAGACAGGTGCAGAAGAAGTTGGCGGGTTAGGGACTGTCAACACTAGGGAGTAGAGGCCATTGTCACTGGGAGGGTGGGGATTAATTAGAGATGAGGAGGAGCTGCCGGAAGCCGAGACAACAGATGGAGTGGATGGGGAATAGGTGGGGGAGGCGAAGCTGAGGAGTATGAAGAAACGCTAGGATGTGGTTGAGAAAGGCTGACAGAAGAACATGGAGGCGGACCCACAGGGGAGTTGGTTGGTTGAGAGTGGGAGACGACTCTCTGGGAGGTTAAGTGCTTAGAACACTTACTTAGGCACGCAGGGAGGCAGTTATCGCAGGTTGAGCCCTTCTTCACGCACGAGCAAGCCAAACAAGCACCAGAGCGGTTACACTTGCAGCACATCATTCACTCACTTCGGAATACGCGTAACACCTCCTGCCGACTCAATTCATCTTGCCCCTGCCGTTTTAGACCTGGCCAAATCTGCCAATAAACCTGACTGGTGCTCCATCTCAGATGTGGACATCCCTCTCCGCGAGAAACATCTCTCCCACTCCATTGATCAAGCTTCCCACTCTAGGCTTGTCTCTGGGGTTGCTGATACTCGCCTCAAGGCCCTTTCCCTCTCGTCAGCCATCCCCCATGCAGGTGATTGGCTGAATGTAATCCCTTCTCGTGCTCTAGGTCTCCTTCTCCAAGACTGGGAATTTAGACTCTGTCTGCAATATTGGCTGGGTCTCCCTATGGTTGAGGAGGGCGCACGGTGCTCCATCTGTCAAGTTGTTACAGATTCCTCTGGCGACCATCAAGTGGGTTGCGGGGGCAACGGTGACCGGATTCACAGACATGACTCCATCCGGGACGCACTTTTTTCTGCAGCTCAATCTGCTACTCTAGCGCCCAGGAAGGAGTTGCCTTCCCTCATCCTCGGATCCAGCAGTCGCCCTGCCGATATTTTCTTTCCAAACTGGTCGAGGGGTCAACCAGCAGCTTTGGACGTCCATGTCATTTCTCCTCTCCAACGTCGGACTCTGAAAGAAGCCGCTGTCACCCAAGGCCATGCCCTCACCGTGGGGATTGAAAGGAAAAAGGCAGCCCACTCTGAGGCATGTCATGCTGTGGGTGTCAATTTCATCCCCATGGTTGTTGAGACACTGGGTGGGTGGAGTGAGGACGCCATCCGTACCATGCGGGATATAGGACGCCTCCAGGGACATCGGTTGGGAATCCCACCAAATGAAGCTACCCGCCATCTGTTCCAGAGGTTAGCGATCAACTTATGGAGGGGTAATGCATCCCTCTGGATCCGCCGCCTCCCCATTCGATCTCCTGAGGTGGACGGTTTAATTTAGATTTTAGTAATACAATATGTAATGTTTATTGTGTCAACCCCCAAAAAGTGGCAGTTAGATTTAGTCCGCAGGTCGATCCGCGCCTGCGGGTCGTGCCCTGGGGGCGCTGCGCTTCCTGCCTTGGGCTATTATTCAGCATTGTCGAGTTCGCCTTTCCCTGATCTGCAGGTTGGTTAGCCTCTTGCGAGTTAGCTTATTTATTGGGCACTGAATTTGGAGACACGCTCTGATCCTCAGGTAAATTCTTCTCGTTTGTGTTGTAAATTACTAGTATATAGTCCTCTATGTCACCATCACCTCTCACCTCTTCACTCTTTATGCAAGCACTTGGCTTGCCAACCAGGCCATAGCCCTACCCCTAATCCTGTTAGGGCCTTGCCAGCAATAGTCTTGGCTGTGAAGAGACTTAATAAACATTCCTCACATTTTCGTTCACACATTCGACTTCGAGGGTGATGTAGTTATGTGATTGGTTATTGTGCTCACTAAATGTCATTTAATTTACCATATAAGGTCATCTCCCTTGGAGGGAGGCTAACCTATTTAAAGGGGGCTGACCTCTGGAGTTCATCATGAGGATAGATTCATCATGAGGATAGAGTTGTGTAATTTTTATTTCTGTAGAGCAGAAGCCTTGAATGACAATTGATCTTAGTACTCTAAGAGTTGTATATTGTAGAGAGACAGAATAGTCTAGCCCTGAGAGCTAGGTACATTGGTCGTGAGAGAGTTGTTAGGGTCTGCACAGGCCAGCTACTAGCGAGAAAGTGTAAGCACCTAACAGCATTGTCGATGTTCATCAAATTCCGTCTTTCCCTGATCTGCAGGTTGGTTAGTCTCTTGCAAGTCGGTTGTCGGTTTCGATACAAGATTACTTTCTCTGCTTTTGATTTACGGGGTACTGAATTTGGAGACATTCTCTGACCCTCAGGTAAATAGTACTTCCTTCTTCTCGTTTTTAACAATTGCATGTTGTAGTAATTACCGGTAGTCCTCTATTTCACCATTATCACCTCTTCACTCTTTATGCAAGCACTTGGCCTGCCAACCAGGCCCTGGCCCTACCCCTAATCCTAGCCAATAAGATGCTTACATGTGTTTGCACACCGGTGTGTGCATGTTAAATGCAGACAAACGGGAATAAATTTATTTTTGTTTTCTTTTTTGTATTTTTTTTGGAGACCATAATTATGCCATCCATCAAGGGCTAGCTATATAGGGCTAGAGTGAAATATTCTAGATAATGTATGGCATGATTGTGAAGAGAGCTAGAATTTTATTATTTTTTATTATTATTATCATTATCATCCTCATCATCATCATCATCATCATCATCATCATCATCATCATCATCATCATCATCATTATTATTATTATTATTATTATTATTATTATTATTACTATTACTATTATTACTATTGTTGTTATTATTATTATTAATACTACTAATAATAATATCGTTATTATTGTTGTTGTTATTATCATTGTTGTAGTTGTTATATTAATATTGTTATTTTAATTTTTATTACTAAGGTATTTAAAGCATGTACAGTCTCATTGAAGTGATCATGTTTGTTTATGAGTGTCCCGAGCATGCGTGCATGTGTGTGTATGTATTAGTTTTGTCTAAGGAATGGTCAATACATGCATAACTAGTCAGAATGTGAGATCTCTCTTCTCCATGACTCTGCTAGCTGCTGCTTGAATGTCTCCGCATGCACAGAGTAGTTTTAACATGGGCTCTAAATTTCGTGTCTTCGAAATGTCCACACCAGATATTAAACCACTTTGGGAACTCCATCTATTCACTGTTTGACCACACAAGCACCTTCAGACACAATCTCTAGCATCACTCACATGTTTATTATTATCATTTTGGAGTTTACGCTTACCATGTGTGTTGTTTTTAGCCTGCACATGCCCAGTGAACTACTCGATCATTTATAACATAGTCAAAGCTCTGGATGAGGTGAGTAAGCAGCGAGCACACCTACCACCATGAACAGCCTCTTCCAGGTCTTCACCTCTGTTTCTGGAGACTCTTCTGCTGAGGAAGGCTGTGTATTGCTTGCCTGGCATTCTTTACTCTAGAGAAAGGAGGTGCCCATGGACAGATTTCTATGCTATTTTACTGAATATAGTCTTTTGTTGACGTACTGGACAGTGTGCTGCGTAGCTTACCTAAATGGAGCAGATTCTTGTACCAAACTACAGATTTGTATTCTATGATAAAACTTGGGAAAAAAACTTAACAGCTACAAATATTAAGTTGGTGGTCAATCGGTAGAAGTGGCTATTGAGTTGGTAAGCTACAGCTCGGTGTGTGTGTGCAGAAATTGGTAAATACCAGTGTTGCCATGATGATGGCCTAATGAACCTGGATACCACCTGTGCTCTCCTTATAGTAAGCTAGGGCTAGGGCTAGGAAGGAGTAGTGGAGTTGATGTGGGAAAATACTTCTCTTGTGTAACAGGTGGACTTTGTACTAGACCTAACAGAAAACTAAGACAGGAATATATTTGTACTACACTTGTGGACCAGAACAAATGACATCAGGAGGTATTACATACCTGCATTTTCTAGTAGAGTAACTAATTAGATGGTTAGACATCTCTCTAACCACCTAATTAAATTTTGTAGGAACCTTGAGGTTTCTTCGTAGTGGTTTCCCTGATGTTCAGCAGGACATTTGGAAGGCTTCATCTTCACTGTTTTCACGATGACTGCAAGTCCATTGCTCATGGATAAAATATATTAAAACATGAACATCTTCATTGAGCACATGTTCTTATACTCTGTTGAAGTACTTTCCTGTCGTCCGAGCTCAGTGATGTGTAGGAACTGAGATGGCCTGTCTTTCTGTGGCTTAGTGATGTGTAAGAGCTGTGATGGCCTGTCTCCCTGTGACTCAGTGATGTGTAGGAGCTGAGATGGACTGTGGCTCAGTGATATGTAGGAGCTGAGATGGCCTGAACAATCATAACAAGATATAACAACAAAACACGACCAAAACTGTGTAAACCTGAAATGGGAGCGGCTACAATTACCTGCAAACTATTCAGGTATTCTAGTGCAGTGAATTGCTAAAGGCTTCATAAGGCTTTCCTTGGTTTCTTCTTTCCAGCAACATAATGAGGTCAAAAGGTAGGGACTATTTGGGTGCTTTTGTCTGTATATATATAATTATATATATATGTAGTATTTCATACACTGTAAGTGTGTGTGGTAGTGTGTGGGGTGTAGGAGGGGAGAGGCTGGGATATCTCCCTTCATCCCCCTAAGCTGCAGGTTTCTGCCATCCCATCTCAACAATGTCAGAATATTCCATGACATTTGACCAGACTTCGAAATATTCAATGACATTTGATCAGATGTTTAACAATGTCAGAATATTCCATGATATTTGACCAGACTTAAATTATCAATGGCAGAATATTGCATGACCTTTCACCAGACTTTTATCAGTGTCAAAATATTCCATGACATTTGACCAGACTCTTATCAATGTCAGAATATTTCACAGCCTTGCCCAGACGTGTGCTTGTTAAGAAACCATGTTTTTCTTGTCATAGTAGTTCCATCCTTCACAGAGTGTAACTATTTCTGAATGCAAAGTCAAGGATAGTTGGTAAGCGGCGAAAGGATGATTACCAATGGAGCTAGCTAGTTACAAGCCTCCTCCTTGGCCAAGGTTAAGCTACAAATGGGAAACTGCCTCGAACCTTCCAGCTTTTCTCCACTTAGCAGCTAGAGAAATTGAACAGTTAGCTAACCAAATCACCACTGCCAAAATGGTCTTTCTGTTAACACAAGAAGAGAGAAAATTTAGAGGTATTACTATTACTCGAAGAAGTCTAGAAATATTACTAAGTAAGATCTGATTAAGGATGTCAGGAAATCCAGGGACGTTTTTGTTGTTGTTATTTTTGCCCCTCATGACATCTCGGGTTATAATGTAGTCAACCTGATAATGAAACGGATCCTTAAATAACCATACCTTGCTTAATGAGGTGTGTAGGTTGATGGCATTATTGATTAGTGTCTATAAAGAAGTTCATCCACGTCGGTGTTGAGCTAGATCCAGATGCTAAATGAGGTCTGAACTGTTCCAAGTGAGTAGGTCTGGTAGTTGAGAAACTACTTAGAAATGGAGTCGTACTGCACCTCTTTCTGAACTGGTAAAGGATTATCTACCTTATATGTTAACCATTATGAATGAAGACCTTTTCCTTCCACATGATTCTTCCCAAATTCAGGGACATTGGTTTGATAGTGCATGTTGATGTGTATTGCATGCCTAGAAATGAAGATCTTTACCAATAGTGGCCACAGTCGAGCCTAATATGGAGGTCCGACCTTTACCTATAGGGTCATTCCATATTAACTCAACCACGGGCTTCGGGGTCATATTCTCAGAATTGGTTCATACTCATCCTACAAGTTCCTATGTACGAGATATGTTGCCATGCAAAAAAAAATTCGGCCAACTCTCAACTGTTCCTGAGATATGGCCCCGCCCAATTTTGGCCCCCCGCGACCGTCGCATCACACTGCCATGAGACTAAAGTTACCATTTGGCCCTAAATATTATGATTTCAGGTTTAAAAACTACATCCAGTAGCTAAAATTGTGCCAGGAATCCATTTCTGGCATCAGAATTGGCCTACCATAGTTATTGAGTAATAAAGGATTTCCTGTTTTTGAGTTGCCTGACTTTGACCGACCGATTCACCAGGTTGGCATATCACAATCATATTCTGCTTTTGCATGTTGCTTCAGTGTACATCTATGCAAAATATCAACTTGAGTTTATGCCATCTTCCCTGTGAAATGCTGGTCACAAGAATGTGCGATTTCGCATGTGCACGAATGCGAATCAATAGTTTTCTCACTGAATTGCTTCCATTATTTTGTTCTTTAAATTCTCTGGAAATGCTAAAGGATGAAAATTAGAGTGAATAGGGTACCTTTTAAGGCATAATGAGTGACAAGACACACCACAAACTCAAATATACACTTTAAACGGACACCAAACAGCATACGCATGGCTACTAACTAAATTGGAATTGACAACACATGAATATATTGATTGAACAAACACAGGCTACATAACATATGTAACAACATAGAAGCTGTCCTTTTGCAAGGGCAAATGCATATCACTGCAGTACCTGAGGATTTCCTAGAGTCACTCTCCATGCTTCAAACTTGCGTGTGATGCGCTGATGATCTTCAGCATTTAACTCGTAGAAGCATGCACTTTTATTGAAGTCCGGTGCATTTACAATGCAGAGCACATTGTCAAAGGGAACCCAGCAGGCATGCCCCCGCATGATGAGTGGCCACGATAGTCTGCCTTGAGCATTCCGTTTCATAAGATTGACATTGACGTCTCCCTCCTCATCTGATCTGTCCACAATACATCCAATGTACCACTCCTTGTCGTATAGACAGGCGATGTACTTGCAAACCTGCAGTTCTGCATTGTCAAAGTCCTTCTCATCTGGAACATTTCTCTCCATACCAACAAGATCTGCAGAAATTCGTTTCATTTCCAGGGATGTTTCTGATGTTGGAATGCGGCAGTGATAAGACCTGCTGGTCCCTGGAATGGTGCTCTTGGACTCCCACTGCTCGTGGAGACCAAATCTCTATACATTTTTATCGACATCCTTATTGGAGACAAAGAAAAACTTTATGCCTGGAATGTTATTTGACGACCATTCAAACATGGCCATGGCAGTAAGAATCGGATGGTCAGTCAGTGCTTGCAAACTAGCTCTAAAAGGGGCTTCACAGTACCACCCAGACCATCACAAGGACTTTTACCATGAGACGTAGCAAAGAAATGCCAGACTACTTCAATTCCAAAGTCTTTGAAGTGGAGACAGACATTGTACAGATTCTTATAGTTTTTGTACTGTCCTCCACATCCATCACTGAAATAGTGCAACTTGGTCACAAAGGGAAGCTGTTCTTTGATGTAAGGCATCCCTTTGTTTATGAATGCGTGAACTGCGAGGGTGTCATGCTTCAGGCAGTCAGAAATCATGCACAGATTCAGGTGCTTCAGCTCACCCTTGGATTTGTAGTACACTACAAATGGATGCAGTGTTGCCTGCGAGTTATTCCAGTGGAACGACTGCACCACATCCTGGGCTACAAATGAATAGTTCTCTGCGAAGTCGAGTAAAACGATGGCTTCATTGTCTTTGAGCTCATCCTTAAGCTTAGATAGATAGCTGGCTTGTGCCTTTGAGATGTAGTAGTGCTGTCTCAAATTGTCAAAGGATTCGCATGTTTTTTCGATGAAGTCTTGAACAGTTGAAACGACTGTCATCAGCATGGCTTTACTGTCGACTGAAACCCACTGCTTGTGTACGATATCTCATCGTCCATGTCATAGTCCTCTGAGAAAGTGTCCGACAAGTGCAATGTGATACCACAGGGACAATTATCACACAACAACAGCATGCACTCACGATTTTCCAATGAGCATACATTCTTTTCCAGCAGATCTGAGTAATGTGGTTTACCGGAGATGACACTGGTCAGTAGTTTGGAATTTTGGTGTGACTGACAAACGCACACCTTATGCATACCGGCTGCCGTAACGGGCCCAAACCGCTGGACCAATTTCTACCAAATTTGGCACATAGGATCTTTGGCAATGACAATGACAATGCCTAAAAAGAAACAAGAAAGAATCGAAGAATGTGCCGATTCCCATTTGTGCGCATGTAAAATCGCACATTCTTGTGACCAGCATATATAGCATAATATGATTGTGATATGCCAACCCGGTGAATCGGTCGGTCAAAATCAGGTAACTCAAAAAACAGGAAATCATTTCTTACTCAATAACTATGGCAGTTAGACCAATTCTGATGCCAGAAATGGACTTCTGGTGCAATTTTAGCTACTGGATGTAGTTTTTAAACCCGAAATCATAATATTTAGTATTTAGGGGCAAATGGTAACTTTAGTCTCGTGGCAGTGTGATGCGACGGTCGCGGGGGACAAAATTTGGCGGGGCCATATCTAAGGAACAGTTGAGAGCTGGGCGAATTTTTTTGGCATGGCAACATATCTCATACATAGGAACTTGTAGGATGAGTATAAACCAATTCTGAGAAAATGATCCTGGATTTTTTTGGTTGATTTCATATGGAATGACCCTATAGTAGCCAAGCCTCACACATGGAGATACCTTACCTAAAGTAGCCACATGCAAGCCTCATGGAGGTATGACTTTTACCTTTGTAGCCATAGACAAGCCATGTACGACCTTTACCTATAGTAGCCATAGTCAAGCCTCGTGTATAGAAGGGTGTGCGAGTTCTAATAATTGTAGTTTCCGTTCCTGTACACGGTCCTGTTTGGAATACAAACCCACAGCCATGCACTAGTGTTGTGATACTCAAACCTTTGGTGCCCATCTACAGAAGCTCACCCTCATAACTACTGGCTGACTGGGCATGTGAGAGACAAGAGAGAATTTCAACTGGAGATTGTCCTGGGCCCCCAACCTGTTCATGTGGACATGCTATTCCTGGAATTGACACCTTCCAATACACACCATTTCCCTAGTAGTATTTCTTCATTACTGTGGCATGTGCTAATGACCATATATATACTAACTGTTAATTAGATAGCTCTAAAATGTTCTTAATAATAGACTCTATATTTAGAACACCGAGTGTTTTGTGATGATCGTTGCCTAATCGAGTAACCTAATAATCCTACATGGTGGCAAAGGTGAGTGTCTAAGCACAAATACAAATTCGCTCCCCAGAAGCTCAGGACCCTGATGAGACTGGAGTCGATGGAAACGCATGTTCAAACAATTTCAGATAGCATCCGAACCAGATCAAGAACCCCAAGCAAGTCAGCACCCTATTGTACTTCCTGGGAGAAGAGTCAGAAGCGGTGCTTTTCTCTACGAATGTTACGGAGGAAGAAAGAGAAATCTATCAGTCAGTCCTAGACAATTTTGATGAGTTCTTTCAAGTATGACGCAACGTGATCTTCGAGCGGGCAAGATTCAACTGACGGAATCAAAATGAAGGAGAACAAGTTGATAAGTACATTATGGAGCTTTGCACCCTAGCAGAGAACTGCGAATGTGGAGAACTAACCTCACAAATGATACGAGACCGCCTAATAAGGGATTCATGATGGAGCACTCTCGGCAATTAGACCCAGACCTCACCTTGGATAAATCCAAGAAAATGATTCGCCAGCAGGAAACCGTTCAAGAGCAACAGTGAGTGTTGGAGATGATGGGATAGCCTTGGAAGAGATGAGAATCAGGCATGGGAGGATTAGGAAACCAATTGACAGACCCAAGAGTGCATAATCCCCAAGGGATACGGAACAGAATCAACAAGCTCAGAAACAGTGTACAAGATGTGACAAAGGTCAACACCCTTGGGAGAAATGCCCAGCAAGAGCAGCTATTTGCCATTGTTGTCAGAGAAAGGGTCACTACAGCAACATGTGTCTGTCCAGGACAGCGGCTGAGGTATTTAGTGAGAGCTACATTCATGTTGACTCAGCATTCCTCGGCACAATTGCAGCAAGCCATGAAACTTCATGGAAAGTGAAGATACAACTGTCCAAACAGATGACTGAGATTAAGCTTGATACTGGGGCAGAAGAAGTTGCTAACTGTAGCCGACAAAAAACTGTTTGGCCCAGCGCATACTACAACTAAAAGTTCTGTGGCAGTTCCAAGAGAAAATTGCATACAAAGGGAGGTCCTGCCAGCAAACAATACAATACGTGGTGGAAGGATTAAAATCTAACTTACTCAGCCTGCCAGCAATAGAAGCACTAAATCTAGCAGCAAGGATGGATCCCACAATGACAACAGATGAGTCAGGCATTTTCAATCAATATCCATCCCTCTTCAAAGGATTGGGTAATCTCGGAGAACCATACGAGATCCAGCTGTAGCCAGAGGCAAGACAATATTCCCTTTTCACCCCAAGAAAACATACCTCTACCCTTACGCTCGAAAGTGGAACGTGAGTAAGAATGCATGGAATCCCTGGAAATCATCTCCAAAGTTGACTGTCATATTCCATGGTGCACAGGAATGATGGTAGTTCCCCAAAAGAGTGGAGAGGTCCACATATGCGTAGATCTCAAGGCATTGAACGAGAGCGTCCTCAGAGAGGTGCATCCATTCCCTAAGGTCGAACAAACCTTAGCCCAATTGGCAGGAGCAACTGTTTTCACCAATATCGATGCTAACTCTGGATTCTGGCAAATTCCCCTTACAGAACGATCAAGACTCCTTACCACATTCATAATGCCGAATGGTCTTTACTGCTTCACTTCAGGGCATCCAACGATGTCAAGTGAGAGCAAGACATGTATTATGGTGGCCAGGTGTATCACGACAGATAAAGGAGATGATAGAACATTGCCCAGTCTGTGCACAGGAATACACACCTCATCTCGAGCCACTTACGTCAAATCTCTGCCAGACTATCCATGGCAGAAAGTTGCATCTGACCTATTCTACCTGAAAGGAGCCAACTACATCACTGTAGCAGACTATTTCTCGAGATATACAGAGGTCATAAAGCTGAGATCAACAACTTCTACTGGAATCGTTGATGCCTTGAAGTCAGTGGTTTCAAGACACGGTATTCCCGAGACACTCATTAGTAACAATGGGCCCCAGTACACATCCGAAGAGTTTGCTTCCTTTGCTGCAGCATACAATTTTAAACATGTGACTAGCAGCCCACACTTCCCAAGAAGCAATGGTCTAGCCGAAAGGCCAGTACGAACCATGAGGAACACCCCCAGACAGTCGTGCAACCCATATCTGGATATCACCTACAGATCCACATCCCTACCCTTGTGCAATCTCTCACCTGCAGAGTTGATATCAGGTAATGTGAAGAAAGATTCGTACAAACCTATCACAAGTACAGGAACAGCTCTAACCAAATTGGAAGAATTCAACAGGCATGATTCAGAGTTCAAGAAGAAACAGAAGCTCTTATTCGACCAACGGCATCATACTCACACACTTCCTATAATACCAGATGGATCAGATGTGTGGATCACTTCTGACCGGAAGGATCCAGTACCAAGGAGTGTGACAGGACAAGCCAGCACCCCTTGTTCATACATGGTCAACACTCAGAGTGGTGAAGTCCGGCGAAGCTGATCCACCTCAACATCACACCCAACACCCCGAACCTAGCGACCATATATGACCAACCAGGTACATCGCGAAGAATCATGACAAGAACCCAGACAGGAACGGCAATCATGGCTCCTGACCGACTCTGACAGAATTCCAAGAAAGGGCTAGAATATTCTCTACTGTTTAATGATAGACTCTATATTTAGAACATGAGTGTTTTGTGAGGATCATTGCCTAATCGATAACTTATATCAGGACAAGCTTGGTTTAAGTGTGTGAAGAGGATTATGAAGCTTGGGGTTAGCTGTTAATTACCGTCTTGCTGTTATGGATGCGCATTATTTAATTTAATGTTGTTGTATTCAGCTGGCCTTAATCTGAGATGGCAGACAAGAGTGCAGAGTTTCGCACATTTGCCTGCTCTATGAGACAGTTGACACTTGCCATAAAAAGGGATGAAGAGATATCGTTATATCCAGCAAGGCTTTATTGAATGACGAGTCTACGATGAAATACCAAGGCCTACATCGGTCATGACTGTGGATGACGGGCTGAGACAGAATACAAGACTCCATGACTACATTGTGAAAGTTCTGGACGATGAGTTTGTCAGGCTCAGTAGTAAGTGAAGCTAATGTAACAGCAGGTTGCTATTGGGTAGAACAATGTGTCTAACAATGTATCTACATTTCTGTAAATCAAGCAATTTTCGCTTGCAGTTAATTTTTGCCATTTTTACCATGTTTGTAATACAGTGGATATTAATTCCCTACGAAAAAAAATTGCCGACCAAATAATGGCTTATTAAAACAGGGTGAGATTTAATTGTGGAAAAAATGGTTTGAAGCTTGATAGTGCAAAATTCATTAGTGGCATGAATTAGTTGATTTCCAGTGTACTGAGTGAGAATGGACGAAATTATTAATATTTGTTATCCACTTAAAATGACGTTTATAATGAACTTCATGCAAGGCACTGCTCATTGAAATTTGTATAGTAGCCAATTACTTGAATGATACCGGCCAGTACAAGTCCAAAATAACATCGATATATGTTGTTTTTTATCTTAGCATGGATTATATGTTTCTGCATTTGCCCATGCCAAAATGACATTGGTGTGCACACATGGAGAGCATGACATAATTCTAGGGTCAGGAAGACAACTGTGTCCTAGGTGTTGCCTAGTTTCTTCTTGCTGCTGCTGCGAGTTTTTAGACTGTTCAAATGTAAAGCATTGCTGACAAAAGTAAGTAGTAAAGGCTTGTTCCTTGCCAAGTCTTTTGCTCTATATTTGCACATACCTCTAGCAATCCCAGTACCTACCTCCTCCAACCAGAAGCTTAGCCCTCAATATTTTATATATACATATATATATGTATATATAGCAAGCTTTGCTTAGCACTAAGCTTCCACCAAGTTACCTTCAATAAACTTCTAGCTAAGCTTGGTCAGCTTTCTCTAACACTAACGTTTTGTTGGAAGCATGGCCAACACACGTGTGCCTCTACAAAGCTCCTTATTAGCTATGCTTTGCCTGTAGTCAGCTAAATATATTGACAGTTCTAATGCTGTCAGTGCAGATAACTGTTAGGCTGGTTCACAATATGTCGCTGGGTCCTGCGACATGAGCGACGCGACACGTTGCGACACTTTTTTTAGTCAGCGACAAGCCGTGACACGCAGTCGCAGCTTGTCGCTAGAATAGACTCGAGTTCTATTCCTGCGACAGTCGCGTGGTTTTTCACACCTTTTTCGATCTCATAGCGGGCGTGGAGTGGGCACTGTTTAGAGCTAAACTGTTGCGCAGGACTGTTCGCGAGGAAGAGATGAACGAAGAGAAGTTGATAGAAGCTGTGAGGAAGTATTCGTGCTTGTGGGAAGTATCTTCCAAGTCTTTTAAGGACGTAAGGGCGAAGGAAAATGCCTGGAAGAATGCTGCGACCGAGGTAATGGTTGGTAATGGTTGGATGAAAAGGTTAGCTTAAAGTGAAGAGCATGTTCATTCACAGGTTGGAGAGGTGACTGTGCAAGATTGCATTAAGAAATGGAAAAAACCTCAGGGATGCATTTGTGAGGGAATTGAGGAAAAAAAGAAACAGAAGAGTGGAGACAAGGGCCCCAGCTATACATCGAGATGGCCCTATTTCAACATCCTGCTATTTTTGGTGGATACTGTTCAACACAGGGAGTCCGTGAAATTTTAGCTACATTATATAACTTTTGACTACCATTATTTTTTCCTTTCTAGAACATTCTCAAATTTCGGACAAGCGGAACCCGTTGATGAAACGGAATCAGAGGAAGTGTTGGACAATAGGAGTAGTGGGGGGGAGACAGAATATATGTTCATATCTCATCATGTTGTGTTCAGGTTATTATTTTTAGCTTGTTGGTGCTGGAGGATGATAGGCCTGCGTCAGTGATGTGTGATTCTCTCCCTCCCTCTCGTACTTCCCACACTCCACAGCCAGCCACTTCGCGTGCATCATCTCCTTTGGTACACTCACCACCCAGCACTCGGGAGCGGAACAAGAGGAAACGAGTGACAACCAGGGATGAAGATGGTGATGAGGCACTTATACAGTCCTTAAAATAAATACAGGAGAGTGCTCGCAATAGGCTAGTCAACAAAAATGATATGGATTTCAATTTCGGACTTGAAGTGGCTGGGCGGTTAAAAAGGCTCACCCCTCGGCAAAATGGTCTTGCCAAAATAAGGATAGAACAGGTACTCTTTGACAACGAATTTGAACCAGAAAATCCTCCCTCCCATCATTCTTATTATGGGACTGAATTTTGAACAGTGTGCCCTTGTCTTTATATATACACGTTGCGTATTGAATTTTTTTTAATGAACAAGATATGAGAATATGTATAGCTCTAGCTTGCAATAAAAGTTTTAGTTTAATCTGTGTACATGATTGTACTGCCAAGAAACTTCTCCCACACTTGTCAAGTAATCCTTGAACTGGTTTCTTGCATCTGCGGCAGATCTCGAATACCTGTTGAAAAGACAGATAATGGTAAAATAATTGTATTTGCATGACAATTTGCATGGTAAACCTGATTACCTGTTGCTGCCAGTTCTAGAAACAGACGGCATACTTGTGGATGCTTCCTCGTCCGCCCTCCATCCTCCTCTTATCAAGTTTCCTTCCCCATCCTCCCCATCAATATACCCAGGTGGACAGTACAACAATGATTCTGTTGTTCTTAAAAAATTGTGGAGAGCAATTGAGGCCTTAGTAAAAATAACAACATTCTCTGGCTTTGCAATGATGGGTCTCCTGAATAGTCTCCACCTAAACAAACCCAAATCAAGTCTATAATTGATGCCATATGATAATTAATACAAGATGATATATACCTTGCAGCCAGTATTCCAAAACTGTTCTCTATTATCCTCCTAGCTCTGCTGAGCCGATAATTAAACACAGCTTGGTGTTCTGAAAAGAAAATGATAAAAGTCACATTTACTAGCTATCTATCTATATATTATTATTAGAGTACCAGGAAGATTACGACCAGGGTATGGACGCAAAAGGTAATTACGGAGTGGAAATGCTTCATCTCCAACAAAAACAAATGGCATTTGTGGTCCTGATGTTCCAGGCAAAGGGGAAGGGTCGGGCAGCACCAGCGAGCCATCTTCAAGAGCACTTCCAAAACTTGAGTTTGAAAAAACACCTCCATTACTACGCCGTCCAACCTCTCCCAAGTCAATTAAGATGAACCTTAAAAAGCAAGTAAATTAAAAAAACGAGTAAAGATTAAAAAAGACGAACGTAATTAAAGTTTTGGCTTACCTGTAATGTGCATCGCAAGCAAGCAGAACCAAGGAGAATGTGCCCTTATAGTTGTAGTACATGGACCCACTGTTTTCAGGTGCCTGTATTACAATATGCTTCCCATCAATGGCTCCTAGTAGAGCAAAATACAACAACAATACAATTGATTGATTTGATAAAATTGTTTGAAACATACCAATGCAATTAGGAAAGTTCCATTTCATCCAAAAATCACAGCTGATCCCTTTCCACTCTGCCACAGATGATGGTGCCTTCACATATTCACTCCCCAACACATTCCATAGAACCTCACAAGTCTTCCTTAAGATTGAGCAGACAGTAGATCTGCCCAATCGAAAATTGAAAGACAGAGAGACCTGGAAAATATTATTACACAAGTATCAACATTTCTGACACCAATAAAAGATTACTTGTGAGTTTCCAGTGGCTAAATAACGGATTGTAAGAGCAAGTCTTTCAGCAGCTGAAACCTCTGCTCTCACACTGCTGAAATAACCCCGGTGACAGAGGAGTGGACTGACCTATAATAGTGCATAGACTATTTCAGTTTAGCTAAACTTATATTTATTTTTACCTTCTGCAAAAGTTTGTCAAATGTTTCTTTTGACATCCTGACGTAGGAAAAGTGGCTGTGTGGGTCATGCAGTCTCATTTCTTGAAGGAGGTTGTGGTACTCCGCCTGCTGGTACCTCATCCTCAGGATTGGTCGTACCCACATTCTTCTACACTTCCTCCTCCTTCTTCTACGCCTTCTCCTCAGAATTAACCCCAACAGCAGAGCAGACTGCAAATCTTCTTCTTCAGATCTGTCCATAGCGAGGATAGCGCGCAAGGTTAGTGTGCATTATATTGAATTTAGTAAATGGGTGCGGTCTACAACGTGGTAAAGTGCTAGCGGTCGCTCAGTTGTCGCTCAATTGTGAACAAGCAACGTCAAGCGACAATTGCGACACGGTGCGACATCGAGCGACATAATATTGTGAACCAGCCTTTATGGTGAAGCTACTTTAGACCTCACCTACTGCATGAAAATATTGTAGGACAAGGTGCTTGCTATAAATGGCTGACCATCTCCTTGGGAACCTTATCCTGCTCTGGTGCTGACTCCATCTCCTTGGGCACAACTTCAGGGGCAACAGCTCATGGAGTTTGTGTTCATGTTCATAATTTATAGAACTTTTGTATTGAGTTTGTTTGGTTGTCACTAGAAATATGTTGCAATGACTTTCTCAATAATCAACTTGAAACTTACTCTCTAGATGCTCTAGCCTTCATCAGGAATAATGTATGATCAGATATGGGAAAACCTCTAAATGCTGTTTTTTATCCCCCCCCCCCCCCCCCCCCCCCCCAAAAAAGAGATTAAAATTTGTTGGCACCTGTGATGCATAAAGATCATGTCCTGAAAGTTTGACCATTTGAGTGTGTTGCCTTTGAGCTATGACATGAAGCAGTTGCCCTCCAGCAATCACTCAAGTAATTATTCCTAGGCATCCAAGATAACGATGCGAGTGGAAGTCGCAACTCAAATTCGGGTTAAGCCGGAATATAAATTGGGTCAGGTTTTTCTAAGAAAGGCAAGAGATCTAATTATTGGAGTAATTACATTTTAACCGATTAACCGCATCATTAACAAATTATATTATAGTGCATGGGGCGGAGTCATTTTGGAGTGACTGCTTCATTCAGCACTAGACAGGGGAAAAATGCCTGAAGCTTGGACAATAGCATTTGAAGAGCTTCACTATCATCTGCCCTAAAGCGAAGCAGTGTCTTGGCCACCAGATTATGTAGTCTGCCATGCTTTAGTGACCGTTGAAGTTCATGCTTCTCTATCTCAAAGGCTATCTGGCAATGTTTAGCTAACTATTTACTTTTGTGATGCTCTTTCAACATGCACAGATGGTGTGTAGAAGCTTTACCTGAGTTTAAGGAAGCTATTAGATGTGGATGACCCAAGCACTAGCAATGAAGGTAGGAAAAAGCCAACTATAATTTTTTGCTCAAATAATTTTCTGTGTAGCTAGCTAGCTAGCTTATCTTGTTAGATAGAGCAATAGGGCTTATGTTTTCTGGTAATGATTCCTATAAGCAGCGTCCTTTTTTCTATAAGTGCAATACTGCCATATGAACAAGTTTGAAACCAACTTGTTATTCTTTTAGTGGAAATTGGCGTCTATTGTGGTTAATCGGATAAACACATGCTGTACACTTCCAGGGCAAAGCCCTATAAATGTACTACTAACTACTCAAATACGCGACTGTTGGAGCTTCTCAGCATAGGCCTTTCCTGGCCCATCTATTAGAGCACTAGCAATGTTTTCTACACAATTCATCTCTGTAAATCAAGGTTAGAGAAGGCATGGCACTGCAGCTGAAGAAAGTACACCTAATGTGGACGCTCCAAGCCAGCATAACGCTCTTTTCATGAAAAGGAAGTGTATTGACCTCTAGCTCACTGTAAAGGCTTATTTTGTCCTCTAGAACTAGTGCCTGAAATTAATACTGCCACAGGTTTATACACAGGAAGGATAGTTTTAGCCATTCGTGCAATAAAAACCAATAAAACATGACAGTAATGGTTGCACCGGATTTAGACCAGTTTTCGTAAATCCAGTCAGAATTTAAAACACCCACTAGCTTTTACGGTGTTGGTTGATGCTGCTAAGAGAGGAAGGGGAAACACATCATCTCATCAAGTCATCCTCTCCAGCTAGTATGTTTCTGATATATAATACCATATTTGCTGGGATGTAAGTTGTACCACCAAACCTGCCCAAGGCAGTGGTGTTGTTGATTTTCCCATGTCTTATTAATTGATTACATGGTATCTATTTACGAATGAAATTTGATGGAGGATTTTTTTTCCTTTCAATTATGACGAATTATTCTGAATGATTCTGAACGAGTCAGATTCTCCTGAAATACTGAAAGGTGGAGGAATTTGAATGGAGCTGGTGTATTGGTAGCTAGCATGTCAACAAGCTAAGCTACCGGCAGAGTAGAGAAGGTGCATCTCCTTTTGTTGGCAAACATTTATTTCGGTTTTTCTTCCAACTGTGATCAGGTACCTTCATGTATGACAGAAACATTGATACATAGCAGGACTTGGAGGAAGCAGGCATTTAATTATAGACATGGCAAGCCCAAGCTCGGAGAGTGCAGCTTGTGGTAGATTAGGGACTAGTAGCTGCAGCTTGCATGCCTGCTACTACACTGGGTAAATCTAGGAATTATTATTATATTGGTCATTCTCTTAACTTTGATGTTCAATTATAACACCCACTAATCCATCTGTTTGTGCCACGCCCATTACTCCATCTGTGGATGCCACTTCAGCTATACAGACCACTCCCACAACTCCACTTGTACAGGCAACTCCCACTTCTACATCCATACAGACCACTGCACTTCTACAGACAACTCCCACTTCTACATCCATATAGACCACTCCCATAACTGCATTTCTACAGACAACTCCCAGTATTTCATCTATACGGACCACTCCCGCTACTCCATCCAAACAAGCCACACCCACTACTCAATATGAATGGATACACACTACTCTTTACTTTCGTGCACTGCAATTGGACCCAGAATACACACCAATAACCGAGAGAAACCACAAGTTTGAGTCCAACCAAATGATGCTGAAGATGACAAAAATCCTCATAGATTACAGCACGTTCCTGAAGGACTCCAAGGCCGATATTGATGAATTGACGTGGCAATTGCAGTACTGTAGCCAGATGTCTCCCATATTCGACAAAGATGACCCTATACAAGCCACACTTACTCAAGGAGTTGTGACTACGATCCCTCAGTACATGAATATCATCCAATGCTACACTTCATATTTCAATTTTGAACTGCTGGAGTTAATATTTGACTACCTGAAATATGACGAAGGAAAGTACGACCTCAAAGAGTACAAGAAGGATTTTGCTGAATAAGCAAAGCACAGGATAATTCCCCACTGCCCTTCCAGTCTTGGAATAACGGATGTTGGCCATATTTGTGTTGCTGTTAAACTACATGACACATTCAAGGGCTGCAAAATCGAGCATCTCAAGGCCTTACAAGTGAGCATCAGCAAGATCTTGAAAGTCAAAGCATATCAATTACCGTTTGAACGAGTTCAGCCTGGCTGTGTGTGCATCATATTTCATCTCCCTGCTAATCTTCGGAATCAAATACTTCCGTTATCATCGCAACAAGTCAAGGCTATTCAGCAGCTGAGTTACAATGGGGCTCGAGTGTTACAAATATCTTACGATGAAATTATTCTTCAAATCCACCATAAGCAAGGTATGCTCACATAATGATAGTGTTTTAGATATTTGCATACACAAATTACCTATCTGCAATGAGGTCACCATCATAGAGAGCTAAGATCTATGATAGCCATTGGCAGAGATTTCTATGAGGAGAACCAAAGACCTGGCACTAGTTCACTACTGACATAGAGACCTGTGGGTACAAGCCAGCAGTGAGTGACTCATGCAATGCCTATAAGGGTCAGCAAACTTGGCAGTCCATAAGAGATTGTAACAGAGACAGAAGAATATTTTAAAAACAAAATACACAATGCGTGCTGGTTGCATTGCGTACAACACCAAACAACTTGTGCCGTTAGAATTAAACAATGTGTGCCGTGAGCACTAAACAATGTGTGCCGTGAGCAATAAACAACGTGTGCCGTGAGCACTAAACAAGAGAGTGTGAAATTATATCTGAGATCACATGTACAACTACTCAAGTATGTAGATAATAATTGTCATCCTCCATAGATAGCTTCACATAGAAGGCGCCTAGTGATACTGTCCTCCGTAGATAGGTTCACACAGAAGGAGCCTAGTTAGACAGTCCTCTCCCATAGATAGGTTCACAAAGAAGGAACCTAGTGTGACTGTCCTCCCCCATAGATAGGTTCACACAGAAGGGGCCTAGTTAGACAGTCCTCCCCCATAGATAGGTTCACACAGAAGGAACCTAGTGAGACTGTCCTCCCTCATAGATAGGTTCACTCAGAAGGAACCTAGTTAGACAGTCCTCCCTTATAGATAGGTTCACATAGAAGGATCCCAGTGAGACTGTCCTCCCTCATAGATAGCTTCACACAGAAGGAGCCTAGTTAAACAGTCATCCTCGATAGATATGTTCACACCGAAAGAGTCTAGTCAGACTGTCCTCCCCCCATAGATAGTTTCACACAGAAGGCACCCAGCATCCTCCCCCATAGATAGATTCACACAGAAGGAGCCTAGTGAGACTCACTCATCAGCCTCACTCACTTGTGCAGTCACTCATCAGCCTCACTCACTTGTGCAGTCACTCATCAGCCTCACTCACTTGTGCAGTCACTCATGAGCTCTCACTCACTTGTGCAGTCAATCATCAGCCTCACTCACTTGTGCAGTCATTCAACAGCCTCACTCACTTGTGCAGTCACTCATCAGCCTCACTCACTTGTGCAGTCATCAGCCTCACTCACTTGTCCAGTCACTCATCAACCTCACTCACTTGTGCAGGCATTCATCAGCCTCACTCACTTGTGCAGTCATTCAACAGCCTCACTCACTTGTGCAGGCATTCATCAGCCTCACTCACTTGTGCAGTGATCAGCCTCATTCACTTGTGCAGTGATCAGCCTCACTCATTTGTGCAGGCATTCATCAGCCACACTCACTTGTGCAGGCATTCATCAGCCTCACTCACTTGTGCAGTGATCAGCCTCACTCACTTGTGCAGTCACTCATCAGCCTCACTCACTTGTGCAGTCATCAGCCTCACTCACTTGTGCAGTCATCAGCCTCACTCACTTGTGCAGTCATCAGCCTCACTCACTTGTGCAGTCACTCATCAGCCTCACTCACTTGTGCAGTCACTCATCAGC
Source organism: Cladorhizidae sp. MBARI D1340-BT2 (assembly GCA_028752905.1). Lineage (NCBI taxonomy): Eukaryota > Metazoa > Porifera > Demospongiae > Poecilosclerida > Cladorhizidae > Cladorhizidae sp. MBARI D1340-BT2. The sequence goes on from JAQNBH010000003.1 coordinate 11,502,906, forward strand.
CTCACTCACTTGTGCAGTCATCAACCTCACTCACTTGTGCAGTCATCAGCCTCACTCACTTGTGCAGTCACTCATCAGCCTCACTCACTTGTGCAGTCACTCATCAGCCTCACTCACTTGTGCAGTCACTCATCAGCCTCACTCACTTGTGCAGTCACTCATCAGCCTCACTCACTTGTGCAGTCACTCATCAGCCTCACTCACTTGTGCAGTCACTCATCAGCTCTCACTCACTTGTGCAGTCAATCATCAGCTCTCACTCACTTGTGCAGTCACTCATCAGCCTAACTCACTTGTGCAGTCACTCATCAGCCTCACTCACTTGTGCAGTCATCAACCTCACTCACTTGTGCAGTCACTCATCAGCCTCACTCACTTGTGCAGTCACTCATCAGCCTCACTCACTTGTGCAGTCACTCATCAGCTCTCACTCACTTGTGCAGTCACTCATCAGCCTAACTCACTTGTGCAGTCACTCATCAGCCTCACTCACTTGTGCAGTCACTCATCAGCCTCACTCTGTGCAGTCACTCATCAGCCTCACTCACTTGTGCAGTCACTCATCAGCCTCACTCACTTGTGCAGTGATCAGCCTCACTCACTTGTGCAGTCACTCATCAGCCTCACTCACTTGTGCAGTCACTCATCAGCCTCACTCACTTGTGCAGTGATCAGCCTCACTCACTTGTGCAGTCATCGTCAGCCTCACGCTCTGATTTCAATCGGCTTCATTCTCCAGTTTCTTCCTGTTTCCTTGTCATTCATCAGCCTCTCACTTTTTGAAGTTTTCAAACAGTCGTTTCTCAGAGGAAGACCATCTAGTTGATGACCTTTGAACTTCTGCTCTGTCTCTTCACGCCATCAATATAACTCTGTCCATCAACTAGTCCTGTGTATGTTCCTAGCTGTATACACTAGCTAGTATTGCCTTAGTTAAGATGAGAGTGAGCAAGTGGGATGGGTGCACCAGTGTTGTGTTGTATTACCTTAGCTAAGATGAGAGTGTGCAAGTGGGATGGTGCACCAGTATTGTGTTGTATTGCCTTAGCTAAGATGAGAGTGTGCAAGTGGGATGGTGCCAGTGTTGTGTTGTATTGCCTTAGCTAAGATGAGAGTGAGCAAGTGGGATGGTGCACCAGTGCTGTGTTGTATTGTCTTAGCTAAGCTTTCAATGTGCAAGTTGGGTGGGTGTGGTCTTGTTGTCATGGAGACTGGTTGACTGAGTGAAATTTGCCCCTATGATTGTACATAAATCAACCTTCATTCCAGCATTCTGTCTAGTATTCAGAACATCACATGATTATGTTATGGGATGTCATTGCAACCCACTGCGCATGCTCTTCTCTACCATACATGTTGCTATCCCCCCATTTTTGTCCATCCTTAACAGACTCTGACCTCAGCTATGAAGCAGTTTCACTCCAGATCTGCCCTGACAATGAAGGATTGCTGACTGGGCTGGGACGAGGGAGAATGGCAGAATTCCCTCTAGAGTCATAACTTGTATATACCTGTAGGATCTAACACTGACAGTGTAAAAATATACTATATACTATGATTATGTGTTATATGAAGTGGAATTCCTCTCATCAATATTTATGGGCACCTCTCTACTGAACAGCAAAAAATATATCATGGATGAGCATCGAGTATGGGCAGGTGGAAGTGGACTGAGGGAAGGATGTGGGTATGCAGCACAAGTGTGGTGGACATGAAGATGTAATGCATGCAAGAAGTTGCACAGATGAGAGTGGGTTAGAGTTTGCTGGGATTAATATATATAGCAGGAGTGACAATATGGGGAGATATGGGGTAGAGAAGAGGAGGAAAGAGATGAAGACTTTCTTTGGGAAGAGAGCATGTTGTGGTGAAAATTATTATAAATAAACTAAGAGAGGATGGTAATAGGATAGTGAGATCTTAAAGGAGTACGAACTAGGCAGTGAGGTTGGATCAGTACATAAGTTGAAGGGAAAAATTAAACCAATATCACTGCATCATGAGAAATGAAAGGGATTGGGAGGAAGTACGCAGGTTCTACAAGTTGGCAAAATATGGTGTGATAGGATATGCAGAATTGTAGTGGCTGGACGAATATGTAAGAATGGTTAAGGTGAGAAAGGTGGCATTGCTGTTGGGGGGAAAGTGTGGAGAGATAAGCATGGAGGAGCTGATATTATGCATGGGATGGGCTGGAGGAAGGAACTGTTGTAAGTATGCATGGAAAGCTAATGATGAACTTGGTCTCCCGTTCTCCCCCCTCCAGCAGACACTCAAACTGATATACAGTGTATGTCATTTGGGTGTGTATGTGCTGTGCACGTGGTGGCCTTAAAAAAGGGGGGGGGGAGGACCGCCTAGTTCATTAGGCGATCGCTCTTGATAATGGAGGCTACTAAGCTAGGGAAATGAAAAAGGAAGGTTATTTCCATGGAAAAGAAGCTGAATATATCATAGGATCATAGGACAGTTGAATAAAGGAAAGTCTCAGCGCGAGTGTAGCATATGATTTTGAAATTCCATAGTCTAGATCGAGTCTCGTGTGTATGCTATCAATGAGATGCCTTGTAAGAGAGCTAAGAAGTTTGACATGAAGCAATGAAGGGTGCCCCTGTGTCGGGACCACTGTTGCAGGAGAAGGTATTGTAGCTATTTCCAAACTAAAAAATGGGAAAATAAATAAATTTAAAAAAATTGCGGCATCTAGCAGGAGGCACCGCTCTCATCTGACACGCTTTTTGTCATTCCTTATCTCCCGTTAAAACTAAGACTATCCTACAGGCTCAGAGTCAAACATCCACTGCATGTCTTCCAACATGGCTACATCGTTTTTGCCCCAGCTATCTCGCTCCTCGCAACTGTCCCACTCACTACTTGATTCTCATTTCTTCCTCAACGGCCTTCAACACATCCATAGATGTAGATGCCGTCATATTGCCAGTTCGATCCATTCTTCCAGAGTAGCTAATATTGGTTGCCTACTAGCTACTGGCCCTCTCAGATGATGTAGAAACTATTCCTGGCCCTAGCACCCTAGACAGAGTTAAATGTGTCTGTAACACCAATGCAGAAGAATGCAGAAGAAGGAGACATGAAACCTGCTCCTGTTGGTCTTACTGCAATTACGGCAACATTTCAATTACTCTGCAGAAACATGCCCATTTTCTTGTCCCCACTGTTTGAATCCTCAGTCCTGCACTCGGCCACCATTGCCAACTTAGTACAAAAACTGGAAACCAATATCCAGACCAGACCCTTGTACTCCTGTTGCAAAACGCCTCAGATTTAATGTCCACACAAATTCAAGCTGAGCTGGACACTATCTTGAAACTGTTTCCTCCCTTTTTTCGGCCCTCCCACCTTACGCCCAACCCAGTTATTCCAGTAAGTGTCGATCAATCCTCTTCCCCTAAATCTCTTCCTGTTCCTCAAGTTTCTTCTAATATGCATGATCAAAAGTCCCCTAAGTCAACCTCTTCCATCTGTTCCACTCACAGAACCGACACAGCTTCAGATACTTTTTATCCTGCCACTGCCCTACCCCATAGCTGCCTAACCTTGCTTGCTGAACTGGCCATCGTTCATGCATGCCCCCTCTGCTACCTACTCCCACTTATCCTCTATTACCTCAAAGCACAGGCCACCCCTGCTACCTACTTCAATTTATCCCCAACCAACTCCGGGCTTCCCCTTCAGGTCCCTGCTATAAGAAGCCAAAATCAGCCACCACTACACCTCCCACTCCCTTCTCCACCACCCCAACCACATCCCTCCCATCAGCCTTCTGCACCTAGCTGCTCATCCTCACCTAACCTTATCTCTTCTGGGTCTACTTTCATTTCTGCTATTGCCACACATCCTGTCCTCTCCCGGTTACCATCAGTAATTACCACAAATGACCTGAAGGTATTCTATTTTAATGCACGCAGTCTTCTTCCCATATTTGATGAGCTTGCAACATTGTCATATCTCTATAAACCCCACATAATTGCTATAGTTGAGACATGGCTCTCCCCAGATGTCTCTGACTCTGAAATTGCTACCACTCTTTTAGACTAGATGGAAATAGACATGGTAGAGGTCTCATAGTCTATGTCAAGTCGAGTCTTCTTGCCTCCACCATCTCTCTCCCATCCATCTCTACGCTTGAATTTCTACTTATCTCGATTAAGCTTCCAAATTCATCCTTCATTTTTGGCACATTTTATTGCCTACTTCAATACCTGACTATCTGGATCATTTAGCTATTGCCTCACTTGCTGCCCCCCCCCCCCCCCCCCACCTTTAAGGAACTTATTCTTCTTGGGGACTTTAATGTTAAATTTTGCCTTCACTGCTTCTCGATAAGATCCACGCAATATCTGTCTCAATCAAATTATCCACTATCCAACTCACTACTCCCATACTGGTACCCCCTCTATCATTGATCTTTTGGACCTACCCTCCACCCTTATTCCCATCTGCTGAGAATTCTCTCCACCTGTATCAAATTCCGACCACAATTCTATCCTCTTCTCCCTCCCTCTCATTTCAGATTTTCACCATCTCCCTCACCTCCTCGTCGAGTCTGATTATACAACAGAGCAGACTTCTCTCAAGTTAACGACCTAATTAATATCATTCCCTGGGATATCATCCTCCCCCCTTAGACACTGAAGCCTCTTGGCTCATATTTAAAGAACTCTTTATTTGCATCATGCACAAAACTATTCCCTCCAAGCCCTATAACCCGTTGTACCCCTATTACTATGCATTACATAACCATTTACACAATACATATAAGGTAGAGTTTAGTATGCTCTATATTTAAGTGTTACTATATATTGAAGACAGAACTATGGTCTTGGTACATGTAGACAGGCTTAGAATAATCTCTATTTAAGTGAAATACAATATTACTATTGAACACAGAACTATGCTCTCAGTACATGTAGACAGGCTTAGAATGCTATTTAAGTGAAGCACAATGTTACTACAGTACATAGAAATAATATGTTCTCAATACATGTAGATAGGCTTACAATGTTCTTGTGAAACACAATAATATCAGTGCATGTAGGTAAAGTTAGTGAGCTCTCTATTTAAATGAAACAATATTATCAGTGCATGTAGGTGAGGTTAGTATGCTCTCTGTTTAAGTGAAACACAATAATATTATCAGTGCATGTAGATAAGTATGCTCTCTATTTAAGTGAAACATAATATTATCAGTGCATGTAGGCAAGGTTAAGGACATTCTCTATTTGAGTTCAACAACATGCCCATTGAGCAGGCTCTGGAAAGTGATTATATCTCGGTCAACTTGCACAAGTGGATCGACCATATCTTTGGCTACAAGCAATGTGGTGAGGAGGTGCTGGCCAACCACAATGTCTTCCACCACCTCTTCTATGAGGGAGCGGTCGACATCGGCAAGATTGTTGACCCCATGAAAAAGATGGCTGGCACCTCGTTCTTACACAACTTTGGACATATGCCAAAGCAGGTGAGGTCAAAATGACTGTCTCCTCTTCTCTGTTCTCCTCTCCCACCTCCCTCCATCTTTTCATCCCTCCCTCATCTACTCTTTCTCTTTCTGTTTTCCTTTCTCTCTCTTCCTCTCTCTCTCTCACTGAATTTGTCCTTCTCTTTGCTCTTCTTTCCCTGTCTTCAACTCCATTTTCTCCACCTTCCTACTCTCACTCTTATGCTCCTTCTCCTCTCTCCCCTCTTACCTTAGCTCTTCAAGAAAACCCACAGACAGTGCAAGGTCATGTCCACTTCTCTCCCTCAAGAACCTCCCTCCTCCTCCTCTTCCACCTCCTCTCAGCCAACCTCAATAGTCGACTCTCAGCATGTCTTCTACAAGAACTTGGTCCAACTCATGCCCTTCAAGGAACCCATCAAAGGTGTGGATCATTCTTGATGGGTCAAGCATGAGAAGAGTGTCGTTGTTGTGTGTGGATTGCAGTATGGGAAGTAGCTAAGAATTGTATATTAACATGGTGCAAGGTGGAGGACAGAGCCCCGCTCAGATATTCACCAGATTCGCCGTGATGATCATTTCCAGTTAAACAACCCTTAAAGTGGTACCACACCTCTATAGCTAGAGCACGCTGATGGATGAATAGCGCTGTCAGGATGGAACTTTATCATCCTTCCATGTGAGCTATTAACCATGCAGCCCATTCTCACTTGCCTAGGCACATTTTCCTTCCTTGGCTTTGATTTTCTCGATCTTGCTCTTCACTGTGATGACCATTCCCAGTTTACGTAAGCCCACATTATTTAAGGCAGGTGCCCCATTCATACTTTTTACAGGTAACTGTACAGTGCATGGATAGATAAATTTATACGTACATTCTCAATGATCTCTCAGTTGACATAATGAAATTACAATAAGCTTCTCAATAATCAACTTGAAGTTTACTCTCTTGATGTTTCGACTAGATGCTCTAGCGTTCATCAGGAATAATGAGATTCTAAGACTCATGTGAGCTTGTTATACCAATAGCTAGCTATTTACCACATGCTACAAACCACACCCTGGTATACATGTCCAGCATGTGAACCGGATGTGGCAAAATACAATAAAGGTAATAATAACAATATTAATAGAAACTAAATAAACACCAAAACAATAATATTCTAAATATATATATTAATATAGAATAATTTTTAAAAAATGCTTGATATTAAAACAAAGAATGATAAATAACTGAATACAGGGAGAAATTATGGTGGTCGGCTGCAAGTTAGGGCTCTTGAGAGTAGCCACTCAGCAGCTAGGCAAGTCTATTCTAAAATCTCAATTAAACCACTCACACTTCGCTGCTATGCTGATGTGCAGTGCTTCCTTCACTACCAGTTCCTTCTGTCTTCTAGCCTGGTCTACGATGGTGGCTCCCACAAAATGGGATGTATGCATGTTCAGCAATTGCAGACTTCTCTTTAGCACACTTTTTACAGGCATTTTACATACACACATAGATATGCCATGCATGGCAATATCCACGTTTTCCATCCAACTCCCCACTGAGGGCTGGCCTCACCCACCAAATAAACAAGTGTTGTAGATATACACACAGCAAAGCAAAGGATGGGCACACAGACCTTGCTCTGTAGCAATTATTTCCTTGTTGTTTTTGTCAAATATATAATACATACATGTACATAATATATATTTGTATATACATATATATTTGTACATATATATATATACGTCTCACTTTTCTTTCTAGTGATATCTGAAGAAGTGAGCCAGAGAGTCAGTCCATCTGACAAGAAACCTCCCCTGGCTATTGATAAGAACAACTTGTTCCTGCCCTAGGCCAACTACAAGTATTATTTCATGTGGAGCTTCCCAGACCACGGCGCCAGGATTGCCAGCATGGACACAGACAGTGTGGCCGGGAGAGGTCAGAGTACACATGAGGGAGGTAGTCGATGGTTGGATATAGGCTGTGTGGTTGGGGGACGTGAAGATCACAGGGACTCGATATAGGATGTGGGAGGTGTGTGAAGAAAAATTACTTTTTTAAACAACATTTTTGCCGGAGTGTTGGTCGCACAAAGTATAAATCACTTCCCCAAAGTCAGTAAATATTTATTTATTATTATTTCCAGGTATTAATCACACTCTAAATAGAGCTCCCATCTACCACCATGCAAATATCAACTCAATTTTATCTTGTAGCATTGTGAACTCCATCTTTTCTCCAGTCTTGCACTAGCTTTTTGCTTACTCTGTACTCCCTTTCATCTCTTCATGACCAGACATCTCTGCATTTTTTAGCTTAAAAGCTGCACTGTAGCTTTTGTGCATGCACACACACACACACGAGTTGCACCCATGAAATAGAGAGGAAAAATTGGTGTTTGGTGTGACCTGTACCTAAAAATGAGAACACAGGCAATGGGGAGGGAGCTATCTTCCCCGACAGAAATCTTTCTAGTCTTAGAGGTAGTAAGAAATAGTTATTCTTCTACTACTGCTACTACTACTACTACTACTGCTGCTGCTGCTGCTGCTGCTGCTGCTTCTGTAGCTCCTACTACTACTACTACTATCACTATTACTACTACTACTACTACTACTACTACTCACAATTGCTGAACATGCATGGAACAATGGACATCCTATACCAGCTTACCAGGCCAAAAGACTACTAGTGAAAGAAGCATTACTAGCACCAAAGTGTGAGTGGTTCAATTGAAATTGTGGAATGGATGCTGGGTGGCCACTCTCAAGAGCCTGAACTTGAAACCATGACACAATAATTTTTCTGTATTCTAGTTATTTATTTATCATTCTTCGTTAATGTATAAAGTTATTATTTATTCCTAGATGGTCTAGTCGAAACATTGAGAGCAAGTTGATTATTGAGAAGGTCATTGTAATTTTTATTTATTGTTTATATTATTGTTTTGGTGTTATTATAATTTGCTTTTGCCTCATCTGGTTCACATGATGGATGTGTGTGCCAGGGTGTGGTGATCTGTATCATGTGATTGATAGCAGTATATAAGAAGCTCACATGAGTCTTAGCATCTCATTAGTCCCGAAGATAGCTGGAGCATCTAGTTGAAATGTCAAAGAGTAAATTTCAAGTTGATTATTGAGGTCATTGTAACTAATTTAATCAAAATGGCGGGGGGGAAAACAGCAAGCTTTATTTGACAGAAAAAAACTTTTTCACAGCTTCTTAGTATCATAAATGGTGTCTTCAGCAGATTTTGATCACAAAAATTCTTTGAGCATGCCTTCTTTTGCGAAGTTAGTAACCTACAACCCCCAAAACCATTAAAACACTTAATTTCCATGTCCTTTTAAGTCCATTAATCACATTTTACTATTAGAACACCCTGAACTGCAGCTACTAATAACAATGAATAATGAATCCAGACACAATTTTGTACATGTTCATTTAACTAATGGTAGACTTGAAACTGTCCAATGCTTCAACCCATTTCTAGATAAAAAAATAATCTCTTTTCTCTGTCATACAAATATCGAATGTAACTTTGCTGAGTCAGCAAACAGGTGCACAATTTCGTTAAGTTACATTTGGAATCCTCAGAATTTTACTCTTGTTACAAAGATGAGGGATAGGCCAAGATTTTCAGCCACCTCCTTAAGAAACTAAGCTAACAAACTTCCCCCCCTTCCTCTCACACACATCTCACCTGAGTTTTGTCCCTTAGCCCAAGTTCCTCCCCCGCCCCTACAACTGATGAAATACTCGAGGCAAGTGTGAATCGAACATCCAAGTCTCTTTGGACCACACCAATTCAATTAGTTGACAAGAATGATGATACCGTCCACTTTTGTGTCATTTTCAACAATGTGTCAAGGTGCTTACCCCTTGCCATGCCATGGTTCGAGAAGATATTTGAGATAATTAGATCAGACAGTGAGCTCTACCCTAGACTTAGCCAAAGATTCGAATAACCTTGGAATCATAAGGAAAAGACAACTGTTACTACCTCAGTTGAACTCCACGTGTTTGTGGTGATACCATTTTGGTTGCACAATGCAGAGGCTATGTTCCAATGAACATTGGCTTTATGCTTCAGTATTGCCAAGAATTTGCATGGACTAAAGTGGTGATATTCAGTGATTCCTGTGAAGAGCATCTCTATCACCAGAGGGAAGTGACTGAAGCAGGCGGGACTAACTCTCCAACTGAAGAAGTGTTATAATCAACTTCTCAATAATCAACTTCAAATTGTATTCACTCAATGTTTCAACTAGATGCTCTAGCCTTCATCAGGATGCTAAGGCTCATGTGAGCCTGCTATATACCGGTAGCTAGCTATCCACCATGTGTCAGTACATGCACCTAGAACGTGAACTGGCAGACACACCTAGCATGTGCACCGGATGTAAAAGATAAAGAAAAATAAAGAAAAAAATAAACAAATATATTCAAACAAGTAAAACAAACCATGGAGCCATGGAAGAATGGCAAGCAACTGGTATGGGATACAACCTGTCCAGATACATTTTCCCAGTCATATCGGGGTGCAGCAGTGAGTGGTTCTGGAGCTGTGGTGCTATGGCTGAGGAGAAAAAGTGGCAGCCTAGATCCTTGCCACTTTTTGGTGCTTGTGGCCATCGAGTCATTGGGGGTCATCGGGAACAGGTCAATGGCTTTCCTGAAGGAGCTCAGCCTCAGGATAAGGCAAAGAACTGGGGAGGTGAATGCCCATGCTCACCTCCTTCAGCGTCTCTCAGTGGCAGTCCAGCGGGGGGGATGCCTTGTCTGTTTTGGGGTCGGTCGGGAGTTGAACTTGTTAGCTTTTTAGTTTATTTATTTTTGTAATTGATTATTATAACATGTGTTAATTAGGTGTTAATGAACTTGGTATGTTATGTTTGCTTCAGCAATAAAGAAAAGGAAATAAATGTTCCCAATAAAAAATTAAAAAATTAATAAAAAATAAACAACAATAATGTCAGGCCTCATCCCTGACTGGCTGCAGAGTAGTTCTGCAAAGATCAAACTATAAATAGAATTTATAAATAGAGCTAGATAGAATTTATAAATAGAGCTAGAACTCATGACCTCCGACTATCAACACACAGGACGATCAGAGCTCATGACTTCAGACTATCAACCACATGGGACAATCATGATATCATCTCACACTCTTAGATAAGTCCTGTAGGTAATTCTGCTACTCTCACACTGTTATTAACACCGTAAGCTGTGAAAGCCTTGCTGCAAGGATATTTAAACACCTGCAGTGTGCAGGGTTGGGCAGTCTCATCCTATCTTCATATTCTGCTACTCAACTGTTGTTGCTATAATACTTGAGATCTAAAACTCTTTTGTCAAGCTTGGGGTTGAGCTAGAAGAAGTTAGGGAGAGACTCTGGTGGTAGCGAATTACCAAGGTTGGTATCTGTTAGGTCTCTTGTGGTTGGAGACTCGAACAAATAATATATAATATAATAACAAAAAAATAAAAAATAAAATAAAAATAAACAATAATAATAATAAATTATAATATAATTAATTATAATTATAATAGTATTATTATTGATAGTAATAATAATAATAATGATGATGATAACGTAATAATAATAATAATAATAATAATAACAATAAAATAATAATAATAATAATAATAATAATAATAATAATAATAATAATAATAATAATAATAATAATAATAATAATAATAATAATAATAATAATAATAATAATAATAATAATAATATTAATAGTAGTAGTAGTAGTAATAATAATAATAATAATAATAATAATAATAATAATAATAATAATAATAATAATAATAACAACAACAACAACAACGACAATTAATAATAATAATAATAATAATGATGATGATGATGATGGTGGTGGTGGTGGTGGCGGCGGCGGCGGCGGCGACGACGACGACGACGACGACGACGATGATGATGATAAAAAATAAATAAACAGACAATAATAAACAAATAAAAATAATAATGATAATAATAATAATAATAACAATAATAATAATAATAATAATAATAATAATAATAATAATAATAATAATAATAATAATAATAATAATAATAATAATAATAATAATAATAATAATAATAATAATAATAATAATAATAATAATAATAATAATAATAATAATAATAATAATAATAATAATAATAATAATAATAATAATAATAATAATAATAATAATAATAATAATAATAATAATAATAATAATAATAATAATAATAATAATAATAATAATAATAATAATAATAATAATAATAATAATAATAATAATAATAATAATAATAATAATAATAATAATAATAATAATAATAATAATAATAATAATAATAATAATAATAATAATAATAATAATAATAATAATAATAATAATAATAATAATAATAATAATAATAATAATAATAATAATAATAATAATAATAATAATAATAATAATAATAATAATAATAATAATAATAATAATAATAATAATAATAATAATAATAATAATAATAATAATAATAATAATAATAATAATAATAATAATAATAATAATAATAAAATGGGATATCCAGGCATGCAAGACTTCTCTTTATGACACTTTCTACAGGCATCTTGATGTTCTTTCACTCTGGTCTCCAGTCTTCTGATCATCTTCCCTATGTCAAGAGTGTGGGAATCATATTTTGACTGGCCAGGCTCAAAGTTGTGGGATTGGAACTTGTCCCCCATGAAGCCAAACCATAAAATCTACCTGGAATGCTATAATCACATGTATTACATCCTGAAAGATGTATTATCACTCTTCTACAGTTCCAAGCTTCTAGGTTACCAAAACAGCTAAGGAATATATAGTATGAGAGGTGACAATAAGCATGTGAGGTTCCAAATATATTGATAATATTAAAAAAATACTTGAACTGTCCAAAATTGTTACTACAGTGGTCATTGTTACTGTGAATGCATTAGCAACTTCAGATAAATTAAGAGAATCGGTAAGTTCATTATGAACATGTAAAATCATTAAATGGTTGAGTCTTTCTTGAGACACTGATAAGACTTGAGTCAACGTAGAGCACTAAATGATCGTTCACTGGTGGCATTAGTTGCTGGCATTACTAAAAGAAGCTTCATTATAATTTCTACTCCATTCAATTGTGTCTTTTCAGCAGCTGAAAGCTTCCTAAGGTGACCCATCACTTCGGAGATATTGCTGATCTTTTTTTGATCTCATTCAAAGTTTTGGCTAAGAATCTTAAGTTGTTCAGGTTGTTCTCATTGATATCTGAACCATAGGTTATGACAACATGATTCAATTCTTCTGAAAAATCTTCCTTATTGGCTGTTTTGATCAGTAAAGTCTCTAAACACTGATATACACTATATCCTGGTTAATCTGTAATAGATTTAACAATTAGACCCAGTGCTTCAGAGTAGATTTGGCTAAAGCGATCAACTGGAGTGGTGTGAACCTTAGCTGGGGCATTTCCTGATTCATACCTCCTAGGAGCTTTATGTCTTTGAGGAAGCGAGGGCTCATCAATTCCTTTCTCTTCAGCCATCATGGCAATTCTGGTCCAGAAGAGCTTGAAGTGATCATTATTTCTAAGAGAAGTAAGAGTTTTTAATGTCATAGATGCCACTGCTTGTCCTTTGCTGATGTTTTAGGATTCTGGAGGGTTCTGCTGAGATTGTCTGTATGACGAAAAAGTAATTCACCAAGAACCAGTCCAAAAAAGAAATCAAATGAAGCCATTTGTGCTGCCACACCTCTAATACGTGCTATAGTTTCAGTGTCTGTCGAGATAGAGCAAGCCTTATCCCACAGCTCAAACAAAACTTCATAGTTATTAATAATATTAGCATAGATTCAGCTCTCACTGTCCACCTTGTAGGGCAGAGAACTCCGACCCCAGGTGTGGCAGGTGCTAACTCATCTTTTATTTGAAGAAATAAATTCTCCCTTCTAGGGGAGTATTTCACTGGCTTTGTTATTTCATGGGTTGTTTCTAAGGCCATCTTCATAAGTTTACACTTTTGCACAGTGTCACTAGCAGCAAGGTTTAACGCATGCCCATAACAATGTGTAAATATAGATTTGTTTTGCCATTCCTGATTCCAGCCATGTTACTCGCCCCATCGTAGCATTGACCACGTGCCTTACATAAAGGCAGATTAAAGCGAGAAAGTGCATCTTCAATTGCTAATACAATAGTAGCAGACTGTACAGAAGTTAGAACGTAGAGTCCAGTAGAAACTTCATGTGCATATAATTCACTATCCATCCACCTGAAGACCATAACCATCTGAAAGGAAGAAACAATGAGTGTTAGTAGAACTGTGTTTAATTATAGGACTAACCTATTCAGTATTAGATACATCAGTGGTTTCATCTACCATAATAGTGAAGAACTCGGAATCTTGCAGTTGAGAAATGACTATTCGGAGATTCATCAAAGACATAACCTTCAATATCTCATTTTGGATGACATTAGATGTGTATTTCTCTCTCTTTCTCTTGAGCCACTCAAGAATCTGAAATATCAACCAAAAGTAATCTTACATATCAACTTGTTTTTACTTAGCTATATCTTTGGATCATCTTCTCCACAAAGCATTAGTAGTTGGTGAAAATTGCCATCAGATTCATCACCATGTCCTCGTATAGCAGATCCCTGACGAGCAAGAAATCAGATATTATCTTCAACAAACACTGTCTATTTTCAGCTTTCCCACGAGCATGTTCTGAAGACAGTAATTTGCCAACATCACTAGTTGTTGCTGGTATAGTTAACAGGACTTGAACAGCATTCTTGTTGAGACAAGCAACTTTCATGCATCCTTCCAATTACTGAAGCCGCTTGAAACCTTTTAGATTAACAGTGATAAAACTAAGACTACAAGTTAAATGAACTTACTAAAGATGGTTCTGCTTTTCCTGTTCTCGTTTTTCCGCTTTTTCACATAAAAAACAAAAGACTAAATCTCTATCCACATCATAATGTAACCAGTCCCATGTCCTAAACCAAGAAGCTTGGCAAGACCTCTCTTTGTTCTGCTTTCTGCGCTTTGGAAAGGCAAATGAGAGAGATGGGTGATGAGGCTTAGCTGTATCATAGACGCTAACACACTCCACTTCTACACTTATAGAAGCTGCCATTTCAGAAGATCTAAAAAGAAGCAGCTGCTTAAGAATAGAGCACATGTGCACATAGACTTACTGAGCATGCCCAGTTTTATAAGGTATTTGACCTATGACCTCACTTTTTTTTTAAATATGGGCCTGACCAGCCTGACCAGCTCCAATGCCTAGGTATGTACCCACAGCTACAAGGGATGCGGTACACAACACATGAGTGCATATTAGCTGGTAAAACATCCTTCACTCTGCTCAGTTGTCCCGATCTGAAGACGATTTTGATGTTGAACTTCCTGCAGATCCTCCTGATGTCTCTCATCCCTGCTGCATAACGAATCACTATCATAGGATCCTTCTTTTTAGACCCCTCATTGCCTGTACTGGTGTATTCATCTTCCTTTCTGCATTTAGATGTTTCTGCAGACGAAAGGTTGATGAAGGCTTGTGGATAACCATTCTCGATAAAGACCTTATTCAAATGATGTTCTTCCTTCCAAAGGTCCTCCTTCTCAGTCACTACTCTTCTGGCTCTATCATACAAGCTCTTCACCACTCCTCTTTTGACGTGGATAGGATGATGTGATCTATAATCAAGGTAGCGTTTGGTATGCGTGGGTTTTCTGTAGACGGTTGCAGTTAGACTTCCATCTTCCTTCCTGTGTATGTGGCAGTGCAGAAAGGGCAACAATCCAGCCACTTCAAGCTCCATGGTAAACTTTATGGATGGCCTGATGTTGTTCAGATGGTCCAACAACTCCTGCTCACTTCCCTTCTTCACAATGCAGAAGGTATCATCCATGTATCTCTTCCAAACCCTTCGCTTCAGTGGGGCAGTTGTGAGTGCCAATTCCTCAAAGAATTCCATATAAAGGTTGGCTACCACTGCAGATACTGGAGAGCCCATTGCTGCACCCACTTTCTGCTCGTAGTATTTATCTTGAAACCTGAAGTAGGTGGATTTCAGGCACAACTCCAACAGTTCAGAAATCCTGTCAGCCCCTAGTGTAGTACTCTCAACATTTCAAAAATTACTTAAACAGCCTCATCTATGGGAACATTGGTAAAAAGGGAAGACACATCAAAACTGACAAGACACTCATCCTGTACCAAATATTCATCCTGAATACACTTGATAAATTGCCCAGAATCCTTGACATATGTACTTGTATTCCGAGCTAGAGGTGATATCAAATATGCTATGAACTTGGAAAGATTATACAATGGTGCACGTATAGACGACACAATATGACCAAGGGGAACTTCAGGTTTATGTATCTTAGGGAGCCCATAAATCAGTGGTGGTCTATTTAGTAATAATGTATAATACTCATGCCACCATAAATCTAATTCCTTGTGATACTAATTCTTGTCATTATATCTCAAGAACAGCAGGTTTACTAAAATGTTTTTTGCTGTTGTTGCATTCAGATAACATTCATATATCAGGGAATGCTATTGCTCTACTCTTTCAGTTCGCTCTTAAGTTTTATTTTTTGATTAGCGTCCATACCTTTTTCAATCTTTTTAATAATGGTTCATTTATAAAGGTACTAAACTTTGTCATCAACATGTAATTCCAGATTAACAGCATGTGTATAGCATAATGGAATGACAATAGGAGAAAGTAATGGGTGTGTTATATATAATAATACATCAATATAGTCATTATACTACAATTAGTGAGTACAATGTATTTTTTCAAATCCCTCGAGGAATGAGTTTGTATAAATACAAATATCATTTGTTACTCCTTTGTAGAATACTGTCTAGTGTTTACATTCAATGTTTCTGGTCTAAACTAATCCACTTCCATCTTTGCAAAAATGTTGGCATGCACTTCTCTGAAGCTGAACTTCAATAGCAACTCACTGGAATACTGGCAGTGATTGTTACATATAAGTTTCTGCTAAAACTTGTGTTGAAAATTCTTCAAAGTATTACTTAGGATTATAGGTAGTATTATAGCTTAAACTCACCTTTTAGAAGGAAGAGAACTAGCTACCACTTTTTGCAAAGATGTTGACACACACATCACTAAACAATTAACTACTGATAGGATTGTTTCGATAACATACACAAGTAGGAAGCAATTAAAAAAATATATATTTAAGTTTAATGATTGTTGTGTTCAAACTTATTTAGTTTGCTAATGTCAGGTTAACATAAAATATATCACATCATACTCATATTATATTGACATCCATTCACTGCATTATGTATATTATTCTCTAATGATTACTGTGTATTTAAGGAGATAAAAGAGCACAGTTTTATGAGTAACAGAGAAGGGATCTCGGATCGAAATTATTAACTAGAAACTACTACTCTGACAAGAAGCTCTAATATGGCAACTTGGGATTGCCCATATCCAACTGGTGGCAGGCGTGACAAAGTTGACAGCAGAGACTATACAAAAAGATATGGAGTCCATATGATTCCTAAAAAACAAAGGGAGAAGATAGATCTGCGTAAATATATTGAAAAGGTCTATAATCAAGGGGGACTGAGTAATTGCACCTCAAATGCCATCTGTGCTGCCTTCTGTCTAGAGTTGAAGAGACAAGCAAAGGAAGATGGGCATGCTCATAAACCATTCGATCCATCGCGTTTGTTCGTTTACTATAATGGTCGGGTGATGCAGAATAATATTGCGACCGATGACGGTGTTGAACTCCGATATGCCTTGAAAGCAATTAATGTTGCAGGAGTTTGCAAGGAAGCCCTATGGCCTTATGATGAATCAAAATTTGCAGTACAACCTGACACTCCAGCCTATACAAATGCAACTGGGAACACAATTTGCAAGTATCAACGTCTTAACCCAGACATCAACCAGTTCAGAGCTTGTATAAAGGATGGGTTCCCAATGCTGTTTAACATGGAAATTTATGGCAGCTTTGTCGGCCCTGAGAATAAAAAAAAAGGAAAAATGCCAATACCTACTAGTGAAGAAATGAAAAACTTTCAGCCAATCGTACATGCTGTATTAGCTGTTGGCTTTGATGACACCAAAGATCAGATTATTGTTCTGAATAGCTGGGGAACATCGTTTGGCGACAAGGGTTGTTTCTACATGCCTTATGAATACATCTGTAATCCTGACCGATGCTTTGACTTTTGGAAGGTCGAGAGAGTTTGTGAGAGAGGATCACAGCCAAAACATAACTATGGAGCTACAAAGTAATAGAATTTCATGACATTTAGACTTGACGAAGTTTTGTTACATAGTTGTTGCAGTAGAAACTTTAATTATAATTCCTATGTAGATAATAAATAATAATAGCATAGGGAATTTATTAATTTTTTCATTATGGTCATATTCTTACTATGCACACAGAAAACATTTCTACTGTATTCTTTATATTTCAAATATATTTTATATTTAAAATATTGAAAACTTTTTTTAAATATGCAATTTTGAACCATGTTTCCAAATGTTGGATGGCATATCTACCAATCACCACAAAACTCACATCGACGGCTTGCCTAAGTGGCTGTTCAGCCAAGTATGCCTTGAATGTTTATTAATGTAAGTAAGCAACAGTCCAAAACCCTGTAGAAAGTATGAAAAATTCTTGAAATTGATATTCAAGGATTTGTTTCTGTCTGTTACAATCCCTTTTTACAAGAACTCCATTTATTAAAAACTTTTGACCAGAAGATTTTCAAAGTTCAATGCTGTACGACTAATGAAGTAAGAAGTAGCCAGTGCATTCACCGATGATGTAAATTTATAACAATGTGTGGGAAAAATATGGAGAAATTATAAAAAACACATGAATATTTTAGTTATAATGTTGTTAGATCGCATTGTCCAAACCCAGCTCATCTGAAGGAATATTACATCTGTCATTATTGATGTTATCATGTTGTAAGGCTTGGATTGTTATATTGGTAATTAGATAAGAATTGTACAATTTTTACAGATTCCAAACAGGTCCAAGTGATACCTGATGCCTTGCAACATGATGAACTAAAATGAAAATGTGCATGTGGAAGTATGGGTGTCAGAGGAGTTTTGTTGAGAGTATTTATCAGGTTTCATCAATATGAGTACTAAGCTGTCATGGATCCAGGGTTTTGAAAAAGGGAAGGGGGGGGAAATGAAGTGTAATATTAAGCATCACAAGAAAAATGGGATGGTGCAGATAAACATAACATTTTTTATTATACAAATAAAAAATGTATGTGGAAAGAGGTTTAAACTAGCATCACTCAAAATTGAAGTGACTCCATTAACCATAACAATAACTGAGCTATTAAACTCAGCTCTGAAGCATATCATGACATTATCTCAAAAAATCACCAGAAAAAACAGTTTGTGATTGTAATTTTATGTTAAGGGCTAATGAATGTCATCCATTTTGGGTAACAGTTAGTATATAAATCAATAGCAGAATTAGCTCTACATTATGTCTTTGTAAAAATGTAGACTGTAAGCAAAGCATTCACCCTATCCTGGCCTATCATTGCTGTCTTGGGAGTTAAATGCTTCAGAGCTGAGTTTGCTTACTCTGTTATTGCTCTATTTATGGAGTAAAAAATATTAAACTATGAAATATAGTAGCCATATTTGGATAAGGAATAAACTGAGAAATTGATTGTTTAAAGACAGTGAGTTAGGAAATGGTTTGGATCAATCAGTTTTACACCTTCTCACTTCCTGAGGATAAAGACTATGAGGGTGGAAGGTAATCTTTTGCAATGAAAACTCCCTTCAGCTGATAGATCAGTTATTAGTCTCCCAAGAATAAGTTTCAGTGCCATAGAGTCCACTTGCTGACTGAACTGTCCTTCAAATTCCTTCATGTGATAATCTTTAAATGGCACAAATACAGTACTTCTCCAATATGCTTCATCGGTTGAAGGAACAAACATTACTTGGTGCTCTATGGTACACACCATTCTAGAAGAAACATTCCTATGTACCAGCCTGCCTTGAAAGCCTTAGTGACTATTGCTGCATAGAGGACAAACTTTTTTCCCAAGTATCCTCTGAACTCAGACTGTATTGTTTGTGTATTTCTATTTCTTGGTATGCTCTGAGAATATCCATTGGCGAACCTTGAAGAAGTATGCACAGTGACTTCACATATCCAAACTGTGGAAGTTAACCTTGAGTGTAGCAATAAAGGCTAGAGTTGTCATGGTGGACAGAGACCACATTCTTCTGCTGTGACCTTTACATAATTATGCAAACATGTCATCCAGGCTTTGGGTGAGGGCAGAGTACAATGCATCAAAGTGCTACATTAAGGTATGCCTCTCTTCCCATTTAGTCTGACACATAGTTTAAAAGTTGGTCTTTTGTATTACTTGCTTATCTTGCTTTCTCAAAACTTTATTATTATATGCAAATACTTTGCCACTGCCGCTTAAGTGAATACTGTGATATCAATGTGCTCAACATAGATTTAATCTCTGGCACTTTTGCAGTTTTTGACAGGTCAAGATTTAAATCGTGACTGGAACGATGATAGTAATGGCTTTGGGAAACGTTTTCATGAACAAGCAGAATATCCATTAAGTTGACCTGCCATGTTAGCGATTTCAACATAAGTTTGAACTCTACATAGTTAATGTCTTATAAGAAAATGGGTTATACTATCTCTTTCTGTAATAGCTTCACAGTCAATAAATTCCATCAACTTTGCTATAGGACTACCACTCTTACAGTTAATGTAATATTATTCTTAGCTACTCGATGTTTCAAACATCAGTTACTTTGTCAGCCTGTATGAACACAGAATGAGCTGTTAGACTTTGTTTGTGAATTTTTCAGAAAGCAATTGTCAAAGACATTCATCATCAATCTGAAGTTTCATTAAACCACTTCAGCATACAAGAACAGATCAGCATTGTTAGGATGGTAAGGTAAGGCAAGTAAATCATCCCAGCAGGACTTGGAACATTTTCTGACTCAATTTGGTCCAATTTAGAACTCATAGAACTGAAACTCCATTTTTGGTAATTAGTTTCAGCTAATTTTGGAACACATCTACGCCTCAGACATCCACACATCTGCATATGATGCCTGACTCTATTAAAGATCGAGAAGAAATAAGCTGGGTCACAATGACTACTTTCTCTGGTATCCATCTGAAATCAAATAATTTTCACTAGACAAGGTCTCCTACTTCAAAAGCGTGTAGTGGTTGAGTGCAGTGATAGCTTAGCTTTTGTTTCCACTATTGTGCATGTACCTTTTTCATCATTTCAGGATAGCTCTAACCTGTGTATTGATCCTCTATGCAAAGACAATTAAACGATTTTGAATGGTAACTCCTGGCATTTTCTTCAAACCTTGTTTGAAAGCTTATTCTTTTGTTGAGGGCTGGTATGGTGCAGTTGTAATGTGGAAAATTCTGTTCATGGATGTGAATTCCTTGAATTCATGACTCACAAGTGACCATCAGCTGTCACTCTATTTTGTAGTAAGCCATGTGTTGCAGACATGGTCTAAAGTTTCTCAATTGTTTTAGCAGAAGTAATGTTCTGCATCGTGATAACATCCATCCATTTTGTATAAGCATCAACCACAACAAGGTACATGCAAAAAGTGGGCCAGGATAATCAAGATGCAGTCAGCTCCAAGGTTGGGTGGACCACACCCAAGGGTGGAGAGGAGCTGTTGCAGGTGAAGGTCATGATTGCTGACAGACCTGTGTACTAAGTCTTTGACCATGCATGAACACCAGATGTAACATTTAGCTAGGCTTTTTATTCTCCTGATTTCAGGATGCATTTCATAACTCCTCTGAAATCAATTTGCAAAAGGTAGTGGAACAATGATCCTGTTTCCCCAGAGGATGCATCCATCCATTAAACTCAATTCATATTTGCTGGTGAAATAAGGTGAGAATTCTTTCTCTGCTACCTTATCTGGCCATCCAGATGAGAGAGATCGCTTCACCTGTGACAAGGTTAGGTCCCTGCTTGTCCAATCTTTGATGTTCAACAGCATAAATGAGAGATGATTCACCAAATCCAAGTCTGCTGGTGCACCATACCAGGGACTTCTACTGAATGTGGAAGTTGACTAAGAACACCAGGATTACTCAGAATCTTCCATGCTTTATATTGAATCATGTAGCGATATACAGCTAACCATTTCTGAATGGCATAAAGATGTTGAGGGGTTTTCTTCTTTTCGGAACAAAATGATAGGGGACAATGTTGGTCTGACTGATTAACGATATGTCTCCCAAAAATACAAGTATGAAACTTCATAACTCCAGACACTTTGGCAAGAGATTTGTGCACCAGCTGAGAATAATCTTTCTCGGTGTTCTGGAAGTGTAAGTGAATCATTCTTGCCCTAACATGTGAAAGAATATGAAGTAGTGGCTTGTTTGGATCAAAATGCACCAGGACAGTTTTCGCCTGCAATGCTTCTTTTGCCAACTGAAAAGCATCACCCTGTGGATGATCAAGTGAAGACTATGCCATCCAGATAAAGTGATACTCCAGGGATAACTTGTAACCATGAATCCATGCAACTTTGGAAAAGTGCAGGAACAGAAGATATTACAATGGTTAATCAGTTTTATTTGAACAGACCCATATGGATGTTGCTTACCAAGTATTCCTTGGACTGCTCATCCGAAAGCAACTGTCAATAATTATGCATTTGACTTATCAAGTTTTGTGAAACATTTGCCTCTTGCTAGAGCTATAATGAGAACATCAACTCATGCAAGTGGGTGGCAGACTGTACCATTCTTTTTAAGAATGTACTAGAAGCTGCCTATTTGGCCAACTTTACAGGAGAAATAAAACCCTGACTCGGTAAAGTTTCTACAGAGTATGATCGAGGTTTGTGAAAATGGGGCCATACCTTGTCATCGATTTGTTATTGCACTTCAAACTCTTGCGCAAGAACACTAATTATTCTGAAAATACTCACAGCATTCAACCACTGCACCTCATCATACCAATTGTTTATTGTACCTGGCTTGCAGTGGTGTTCTTTCTAGAAGGGGAATATGCTGTTCAGTTTGGGTCTTAAACTTGACATAAGAAAGTTGCATGGGTGCCGTTTGACCTTGCTGTTAGATGTAGTAGCTGATGATCAAAACAGATGCTCCAGTATCCAGTTCCATCTGATATTGTTTAAATACACAGTGATTATGACATGGTCACATTGAGGGTCCTTCATTGCAAACAGGTTGTACTCTTTCTCATGAGAGTCATAGCTTGTAGCATCCTGGTGATGAGATGAATAGTTGTGTGCATGTGTTGACTGAGCTTTTTCTCATGCTTTAATCCTCCAAACTTGAGCAAGGTGTCTTTTCTTCTTGCAATGCAAACAAACCGTATTTTTGAATTTGCATGCAGGACCAAGGTGAGATCCTCCACATCTGTAACAGACTATGTTAGTTTTCTTAGGGTGGTCATTAGCCCTGTCTTTAGTGCTATGAGAGGAGGAAGTCTGGTAGTGGAGTCCTGTAAGAGATGTTTGAGATTCCTAGAATCGTTCTCAGCTGCGTCAATGAACTGGGTAAGGGAGAATGTCCTCTGCTAATTGAATGCCCTTGTGATTGTTTCCACACAAAATCTTGAGGCATCACCTTCAAGGTTCTACCATAGGAGCAATACTGTGCTAGCTCATGCAACCACATTTGTTGCCACTGATTTCTGAGTTCCAAATATGGTGTTAAACTTGAAACGTTGTAAATAGTAGATGCTTGTGCTCGTAGTAGTCCTGCACTAATCTGACAATGATTTTGTAGAAAACAGAGCCAACTCTGCTTCCACCAAGCTTTGAAATAGTTTTAAGGTAGCTGGTACAGTTAACCAGTAAAACTAATCACATCTTCTCACCAGATTTTCCCTAGTTCGCAACCAAACAGTACTTGAGGCATTCTGTATAAGATGGCCATTCTTCTGCATCAAGCTCGAACTTTTCCACTGTTCTGTAAGTGTCAGGAACTCTTGGACCAAAGACTAACTGCTGCAAGCAGCCCATTAACATTCTAACTACAAATTGAACATTCCATGCCTAGGAGATTGGTTACTGTATAGGTGTCATGTCACTGTTATGTCGTTACATGAAATTGCAAGTGGAGGGCTATAAAAAGTTGACCAGGCATCATGTGACATGCGATATGAGTTCTTAAAAGTCAAGATGCTTACCGTGTGATTTGGGTAATTTAGTGGTGAACTACCAAGAGGAATAAGAGGATGTTTATTAAATTTGTGACACTAAACTGGAGAGAACTAGCGCTTGAAATCTAGAGAGATGGGACTACGGTTGTAGGAGAGTCAGTGAAGCTACTGGAGTGAATAGAGTGACTGGAGTGGGCCACTGGCTACCAACCATATGGAGGTATGCCAGCATTTAAAAAAATGTACATCTCAGTAGGTTTCAGGATTCCTGAAATGACAAGTTAAAAATTATGCTTCACCAGACCACAGTTACTCTACATGTGTGCTTAACCAGAGACACCATTTGCGACCATACTCACTTTAATAACCTTATTAAAATTCAATGTGTAATTCTCATGCACCATAAATATGGAATATTTTTTTTTTTTATCCTTATCATACTCATTTTATTTTAAGAACAAGAGTTTTAGGAATTATAATTTTTTTTTAATAGTTGCTCCATTCATATATGGGCCACAAACCTCAAGTCAGTAGTTTTCCAAGAAGCAATCAGAAATGTATTGCTCTATCACCAGTTCCTTTTTAAGCCCAACTCTTCACTTCGCACATGATTGTAAGTACAGTACTGCAATGCCTTTTTTCAAGCTTCAAGTTTTTGATTAACAAATAGTTTACAGTCATATAGGATTATGGAATGTCATTAGGGTTAAGTAATTGATGTGTTAATATCCATATACTGCACAATTAATGAATGGAGTGTGTGTTTTTCAGAGCCATCAATGAACGAGTGTGTTTACAAATACTTATTGTTATTCCTTTGTAGAATATTGCATATTGTTTGCATTCAGTGTTTCTGGTCTAAGCTAGTCCACTTCCATCATTGCAAAGATGTTGGCATACACTTCTCTGAAGTGGAACTTCATTAACAACTTACTGACATATTGATAGTCATTGTCACATATAAGTTTTAGAGAAGTCTGTCAACACCTGTGTTGGACATATTATACTTACAATACAGGTGGTGTTATGGTTCAAGCTCACCTTTTAGAAGGAAAAGAACTAGCTACCATTTTTTGAAAAGATGTTGACATACTCCTCACTAAAAAATTAACTACTGACAAGGATTATTTCATTAACATGCATTGTGAAGGAAGTGAGCTGTACAACAACTTTAGATTTTAAAGCCTGTTGCTAAAACTCATTTAGTTTGCTAATGTGTGTTTTGCAGTTTTTGTTTTCATTTCTTAACATAAAATGTATCACATGGTCTTATTCTATTGGTATCCATTTACTGTTTTGTGTATTGTGTATATTATTGAAATCCAACTAATGACTCTTGTGTACTTAAGGAGATACAGGAACACTGTTTATGAATAACGGAATGGATCTCAATAACTAGAAACAAGTATGACAGCAAGCAATCTATCTAATATGGCAACTTGGGATTGCCCACATCCAACGGGTGGCAAGCGTGATGCACTTGACAGCAGAGACTATGTAAAACGATATGGTGGCAATATGATTCCTAGAAGACAAACAAAGAAGGTAGACCTTCGTCAATATATTGATATAGTCTATGACCAAGGAGGTCTAGCATGTTGCCAGGCAAATGCTCTATGTGCTGCCTTCAGTCTAGAGTTGAAGAGACAAGCAAGGGAAGACGGGCGAGCTTATGTACCATTTAATCCATCGCGCTTGTTCGTTTACTATGTTGGTCGCGTGATGGAGGATAATGTTGTGGTTGATGAAGGTGTTCAACTCCGATATCTCTTGAAAGCAATGAACACAGTGGGAGTTTCCAAGGAAGCCCTATGGCCTTATGATGAATCAAAATTTGCAGTAGAACCTACACCTGCAGCCGTTGTGAATGCAAAAGGGAACACAATCTGCAAGTATCAGCGTCTCACACGAGACATCGACCAGTTCAGAGCTTGTTTAAAGCAAGGGTTCCCAATAGTATTTCAAATGGAAATTTATGCAGTTTTGTTGGTCCTGAGAATTACAATGAAGGAAAGATGCCTTTACCTTCTAGTGAAGAACTTCAAAACTTCACGCCTCTCCTACATTCTGTATTAGCTGTTGGATTTGATGATACCGAAGATAGGATTATTTGTCTGAATAGCTGGGGACCATCGTTTGGTGATGGAGGCTATTTCTACATACCTTACGAGTACATCTGCATCATCGCCGATGCTTTGACTTCTGGAAGATCGAGAAAGTTTGTGAGAGAGGAACACGACCACGACATAACTATGGAGCTACGAAGTAAGAATATTTCATGAATTTAGACTTGTTACATTGTTGTTGCAGTAGAAACTTTACTAAATATAATTACTTGTAGATAATACATCTTAATAACATAGTATGTTTAATAGATTTGTCATCTTTACTACGCATAGAAAAATGGCTATATACTTAATTATCTATACTCTTAAATATATAAATAGTATGTTGGTTTCAACCATATTTATAGCAAATCCACAAAAAGCAAGGCAGATAGAACTCACATCGGCAGCTTCCTAGCCGCCAATATGGTTCTAACTGAGTATGCCTTGAATCCTTTGTTAATGTAGGAAGCTGCAGACAAAAACTCTGGAAGGTAAGAAAAAATCCTTGAAATTAATCATCACTGTCAGTTTCCACATCTTTTTTCTATATACTCTCGCATAACTTGTATACGACTCTTGTAACACAGGATCCTTGACAAATAGAGCAGGAATTAAGGTGCAGTCAGTTGGTTCAAACTGGTATAAGGCAATAACCTGATGCCCTGCCCAACATGATTTATTCTAAAACGAAAATGTGCATGTGGAAGTATGGGTGTGAGAGAAGTCTTCTTAAGAGACTTGGAACCAGGTTTTCTTTTGGAGGCAGATGAAAAAGCAGCCCTTAAAAAAAAAATGTTGGTGCAGATGAACACAACATTATTTCTATCAGTGTTAAAAAAAGTAAGAGGAAGGTTCAAATTCGCATCACTCAAAATTGCGATGAAGCTAAAGAGTTAAATGTTATCGCAAAAACAAACAGACACTTACTTAAAGGACTCATGAATGGCATCCATCATGGGTAATGGTCAGCATATAACTCGATAGCAGCATTATAATCAATGCTACATTATCTCCTTATAAATGTAAAGTGGAAGCAAACCATTCACCCTATCTTGGCCCATCATTGCTCCCTTGTGAGTCATGAGAATGGCTTCAGAGCTTTTTTACCCCACTCAGTTGTAGCTATATTTACTGGAGCTACAAATATGTAAGTATAAGACTTAAGAGAAATAATTGAGGAATTGATTGTTTTTGACATTGAGTTAGGAACTGGTTTGGATCAACCAATCCAATATTTTCCATCCTTTTACTTCCCTTATAGTAAAAGACAATGAAGGTCGAAAGTCATCTTTGTATGCTAAGTGATTTCATATATCCAAATATGTGGAGGTTTACCTTGAGTGCTGCGATAAAGGCTAGAGATATAATGTTGGACAGGAGATCACATGCTGTAGGAGCAGGGTACAATATTAAGATACTACATTGATGTATGCCTCTCTAGCCATCTTGTTTGACACTTAGTTTAAATTGGGTATTGTGCATTTCTTGCTCCCCTTGGTCTTTCAAAATATACTTGGAAATACTTTTTTCTACATGACAATGCCACTTAGGCAAATACTCGAAGAGTAGACTAAGAGATATTAGTTTGCTCATCATAGAGTTAATCTCTGGAATATTTGCAGTTTTTTTACTGGGCAAGATTTAAATTGTGACTGGAATAATGGTAGCAATGGTCCTGGGAAATGTTTTCATGAACAAAGCAGAACGTCCATTACGGTACCATCCTGCCTTGTTACCATAATATTATTCCAAATTACTCAGTCTATATTAGTCAGTCGGTATATGTCAAAGTGGTTCAACAAAACTTCAGATTGATGATAAATGACTTTAACAATACCATTCTTAAAATTTCAAAAGCAAAGTCTAGCAGCTTGTTTTAAATATATATACAGTATGCTTAGCACAATTTTTAGCTAATACTCAGATCCATAAGGGATATAAATTTACTTTGATTTGACTTAGCCATGCAGCATAACTTGATAAAGTGTAGTTTGCACACATTACAGTTTAGCATGCTCATGATGATTTCCATCATTATGCATACATACACTCTGCTAACTCCAATATATTCCAACTATGTAGCTTATTTTCTCTGTCCATAGAGAGTGGCAGTACATGTGCTTAAGTTACCAAGAGACTGATAATAGCTTCTGCAACATGAAAGATTATAAATCCCACCTCCATGGCTAGTGATGAATTGAGTAACTACGTCAGAATCAAAATCTAGGTTTATTACTGTCAACTACACAATAACCATTCAGACTGTTCTCACTTGGTTCCACTAGCTTTAAATCTGTTACTCTTTTCTTAACCTTTCTCTTCACTAAGAGACCATCCCAATTTGCATAAGCCAGCCTGATATATTCGAGGAAAGGTTTATAACATGTGCCTATTTTATTAAAGTTTTAGATGGATACATACATGCACTTAAAATTAATTGACTTCTCAGATGAAACACGAATTAATCAGTGAAGACCACAAATATTCCTGGGTTCCTTTACTTGCTATTATCATGAAGATCTAATACAAATTTTAATATAGGGTCTTACCAATGTTTGTGGTCTACACTTGTAAAATACTTGTTTCTCTTGTTATTTGACCAATATATTTTTCTTTTTTAAACAAAACATTTAAAATTTCTATATAAAAATCAACCTATAAGAAGTTACTCAGTCTTGATTTTGAAGTGCACCTGGAAGATGCACTGAGAGACCAGTTTGTTAGCAGACTGAAAAATGAAGCCATAATCAAGAGGCTACTTTCTGAGGATAAATTAACTCTCAACAACAGTGGATCATGGGTGTCTGCAGAGGCACCAGACAAAAATGCAAAAAGCTTTACTGGCACTGTGTTCCAAGGGATTAGGAATGTCACCTCAGACAAATGCAAGCACTGTGGAAAAAACAATCACACCGCAAGTGAGTGCAGGTTGAAGTCAGCCAAATGTCACTATTGTGGCAAACAAGGGCACATTTTTACAGTATGAAGACAGCCAAGGAGATCCAGGATACAGACAGTGCAAATAGTAGTGGTAGCGAGAATGAACATATCACCATAAAAATTTCAAGTCGGCCTAGTACATCACCTCAGAAAGGTCCATGAATTCTATAACTAGTGATGGAGAGAAGTATGAGGATCGAGAGGAAGAGGAGTTGCTGCTTTACACCATTTTTGATGAAGATGCTACAAAAACCAATAATGGTTGATACCAAAATTAATGGAAAAATCGTTCCCATTGAAGTTGGCTCAGGAGCAGCGACTATTAACTCACAGGAAACCTGGTGATCCCTGTTTCCAAAGTTACCTTTCCATGAGTCAAAAGTCGCACTGAAGACATACACAGCAGAAACCTTATCTGTTGTGGGTGAACGTGAAGTCAATGTTGAGTACAGGCAAAATTGCTAGTAGTGACCATTGGCAATGGAAGAGGACCCAGTTTACTGGTTGAAGTCATTGTGTCTGAACTGCACCAAATTTCCAATGTAAATGCAGTCTACTAATTAGATAACCTCCTTATGGAATATGAGGAAATATTCAGAAAGAAGCTGGCACCTATGAAGCAACTTTGCAAATCAAGGAAGGGGCTAGTCCCAATTTCTTCAGAACTAGAAGTGTTGCCTTTGCTATTAGTGAGCCGTAGGAGAGGATTTGGACAGGTTAGAGAAAGCAGGAATTATTGAGAAGGTGTTAAATTCTGAATGGGAGCACCAATCGTTGCAGTACCCAAGAAAGATGAAAAATTCAGGATTTGCGGGGATTATAAGGTGACCATAAACCCTGTCGTCGAAACTGACCAACATCCTTTACTGAAGCTGGAGGAGCTAAATCCTACCCTTGCAGGTGGTTCCAAGTTTGAAACTGGATCTGTCGAAGGTGTACACGCAGATACTCCTGGATAACAAATCAGCTCAGTATGTTACTACACACAAAGGTCTGTATAAGTACAAGAGGTTACCGCATGGTGGTGTGGCTTCCCCTCCTGCCAGTTTTTAGAAATTTATGGAATAAATGTTACAGGGAATTCCTTATGTGGTGTGTACATTGATGATAATCTCATCACTGGAAAAATTGATGCTGAGGATTTAGTCACCCTTGCGGAAGTGTTAAGATGGTTAAAAAAGCATGGCCTTAGAATAAAAAGGCCAAAGTGCAATTTTTTGGCAACCTTCAGTCAATTATTTGTGGTTCACTATAGACAAGCAAGGTACACCTGACAAGGTGGATGCTGTTGTGAATGCTCCCCGACCCAAGGATGTCTCAGAATTACGAGTTTTTCTAGAATTATCATGGCAAATTTTGGCCCGGCCTAGCTGTTAACCTTTACCCTCTAAGTGGCTTACTCAGGAAGCATGCAAGTTGGAAATGGGGTAATGCCTGTGAAAGAGCATTCGGAAGATACTTCAAGGAGGGATTGAGAGTGGAGAACGGGAAGGCTTACCTCTACAACATTGATTGGATAATTCTCTACTCATGTACCGAGTAGCACCTACGCTACTATGGGAACCACTTCCTGTTCATTCTTCCTAAGTCGAGATGTCAGGACTCGACTACATCTGCTAGGACCACAGTTGGAGTCTAAGAAACAGGCTGGCCAGAAGTCACAGCATGATTGTGACAAACAAATGTTTGGGAGTTTCATGTTGGCCATGAAACTGTACGCAATGTCCACCCAGGTGCAAAGTACATACCTGGAGTGAGACAAGGACCTTTGAGTTACCTGATTTCAGTCCTTGATGGAATCATCTGGCGTAGGCATGTCGATCACCTCACACCATTGGAGCCATGTCCCAATGGAGACAGATACATGATGATTCCGTGGAATCCGACTTACCTGCTGATGATGAAGATTTCGTTACATTTACTCTGACTCCTGGAGCTGACATTCAAGTATTGACTGTTGTTGGACTGCCTCCAACTGCTACACTACATAAGACATACCCAACAAGAACTTGAAAGTGGTATGGACCCACTGTGACACACTGTCTCATTATATTACATGTCTTGTGTTTTTTGTACCTTCAACCCTAGTGGAGAGGAATGTAGTAGTTTTGTGTGTGTGTTAACTAACAACATCTTATTCAGTGCACTTTAATGATATAGTCACTGTTGGACTTTGGGTGTGTTACTTCACATTTTGGACTTGTCACTTTTGAAATCAATTTGGAATAAAATTGTTGCCACCTTTATTAAGTGTAGAAGTATATCTACCAGCATGTACATGGTGTTTGGGAACACGAACACTTCACAATGGTTTTACAAAATATTTTTTTACTACTGCTTATTCAAATATTGGCAAGTACATCAGCTTTCCACAATGCAAACAGGAATGCCAATTCTCTAACATCCAGTTCACTGTTAAACCAGTTTGTTACTTCTGAGAATGATAGAATGGTGTCTATCTTTAATACCACTATACATTTTTTCAAGATTTGTAATAATGGCACATTAACTTCATCAGCAACAAGATTTACAGCATGCATGTGATTATAAAGTGTCACTAGAGTCGAGTAATTGAGTGTGTTATACTTAATAATAGTCTATAATTTTTATATACTGCACAATAAGTGAAGACGGTGTATTTTTTTCAAAGCCCATAATGAGTGAATATGTGCATTAATATCTTTTGTTACTCAATTGTAAAGTAGTGTACAGTTTTCAGAGTTTCTGGTATAAATTAGTCCACTTGCATCAGTGCAAAGATATTGGCATATACACTTATATCTGAAGCTGAACTATTGAGTGACTGCCACATAAGAACTCTTGTCAACACCAGTATTGTAAATTCTTCAAAGTATTACTTACAATACATGTGTTGTCACAGATTAAGCTCAGCTTTTAGAAGGATGAGAACTAGCTACCACTTTTTGCAAAGCTGTTGACATACATTGCACTAAACAATTCACTAATGACAAGGATTGTTTCGATAACATGCATGGGTAAGGAAGCCAGCAGTAAAACAAAAATGAGTTCAAAGCCCGTTGTCCAAACTCATTTAGTTTGCTAATGTGTTTGCAGTTTTTGTTTTCATTTCTTCGCATATAATATTTGTCACATTATGATCTTATTATATTGGCATCTACTCAAAAGCATAGTACATATTATTGTACTCCAACTAATGGCTACTGTATATTTTAGGAGATGCAAGGACACTCTTTATGAATAATGGAACAGAGAGAGTGTGTATTTAAGGAGATGCAAAACCACTTTATGAATGACAGAGCAGATATCACACATTGAGATTTAAAAGCAGAAACGACTGTTGTCAAGAAACCGTTCGTGTAATATGGCAACTTGGGATTGTCCATACCCAACTGGTGGCCAGCGTGACAGACGCGACAGCAGAGACTATGTACAAAGATATGGCAGCCATATGATTCCTAGAAGACAAAGGGAGAAGATCGACCTTCGTCAATATATTGATATTTTCTATAGCCAAGGGGAACTGGGTAGTTGCACCGCAAATGCTATCTGTGCTGCCTTCAGTCTAGAGTTGAAGAGACAAGCAAAAGAAGATGGGCATACTTATGTGCCATTTGATCCATCGCGTTTGTTTGTTTACTATAACAGTCGTGTGATGCAGAATAATATTGCAGATGATGATGGTTGTCAACTCCGATTTGCTTTGAAGGCAATAAATGTTGCAGGAGTTTGCAAGGAAACCCTATGGCCTTATGATGAATCAAAAGTTGCAGTACAACCCGTAACCACAGCCTATACAAATGCAACGGGGAACACGATCTGCAAGTATCAACGCCTCGATCAAGACATCAACCAATTCAGAGCTTGTATAAAGCTAGGGTTCCCAGTGCTATTTATCATGGAAATTTATGGCAGCTTTGTCGGCCCTGAGAATAAACAAAGAGGAAAAATGCCGTTACCTTCTAGCAATGAACTTCAAAGCTACCAGCCTTTTTTACATGCTGTATTAGCAGTAGGCTTTGATGACACCAAAGATCGGATTATTGTTCTGAATAGCTGGGGACCATCATTTGGTGATGGAGGGTGTTTCCACATGCCTTATGAGTACATCTGTCATCAAGACCGATGCTTTGACTTTTGGAAGGTCGAGAGAGTTTGTGAGAGAGGATCACAGCCACGACATCAATATGGAGCTACGAAGTAAGATAATCTCACTGCCTTTATTAGACTCTTGAACAAATGTTGTTACATTGTTATATCAGTAGAAACTTTACTAGTTCAAATAGCATGTAGTAATAAATATTAATAACAGGACATTTGTAATCATTTGCATATTCTCACTATGCACAGAAATTATTCTCTTATTCTTTATATTCAGAGAGTGTGGAAAATTTTAATATAATGTTGTAGAATGATTTATTTCAAAATAATGGATGGCAAATCCACCAAATTTATATCTTGGATAAAACTCCTACTGCAGTTTCTTAGCTGCCTTATTTGGTACAGAGCTGAGTATGCCTAGAATTTATTGTTAATTTAGGAAGTAGTGACCAAAAACCCGTAGAAAATATGAAAAATCCATGAAATTGATCTTCAAGGATCTATGTTTCTATCTCTTCTTACCCATCTCACATCACTTGTATACAATAGTGTAAGGCATCAAATTTCGACCAAGTGAACCTAAATACAAGGTCATTTAAATTTGACCTCGCCTAATATCAGGAGATAATCGAAATCACCTACAGAGATACCTGGACTGCTAGGAACACATCAGCATGTAGCTATATAGCTCCCTGCTACTCGTTTGTTTCTGCCACAAGCTCTCCATTGTCCCATGCCTAGAAACAGGAAAAGGGAGATGCGAGAAACACTGTTGCAAAGGAATGTAATCGCCCTAAAAGTATAAAGTGTGTGATGATGAGAAGAGGCCCCACTTACCAGAAGACAAAACTCAAATTCAAGTTTAGGAATCTGCCTGAGGTTAAATTGGCTGCTATCAATGGCAGTATCTGCAAATGCCAATATCCTGCACATACCTAGAGCAGGAGGACACCATCCTTCTGCCAAAATGCTGCAAATGCCAATATCCTGCACATCCCTAGAGCAGAAGGACACCATCCTTCTGCCAAAAAGCTGCAAATGCCAATATCCTGCACATCCCTAGAGCAGGAGGACACCATCCTTCTGCCAAAAAGTATGAGGAAAGGGGTTCAAATTAGCATCATTCCTAATTGCAGTGAAGAAATGTTATCTCTAAAATGATAAAAATAAAAAGAACAATTCGTGATTGTAACTTGATGTTAAAGATTTGATGAATGTCGGCCATCTTGGGAAACAGTTAGTATATAAATTGATAGCAGCATTAATGCTCCATTGTGTCTTAGTGAATGTAGAGTGGAAGCAAAACATTCACCCTATCTTGGCCCATCATTGCTCCCTTGGGAGACATGATTTGCTTCAGAGCAATTTTGCTGGCTCAGTTGATGCTATGGTTTCTGTAGTCACAAATCAAATATGAAATATAATATTTTGATAAGACATGGAAATAACTGAATTGAGTTTCAGACAATGAGTTAGGAACTGGTTTGGGTCAACCAATCCAAAATGTTTTCTGCCTTCCAAATATAAGATAATGGGGGTGGAAAGTCATCTTGGTATTGTTGAAAAACATCTTCAGCTGATAGACCAGTTATTAGTCACTCAGGAATAAGTTTCAGTGCCATCACTGAGTCCTTACTTTGCTGACTGAAGATGAAGACATACGATATGAAACTGACTTCTCAATAAAAAATGAAAAAGAATTTACTGGTTAACTAACATTAATTGGAGACTGTGATGAACTACCTAATCCTGTTAGCAAAGGGCCACAGTTCCTACTAGCTCACAACACTAATACACCACTGGACGACTTCACCCTACAGATTGTCAGCATTTGCACAGCACTGGACTACTGTAACCTACAGGCTCTGAACTGGAATATAAATAGCTAGGTCGTATTTTAAAAGGTAGGCATGCCATGTGACCATTTAATAGGGACAATAGAGGAGGAAGGAATTTGGAAAGGCCTTGTTGTTTACAAAGTGTCTCTACAAACTAGTCCATGAGGACTACTACTCAGTCCTTGCTCTGAAACTAGTAAAGAGAGAGAAGGGTAAGGAACAGGATTGGGACTGACCTCCCACTGGTTGCCCAAAGCCTCTGCATCCTATTTGCTCTTTTTTCTAGATTTTTTTAAATTACAGTCCCATTTGCCTACATATTTAACACCCCTAGTGGGGCGGAGAAGGGATATCTGGTTGTTAATTTAACCAGACCAAACCCCAGACCTTGTCCCTGGGAAGGAGTAGTACTCCTCTGGCTATGAGCCCAACATTAACAATGATTCTATCTATGGCCAGCCCCATCATGGCTGTCCCCCACTCCCCCATAGGATATGGCTGGAGCCCCAGACACAGACAGTATAGACAAATTAAATAATGATAATTCAGAAAATAAGGAAGAAATATCAGACACATACCTACTCCTCCCAAGAAAACAATTTAAAAGGAAATCCATGCTACTAATAACTGTTGCGAGCCATATAGACTTCCTATATGAATAGGACCTAACCTCCACTTTAAGAAGATGTGCTCAACAACAAAGAGAAACCTCAAAAGTGAATAGACATTCCTATTAAGCAACAACCAAAGACGAACTATTAGCTAGAAAATTACAGCATAACATCCAACACGAAATGGACAAACTCACAGACACCATGCAAGAAGCACAAGCCATATTAGGAAACCAACACGATGCAAAGGCTAATATAAGAAAACAGTAGGAAAAACTCCAAGCAAAAGAAAATAGATCAAATCAAAACACCATTGAATTATTAGTAAACCAACCAAGACAAAAATAGAACACCAGCAAACACAAACCATCAAAAACAAACTACAGGCCCCCCAAGCCACCAAAAACAAAAGACATGCACCCCCCCCCCCCAATATGAAAACCTGAAGGAAAAAAGACAACAAATCCACAACACACAACACAACTCACACAAACCCAGACCCAGCAACCATGCACAAAAAACCACATGCCTGTACAAAACAACAAAACCCACCACAATGTCAGAAAACCACACACTCTACCCCCACCCCCACAAACCACCACTAACAGCACTGCCTGCCACTCCAACCTCCAAACCTATTCCACAGGTTACAAAGCACCCCTCCTACCACCCCCCCCCCCAAATACAATCTCCGCCAAGTATACCAACCCCACCAACCTACCACAGCATCATATACTGAAAACCATTCCCTAGACATAATCCCAGCCCAGTATACCAAAAACCCCACCTAACCTACCTGAACAAAACCTATCATAATTCCAAACTCACCACACACTCCACCCTCACAATATAAATCCAACCCCTTCACAACACAACATAGGCATAACCCACATACTACACTGCCCAGTTTTCACAGGTAGAGGAGGGGCCAAAAAATACTGCCCACCATAACAAATCAACACAAACAAGCCACCACCACAGCACCACAATTTTTTTATTCATAGTTAACCTCTCATCTAAAATACTCACAGAAACAGAAACTAATGCACTAAACAAGGGATTGAAATTCTACATCACACCCAATGAAACTAACAACCCTGCAGATTATGCCTCCCCATAATACACTTTAGAAGACACCCAGAACCCAGAAGGCTACAAAAACACCCTTTTGCCTCTAAAAGCAAATGACAACCACCAAAGGTCAGTAAAACATACAAGGAATGAGCAACAGAAAGACAGGCCCTAAATAACATAACTCCACACAAATCCACATGTCTGCCAAGGCCCTCTCAACTTGAACTAAAAATACATCAATAATTATAAAATCTGCTGACAAAGGTTCTTGCATAGTATATAGTAGAAGATAAAAAAGAAGCAGTATAGTCACTTTAAAGTCAAAAACATCTATCAAGAAATAACACATAATTACCCACCATCACTAGTAAAATCAATAAACAACTTTGTGAAACAAATGTACTCAAACAAACACATAGATAAGATAACTAAAGTATCCCTTACCCTAGACAAAAACACAACAATACAGAAATTATACTTTCTCAATAAAATCCCCCATGTCCATCAAGCCAATTCTATCAACATCCTCAGGTCCCACTGAGAAACATTCAAGCATGGTAAACTATGTACTAAAAAGGCCCTAAACATCATACCTTCATAGATAAATCACAAAGAATTTCATTAACATAATAGAACGAACCATAATTCCCCCAAGCTTGAGTCCTTAACCACCAACCTGTTCTCTGGAAATGGTACCTAGATGATTTTTTTCTTCTTTTGGATGGGAGATGCAACACACCTAGAAGAATTTAAAACTAAACTCAACAAAATAATACTTAAGCCACCAAGGTCATTCAGTAGATGCAACATCTTCAAAGGCAATAGGCTCAGAAATCCTCAATCAAGGCATTTTAGAAGGTTTTTTTATTTTTTTCAAATAAAGATATTGGGTGTGCACAATTCTCTCCAACACAAATAAATGATAAGCCATCATGGCAACACCAAGTTTTCCATCGACTCTCTGGTGAGGGCTCGCTTTGCATGCGAACTATATTTGATATCATAAATAACAGATTGTTCTTCAAGCCGAGGTACATGAGCCATCAATGGAACATGAGATCAATACATAGAAATCAATAGGAATGTTAGTGGGTTTCCTTGTTGCATAGTATCATCATTGATCTGGCACCTCTGAAGCATATGAGTGCAGCACAAAGAATGAAAAAGAGAGAAAGGAACAGATTGTTCAGTACTCCATCTAGAAAAGCTTGTTTGTGGGGAGGGAGAGCTTGGGTTAGATAAATGGAGCACATCCTCATGCGTGGAGTGCAAAGAAAAAATTAGCTTCATTTATATAGTTTACACAGAATCAAGAAGTGCATGAGTGATTGTCAGTGATTTTACAAGGATATTCTACTCGTTTTAACAGGGCCAATTAAAATGTCATTAGTAAGAGTATCAGGACCTTTAATACTGATGTGCATAGTGCTTGCTAGTGTATCTTCATACATTCTTTTTCTAAGCCTTGTCTTGATAAGTTTCATGCTACTACTGAAACTATGTATCACAGATGCTTTTGTAACTAGTAGAAGCAAAATTTTATCAATGCCATAATTGGGAAGTTTATCTTCGATGTCAGCAGGAAGATAGTGCGGCTCAAACAGACACTGCAGTTGATCCCATTCTGACATTGATGTGGTGATAAACCATACTCTTATATCATATTATATTGATGGTAAATAATCTGTAAAGATGTGGCTTAATCCTCTTCTCTTGCAACAGTTATTTTCCAAGCTGTGCAGGATCAGAAAAACTTCCATAGAAATTCATTCAGTTCTTTTAACCTTTTTGTTGTATCACTGTCCATGGTGGACACACTAGTAAGTCAAGTTTCTTGTCCTGCAGATACCCTTGAAGTTTGTCATGATGTATATGACATCCAACAGCATGTAAATAATAGTTACAGTCTTATTGCAATTTTGTTAACAGAACTGCTATTCCATGTGCTTCAGGATTTCTCCATTTCTTCAAATGTACCAACTAAAACTGCCAAACTTCGACATACTGCTCGTATTGCCATTTTGCAAGCAAGCCACCTAGTGTCACTAGGTTTCTGCATTTTTATTTCTGGACAATCAAGTTGAGCTTGAATTTCAACAAGAATGATAGATAGTTCCTACCTATAATACCAACATAACTTTTTTCAAGCTTTATAATAATAGTTCTTTTCAAATTAACTTTGATAATTCCAGATTTACAACATAGATATCATTATAAAGTGTCATTAGAGTTGAGCAATTGGATGTTATACTCCTTCATTTTTATATTCTGCACAGTAAGTGAATACAGTTTATTTTTTCATATCCATTACTAGTGAGTGTGTGTATAAATACCTTATTACTTGTTTGTAAAATAGTGTATAGTTTTCAGAGCTTCTGGTCTAAACTAGTCCACTTGCATCACTGCAAACACACTATCTGAATCTGAACTTCATAAACTTACTGGCCTATTCGTAGTGATTGCCACATAAAATTATTATGTGGTCTTGCCAACACCAGTATTGGAAATTCTTCTTACAATACAGGTGTTGTCACAGATTAAGCTCAGCTTTTAGAAAGACGAGAACTAGCTACCACTTTTTGGAAAGATGTTGACATACTCTGCACTAAACAATTAACTAATGACAAGGATTGTTGCATCATTAAGGAAGTCAGCTCTAAAGAAACAATTGAGTTCAAAGCCTATTGTTCAAACTCATTTACTTTGCTATGTGTTTGCTGTTTTTCCCCTTCATTTCTTCGCATAATATTTGTCACATTATGCTGTTATTATATTGGCATCCATTCAAAGCATAGTATAATATATTAACTAACTGATGTGTATTTTAGGAGATACAAGGACACTGTTTATTGGAACAGAGTGTGTATTTAAAAACCAGTTTATGAATATATAACAGAGCTCACATTGAATTTAAAAGCCAGAAATGATACTTGTCAATAACTGCTCTATATAAAATGGCAACTTGGGATTCTCCGACATAACTGGTGGCCAGCATGACACATGCAACAGCAGAGACTGTGGCCTTATGATGAATCAACATATCCAGTACAATCTGTGCAAATGCAATGGGGAACACAATCTGCAAGCACCAATGCCTCAATCAAAACATCAACAGGTTCAGACCTTGTATAAAGTAAGCATTCCCAATACTTTTAACATAGAACTTTATGGCAGCTTTATCGACCCTGAGAATAAACAAACAGGAAAAATTCTAGTAGTGGAACTTCAAGACTTCAAGCCTATGATACATGCTGTTAGCTGTTGGCTTTGATGGTACCGAAGATCAGGTTATCTGCTGGGGACACCATTTGGTGATGAGGTTGTTTCCACACACCTTATGAGTACATCTGTCATCATGACTGATGTTACAAAGCTATAAATCCTGAGAATATGATATCTGGCATTAGAAAGACCGGCATACACCTTTCAATTTGGAAGAAATTTTGTTTACTGATCTTGTACCATCTTCTTTCTCAAAAGGTGACACAAATTCCAAGCAGGACAGCCAGTTTTTATTGAAAGTTTCTTTCACTGAAGAACAGCATGAACAATTCACTAATTGTTATGAAATTGGTTTCTATATCTTCAATGACAAGGAATATGCTGCATGGCTAAGTAATCGTCCTGATATTAATCAAGTAATGTCGATCTTGAACTTAATGATCCCTTTTCAGGTATGAGTGAAGAAGGAAGAGAACTGCTGCATGGATGATGAATACACAGATTCTAGATCACACTCATATGGTTCTTTTGGCTCACACTTCTGTCTGTGCAGCTCAGATTCACATTTTGCCCACTCCAATCACACACAGGACCCTACTGTGACTACTTCCACCTTCCCTGAACAAGTGATCATTCCTCTTACCTGCACATGGCGCCATTTCTTTAACCACTCCTATCACTCCATCATCATGGAAACCCACCACCTCTTCATCAGGTTCTGTTTCTACAGGTTTTACACTCCATATGCGACAGTTTCCTACTAACCCCAATGTACTTTCAACTCCAAAATCCAGTATGAATGTGTGTAGTAGTGCATGTGTACTTACCAGTGCATCTGCTGTTGCTCTGATGGAAGTAAAGGGAAAGAAAAAACAGGATGAGCTCCTTGTCAAAGAGCAACAAAGAACAAAAAGAGACAACTGAGGAAACTGAATAGCATTTGGGAAAGGAAGTCAAAGCTGCTGCTAAGGGATTGGTCATGGAGGAAAAAAATACTTTCAAAGAGGAATGTCAACGACAAAGTAAAACCATGGGAAAATGGGTCTCGCAGCCTTAGCACGAGAAAGATTCAGCACGACCAGAGTGAATGTGCATGTTTGTATGGAGATTTATGATGATAATCATCACCTACTACACCATGATGTAATAACCACAGCAGTCTAAGGCAACACACTTGTCAAAGTTCAATGCAGCACAACCTTGGCATATTTTTTTTGTTTTTTTTTGTTGCTTTTTGGGTGTGTATGTGCACAACATCACACATGCAAACATAAGTAGAAATAGTGATAAGTTCTATTTGGAATGACTATATATTAAAAACTATAAGCAAGAGTTTGATGAGTAAGTGGTCATTAATTGGTCGAAATTGTTCAATGCAAAGTCTAGGTCGGGTCGAAATATGATGATTTTTTATTTCGTACTGCTCATAGAAGTCTCATTGCAGCAGAGGTGTAGCTAGGAGATTTTCTGTGTTCTTTAGTATCCAAGCAGTGCAAGCCCTGAACTTAATTCTGGTAGTTGTTTGAAATTCCGCTCACAAGTTTCTGCAAAGTTATAAATTAAAGAATATTAAGTGGTCGAATTTTGTAATGTATGTAGTACCAGCATTACTGGACATAGAGCATTATTAGTTCTGGACACAAAGCTATCAATTTCCATCCTAAACAGGCTGGTCTTTGACTAGCTGTTTGCTAATGCTCTCATTGACACTACTTTGGCCACCTGGAGCAGATGGGTTTCCAGATCAGACACCATTTACTGGGCTTGTTCTGCTTTGGAATGGCCTGAAAGGGACTGCAGTGACCTGTTTTGTATTGATTCTGCTTTTATGATCCTCCTCCCCAATTACTCTGCATTATAATTTGTTACTACTTCTGACTGAGAGCATATTTTCCTCTACTTGCTGAGCCTTTCTGGCATCATAGCCTATATAGAATCCCTCTGTGATTCTGTGCACTGGTCTGGGTGCCCCATTAACTCTTCATGCCACACTACCCACTTGACTCGAGTTGGTTCACTATCTCATTTAGCGGCATTCACCAATATTTCAGGTTTCCTTTTAGCTGAATACTAACAACACATGTGAGGGATGAGGTACTGTAACTGCAATTTATTAATATTTACACTTTTCCTCTGCTTCCATAATCATAGATGTTGTCTATCCTCTATGCTTCAATAAACACATATTCCCTGAAATATATGATTGCAATATGTTCTTCATGTTCACCTGTCATATTTTATGAACGGTTCCCCTCATCCTGCTTAATGAAGGGACACTGCACCCTGATTGCTCCTTCTATGTAAGACTCCCCACCCCTCCTGTTCTGCTTAGCAATGAGCCACTGCAACACTGATTGTTTGGAACATTGTAGGGTCCTGTTAGCTTGCTATTTCTGACTCAGCAATGGTATGCTGCACTCTGATTGCTCCCTGTCATCTTAGCAATGGCTAATGCACA
Source organism: Cladorhizidae sp. MBARI D1340-BT2 (assembly GCA_028752905.1). Taxonomy (NCBI): domain Eukaryota; kingdom Metazoa; phylum Porifera; class Demospongiae; order Poecilosclerida; family Cladorhizidae; species Cladorhizidae sp. MBARI D1340-BT2. The sequence goes on from JAQNBH010000003.1 coordinate 11,544,948, forward strand.
TCAATTGATCTCATCTCTGGCTTAGTAGTATAGCAAACGGCCACAGCCCAACACTAATCTGTAGCAAAGGGCCACAGCTCCTACTATCTCACAACACTAATCCAGCACAGGACTACTTCACCCTACAGGTTCTCAGCACTTGCACAGCACTGGACTACTTCACCCTACAGGTTCTCAGCACTTGCACAGCACTGGACTACTTCACCCTACAGGCTCTCAGCACTTGCACAGCACTGGACTACTTCATCCTACAGGCTCTCAGCACTTGCACAGCACTGGACTACTTCATCCTACAGGTTCTCAGCACTTGCACAGCACAGGACTACTTCACCCTACAGGTTCTCAGCACTTGCACAGCACTGGACTACTTCACACTACAGGCTCTCAGCACTTGCACAGCACAGGACTACTTCACCCTACAGGCTCTCAGCACTTGCACAGCACTGGACTACTTCATCCTACAGGCTCTCAGCACTTGCACAGCACAGGAGACTACTTCACCCTAACAGGCTCTCAGCACTTGCACAGCACTGGACTACTTCACCCTACAGGCTCTCAGCACTTGCACAGCACAGGACTACTTCACCCTACAGGCTCTCAGCACTTGCATAGCACAGGACTACTTCACCCTACAGGCTCTGAACTGGAATATAAATAGCTGGGTCATATTATAAAGGGTTTAAAGGACATGCCAGGTAACTATATAGGAGGGACAATAGAGAAGGAAGGAATTTGGAAAGGAGGTGATGGGGTGGGGGAAAGACCAGTACTATAAAAGGGCTTCTGCATCCTAGCTTGTGAGAGGCACTGCCCTGTCCTTGCTATGGAACTAGTAAAGAGGGAGAAGGATAGAAGACAAGAGTGGGAATACCTGACCTCACATTGGTTGCCCAAGTCCTCTGCATCCAATTTGCTCTTTTTTGTAGCTTTTGCAAGCTTTATAGTTCAGTCCTATTCCCTTTACCAACCCTAGCGGGGTGGGCAAGGAATACCAGCTCTTTCATTAAGTCCTTGTTTTGTAACCATTTCCTGTCTATGTAGTCTCTGTGGTCGACTGTGTCATGCTTGACACCAGTTGTATATGGGAAATCCCAAGTAGCCATATTGGAGCAGTTTCTTGTCAGAGATTCATTTACTTCAATGTGAGATCTCTGTAAACAGTGTTCTTCATCTCCTAAAATAACAGAGTAGTCATTAGTTAGATTACAATATACATTATGCAGTAAATAGACTATACTAAATGCATGATGCGATAAATTTGATGTGTGAAGGAGTGAACTGAAAGACATTCAGTAGGAAACTAAATTAGTTTGAACAACAGGCACTTAACTCAAATTGTTGTTCTTCACAACTAGCTTCCTTACCATCCATGTTATCAAAACAATCCTCATCTGGTAGTTAATTGCTTAATGAGTTGTATGTCAACATGTTTGTAAAAAGTGGTAGCTAGTTCTCTTCCTTCTAAACGATGAGCTTGAGCTGCAATACCTCCTGTAGTTATAAGTAATAGATAGCCTGATCTTGGCCGGAACTGAGTCTATTTTCTGCAAACTTCTTCAGATGGTATTTCCATCGACTAGCAGGTCTATAGATAGTGCCAGACTCCTGATTACATGAGTGTTCACCCATACTGGGTCATCATCCAGAATGGCAGTAAGAGAAGGGACTCGGTCAGTCTTAATCATGTTTCAGTTTCTGCTGGCATTGGGCATCAGCTTCTCGAAATCCTTCCAGGGGATGAATGACGTACTGAACTGTCCACATCAGTTCTAATCTGACAGACCATTGGGAGCTCAGTAGGACTCAACCTACATGGCAGCAGGGATGTGGGTTGGTTCCCAAGCAGGCCATGTAGAGGTCTGTAGAGTTCCCTTGTAACTGCTTCACTCTCTTCACTGCTTGGCCATTGGCTTGCGAATGTAGAGGCCACTTGTTATGTGTTGGAAGCCATAGCTCTCCAGTGGTCCATTATTACTGATTAGTTGTGATGGAACTCCAAGATGAGTGAAAATAGATTTGATTACACTTGATGTCATGGTGGTGGTAAGTGTCTGGACAGACTTCTAATATCACAAGTAGTAATCTACATTGAGTAAATACGTACTGTTATAAGAGCAATATGTTTTGTCTAATGTGAACTGTCTTTCCAGAAGTGCTTCACCCTTGATAGCATGTTTGCTTGGTCACAATGACTTCAAGAACACAATCAGCTTGGAACATGTAGATACATTGGCTTAAGCCTGTCGATAAACATTAAAGCGATATCCATTAGTGAGAATAGATAACTCAACTGCTTCCATAAACTTTTCCACCTCTCTCTCTCAAAGGGTGGAGAGGGAGTCTGTGAGATCGAGTTATTTCCCTGGGATAAAGAGAATACTGAAACATAGCTGGAAGCAAAGTACGCTAAGGGGAGAGGGGGGGAGGGATTGGAACTAGTGGTTTGTGGTCAGTCATTAACTGAAATGGCCACCAGAGGACATATTCTGCATATTTTTGGCATGCCAAGCGAGGGCTAGATCCTTCTTCCCAATCTGTGCATACACTTGGATTCAGTCTCAGTGAGTGCTCATGAAGCAAAACCTACTGACACCATGAACTCCATCAAGTTGGAGTACACCTCCTCTATGCCCATTAATAACTCATTCAATATTCTTGGAAAATCGTCTGGTACTCTACTAATGCCGATAGGCAGCTCATTAAAGCAAATGTCTTACTGGGATAATGAATGTAGTAAGTAGCCTAATTCAGGTGACAATGGTACTTGCTAAACGTCACAGTTTGTGGCTGACACTCAAGCCTCGTGTTAGAGTAGAATTGACACAGGATAAGGGGCTCATTACACTTTTATTTAAAGGATTTAGATCTATGCATATGTGGATCTTTCCATTTTGTTCCCTTACTAGTGCCATACAGCACACCATCTGGTTGCTTTGCTCACCTTGAAGATTACTCTTATTTATTCCATGTGGTGAAACTCCATTTCAACTTCTTTCTACAGTGGTCGAGGAACATTCCATGGCATGTGGAGTGCAACGGACTGTGTATCTGGCTTGAGCTGAATGATGTATTCTTCTAGGAAAGTTCCTAGAGTACTGCTTGGTGATGTTGCTAATGGTGACATTATTGTGGGGACAACTTCAACTTGCACAAATCTCACAGCTGGCTAGTGGGACGAACTTCGTTGATAACATATACCTTGTGGGTGCACATATTTCCTTTGAATGACAAGGTAACTGATGCTTCTCCAGCTCCCAAAATTTGAAGAGGTTTGCAATCAGGTCCAAACAGTGACTGCTTGGGTTTCTGCAGTCTAGGGTTTGTCCTCAGTGAGTTCCACGTTGGCTCTGACACTGCAATAACTTCTGCTCTGGTGTATATTTTTAATTTCACTGGTTAGTTATCCGCCATGAACTTTTCGGTCCATGACACAGCTTCCCTGTTGATTAAGTTGAGACATGCTTTATCCTGGTCGGAATCATACTACTCATTGGCTGTTTGTGTAGTAAGACTTCTCATACATTCCATCACCTCTGCTACATTCTTTGATAGACATTGACTGAAGTGTCCTTCAAAGCAAGTGGCACACTAGAATTGGTGTAGACGCTCTGAGAAAGAACAATCTTTGATCCCTACAGCTAAATGATCTCAGACCATTTGACCTTTCTTCGTTCTGAATATACAGCTATCAGCTGCATGAGCAATGCTGGTTCTTCCTTTTCCTGTGACATCCTGGGACTCTCTCAAAATGATATTTTTCCTTGCTTAGAAATGGTCATCAAGCTTCGCCAAGATTTGATCAAAGTTTTTCTCGTCTCAGTCTGTAATTTTAATTATATTCATGACATATTCTGCCCCATTCCTCATGCAATACACTAGAGTACTAACTTGGCACTCTTCTGGTTGTGCTGACAAATTACATGCAAGTCTGTATTGTTGAAAGCATTTCCACGCCCCATTCTTTAAGGCTTGTTGAAAACATAAACATTTGGTGGTTGTAATAAGGAAGGAGTATGCATTTATCTAGATGATACCATGTGGAATATTACCCAGGAAGATTCAATAAGATTCAGCATGAACTGCATGTGACAACACAATATGGCAAATGGTAAAGGGTCTATGATACAAGAAAGTTTGGAATAATAGACTGTTATTCCACTGATAAGTTTATCCGTGTAAATAATGTGATCGGATCACCTTCCTTAAATAATGTGGACTTATATGGAAACTAGGAATGGTTGTCATAATAAAGAGAATGATCACGAATTGCAGCAGATTTGAAGCACACAAGAAAGTGAGAACAAGGTGGCATGCTTGATGAATAGCTAATTGGAAAGAGTCCTGGAGTTTCATTTTCACATAGCTGCTCAATGATCAGCAAACCCTTGCTGTGAAAGTGTAACATAGCCTTAAATAAATGCTAAACTGGAAATGATAATCTCATAGAACATGGAGAACAACACTGACCCGGTTCTTACCTCCACCTTGTACAATTTGGGAATCTGTAAGGAATATATAATAGTCTTAGCTACTTTCCTTATCACAATTCTAAGCATTATAATATGATGACATCAATAATGCACAGATTAAAATACTCTATTAGGGCGCTTCTGCTATGCCAGGTTTAGGACAATCTCCAGATGATAGCATTTCAAGTTTTCTCCAATATAGCATAAGGCTAAAATAAGTTTTTGTGTGTGTGTTTCCCTTTCTCCATCTCACCTTTGCTCGCCACTCAATGCTTTGCAGTTATTTTATTATATGATGGCTATTTAAAGAAATACTTTCAGTGCACGGAATTACCATTCACCTGTAAAACATTTATGAATTTGTGACCCACTAAATAAAGTGAAACTGAAATAGTCATCATAAATGCGGTGCAAACCAGCAATGGTCATTGTTGTGAATTAAAGATCGAGAATTAAGTTAGCAGATATGAAGCTAGCTAGATGAAAGAAAACAGGCCACACAAGCAAGTGGAAATGGGCTGCGAGGTTAATAACGATAGGAAGGAATGGTGAAGTTTCATTCTGATTTTAATTGCTCAATTCATTAACATGCTCAAGCTATGGACAGGTTCGCTAAACTGGAAATAGATTACCACAGTCAATAACTGAACTGATTCTCTCATCCCAACCTAGCACCAGTTAAGCATCTGTAACGGTGTTGTCTGGTGAGATCAACCTTGTTGTCTGTGTTCTTGTTCCCAAACACTATGTGCATGCTGGCTAGTTAGCTTCTACACTCAATAAAGTTTGCAACAACCTTATTCCAAATTGATTTCCAAAAGTGACAAGTCAGAAGTGTGAAGTAACACATCCACAGTTGAATAGCGACTGTATCATTAAAGTGCACTGAATATATAGGATGTGATTAATTAACACACACAAAATTACTACATTCCTTCACTAAGATTAAATGGTAAAGTAGACAAAAGACTATGCAACATAATGAGGAATCAGTGCGTCATAACAGGTCCATACAACAAGGGGTGCATTTTTAGCTCTCGTTGGATACGTCCCAGGTAGTGTAGTAGTTGGAGGCATTCCAATAACAGTCAGTATTTGAAAATCACCTCCAGGAATTGGAATAAATGTAACAAAATCTTCATCATCAGCAGGTAAGTTGGGTTGGAATAATCAGGGGATCTGTCCCCATCACTTGGCTCCAATGGTGTGAGGTGATTGACATGCCTATGCCAGATGATGTCATCATGTTACTGAAAACAGGTAACTCAAATGTCCTTGTCTCTCCACAATCACTCCAGGTACGTACTTTGCACCTGGGCATACATTGCGTACAGTGACTTCTTGTCCACCAGGAAACTGTCGAACTTTGGCTCGTAGGTCACGCTGTAACTTCTGGCCAGCCTGTTTCTCAACCACTTTAAATTCCAACTGTAGTCCTAGCAGATGTAATAGAATCCTGACATATTGACCTAGGAACAATGAACAGGGAGTGGTTTCTGTAGTAGCATGAGATGCTACTCGGTACATGAATAGTAAATTATCCAATCTTTGTAGAGGTAAGCCTTCCCACTTTCCAACTCTCATTGCCTCAAGGTTCTGACAAACCGTTCCCCAAGTCCATTGGATGAGGGATGATACGGGGCACTTTGACATGTTATATACCATTCTGTTTCAGGAATGCTGCAGACTCTTCTGCCACCCTACAATGTTTTTTTGTAGCAGTGGTGCTCTTCATTTCCTGAACTTCCGGCCACTTTGAATGTGCATCAAGCACAATGAGGCAATTTGAACCAAGGAGTGGGCCAGCAAAATCCACATGGACACATTACCATTGTTGGAATGGCCATATCCATGGATGTAATGGTGCCACATCAGGAGCTTGTTTAACCTGCTGTACATGCCACGCATGATTTCACCACTTTCTCAATATTACTACAAGCATGATATGCTCTCCCTCTACCGTTAAGTCATTATGGTGCCTCCCCCAGGATTTGAGAGTCTCCTGTGGTAAGTGCAATGGCCAACCATTCTTGATGTATCTAAATACCTTGGAAACAACTGGGTCCTGGGTCAGACATGGTTGCTCTCTTAGTATGTTATGCAGAAATGGGTAGCATTGCAATCTGGCCAATATTAAAAAGAGTGATGACCTCAGGTACTTCTTCCTTTGAATTGACATTTGTGAAATTGTATTGGCAGTTTAGATGTGCCATCTACATTACAGTGCAATGTGGTTGGTTTGAATAGGATCTCAGGGAACATTCACAACAGCATCCTCCCTGTCTGGTGTAGAATGAAGACTATAATGTTCCCCAAATCATCGACTGAAGGTCAAACTTTAGCCCTCTAGTCTTTTTATTCTAAGGCCATGCTTTTTTTAACTGTCTTAACACTTCCCGGCTAAATGCTCAGCATCAGTTTTGCCAGTGACAAAAATATCATCATGTACACACCCACATTAGAGATTTCCTCTAACATTGATTGCATACACTGAAAAATGGCATGAGTGGAAGCCAAGGTAACCTCATGTACTTATACAGTCCCTTGTGCATATTAATAGTAACATTGAGCTGATTGGTCATCCAGGAGTACCTGCATTTATGCCTGCGACAGGTCCAGTTTTGTGAACTTGGAACCACCTGCGACTCCGTAGGTCTTGCTACATATCCAACTGTGTAGGATAGCTGGTTTCTTTGCAGCTCCAATGTCATTAGCTGTAAAGAAGATCTCCATTCTGTCTAGATAAGTGGTAATTGTTTCCACATCAGTGTTAAATTTGTCTATTTTCCCAAGAGAGGCTGCCGTCATTTTGATCCTCGTCGCCAATTGTAGTGTTCATCTTCCCAAAGACTATATACACGCTCGTAAATATAGAGTTAGTAAATAAAGGTTTCAAAAATCTTATTACAAATTGATTTCCAAAAATTACAATTTGGAAGTGTGAATTAACACACCAAAGTTCTATAGTGACTGTATCATTAAAGTGCACTGAATAGGATATGAAACACACACACATAAAACCACTACACTTGTTATTGTCCTTGTTGATCTTGTTTGTTTCTCCAGTCCATCACTCACTCTCGCTGCCTTTCTCTTTCTCTTTTTTCCTTGAAGAACTATTTCACAATGGTGATGATGCTTCAACTGTGATGTTAAACATACACGTCAACCTCTTGTCTTCCAAAGATATTCATGACTGGTTGTCTCTAATAAATATCTGCACAACAGAAGAAGAAATGTTACAAGCAATGTCTAAGCCACAAGAAAGATTGGGAGAAAGTTTATCCTTGGGTTCAGTGTGAAGATGCTCAAGTGGGTATATTTTGTACTCTTTTGTAAGAAATGGGGAATGTCACCTCCAAGTACAAAATTTGGGTGAAAAACAAGGTTAATTGTTGGGAGGAACCATGTCACAGAACTACTGAATCAGCATATCTGATCTAAAATGTAACAAGACTCATCAATTAGAGCAAGAATGGCAAAGCATGTAGAGCAGAAGAAGATGTGCAAGTACTGCAGGGAACAAGCTGAAGAGCAAACCCAAAAGAATTGTGAGGTTATTCTTAAATTCATGAGAGCCATATACTTATTGGCTATGAACCGTATTCCAAATTAAACCACATCTCCTAGGACTTAATGACGATGAATCACTAGAAAAGCCTCTTAGTGCAGTATCATAAACTCGGTTCACTTACAAAATTCAGTACTAGGGAATTGATTGAAGTAATTGAGACTTGGATTGAAAGAAAGCATATATGTGGTCTCCATGAATGTTCTTCTTGGCTGATGAGTTGCAGGGCATCAGTACTCAGGAGGAGCTATCCATCGGTGGCAGATGATTACTTAATGGAAACTAGAGGAGCACTTCTTAATGGTAGTTCACATCCATTCTACATATGCAGGTAACATTGCAGAAGCTTTACAATGTAGGAAAAGTCATATTATTACTTCTATAATTTACCTTCTTCTCATTATCTGCCAAGTTCTTTCTTCCTGTACAAACTTTCAGATGGATACTGCTGAGAGCTTGTTTCCAAGTTTTCTCGACTGGTTCTTAAGTAGGCAAATCCTCCCTTCTCATTTACTCTGCCACTTCATATGGACCATTCCAGTTGTATTCCAACTTTACTCCTTGACGTGTATCCTTTTTTTGGTTTGTACCTCCATACAATCTCTCCAACTTGGAATATCGGTGCTTATGCTTTGCATCAAATTGCTTCATTTATTTGTTTATATTGATCTTTCTTGATATTGCCCACTGCCTTTCCATTAACACTTTCAGCCTATAGCAGCATTGACTCTATATATATGATAATTATTCATCAAGTTTTCAGCATTTGGACCACTATAATAGAGAGTATTATTACATTGATGAGCACATGTAACTGCCAAACAAGTGATGCCATTAAAATATGCACCATCTTACTTAGGGAAAACCTCAAATCTTCTGCAGATGACATTGGAAGTGAGGTAAGCTCAATTGGAAGTCTGGTTTGATGTTTGTAGAATAGCTCGAATAATGTATACTTGGCCGAATCATGTCATACATGAACTTTATAGCATGATATATACAATATGCATACATGTATTTACCTGTAAGCAAACAATGCTACATCAATCCATTCTTCACGCTTCTTCCACACATCATTATTAGCACATTCACCATAGTTTGGTTGAAGCACTCATCTAGCCCATTAGTCTGGGGGTGATATGTAGCAGAAATTCTGTGTTCCACTCTAGTTTGCTTGAACAAGTCACGATTCACCTTAGAAATGCACACATACTATAAAGTAGTGGTTCTAAAGTATGCCACTGACGTGCTAAACTCTCTCACTCTTGATTTGATTGAAGATTAAATGATTGAAGGACTGCCATGCCTGGTGATATGCTGGAAGGTAAACTTTCATACAGTGGCAGCTGATTTGTCAGGTATTGTAGCAGCATCAAGCCACTTTGTGAAACAGGTAATGATGTACGAGTTTCCTGAATTCATGAGTGCAAATGGCAATAACTAATTGGACAGTGGACTGTTATTGGATGGAGTGAAGCTATGGATTTCTCAAGTTTCTTATTCAGATGCTGACGTGCACGACTTAATATAGGGATAAATATTACTCACAATATTATTCCTGTAGAATTGGCATAAATGAGACAGCTAAGTAATATTTAAATAATAAAGACATAGTAGAGCATACCATACAACAACTACATGCTTGCATCAAATGTGCCAAAGTTAGCTACATATTCAAATCGTTGTCTGTGACTATTATACCCGGATTCAACTTTGTCCTGAGTTTTATCTCTACCATAGGTCCTCCAAGCCTATCAGCATAACTCAAGTATCTTAACTTCATCGTCAATCCATTGTTTCAACTTTTCTTTCACAGAACTGAAAAGGATACTCGTCCTGAACAATAAAATTCTTGGATTCATTCCAGATAACTCTCTTTGGTTGTCGCTATATCCTTCAGGGCATCCTCTGCTCTTAAAATACTTCAAAAATTGGTATTTCCATTCTTACAAGATCCAACGCTAAGAGCACTTGACACATGCTAACTGCATGATATTTTTTTATGGCCCTATAGGGGAAACCAGTCTTTGGGAGAGGGGAAAGCAGGATATCCCATGGCAACCCTCCACCCCTACCCTACCGTTCCGCTTTGTGAAGAGCTCCATTTTGTGATTTACATTCAATTCTAACAGTAAAAACCCAGATCAATAGATTGGTACTAGGATCACATCCTCAAGCAGATTTGATCCTCTGTCATCTGGGTCTATATCTATTCTGGTAATGTCTTGGTAGAAAGATGTTGTCAGGTGAAATTGACCTTGTTATCCTTGTTATTCTTCTTCTAGATAATCATGTTACCTTCGTCAATATCTCATTCTCTCTATCCTCTGATTGACTTTCTGTTCCTTTTCCTCTTAATTTCTTTGAAGAACTCTTTCACATTTGTGATAATGCACTTGACCACCAGTTGCCATCCTTTCTCACCATCACACTCTTCTTCTTGGGCATTATTCTTCTGAATACACTATGCACATATACACATACATGTATCAGTATATGGACGTGCTTACAGGAATATTGAACTAATAGCGTTATTGTTTTGTTACCTCCTCTTGTCACAATCCCAGCCTGTTTTCATGACATCAATGCTGTACAGACCAATACTGAATTGGGTCCTCAGTTAGGGACAGGACAATGGTAAGGTTAAGGCGAGGGGAACATCTATAAGGTGATGTAATGTTAGGATTCTTTACATGAACAGCTCCATTTTTGTCTGTTTTGAGGGAAATCCCCGATAAAAAATACGTCTGGCACAAAACTTCAGCATTTATGCTGCCTTGTGGCTCTATAGGCAATGTGTGGAGTGAATCAGATTGGCAATGCACAGGTGGGAGCCTACTCAATATGTTAAGTATGCACACACACCTGATGCAAAAAGTTTTTTCATAGCCTAGCTCTTCTAAATTCACCAGTTTGTACTTTTAACCTTTTCCTCATTGTACACTTAACCGTCATCTAGCATTGCAATTAAGATCAGGTGCAGAATTATGATGTATACAAGTTTACGGAGGTGCTCCATGTGTTGAGCATACACATGCATGCGGCAAAAAGGGATTTCGAGTATCTAGTGTCCCTCGACGAATCCTTAGCTGTAGCTTAGGAAATTAGCCCAAGCACCCAAGCTTTTATCAAGACATTTTTTAATGCTGGTCACCAACCCTGAAAGTAGCCCATTTTGTGTTGATATGCATTAGTTATCAACCTAAGATTTACAAGTGAGTCTAAAAGGAATGTCTGAGAAGAGCTCCCAGTAAATATGTTAGCTATAATTTCAAACTGCTAGTGTACAAGCTTATATAACCTAGCTACTACATCTAATGCCTTCATATATCCTTATCTAGTAGGAAACAAAAGCTAGTTAACTAATCTTAGGAGTTACCCCTCATATATATATATATAATATATATAGATATATCTAGCTCTGTTTCTGGATGCCTATATGAGAACAAGAACAAACAAAGCACTAAAACTTAGACTAGACACCCTACTAACCATTATGTTGTCTTCTTTCAACATAGCCCTCCTAGTTCCATGCAAAACTACAGCTATATACTGTGAGAAGCTCTATTCCTAGCAGCTGCTACTAGACTTCTAAAGATGAAAAAGCAACTAGATTTGTACAGAACCTTCTCAAGGGACATAGATTAACCATGCTACTTACCAGTATAGTGTTGTTTCAACTCAGTGCTCAAGTTTCCTGTAAAAGCTATAAAATAGCTGTAGTAGTACATCTGCTATTGGCCTTACTCCCACTGGATGAGACCACAGATGGGAAGTTACTAATTAGCAACTTAGAATATATTTTTTGTTTAGTTACGGAGCATCTGCAATGGCACCTGAGATCATAAGAACAGTGACGATAAGGGAGAAGTAAACCCATTAAAAAAAATTGGCAGTTAATTTGATAACTTGTTTCAAGAGCTCTCCAATAATATACTTTAAGAATGCTAGAAGTCTGCACAGTGGAATAAGCATAATCCCTTTCACACTGAATACCCTAATCACCTTTAAAATCACAAAGTACTTTCCTTTCACAGTTTTAAAATAACCACATAACGATGTTATAAGTATCGATTACAACAGAGAAGGGAAATTGGAGGTCATTTTTTGGTTGTTGGTGGCAAAAATTGATTTATAACTTTTAACTGGCACAACAGTATATCATTGGAAAGGTGTATACAAGCTGATTTTTTATTCTTTGTAATAGTTATTTTCTAGAGAGAATTTGTAAAAGTAGAGATCTGAACTTCAAAAGTTTGGTGATGTCGGTCTGGAAGAGGTGTGAAGACATTTTATGAGTCGAGTAGAACAAGAATAGTTTCATAATCTTTTCCCAAACTAGAAGGAGGATGGGAATCAGAATTCATTTGAGAGCTGGTCAAGTTCTCAAAACACAGGCAAACACAATGTACAGTCCCTATTGATTTTCCAGCTCTATCGTGCTTGGGATGATATTTGCCTCCATGTGCCTAATAACCATTTTGATTCTACAGTTTAAATGTTCCTGGGATGTTTGCTCCTGATGTTTACAGTGCAGGATCACAAAAGTTGAGCCTTCTTACAATCCATAAACTATGGAGATTCAAAATCACTGGTGTCAGAGTCACACACACCAGAAGTTATTGCAAGATGGTAAAGAAGGAATACCCAGTGCAACAAACAATCTCCTGTAAAGTAGAACACAGATTATGAGATACTTAATGATAATTATTATTGTCCATACTTCATGGAATGGCTGATCAATAATATTAACTAGCTCATCTGTCCATATCTGCACAGCTATGTCATTATCTTCACTAACCTTCTCCACAACATTTAGGGTTCCTTGGGGTTCCTTGGTAGGTAAAACAAACATTCAGCGGCTGAATAACTAAAAATGAGAAGTATGATGATTCTATTTGTCAATACTGTGTCACACACATTTCACAAATTTTTGCTACTTAGCACAACCACTGCCATAGAGTAGAACCAATACCTCTCGCTGGACTAGCTCCATATGTATGCCTTGACTTTAAACAACAGTTCACCACGCCATATGCCAGTCTGGCTAGTGAGACTAGGCATATGCTAGATGTCATCCACATGTGATCTCACAGTTTTAATTTAACTCTTTTTTTAAATTTGTGTGGCAGTGTGCCACGAAAAGAAAATAGTGGAAACCCAGAACAAAATGATCTAAAAGCTGTCCTTTGCTTTGATTGTAGAAAATGTTAAAATCCTTTGCCGATTGCAGAAAATTGTTGCAGAAATGATTGCAAGAACACAATTGCAAAAAAAAATCGATTGCACAAAATAGTGAAAAAAATTGATTGCGAAAATGTTTTGCAGAAAATTGATTGCAGAAAATCGTTTGTAATAAATTGATTGCAGAAAATTCATTTGCAATAAATTGATTAGAAAATTCGTTTGCATATACAGAAAATTGATGACGGAAAATTGTCAAAGCATATCTTTTGCAGAAAATTTATCGCTACAGAAAACTGGAAACGCTGGTGAGCAACCTTACACTATTCCAACTCAACAAGGTGAAGGAAGTCTTTGAAGTACTCTGCAGCCTAACCTCTAACTCCTAAGGCTCTTCTATGGGTGGTGAAGTTCCTCCTGGTCGGTCCCAGTACTTCTGAAGTTTAATAGTGTGGTCATGATCTAGCTAAGCCTGTGTGTTCCTCCTGGATCATATATCTTTTGTATCACCTTTACTTGTAGGGATAACATGGGAAGTAACTCTGTGGGTGCAACATTTCATAGGCTATGTAGAAATTGGGGTTGCCACAATTCGTAGCTCTATAATTGTCAAGAGTCATTTGTGGGATAAGTATCCTGGGTATTGGCATTTATTGGATGCATAGTCTTGCATGTGCATTATTGGCTGTTTAGTTTTGTGAACTTTCTCATGCTATTCAATCACTAGATACCTTGTTTTTCCTGTTAATCTATGGCTACCTAAATCTGCTCTTTCATCAAATTCCATCCACCTTGATACTAGGAGCCATTTACTGTACGAGAATGTAGGCTGTCCAATCCCATGTTGCGTCCAACAGACTCACATTCGTGCATGTTCACAACTTTCTGAGCCACAACACCAGTGACCAAGTTCCTTAAACCTTAGTCCAAATCCCAGGCAGCACCCTAGAAATAACACTCGTTCTAGTCCTAGCCCTAAAGTTAGTCCTAGCCCTAGCCATAGCTAGCCCTGACTTGGCATGAGAAAGGATAAAGCCAGAACCCTTGGACAAATGTCAGCTATCAAGGTCTCCCCTGATCAGACCATTGAGACAGTCAACAAGCCAACCAAACTCTAGCCAAGGCATGGAGACTTTCAGCACCGGAGCCAGACAGTCACCAGAGAGGAGCTTCTATAACTAGTGTTGCCAAATGCTAGACGGGAAAGGACAATCAAGGTGGCTCTCAGCACCCCCTGTGCTGGACATCTAGGTCAGCGGAAGACTACCCAAGAACTCCTAAGGTGGTTCTTCTGGCTAGGTGTTACCCGTGTTGTGGCAGAAACATGCAGAATCTGCATAGTGTCAGAGGACTGCAAGAGTGTTCCGCAACAACCCCCCCCACACTTCCTGTGATTGACCAATCCTATGTACATAGTATACCTTCATAATTTAATTATCTTTTCCCTGGTTTTACATTATTATATACTTATTCTTTTGACCAAGGTTGGTATTTCTACAGGCACTTAGTTCAAGAGATATGGACAAAAAGTGATTTCCCAGTTTTTCTTATGGTAACTTTGACCTGTATCTTAATCAAATCTTCCTTGATATACTTAACTCTTTCACCTCCATCTTTCACCACCAACTGGAATATTGATATTGTTAAAACATTATTCAGTATTAAAATGAGTAGTTGAGAAGTATACCTAGTCACCACATATCATTAGATTGCCCATGAATTGGCTAACACTCTGTGGTTAAATTTGGTTACCTAGCAACTAAACAACAAAATGTATTACAATAACCTAACGTCAGGGTCATACTGCTAGTCCATGTTTTTCAGCAGACTGGTCAGGGGAATGGTTACAATTAAAGTTGCCAGAAATGGGAAAACATTCAAATCACATTGAAGGATTTGCTACCTATTGTAGTAGGTGTGGCCATATGGGAAATGAAGTGGAGAAGGAGAAATGTCATATGTCGCTGCGACAACGTGGCAGTGGTCACTATCATCAACTTGGGTCATAGCAAGTCCTGCAACTGATATATATGAAGCCTGTTCTTCCCGACCAGTTATGATATGATGCTAAAAGGGCAACGCCTTGCATGGGTAGAGTGCAGATGCCATCTCCAGAGATGATAGGTTTCCTCACAGGTACCATCCGCTGACCTGGAGACAACCCGCATTCCGCAGGAACTATTGCAGGCCCTAGTCAATCCAGCGACTGGACTGGGCGTCAGAAAACTGGACCGTCTACTTGAGAACATTTTTTTAAAGGACTAGCATGATCTACCCTATGAATAGACAAACCTGGACAAACTAATTTTTGTCTTTTAGCAAGAAACAAAAGTTCATGGCTGTGCCAGCACCAGAAGCAGTATTGTGTTATTTTGTGGCCCACTTTGCAGAGACAGGCATGAAGGATTGCCCAATTAAAGTACACCAGTCATGCATTAATCGAACAAACAACCCCCCCCTCCATCCCACCCACCTCTATGGTTGTATATATCTAGCAGGATAATGTAGACGAAACTTTGGCAATGTTGGAATTTTTATAAACAAGTATACAAGACATAAAATTATAAAAAGGAACTCCACTTCAGTAAATAAATGCATTTTAGTCAAGTATAACAATATGTAAAAAAAGATATCGAAAAGTAACTGGGAGCTACACGTCCTTATATTAAAAATATATAATAATAACAACACAACAAGAACAATAATATAATCAGTTATATGTCAGAGGCGTCCTCTCGTCAATAGCCATACCAACATTATCATTCTGGTAACGAGGCTTTATGGAAACAGTGACTGAGATGCTCTTAAAATCAGAATAGAAGGTGAGGAAGTACACAAGGAAAGAGATAGACATAATCCATTCCATCACAGTGCTCAGAATGTGGAGTCCATAGCCCTGCAGAGGATGTTGTACGAGTTAGAGAGGATTTTTTTTCCCCTTCAGGAAATACAATATTGGGTTGACTCGACCATATTTGACAGGGTATGTCACAACTAGGTAAATAGCCCCTGAACTTTGTTGAATCCTTGCGCGTTAAGTTGCATCCCTTATTAATTGATGACATAATCTCTATAAGTAATTTTGTTATGTCACACAGTGGCAGGTTAATAGCTCTGTTTTCCCTTCTTTTCAAAATAACCAGCCGCTTAAAAGCTAGTGTTGTATATGCAGTTATAGTCATAGACAAAACTAAAAAATTCAGCTTCATCCATCTTGTTGAGGCTACACACACTGTTGGACTTGTTCGACCTAATAAAATTCGTGGTATCGCAAATCTGGTTCTTAAAATAATCCTTATTTACATAAATGTTTGAAAAACTCATAGTCTATGAACCAAAAAAATTCTGAACGCAGCTCACCGTAAGACAATGTGATTAACTACTGAAGAGAAACCAGCCAAAACGCTATGGACGAGATAGCTAGGCCATTCTTATTACATTTATAGAGAGCTACATGAAAACCAAGAGTTCAGGGAGTGTGAAAGAGACATTAACTGAGACCACTATTTATTAGCTAGCAGTGAAAAAAGATGCCATCAATATTGGACATTTAGCTAGGAAATTGTCATAAGCTGTTAATCAACAACAAACAGTTCCAGATATATGGCATAAGTTGAATCTCTTAACTGAAGAGGAAATTTGTAGCTGTTACTGTGACTTATATTCTGGCAAATATGATATAAATACACACACAAACACGCACGGATGCATGCACACACACACACAATGTGCAACAAATTGATGTCATATATAGTGTGTTTCAGTTAACTACATGATTTAAAAAAAAATCTATTATACTGCGTGAGGCGGAGATATTTACAAGTGACCGCCTCGTACGATATGAGAGAGAGAAAAAATGCCTGAAGCTTGGACTAGAGGTTAAGAGCTATAACTATCACCTGCCCTAAGGCAAAGCAGTGTCTTGGCTACCAGATTATGAAAAGATTCCAATCTACCACGCTTTAGTGGCCATTTGGAGTTCATGCTTCTCGATCTCAAAGGCTTGTCTTCTATGTCATGCTCTTTCTCTTATAGAAACATGCACAGATGGAGTGTAGAAGCTTTCCCATGAAGAAAAAGCCATTCTATATCATGATTTATTTTTTAGGTACGTGAATAATTTTCTATGTGTAGCTTAGCTAGTTAATAGAGCTATTGGGCTTAGGCACTCTGTTTCCTGTCAGAAACTTAGCTAAGGGATGCCAAGTTAGGTTTGCTGATTTGAGTTAATAGCTGGTTCTATGTTGCCTATTGAATTGGTGGAGTTGATAGTTTTATATATAGATAGCCAAAGAAATGCCTGGGAAAGTATGGTCGGTTGGTACTAAAACTTATAGGCATGTGTATAGCTGACTCTATCCAACTATAACACGAGTGCTCTCTGGCCTGTGGCTTGTATAGACCATCTCTGTTAAAATGTGGATGAATAGAGTAAACACAGGTAGCTCAAACAGTACCCTCTTTTCTAGAAGGGCAATACTGCCATTATAAGTACTTTAATCTAGAAGTTATTCTTTTAAGCGGTGCCGTCTTCACTAAGTGTTATTGATGCCAATTGGTGTCAAATGCCATTCAAAGCCTGTCATCAAAGCCCGCACGCTGACGCCAATGGATTAATGGGATCTGCGAACAGTATATAATTCATCAGCCCAGACACAGCTCAGATATAACACTAAAGGCACAAGCTTCCTTCATATGCACTTTAACCGCTTCACCGTCATAAGCGCATAGAAGCGCGAGATTGAGTGACCGTCGCGTTAATAATTATTAGAAATCAACCGTTGACTTTACATATTCAAAACTTACCGTAAATGTGCACGATGGACTGTTCTATTTCACCAAAAAATTTAAGAACCATAGCACGTAGGTAACTATGACGTCAAACAATTTTGAATTCAAGCAAAATAATGGCTGAAAGATTTGATCGTGCTCGCGTGTTAGAGCTCTTGTTTGATGGCGGTTTCGACGTCTCTGACTATGATAGAGATGAAGATGATGAAGGTCAAGTGTCTTACTTCCTTGGTGATGAAGTATTAGACCCTAAGGAGTTGGCAGCTTTTTGTCCAGAGCTTTAACTTCAACTCCTCAGGATGTTGGACCAAACACTTCAAGTGCCAGTGCTTCTGATGGAGCTTTTATGACTCCTGATGAAGAGTATGAGTTGCTTGGTAAGTATGAGTAGATATCTATAGAATGGAATATAATATTTGAGCTATCAAACTGAGACATAATAAGCCAGAAATATATATCACTAGGTTATAAAGTTCCTAGTTATAAAGTTCACTAGGTTATAAAGTTCATAATAATAATCTTTTATATAGGTTTAGCCACTGATCTTGAATCTTCTGAACCTCTGAGTGATCCTGCAAACTCTCCTCCGAGTGGTCCTGCAAACTCGCCCCCAAGTGCTCCTACAATCTCTCCTACCATCTTCTCCTTCATTTGATGTAGTTCCATCTTCTGACTCAGAAGTATCACTGTTACCTTCTGATCGCTGAGACAGGGGGCGTGTTGGATGCCGAAGCCAAGGAAAAGGCCAAGGAAGAGGAAAAGGCCAAGGAAGAGGAAAAAGCCAAGGAAGAGGAAAAAGCCAAGGAAAAGGCCAAGGAAGAGGAAAAGGCCAGAGGTAAGAGGCACGAGACCTATTGTCACTGCTCTCTTTGTGGTGTTAGCCTTTGTGCTGTGCGTGGAAGGACATGCTTCAGGGAATTCCACACACTCTCTGACTACTCGCACTAGCTTCCTTTTCTCTTCGAGATTTTCTTTGTATTGCTTTTGTAGTATGTACATGTGTTAGACATGTACATGTATACTTCTTTTCTTTAGCATTTATGCATGCAGACACACGTATGTTTTCTTGATGAGTCTTTGCTTTATTGTGCCGTTCTGCAACATCTGGAACTTTTCAACTTTCAATACAGCCAGACCTTCCTCGTGGTACTTGACAACAGTCAATACTCTTATAGACTGACAAACATGGCTATATCCTGCAAAATAGAAAAATTAGGGCATTCATGCCAAAAAATGTACATTTTCCAGATTATATGCTGTTTGCAGTTCGATAAGCGACCATATTTTAGTATTTGATCTGAAAAACCATAAAATATACTTGTAATAGTCAATAAACGCAGTGATAAAAAGTATTCTAATCTAAAAATGGTTTGTGGTTTGGTTGCTAGGCAACATATTTATCACCAAGTTGATCAGTAACTCTTTGTCAATCATGTGATATGCGGTTGCCGGGGACTTTTCTGAACCAATGATCAGATACAAAAATTAAAGTAAAAATCGGTCAAAATCTCAAAATGAAGTCGACGGTGAAAGGGTTAAAAACAGCAGCACAGATCCTCTGCATTTATGACATATTGTGTAGTCAGCCAGTAATTAGTGCGGGGTTACTATAATTAGTGCGTATATAATGAAAGTTGTTCACTTTTGCTACCTACACAATGGAAAACAATGGAAAACTCTGTATTTTTTTGGGGGGGGGGGGGGGGGATCTGGTTCCTCTCCCTTGGAAATAACTTAGAGTACGACTGATAAATCTCCTTAAGTCTGCCTCTTAACTCTTACCAACTCCCGCCACCCTGATATAGAATAAAAAATGAAGCCCGAATATGCTACCAAATTAACAACGGAACATTACCTACCTCATGACAACAACCGAGTGGTAAAATAACATCACAACAACTAAACCAACAAAGTTGAAAAGTTCAGACCCGCAAACAATATAAATACACACAAAAAAAGCTTTAGAGTTTAGTCACTTTTACTTCCAACCTCTTAGTTATCAAGATGATCTCACCCCATCGTTCTTTTCCCAGCAATGGACACAGGATGAGTCCCCATCAAAGAATTTCCCAGAAATTGGACCCGTCGCCATAGCTGTAAATAACAACAATAATCGTAAGATCAATGATTGTCATTTTATGCAGTACCAGAACAATGGTCTGGTTCCATGGTGGGGTTGCGTTATGTGGGTGCCAATTACTGTGAACCTATCTATCTCCTCAATTACAATGTGCACATTTGTAATCTGCCTAGCTACGCGTATTATTCGATGACACGTTACATTTAAGAACATTTAAGGGCATGCTCTAACATGAACAGTGCATACATAATATTGCACGAGATCACCAGATCTATGACAGACGACAAATATTGAAGCAGTATTCATGCTCTAGCCATTGCCTCTATTCTTGTTTCGTCTTCTTCATAGTCAGCTTCGTCGCTTGTCAAGATCGTCATCGTCTGCCTCTCGCACCATTTTTGTGGAGTTTGGCCATCTCCCTAGCGATGTTTGTTGCATCATTTTCTGCTACTTGCCCGGGCTTTAAACAGTAAGTGCTGTCATCATGTCACCCATCTTCCTCGACTGAAATGCCGCAAGCTTTTGTAGAATTTGATTATACATCAGTGGCAAGAGCTTGCCAAGCTTTCTTCACCCATTCAAGACTCCAAGACAGCATTCTCGCTGGAGCTTTCATACTTCCTGCTGGTGCATGGTCTGATTGAGGGCACATTCTAATTGATGAAATACTGTATATATAATTATTTTCCTCAAACCCACAACATTTTTGTTTGAGTGCTAGGCTATTATGGTTAAGTGGTGAAACAAGTTATCATTATTAGGAATGACATAAATGGCGATAATGCTCTGCACGTTTCAAACCCGACATTTATTTGATAAATATCATCTTCATTTATTATTAATATTATTATAATTATAATTATAATTCTAATTATTATTATTATTATTATTATCATTATCATTATCATTATCATCATTATTATTATTATTATTTAATGGCTTTGCCAACCAAATAAAAGTTAACCGCTGATAAAGAAGCATTATATCTGACTGCTTCGCTGCAGGTTTATTTTTTAGGGGGAAAAATACCCGAAATTCAAAACCTTCTATTATTATATAACCTTCTATTATTATATAACCTTCTATTATTATATAACCTTCTATTATTATTAATTTTAGTACCAGAAGATAGCTTGCTTGAGCGACAGGCATTTAGAATATACCTTCTTTCATTGCATGTGGGCAGGTCATAAAGTTTAAAGTGAGTAAGATCTATAGTCAGGATTGCTCTGAAGAGCTACTTCTCTGCACTGTCCAAAGAGAGTCATCTTCATCTGATGAGCTTGAGTAAAGCAAGTTCCCCTGTCATGGGTATTGTCAGTGGTAGCACTTCACCTATTCATGGAGGCCATACATACTGATACTCATGCTGGCCTCCAATGATCGATGGAAAGGAAAAGGAACCAAACAGCCATCTTTCTGACCACACAAGTAGGAACGAAAGGATTGCTAGTTGCATGCCAATGTAAGAACTCACAGATGTCATAATTACACATCATTATAAATCAAATACACTTAATTAGAATGAATCATAAATGGAGCTTTTGACTTTTGAGACATAATTTAAAAAAAGACACTCATACTTAAACATCAAAGTTGAAGTTTGGTAAATGCTTTGAAAGTTCAATCATTTCAATCATAACAAAGATGGCTGAATTATCAAAATAATAAGCAATGCTGAGTTTTTACTACTACAGCAAGCATCCACAATAGTATGATTAATAGCAGTGTTTCATTTAAAGAGGGTGGGGGGGGGGGCTGCCCCCCACTGGAACATTTTTGCCCCCCCCCCTTGGAAATTTTATTATTAAAATTCATTAGAAACTTTGTCACACATCTTTAACCATCATGTCCCCCCCCCCCCCCTTAATATCCAGATTCCTCCAGTTGTCCCCCCTTGGATAATTTTCTAAATGAAACCCTGAATAGTATAATAATAATAACAATAACAACAATAACAACCCTGTTACCCGCAGAGACTGCAGTTATTTTTTCTTAATGCTAGAACTCTCTAATAATATTGACCACACATATATACACACCTATAATAATGAGTGTACCTATATGTACGTTACATGCGAAGGCACTCTTGAGATTTGTTGATTGTTTCCACGAATAGTTCTTGCAGTTTTTGTTGAAACTCAGAGTGTGGAGACTAATCATGCCATTGTGGCAGCAGTTGAGGCTCTCCATATTAAACCTTAAAGCATGACAATGCTGGCACAGTGTTGGTATTGGACAAAGATAGAAGTTTGCATTGGTAGGACTTTCATTTGCACTTTTTCTCTCTGCTTTTCTCTTTTCAGCTCTCTCCCAATGTTTCTTTCGAGGTCTGCTAATGTTGCTCTTGCTAGTCTCTGTCTTTCTCTGTTCTGCTCTGTCTGGAGTGCGTGGTAATGTTACTCTTCTCTCTCCCTTTCCATCTCCTATTAGATACTTGCTCTTACATTTTCATCTAAATTATAGCTATTGCAGCAGAGAAACTTCATCTTGGAATGACAGTGTTGCCCTGTGCATGCTCAGTAACTTGACACATACACAGACGAATAATAACGAATAATAATAATAATAATAATATAATAATAATAATAATAATAATAATAATAATAATAATAATAATAATAATAATAATAATAATAATAATAATAATAATAATAATAATAATATAGTAATAATAATAATAATAATAATAATAATAATAATAATAATAATAATAATAATAATAATAATAATAATAATAATAATAATAATAATAATAATAATAATAATAATAATAATAATAATAATAATAATAATAATAATAATAATAATAATAATAATAATAATAATAATAATAATAATAATAATAATAATAATAATAATAATAATAATAATAATAATAATAATAATAATAATAATAATAATAATAATAATAATAATAATAATAATAATAATAATAATAATAATAATAATAATAATAATAATAACAACAACATAACTATTACTACTATCAATAGGAACTGGCCCACCTACAACAGTTCTCACCAGAGATCTGATTGTGATTCAAACGATGAGTTATAACTATAACACTGCAATCTAAATCCTAATTAAGATGATAAAAATGATGTCATAAATATTGATATTGAGGGAATAATGTTCAGATGATGATAGTCCAAGTCCCTTAATGAGCTTTAGCACCCAACATCTTCTTCAGCAACAGTCCTTGGGTTTTACTATCAAGTTTTAAGTAGCTCTAAGCCCCACCCTCTCACTTACCCTTCCACTTTCTTATGGAGCTGGTTGTTATAAGCAGAGACTTGCCAGATAGAAAATAGCCACTTAAAAGCAGCCTCTTAACAAAACTATGTCCCTGCGCAGAGATAACCAATTTCTTACACGTTCGTTTCACAAAAGTGTACATATTGTGCTACTAGAAGGGATGACAAATGGTTGAGTTATTGCAGAGCAGAGCCTGGAGGGTGTCATACGTGGACATTGTCAAGGGCAACCTCTTGACATTTCCCAAAAACCATTAAGATGGCTCTTAGCCTGAACACTTAGCTAGCTGTAATTATAATTAGTAGGCTGTTAATCATGCAATTATCATTATGTCAAGCTCTGTTGTGATTACATGCCTATTGTTCAGTTTCACACTTTATTTTATATTGGCATATGGAAGCCTACGTGGGTTGTGTGCTTTGGACTTTGGTGTGTGTATTGTAGATTGTGTGATTTCCTGTTTCCTGGGAGGCAGGGTATTTAAAGCCTGACTCCGAACTGTTCTGTTAGTTTTATCTTGGATTGCTCAATTGTTCTATTGGCTTTATAATATTCTAAATTTCTCTGAATTAAAAGCTAAGGAGCGATTGTACAGCATAGATATTGCTCTGGTAGCAGTAATTGTTACCAAGTTTGGAGCTGTGTACCGAAGTGATCCTCAACAGACATCACATCTACAAACTTGTTGCTAGCAATAGAGAAATGCTGATATTCATGCTGAAGTAGACGCAGTCAAAACCAATGCTAGCAAACAGACACCAAAACTAACAGTTAATTAGGTACTTAATAAAAAAAGTAGGTGCTAATAATATATACAAACAACCACCTCGTTACAGTGTCTATGTTAAGTGCTCGATCTGCGCCATCGATAGATCGCGCTGCGCTATCTATGGATACTTCGTTAGCGCAGTTATCGGTAGATTGCGCAAGGTCTCGGTCATCGACCGATAGGGCTAGGACTAGGGCTAATCTTGCTTACCACATGATACAGGGCATCTTGCGTGATCTACCGATTACTATGCTAACGAAGGATCGATAGATAGCACAGCGCGATCTATCGATGGCGCAGATTGGTCGATACCGCATAACATCTGTATAAAATCACATGGTTCAACCACTCACTTCCAATGAAGCAAAAGGTTCCCACGAAGCAGATGACAAATTTTATTAGGAGCAGACATTTCCCAGGAATCAGGTTGTACCTAGATATTTTGTAGGAGATCAGGAGTTGGAACCAACCATACAAGATTCCAAATCCAAACACAAAGTAGGCTCCAATGAAGTGAGCTATCCGAACTCGATCATCCTGAAATGACATGAAAAAGAAATGAACAGGAATAATAATAATAACCTACTCGATAATCATCTTGTTTTCTCTCGACGTTTCGACTAGATGCTCTAGCCTTCATCATGAGATGCTAAGACTCATGTGAGCCTGCTATATACATGTATTCACCACATGCACACCTCGGCACGCGCATTCAGCATGTTAAAAAATAAAAACTTTTTTTTAAACAATTAAAAAAAATATATATATATATAATAATACTACTTCTACTTCTACTAATACTAATACTAATAATAACAATAACAACAACAACAACAAAAATAACAACAACAGCAATAATAATAACAGCAATAATAATAATAATAAAATTAAAAAATTTAGTAAATTATTTATTTTATTTTATTATATATTATATATAATTATAATTATAACAAAAAAAAAATTAAAAAAATAAAAAAAATAAAAAAAATAAGGATAAATTAAGAATAATTATGGTGGTCGTGGCTTCCAACACCATAATTATTCTTAATTTATCGACTTATATATAATAATAATAATAATAATAATAATAATAATAATAATAATAATAATAATAATAATAATAATAATAATAATAATAATAATAATAATAATAATAATAATAATAATAATTATTATTATTATTATTGTTATTACCATTATTGTTATTATTATTATTATTATTATTATTATTTTTATTATTATTATTATTATTATTATTATTATTATTATTATTATTATTATTATTATTATTATTATTATTATTATTAATTTTTAAGTTTATTGTTTTATTGATAATATTATTATCATCATCACCATCATCATCATCATCATCATCTTATCATTATTATTATTATTATTATTTTAATATTATTATTATTATTATTATCATCACATCTGGTTCATGTGTTTGACGCATGTGCCGAGGTGTGGTTTTGAAGCACGTGGTGAGGAGCTAGACACGGGTATATAGCAGGTTCACGCGAGTCTTAGTGTCTCATGATGAAGGCTAGAGCATCTAGTCGAAACACCGAGAGAAGACAATTTCAAGTTGATTATTGAGAAAGTTATTGTCATGTTATTATGTAACGGGAGTTCACTGAAATATAATAATGTAGGTTTTGATGGAACTTTTCCCGTTATATATATACATGTGTAGCATAGAATAGTGGCACTATCATTAATAGATGGAACTTTTTCTCGTATACGTGTGGCACAATAGTAACAGTATTCACACCACTACTACACTAATAATAAATTTTGGAATTGGAGGGACAATCATGGTTTTAGGATGATCTTATGTATGAAACTATATAGCAATTCCAAAATTATCACTATACCAGCTCAGCTTAGCATTGAGCACTGTTTGTGAACAACACCAACAACAACCACAACCACCACCATAACAACAACCACAATAACAACAACCACCACAACAACCACAACAACAACCATAACAAACACCACCACAACAAAAGCAACCACAACAACAACCACCACCACAGCAACCACCACCACAACAACCACAACCACCGCCACAGCAACCACAACACCAACAACCACCACCACAACAACAACAACAACAATCACAACACCAACAACTGCCACCACCACAACAACAGACACAACAACAACCACCACCACAACAACAATAACCACAACAACAACCACAATAACAACAACAACCACCACAATAACAACAACCACAACAACCACCACCACAACCACAACAACAACCATAACAAACACCACCACCACAACAACAACCACAACAACTGCCACCACCACAACAGACACAACAACAACCACCACCACCACAACAACAACCACAACAACCACCACAACGACAACCACAGCAACAGCAACCACAACAAACCACCACCACAACAACAACCACCACCACAACAACCACCACCACAACAACACCAACAACAACAACAATTATTATTATACTATTAATAACAACAACAACAATAATAGTTATAATTATAATAGTATTAGTAATAGTAGTAGTAGCAGTCGATTATTATTAGAAGAAGAATGAAACATTTTTTACTACTGTATTTCCCTATATCAAAAGTTTGAGACAAATCTTCGACTAGGAGGAGTTTTAAATTGTCAAATTGTGTCCTACCACCTAAATTCAAACTCTGAACCTTTAGGTCAACAGTACAAATAAACATAACCACAAAACTTGTTTTGGGTTTTGCCGTTTTGATTACTTTCTGCAGGGAAAATAAGTGGTGGGGAGCATCTAGGCAAACACCAACCTTAGCCTTTTCACTACGCCTTGCGTACCAGTAATTCCAGTTATAGGTGCATATGCTTTAACCCTTAGAACCCTATGCTCCCTAACATGGGCATGCCCCCCCCCCCCCCCCCCTATGGTCCTGGAGGGGAAAAAAGAACAAAAATTTCCAAGTTGATTATATTTATTGATAATGCAAAAAAAAAAAGAAGAAAAAAAAAGGAGTACCCCGGCCGAAATATCGGCCGCTCGGGTATATACGCCTCTACATATCGGCCGAAAAACCGGCCGCTAGGGCTCTAAGAGTTAACAACGAGTATTGAAGCATCAGGTGGTTGGGTGCCTGAGATAAACCCTTCTTCCCCCCACCCCCTCATTAAAATAAATCACAAATATTCAGCATCAGTAGATGGTTGCTATATTGGGTCAAGAGTTTTCTCTCTGGTTGCTGCTATAATAGCAAGCTACGTATGAACATAGTCCTAGATTTTGCTGAGGGGCTAAATAGTGCCTGACGTTGGCCTCTCTCAACAAACAGTAAATCTACACGACCGGGACCAATTAATACAGTGTGCATACAACTTATTTATTTAGCAGAAACACTTACCCCCCCCCCCCCTCCCACTCCTCCTTCCCGAAATTGACCTTGATCTACAACATACACTTCAGTGCCAAGCATCCTGTATCTGCCCTAGTTTTGCTGTACCTATATTTTTCCTAGTTTGGCTGTTATGGCAGATGTAGATGCATGGCCTAAGGGCACAAAATCAGGTCCAAAACCTTCCTGGGATCAACAAGAGATTTCCAATTATGTGTGAAATGTGTGGGTTAGCCCCCAGAGCGGCTAAGTCTATAAGCCATACACGCAAATAGACATGATGATCATATATAGACATTCACATATATATAGATATCATAGCTACAAGTATGTATATAGACATTCACATATATATAAATATCATAACTACAAGTATGTATGTATAGATATAGACATACACATATATATAGATATTCATAACTACAAGTATTTATGTATACATATACACATATATACATAGATATCATAGATACAACTACTATAAATACTTTCACTACAGAGTGCTTTTGCTTAGCGTAGATCTACTAACTGTTTATACTAACAATTTTCAATCCAAAATGAGAGAGTAAAAATTTTTTTAAAATTTGAGGAAGGGACTCCAGATCATCTAGTCCTTCGAAGCATGGAGTGCTTCAAAGAAATATAGATTTCATTGTTTCCCTCTAAACTCCACCCCCCCCCCCCCACCGCACCCCCCAACACACAAAAAAGAAAAAAGTTGTATGAGACATGTATCATCCAGTTATTCTCAGCAAATTCAAACATATATATATATATATAATATACCATATTCACTCGAATATAAGTCGCACACTGAATAGAAGTCGCTCTGAAAGCTGCACTCCAAATGTAGCACACCAAATTAATTACACCACCGCTCTTGCACACGTGCAGTCGTTTATCATTAGCTAAGATAGCTTGTCTGCCGAGTTGATCAAGAAATCATTCCGTGCTTGTGGCATCACTGTGAAGGTGGACGGGTCTGAAGATGGAGAAATTCACTGCCTCAAAGTTGATAATGTAGCAGCTTTAGCTATCCCACAAGCTACTCGCCAGCTGTTGGAAGGAAGTGACAGCGGTGGAGAAGATCCATTTGCTTCCCTGGGCGAAGAGGATGAAGAACAGATCGAACATAACGAACTCATTGTAGATAACGATAGCGATTAGGAACTCTTGCCAGCCAACTACTACCTAGCTCAATGTTTGAAATGAAACAATCACAACCACAATGATGCACAAAAAAATTGTGTCAGCACAATAGCGCAAGACTGGCTTGGCACTACGCAAGCGCAATGCTTGAAGATCGCAACTTGATTTGGCTGAAATAAATACAAGTCGCGACTTATATTCGAGTGAATACGGATTATATATCCAATCAGGACATATACCCCTTGGACAAAAAAAACAGACAATCACCACCTGGACAAATACCCCCCACTAGGAGACACACCTCCCCCATTTTTTTTTTAATGGGGGAAATGGGAAATAAAAGGTGTAAGCTTTAGCGCTAGGGCTAGGGCAATAAATCCCATCTTTCATCCTAAAATCCTATATGTGATAGGTGATAATATTTAAGGGGTGGATCGATATCCAGGGGGTATTTGTCCAGGGGCTAATTGTCCGAGGCTTTTTGTCCAGGGAGTATATGTCCAGGAGGTATATGTCCTAGAACCATATATATATATATATATATATATACTTAGAAGGTAGTTTGCTGATGAAGGCTACAAATAGTGCTAAATGCTGTGTTAGGCAGAGCTATTGAATATAGAAAAGTACTGGGATGGCTAGTCCTACTGCAGTTTCATGCTAATGCAATCATCAGGCAACTGAGGTGGCATGTGGGCATATATGAGGTGAGGCAGGCAAGTGGAAGTCTATGGATGGGCGTTAATGAATGGGTGTTGATGAGTGTGGTAATTCAAATGCTCTTGAGGAGAAACTTGTTCTTGTGCCTACACTTTGAAAGGAATTCCGATCACGGATACAACTTTCAAGGCACGCTACACAAACCACAAGTTCTCCTTCAACCACGAAAATATGAGAAACACCACAGAACTCTCCAAATACGGAAACTTAAAGACAGCAAAACCAGACACAACATAAAATGGGCCATTATCGACAGAGCAGCATCGTATTCCAACATATCAAAACGTTGCAACTTGTGCATTGCTGAAAAACTCCACATCATCTACTCCGACAGCCAATCATCATTGAACAAGCGATCGGAATTCCTTTCAAAGTGTAGGCAAAAAACAAGTTTCTCCTCAAGAGCATTTGAATTACCACACTCATCAACACCCATTCATTAACGCCCATCCATAGACTTGCATCACCCCACTTGCCTGCCCCACCTCAGTTGCTCATTGTCCCTGATGATTGATTAGCATGAAACTGCAGTACAGGATTAGCCATCCCAGTACTTTTCTATATATATATTGAAACAAAATGTTTCATTCAAAACCAAAGTGGTCAAAATAGAAACTAAACTAAACTGTCCACCCCATGCAGACCACTACCAGTATAAACTCACTAAAAACACTCTTTATAATGCAGTATAATAGGTGTACATGATTACAAATGTAAAGAGTTGTCTCAACTGTTGTTGTCCACTTGGTTGGTCT
Organism: Cladorhizidae sp. MBARI D1340-BT2; assembly: GCA_028752905.1. Taxonomy (NCBI): domain Eukaryota; kingdom Metazoa; phylum Porifera; class Demospongiae; order Poecilosclerida; family Cladorhizidae; species Cladorhizidae sp. MBARI D1340-BT2. Next base: position 11,575,077 of record JAQNBH010000003.1, read on the forward strand.
TGTTTCTAATGCAAAATAACTGTGTGTGTGTGTGTGTGTGTGTGTTGTTATATTTCGTGTCTTTTGTGGTCGTTATTCTTTTGTGGTCGTTATTATTATTTTTTTGCTACTGTTTCTGCTACTGTTTCTATACATTGTCGTAGTTAAGCAGAGGGTCATCAAATTTTATGACGTCTGACTCGGAGCTTCTTGGACTTCAACACTAGTGACTCCTATTAAACACATCTTCTAACTTGTTCTTCTTGTACACTTGTACACTAGAGGAGTCAACACACACCTTACCTTGTTGTTGTTGTTGTTGTTTTTCTTTAACTCGGTAAAGGGTCAGCTACAGCCTCCTAGGACGTGGTAATAGTCATGCTAAGCAAACGTGATGTGCAGCTGCAACTGAATCATACTAACAATACGGTAGAGGATGTACTTGTTTTATCAGACAGGGACATTCTGAGGCTGCCAGTTCTTCTTTTACTGAGAAGAACAAGGTTCTCAGTAACCCAACCAACCAAACACAGCTGTGTACGGCACGCGAATTAGCAAAAATGCCTTATACAAACCTGACAATCTTTACTTTCTTTTTTACTCGCAAGTGAGAAACAGGTCTTACATCTCGTGGATATCACTAACAATGAAAACATTTTTTTCATTTCTCTTCTTCACCCCCTCCCACCCTTTACACTAATGCATACATTGAAATGTGCTTAGCACTAAAACATAATAAGGTTATTTTTGTCTGCAACTGTATATATGTACATATATGTATCCCTTGAGTAGTAAGACTATATCGTGTGTTTGTGGCTACATTCCTCATTTGGGGGGGGGGGGGGGGGGTACAAATTGGTCTACATCATTTGATTATTACCAAGCACCTGAGCAAGAGACTGTAATATTAATTTTGTGGCAACAAAACTCAGACTGAATATGCACAGTCCCACAAACACTGGTTGTTTAAGCACCTATTAGAACACATCTACATTTTGTTAAAAGTCCCTGTTTCCATGCCAGTTGTGACCATGTCTCTTCCTGCTTCATGTTCAGTGTTCCTTCCATTTCTGGGTACCAGGCAGACTAGCAGATGCAATGTCTAACATGTGACACTATCCAGGCTCTGTTCTGGAACAGTTCAGCCATTCTTTGTCCCTTCTATATAGCTACCTGATATGCAGGCTAAGAGATCCACACCTGTAAGAAATAGATTATGGCACCAGTAGCTACCTGATACTTAGGCTCGGAGATCCACACCTGTAAGAAATAGATTATGGCTGCTAGTTAAAGTGACTCAGTGCTAAATGTAAGTGCTCATTTCTTGGTGACTAATGCTAAAGCATCCGGCTTAACAACCAGCTTTGCATGAGTTTTGTCCTGTAAGTAAAGTATGGCTTACCTGAAAGCTTCCCACCATAAGAAGTCCCAATGCAGAGAATATCCCTAAGACACTGGTCAGATGGTTGAGGCAGTTCACATTCACTCTAGAGTCATTTCTCTTGACGTAGAATTCGTGGAGTTGTTTGTGTCGTACATAGGTGATGCTGAGGACTATAGGAGGGGCAATGGGAGGAAGGGAAGGAGGGGAGGGGAGGAAAGGTAAGTGAGGGTGGCGGGGAGCAGGAAAGGGGAGAAGGGTGAGAGGGGAGGGAGGAGAGAGAGAAGAGGCGAGAGAGGGAAGGAGGGAGAAGGGAAGAAGGAGAGGAGGGAGAAGTAAATCAGGGAGAGGCGGAAGGGGAAGTGAGGAAGGGAAAGGGGGAACAGGATAGAGAGGGAAGGGAGTAGGGAGGAGGAAGGAGGGTGAGGGAAGAAGAGGAGGGAGAAGGGAAGGGGGTGAAGGGGAGGACAACAGGAGCAGGGAGGATGAGGGGATAAAGAGGAGGAAGGGGAAGAAGGGGCAACAATGGCATATGGCTCAGGAGAATTCTATCCAGGATCACATAATCCTCAACGAGTTGAAGGAGTTGAGGAGAGGAAGTGGGAAGGATTGGGGGTGGGTGGGAAATAGTGTGAGGTGTAAGTGTGTGTGTATGGTAAAGGGTTGTCTTTTGCCTTGTTTCTTTTCTTAAAAAACACACACAAAAACAACAACATTTTGTCCTTGTTTTAATTAGCTTCTCTGTTGGTTGTATAAGGTTTGGTCTTAATGTTTGTGAATATTATAGTTGAGTGGTTACTGGTAGAGGGCTACAGCAGTCGGAGTTCTACAGACTACTTCAGAACTTCTTGGACTCAACCATCTCCTTTACGTCCCTGTGCTACAGAACTTGGGACAAATGGACGTCGCTTGCTTGCACGTGCCACAGTATCCATGGTGCTTGTTCACACCAGACATTTGTGGCCTGTAGGAAGCACACCAGACAAGTTCCTTTCCCCCCGTTGTTCTTTTCATTTCTTGTCTCTCTTATCTTACCACGCCTACCAAAATTACCTAGAAGCTATGTGTGGTGCGATACCGAAGATAAAAAAATCAAAATCACCTGATCAATAATCAACTTCAAATTTTATTCAAATCGCATAATGAATATTTTGCATCTTTCTACCAGCCACAGTCCTTTCAGAATGGGAATGGAGCAGTATAAGGTAGAGTTTACCAAGCTAGTTAGTGGACAGTCCGTCAGCAAAAAGTAATGTATTCATGATGAAGGGGGGCAAGGGATGTCCCTATACCACCGAAGACCAAGGACGGAGGGTCAACTTATTTGATCTTTCGGTGACGGACATGCTGCAATCGCATGATCAGCGATCTCCTCCAACATACGGTGGGAAGCATGGAGGAGAGAGAAAGGATGAGAGGCATCAAGTCCACGTGGAGAGGACGTGCTGGCACCTCGGCTCTTGACCAGGTTGATGTGACCCGTAATGGCCACCCTCAGGACTGGGCATTCACGATGTCATTCTGGTACTGGCAGAGACAGACAGTCCACAGTAAAGAAGAAGTGGCTGTGTGTGTTCTGTTTACTTGGTTGTGGAGACATGTAGTGTTAGGACTTGACCTGCCCAGTGATTGTCAACTCAGAGAGCAGCTGGCTACACCTGTCCTGTAAAGTTATGGTCTTGAATTCGATGTCAGGGAATGCAGCTTGCACTATTGGTTTGACCCACTTTTTAATTAAAATAGTGGACGGGAAAAAGCTCTCCCTCTTCCCACCCAAACAAAGCACCCTCATTGTCCGGCTCCTAGCGGCCTAAATGGTGCTCTTAGCTGCCTAAATAGTGAGCTCTAAATGGTGCTCTTGCTGCCTAAAGGGTGCTCCTGTAATGGGTGCTCTTAGCTGCCTAAATGCTGCTCTTAGCTGCTTAAAGGGTGCTCTTAGCTGCCAAAATGATGCTCTTAGCTGCGTAAATGTTGCTTTTGCCTTTTGGCAGCTATTAGCTCCCAGCGTGCCTTGATCCTCTACTGGTAGTAAACCAAAACATACAGTACCTAAAAACTCAGAAAATGGGAAACCCCTTTGAAATTCATCGTCAAGGATACGTGTATGCAAACACTTATGTAATTATCTCTACTTGTACCTCTCACATATCAACTGCCTCCCTTCATAAGACTTCTGTAACAAACGGCTCGAGATGTTCCAATGCATGGCCAAGACAAATCTGTTCCTTGATATAGAATAAAGCCTTTGGTAAGGATCATCTATTGAACAGTATCACCGGAGTGCACACTGCTATTTGGTGGGTGGAGTTCTCACTCCTGGGAAACTATTAGCAAGTCCTTGAAGGAGGCAATAGCTGACCTTATATGGGTACAGTCAACAACGGCAACAAGACCTGGCAGTATATCGACAAGAAATTATTTTATAGAGTGCGTGTTTAAAAGTCTTTGAGTCCAAGAAGTTCTGAAGTGGAATCTGTAGAACTCTGACTGCTGTAGCCCTCTACCACTCAACTATAATATTCACAAACAGTAAGACCAAACCTTATACAACAAACAAAGAAGCAAATTAAAACAAGGACAAAATGTTGTTGTTTTTGTGTGTGTGTTTTTTTAAGAAAAGTAACAAGGCAGTCAGATAACCCTTTACCATGTAAAATTGAGGTGAACATAATTATAAATGGTAAAGGGTCATCTAATTGGTTGTGTTACTAAAAATTGAAAATTGAGGCAAGTAATGGCAGATACTAGCGGGCGTTGCTACTAGCCAGGGAATCTCACTTACGTGATTAGCTGGCTAGTAAGACAGGGTATGTGGTTAGCTATAGTCACCAGTAGAGTCAGCATGTTGGCTAGTAAGACAAGCTATGCTGCTAGCTGCAATCACCAGTACAGTCAGCATGTTGGCTGGCTGGTATGCCACTAGCTGCAATCATCAGTACAGTCATACAGTCAGCATGTTGGCTGGCTGGTAAGACAAGCTATGCCACTAGCTGCAATCATCAGTACAGTCATACAGTCAGCATGTTGGCTGGTTGGTAAGACAAGCTATGCCACTAGTTGCAATCACCAGTACAGTGAGCGTGTTATTTCAAATATTAACAGATGCAATGCTACCCAAAAGTAGGACATCTATGGCTGTATGAGCAGCTCACTCAAGAACAGCAGCTACCCCTTAAAGAAACCATTGCTGACTATTGCACACTGTCCATGTACTTCAAGTCGAAACTTGAAAAGCAGCTGCTAGAAACCAAGTGACCTCTGTACGAACTTCCCAATTGTGCCACTCCATGCAGGTGTCCCCAGGATTCCTTGGCTCCTCCCTTGACATGCTGCAAAATTGGCTGCTTTGATCACCATAAGCTTCCATCTCTGCACCAATAGAAAGCTGCACTCCACTCTCACAGGCAGCTCAATGGTGGCCCCATCTCAAATGTTATGAGCCAGCTACAAAGTTTGTGTGTATTGGGTCTAGATTTATTATGTAGCACTCCCCATACTGGCCCTAGCCCTAGCCCTAGCCCTAGCCCTAGCCCTAGCCCTGGTTTGACTGCTATTCAAAAATGGTGCTTGTCAAAATCACACACACACACACAAAAATCAAACAATGTTCATATCTCGGCTAAAACTCACTTTGGCACCTACGGTAGTTTTGGCCGATTTTAGCACCAAAAACACTACCAGTGTGCCTTGAATCCTTCATTAAAGTAGTACAACTGCATCTCTCCCCACCATCCTCCCCCTTCCCCCCCAAAAACACAACTAAATATTAAAATCATGAAATTTGTTCAAGGATCTTCTTATCTAAGTTTCTATGTACTTACCCACCCACATACAGTAAAGTCAAACTAAACTTTTACGTTTCAGTTAGCTAGAACCGTCATCCAACGACCACTGTCCCCTAAAATAATAATAATTAACGGCGATGAAGACACAGAAAGTGGGAGGAGTCTTTAAAAATAACCCCCGCCCCCCACAATATAATACATGATTGTGGAGTAGAGTCCTCACGGAATCTGAGGATCGATTGGAGCAACTGTAGACATCAAAACAGCAACTGAAAGGTCAACTGGACTAGCTCACCGAGTCAATCTCGACGTCGGCAGCTGGACAAAAGTTTAGTTATTGTCTTGGTGACTGTACTCTCAACTGAGCCAGCACCTGGAAATGCTACAGATGAGAACAGCTCGACTGGAGTGACTTCATTACCTTGTCAGCTCACTGGCCACTCGACTGCAGTAGCTCTCGATATCACCTAACTGACCTTCACTCGAACTACTCAGTAAGTACCCCCCCCCCCCCCCCCCCCCATAGTTGTTAAGTGGTGTTAGCAACACAACAGCAGCCATCACCACTTAACTAATACCCACACCTTTGGTCAGCAACAATGGGAAAACCTGCTTGCTGTCACTACCTACAATACCACGCAAGGCATAGAAGAGTACAAGGGCCTAAGTGTTCTTTTCAAACTGCCAGTTCAGAAGGAAGTATTGAATTTGAAGGTCAAAGACACTTCCTGCCAGAAGAGTTAGGGAAAGAAAGAAAAAAGAAGAAAAGAGAAAGGGAAAAAAGGGGAAAAAAGAGAAAAAAGAAGAAAAAAAGGGGGAAAAAGCGATTCATCTTCAAGGATCTATGTGTCTGTCTGTGTTCCTTCCCTCGCATAACTTCTGAAGACTTGTACATGTATGTCCGCATAAAAGGTTTAGTACTACTAGAAGACTACAAATGTTAAAATGCATGTCCGCGACTAATCTGTTTCTCAATTGCAGGGGGATAAAGCAGTCGGTAAGGATGAGTGGTGGTTAAGCTCGCCGATGACGGTACTGAGCTAAGGCACTTGTATGTACAGAAGAATGTGTTCAAGACTCACTTCCATTATTAATTTTTTGGGGGGTTGAGTTCTCACTCCTGGTAAACTGTTACCATCAAAAGAGGCTGAGCTGATTATCTACCAAAACATCTGCTGTTAGGTTGGTAGAGCACTCCTGTGCAACTGTTCCCAGGTCCTTGAAGAAGGATGTAGGTGCCCCTACATGGGTACAGTCATGCTTATTTATGTCAGGCAATTTAGTTGGGAAAAAGAAAGAAGAATGGACCAGTGATGCACTTGACGATCCCAGGACCAATCAAGGAGGTCCAAAGTTCATTATCACCTAATCCTAGCCTTACTATTCCCTAACCTATAACCCTAGCATATTGCTTAGCCCTAATCCTAGCCGTAACTCTAGCCAATTCCTAGCCTTGATCCAACCCTAGCCTTAAAGCCCTAGTCCATTTCCTCGTCCTAGCCCTAATCCTACCCTTATCCCATTTCACAGACCTTAATCTTGGCCCTAATGCTTATCCCTAGCCGATTCCCTGGCCCTAATCCTAGCCATATAAGCTTTAGCATTAGATAAGCAAGAACTTTGAACTCGAGACATCACAGATAACCCCTGAATGTCCACAGCAACAACAGACGCAGAAGAGAACAACAATATACCGAGTTAGCCGAACCCAACCACCTGCCCACGCTAGCCTGGCGGCATTGACGATCCTTTACCTTCCCATCTTTCAAGTAGTAAAAGTAAAGCCAATTTCTCTAGAATACAGGTCACGTGGCCAGCAACTGTAGATGCGGCCAATCAGATTGTTTTTGTTGTTGTTGTTGTTGATTACATTCCAGGTGCTTGGAAGGACAAATGCCGAGTTCAATTCTCAGTAAGCGCAATTCTCAGAACGCCAGACAAACTGGCCTTGGTGCTGGAGAGGCTCAGAGTAAGCACCTGCTAGCAGTCTGCGTCATCATCACCAATTGGAAGTTGTAGCACGTATAAGGTTGTCCACCATTTTTGTGACATAAGCAGTGAAGCATCACTGTTGCCACAAACACTGCACCTTTCCCTTCCCCAGCAGCTGTGTGAGAACAAAGCTCACGGCTATATCCCTGTGAAAGCCTTTATCCCCCCCCCCCCCCCCCCCCCCCAAACCTAAAATAAACTCCACTTCATTAGGCTGCCATGCTCGGTTGTTTGTAGACTACCTGTCCCTTTACCAAACCGTGACGGGTGATGTTCTTTGTCGCACAAGTCGAACAGCGAGCAATTGATCAAGAGAAGATCGTACACGACCCGAGTATACTGCTCCTCAACCTTGGGCCTACATCAAAGGTGGTCAGTAACCATTGCGATGGCAGATTTCCCAGGCTGGCAACTACATTTACGATATAGAACACGCACAATACCTTGTTCCTCTTCCTTTCCTCTTTGGGTCCATGCCCCAGTCATTCTGTGCTTGATAGAAGAACTTCAACAGCCTCTGTCATCAGACTGCCTACGGCTAAGTAATCATGCGCTTTAGACTAGCTGCAAATTTTTTACCAAGCACTCCTACAACATGTGGTGTCCATTACATCATGACAGAGTAAAATTATCTTTGACCTGTAATAATCGAATAGCAAAGCGTAGAGCTCGCTAGGTTTAGAATTTTGAAGAGATGCTTTCAACTTCGAAGAAATAGCGTACTGCTGCTCTCAAAGCTCCCGGGCAGAACTGTGGCAGTCATGTCACATACACAGGTCATCTGCCAGGCTATCAGGCTATCATACTCTCAGGACACATGTTCAGGTTATCCAGTGTTCTAATTATCCAAACATTTTAATTATTTTATGTAATATTGAATTTTCACACTTCACCAGGTCACCAGCATTAGTGCGTGCAGACATAAAATTGGACATCGTCCATACACACAAAAATATTAAAAAAGTGAACCATACGTGTTAAATTAAACACTGAATTCTTTTTTTAAATCTGCACATGCTCAGTACACTGCTGCATTGTTATATGGTCACAAAACATTACTTCCTGTTTCACAGGAAGCAAGCTAGAAATAAAAATTAATGGCAACTGCCGCCACAAACAGTCTCTTCCTGGCCATGGCAGCCATTTCTGAAAGCCCGTCTTCAAAGGAGAGCTGCACAGGCATCTGTACTTACCTGGAATCACTCTGAACTCCTTTCTTCTTGAGAAGGAGGTGTTCCTGGATGGAGTTCTTTACTGTAAGTTTTGTCGTAGACAAGCATTACACTGAATTTTGTTTGCTCACCTCAATGGAACTGATTCTATACCAAAACTGCAGCTTACTGTATTTGCATGCTAAAGAGTTTTTAATTATGTCAAAGGACTCTCACTTGACATAATAACATAGGTTACAATAAGATTCTCAATAATCAACTAATTCCTGATGAAGCCTAGAGCATCTAATTGAAACATGAAGAGTATAATTTCAAATTGATTATTGAGAAGGTTATCGTCAAGTAGTTTAATTATGGTTACAAATGAAAGTGGGTGGTGAATTCGTCAAGGGCTAGGGCCAGGGCTAGGGCTAGGGCTGGGGCTGGGGCTAGGGCTAGAAGGGATTGAGATGGATTTACGATCCATTCAGCAGGGTCATGTCGTCATCTTTGACCCGACACCAATATCCCATATAAATTTTGATTATTCTACAATTGCTCCGGATCCTATCACATACCCATGTTCCTAATTAGCGCTGGATCCTATCACATACACATGTTCCTAATTGAGTGCCGGATCCTATACATACACAAATTGAGTGCTGGTTTTCTCAGATCCTATTACATACACATGCTCCTAATTAGCGCTGGTTTTCTCAGATCCTATCACATACACATGTTCCTAATTGAGTGCTGGTTTTCTCAGATCCTATCACATACACATGTTCCTAATTGAGTGCTGGTTTTCTCAGATCCTATCACATACACATGCTCCTAATTAGCGCAGGTTTTCTCAGATCCTATCACATACACAAATTGAGTGCTGGTTTTCTCAGATCCTATTACATACACATGCTCCCAATTAGCGCTCAGATCCTATCACATGCACATGCTCCTAATTAGCGCAGGTTTTCTCAGATCCTATCACATACACAAATTGAGTGCTGGTTTTCTCAGATCCTATCACATACACATGTTCCTAATTGAGTGCTGGTTTTCTCAGACCTATCACATACACATGCTCCTAGTTTTCTCAGATCCTATCACATACACACGTTGCTCAGATCCTATCACATACACACGTTCCTCAGATCCTATCACATACACATGTTTCTGCTTCAGCAACCCCTTACCCAAGATTGCTCCCACACTGCAGATAAAGCTGAAGATACAGCTCTCCGGACTTTCAGAGCCAGTGTCACTGAAACACAAAACAGATCAGAACAAGAAGACAGAAAACAGCAACAAATCATACACAAAATAGCTGTGTGTAAGTGGGTGTGGTCTGTGCATATGTGGGCATAGTTTGTATGTGTGTGGGGTGTGATGTATGCATATTTGTGCGTGTGTGTGTGTGTATATGTGTGAGTGTGTGTATGTGTGAGTGTGTGTGTGATTATGCAATCAATGTAGTAACAAAGCTTGCATTTTAATTAAGTGTGTAGAGCATATGGTGGTGTTATAGCTTGATGGGTGTGGTTATTTAACAAAGCTATCGCACACTATTATCCATATACTTACTGGAGCAACACCACAATGGGCTCGGCAGGTTGAAGTAGGCTGACTATAGCTCTATGGGGACACACACTGGACCAACACCACACTGGGTTGGGATAGGTGAAGTAGGCTGACTATAGCTCTATGGGGACACACACTGAACCAACATCACACTGGGTTGGGATAGGTGAAGTAGGCTGACAATAGCTCTATGGGGACACACACTGGACCAACATCACACTGAGTCGAGGCAGGTTGAAGTAGGTTGGCAATAGCTCTATGGGGACACACACTGGACCAACACCACACTGGGTTGGGATAGGTGAAGTAGGCTGACTATAGCTCTATGGGGACACACACTGAACCAACATCACACTGGGTTGGGATAGGTGAAGTAGGCTGACAATAGCTCTATGGGGACACACACTGGACCAACATCACACTGAGTCGAGGCAGGTTGAAGTAGGTTGGCAATAGCTCTATGGCAGGGTTTCATTTAGAAAATTGTCCAAGGGGGGGGGGCAACTGGAGGAATCTGGATTTTAAGGGGGGTGGGGCATGATGGTTAAAGATGTGACCAAGTTATTCTAATGATACAATTTCCAGGGGGGGGGGCCCAAAAGGTTCCAAGGAGGGCCCATCCCCCCCCTAAATGAAACCTCGTATGGGGACACACACTGGACCAACACCACACTGGGTCGAGGCAGGTTGAAGAGGCTGACAGTAGCTCTATGGGGACACACACACACTGCACCAATTAACACCTACTGTACACCAGGTTGTTAATAATAACTGAAAACGACCCAACCCTGTGAGAGATGAGGGACCTGACCCAACCTTTCCCCACAGAGTTCCTAACAACCCACACACAACTACACAAGTCCCCCTCCCCCATCCCCCTTTAACAGTCACATGAGCTGAAGCTTACCTTATATAAGGGAAGTAGGGGTTCACATGATCGTAGTACACCGCCAACACATACCTACACATGTGGTGAAGCAAAACAAACATGTGACCTAACACCACAACCACATGATGTCACACACACCACACACTTACACATGTGGTGAAGCAAAACAAACATGTGACCTACAGCACTAAATGTTGTCAACACACAACAAACCACAAAAGTTTCATTTGTGATGCCAATTTTTTTCCCTTCTAGCTTTCATTTCTCGTTCCCCCTCCCCACCCTCCCCACCCACCCCCACACAAATCATGTTTTTGGTTTCAGTAGCAGCGTAACCCTAGTACATACACCTAGTACATAAACCGCGTCAATTTCCTCCCCGCACCGCACCCTCCATGTTCCCACACTCCATGTTCCCGCCCTCCATGTTCCCACCCTCCATGTTGCCGCCCTCCATGTTCCCACACTCCATGTTTTCTTTAAATGCTCAAGTAGACCACAGAATGGAATAGAAATTGGAATCTTGACGTAAACAAACCCACAACTAACTATTTTAAAGCCGCCCTAATTACAGCACACTCAAGACCCTCATTTGTAGTCGTGAATATTTCAGCGCTCAACTAGAAAGTAAACTCGTGACCCCGTGCTTCGTGGCCTTTATGTACCCTGGTCTGCTCCAGTTTCCAGTTCAGAGGTGAGGTCGCTGGACAGGTTATTGCTCAGTCAGCAGATATATCCATGAAGTATGCGGTGCTACAGTTGACTCTAATTAGAGCGACCTCTATTCACAGAGGCCTGCGGAGACTGGTACTGGATGTTGCTGCCAATCACAGAGGCCTGGGGAGACTGGTATTGGATGTTGCTGCCAATCACAGAGGCCTGGGGAGACTGGTACTGGATGTTGCTGCCAGTCACAGAGGCCTGGGTAGACTGGTACTGGATGTTGCTGCCAATCACAGAGAGATGCCTGGGGAGACTGGTACTGCCAATCACAGAGGCCTGGGGAGACTGGTACTGGGTGTTGCTGCCAGTCACAGAGGCCTGGGGAGACTGGTACTGGATGTTGCTGCCAACTGATCTTCATATCATTTGGAATGTTTCTTACATATATTTGGGTGGGTGAGGGGGGAGAGGTTGGACAAGCGATGCTTGAGGGAAATCTGAGGGCTTCCTCCAGGATTTATTTCAATTATTATTATTATTATTATTATTTTATTATATTAATTATTATTATTAATGATTAATTATTATTACTACTACTACTACTACTACTACTACTATTGTTATAACTTTGCAATTATATACTGGATTGATAACTGTCAAGGGAAATTGCAGGTACATGCATGTAGCACATCTGACCACAAGACAGAGCAAAAGCTACCCTACAGAGCATAAATAAGTCTATGTACCATGTGTGTACAGGAGCATGCATGTAAATGTGCCTGCTATGTATGGGGGGGATAGATAGAAAGGCTATATATTGGTGACTAGTCAAAGAACAAATGAACGAGTTTACCCGTGTAGGCCAGGAACATTTTACGAAGTTTTACAAGGAAGTGCAGAAACCATCCACTGGTGCTGAGCATTAATCAGCATCCCAATTTCAAAATACATCATTGGCTATTGCCAGCGGCATGGACCGGATTCATATGCTTAATGAATGGCCTGTTACTGGCATGGAGGTGATTCACGTGCTTACTGAACACCCTGCTACAGGTATGGAGTTCATGTGCTTACTGAACACCCTGCTACCAGCATGGAGGTGGATTCACGTGCTTACTGAACACCGTACTACTGGCATGGAGGTGATTCACGTCCTTAATGAACACCCTGCTACTGGCATGGAGGTGAATTCACACGCTTAATGAACACCCTGCTACTGGTATGGAGTTAACATGCTTAATGAACACCCTGCTACTGGCATGGAGGTGATTCACGTGCTTAATGAACACCCTGCTACTGGCATGGAGGTGGATTCACGTGCTTACTGAACACCCTGCTACTGGTATGGAGTTCACGTCCTTAATGAATGGCCTGCTACTGGCATGGATTCATATGCTTAATGAACACCCTGCTACTGGCATGGAGGTGAATCACGTCGTGCTTAATGAATGGCCTGCTACTGGCATGGAGGTGAATTCACATGCTTAATGAACACCCTGCTACTGGCATGGAGGTGAATTCACATGCTTAATGAACACCCTGCTACTGGCATGGAGGTGATTCACGTGCTTAATGAACACCCTGCTACTGGCATGGAGGTGATTCACGTGCTTAACCCCTTCCTGGTGTGTCATATGACACAAGAGCAAAACTAACTTCACAAAAAGATTTATTACAGATCGACTGTTGCAGCTACAGGCATACTGATTGTACCAACGCATGCCCAGAGAGTTGCTCTAGCTATATATTTAATATCGTTGACGTACTACTTCGGTAACTAAGGTAGTCGTGACGTCAAACTTGAAGTAAAAATGGATTCCAAGTTCACCGTGAGCGATATTTTGTCAATGTGCTACAACAGCGATTGGTCTTTCTGAGAACGAATCCAGTTTCCATGTGTACCATGGAGAAAGAGTTGTAGCTCCTGGGGAAGTAGCAGCTCTGAGTAGAGCTGTCATTTCTGATTCTATAGTTAGTGGTAGCCGTAGCGCCTTCGTAGATCTGCCTTTGTCGATGATAGTGTCTCTACAGATGCTGAGGAGAACCAAGAACAGTCCCAAAGTGAGTAGTAAGTGTAGACATAAAATAGATCTTACAAAAAATATGATATTGCAATAGTTGTTTGGGACTTTTTTTTTCTGTGTAGTTCTGGGTTTTGAGATTACCAAGAAGGTAGCTATAGAACTAGGGTTCGACTATGGCTATAGGGCTATCAATAGGGCATAGAGTAAGTATATGGTGAGGCTATAGATATAGCAGGACACTGACAGAGAAGGAGATATGGGTAGTTGTGCAGCTAGGCCTAGAGGTCCCTGACTGAAAGTAATTGCAGATTTCTCATTATATATAGATGCTGGTGAAGTATTTGATGCTGATATAGGGGTCCAGAGTAGTGTGGCTGCTGCACTCGCTCGTCCTTCTGTGTCACTGGTATCCCCTCCAGGCCCTTCTATATCATATTGTGTTTACATCTAATCATTGGCTGTGTTTGGTTAGCTATTATTATAGGTATATATAATATAAATGCTTATTATATCATATTTTTGCTGAATTCAGTATCTATGGTTGCTATGTACTTCATTGCTTTTCTGAAAATATATCATTTCCCCCCCTAAAACCCTGGTAAAGTTATCCATGAAAGGGTTAATGAATGGCCTGCTACTGGCATGGAGGTGATTCACGTGCTTAATGAAAACCCTGCTACTGGCATGGAGGTGATTCACGTGCTTAATGAATGCCCTGCTACTGGCATGGAGGTGATTCACATGCTTAATGAGTGCCCTGCTACTGGCATGGAGGTGATTCACGTGCTTAATGAATGGCCTGCTGTCAAACTTGTCAATGAGCTGCTAACAGAAAGGAGAACGCACGCATCCCGACTGGGAAGGCGAACACGAGAAGTTTTTTGGGGGTGTGTGTGTGCAATTGCCACCTATAAAGAGAATCTGTAGGTGTAGTGTCCAACACAACATTGTCAGATAAAGAACCTCCATTCAAACATAATACACAGACACACATCCGTGGACTCACAGACATGACCATTCATGCATGAAGTAGGCAGAGTTAACGAGTGCCTCTAATTAGAGCGACCTCTATTTACAGACCTAGCCTGCCGGAGTGGAGGGCTAAATGACTTTCTTGACGCCTGCACTAAAAGACGGACGTCCCATGCATCATTTACGGCGCGAGATAGAGCCAACAGCTGAAATTTTGTGATTCAGACAAACATACATATAAGGACATAAGGGTTTCTTATAGGTTTTCTTGGTGAAGGGAAGAACGTGGGGAGATATTGGGTGTGGCCAAATATATTTTCTCATCTTCATACATACATGCTAATAATTACATGTATATAACCCTTGCCCAGATCTGCCCCCCCCCGCCCCCCCCCCCCCCCCATTCCCCAGGCACCTTACGCCTGGTGAAGTCTGTTTCTGTTTCTGTGTGTGTGTGTGTGCATACGTGTGTGTGAGGAGGATTATAATATAGGGCAGCAGCTAACACTAGGGTTAGGGATGTAGGCAGCAGACAAGGGCTAGGATTATAATGTAGGCAGCAGCTAGGGCTAGGGCTAGGATTATAATGTAGGCAGCAGCTAAGACTAGGGCTAGGATTATAATGTAGGCAGCAGCTAAGACTAGGGCTAGGATTATAATGTAGGCAGCAGCTAGGGCTAGGGCTAGGATTATAATGTAGGCAGCAGCTAGGGCTAGGGCTAGGATTATAATGTAGGAAGCAGCTAAGACTAGGGCTAGGATTATAATGTAGGCAGAAGCTAGGGCTAGGGCTAGGATTATAATGTAGGCAGCAGCTAGGGCTAGGGCTAGGATTATAATGTAGGAAGCAGCTAAGACTAGGGCTAGGATTATAATGTAGGAAGCAGCTAGGGCTAGGATTATAATGTAGGCAGCAGCTAGGGCTAGGGCTAGGATTATAATGTAGGCAGCAGCTAAGACTAGGGCTAGGATTATAATGTAGGCAGCAGCTAAGACTAGGGCTAGGATTATAATGTAGGCAGCAGCTAGGGCTAGGGCTAGGATTATAATGTAGGCAGCAGCTAGGGCTAGGGCTAGGATTATAATGTAGGAAGCAGCTAAGACTAGGGCTAGGATTATAATGTAGGCAGCAGCTAGGGCTAGGGCTAGGATTATAATGTAGGCAGCAGCTAGGGCTAGGGCTAGGATTATAATGTAGGCAGCAGCTAGGGCTAGGGCTAGGATTATAGTGTAGGCAGCAGCTAGGACTAGGGCTAGGATTATAATGTAGGCAGCAGCTAGGGCTAGGGCTAGGATTATAATGTAGGCAGCAGCTAGGGCTAGGGCTAGGATTATAATGTAGGCAGCAGCTAGGGCTAGGGCTAGGATTATAATGTAGGCAGCAGCTAAGACTAGGGCTAGGATTATAATGTAGGCAGCAGCTAGGGCTAGGGCTAGGATTATAATGTAGGCAGCAGCTAAGACTAGGGCTAGGATTATAATGTAGGCAGTAGCTAGGGCTAGGGCTAGGATTATAATGTAGGCAGCAGCTAAGACTAGGGCTAGGATTATAATGTAGGCAGCAGCTAGGGCTAGGGCTAGGATTATAATGTAGGCAACAGCTAAGACTAGGGCTAGGATTATAATGTAGGCAGCAGCTAGGGCTAGGGCTAGGATTATAATGTAGGCAGCAGCTAGGGCTAGGGCTAGGATTATAATGTAGGCAGCAGCTAGGGCTAGGGCTAGGATTATAATGTAGGCAGCAGCTAAGACTAGGGCTAGGATTATAATGTAGGCAGCAGCTAGGGCTAGGGCTAGGATTATAATGTAGGCAACAGCTAAGACTAGGCTAGGATTATAATGTAGGCAGCAGCTAGGGCTAGGGCTAGGATTATAATGTAGGCAGCAGCTAAAACTAGGGCTAGGATTATAATGTAGGCAGCAGCTAGGGCTAGGGCTAGGATTACAATGTAGGCAGTAACTAAGACTAGGGCTAGGATTATAATGTAGGCAGTAGGGCTAGGATTACAATGTAGGCTAGAGCATTACAGGGCTCAGGTTTTTGGCCTGGATAGCTTTTGTTGACCTATTAGAGATGTGCTCCAATCCAAAGTTGATCTAACCTCAGATATTCCCTGCCATGCTCAGTGATGCTTGTGTAAACAACACACAGAGGCAAAGTTACACAATTTGGGGGAATATCTACAAGTTCCTTAGCAACCAACGACAAACACTAAACACAGCTTGGGGTCTGAGGCACTTCCCTCCCCCTTCCAGAATAAGACAATATCTCCTTTTAGAGTGTTAGAGCACTGGACAAGACAGCTCAATGACTTTTCAGGTCACTGTGACTGCTGCTAAATTCTCTCCAATAGTGACAAAAAGTGACATTTCATGGATTCTGTTGATAGGACAAACACACACCACAAACAATCTACGGACGTCACCCTACTTAGCTCACTTCACAACTAGTGCTGGCTAAGCAACGTGTTCCCCTTCCTAAGAAATGGGGTAGCCGGTGGCCGGGGGTGTTCTGCTATAGAACTTAAGCCCCATGGGAACAAAATTCTAGTATTATAAGATAATTATATGGTTAATTTGGCAGCCACAGCAGACTACAATGGAAACTTCCAGGTCGTTTTCCAACTCAAAGTTGCAGGCAGTCTCTCATTGGAGAGCTTCCAAGTACTCGGATAGCTTATCAGAAACTTGCATGCCAAAACCAATCAGTCCCCAAAATCAACTGCACACTGAACTGAAGCCTTGGCAACAAGGCTTTTCCAAGTGGGAGTAAGTGCCACAGCAGTTAATTAGTTACACAATTTCTGGGTCAATTTCTGAGGCAACTTCTGAGGCAACTTTGGAGTTACAGGTGAACTATACCCAGTCACAAGGTACCCAGATATGGGGCACTGCACCTCAAAACTACTCATCCCACCATATTACACACTCTTTTTCCCCACACCAGGTAAACAAGGTCTTGTGACGAAACAACACTGGCTGGAAGTTGCAGTCATTGGGTAGTTAAAAAATCAACAGGTAGTGGAATCCATGGCTCTTCTGCCAGCCCATGGCTCTTACTGCCCATCTCTCTGCATGTTTCTGCCATCCATGTCTCTGCCATCCATGTCTCTGCCATCCATGTCTCTGCCATCCATGTCTCATACATGTCTCTACCTGCCAGCCTATGGCCAGCCCATAGCTCTTACTGCCCATCTCTCTGCCCATGTCTCTGCCATCCATGCCTCTGCCATCCATGTCTCTACCTGCCCATGGCTGTCTGTCCATGGCTCTGCCTGCCCATGGCTCTGTCTGCGCACTGCCAATATGTATCAGCCTGCCATGTCTCTGCCAGCCCATGTCTCTGCCAGCCCATGGCTCTGCCAGCCCATGACTCTGCCAGCCCATGGCTCTGCCAGCCCATGACTCTGCCAGCCCATGGCCTCTGCCGGCCCATGGCCATGGTTGTCTGCCTATTATTCTGCCTTGAAATGACTACTTCACTTTTCTACTTCTTCACTGTCAGAGGTACTGAGCTCAAACACTCCAAAGGAACAAACACACATGCCCATACACACCAGACCAACATGTCACTGGCATTTACAGACAACTGGGCCAGGTATGGAGGGGGAGGGGTTCATTATTCTAAAAACAGGGTGGTCCAAACAGCTGTTTAATCAAGCTGTACAACAACCACTGTGCTCCACTGTGCTAGTTTAATAAGCTATTTACACAAAACAGTATTAGCTGGGGGAATAATTTCGCCAACTTGGGGGGAGGGGGGTTAACTATATAGCTATTTAAGGCAGCAAGCTGGTTAGTACTAGCTGTCAATAGGACTAATGCTCAATAGGACTAATGCCAGGTATATATATATATATTTGGTTTGAAATGTGTTACAAAGAAGAAAGGTAAGGTCAATGCCAGGCATTACCTTCCGTCCTCTTTTATTCAGCGAAGCATAGTATTTGATATCCTCTGTCTGGCATTGCATTCTCTTCTGCAGGGAAAGGAACTGCTGTAAGTGCTGGCTTTGGAAAGTGCTTGTGGCTGAGACTGCAGCTGTTCAGCCGTCACCGTTCTCCAGTGATGTCTCTGCACTAATGCTCGGCTGCATTGAGGATCTTGGTAATGGGGTTCTGGATACCTGATTCATACAAAATGTCGACAAACACCCTGTGAAGTTCGCAGGAGGCAGTGGAAGGGCACTAACTAAAAGGAACCTGGAGCCAGCAAACTGAATATTTACTACATTCACCTCTACTTTATCAGAAATCTTAATGTCTATAATATTTACTAGAGGGCAAAGGCTAAACTAGGATACTGTGGGGCATCAGGATTATGGACTGTATTGAACACAGAGGCTCCAAAACGCCAATTCCTAGAACATTCCAGAACACTATTGGCAAGAACATCTCTGTCTTATTGATATATAGCTACATATAAACGTGTCGGTAGATACCTAGCTAGTTACCAATCAGCTATATACACATTGCATCTGGCCCGCTTTACTTACGTGACTAGAAAGCCTACGGTCATTACGCAGAAGATACCAATTAGCAGCAGTTCTACCCCCAGCTTCTTCAAGTTTTCCATGACTACACAACTTCTAATCACCGACCCCTTCAACTACACAGGCGATGTTGCAAAGGTGCGCTAAGGCATAAATTTGGAGTTTCAAGTCACCGGATATAGCCGGGGGTGAGGTCAAAATGTTTTGATTAAACAGGGTCAGAGCGACCATATAGGCAGCTAATTATTCATGGTTCCGTCTACCAATACAAGTGCCATATATGGGGAAAAAATTGTTCGGGATACTGGATATCATAACATGAGATAATTATGGTAACAGTCACTATATATATATTATTATAATAAAATTAAACTTAAGCTAGGGCTAGGGCTAGGGCTAGGGCTAGGGCTAGGGCTAGGTTAAGTGTGTATAGTCAAATTTATTTTGTCATTTAATTAACTGGGTCCAGTTGGCCTTCTTTTGATAAATTTGGTGAAGGCACATAACTATTTTTACGATGAATCGAGAGCATCACTAATTGACTCGGCCCCTTTTCTGTCCATTGAAATCTGGTTCCAAATCTTTAGGCGAGGAAGGGCAGAAAACGATCATTAAATACACTTGCCAAAAAGTAGCTCGCTATGATAATTTGATGAATTACTGGAAATATCTAAGTTCATTCAGACAATGCATTAATTATTGTATTCTGCCTCTTCTTTTGGTGTAGTTATCTTTCAATATGTATATTTGAATTCTCTTGCAAGGACACAAATCTCTCATAACATTATTCCTGGTGAAGGCTAGAACATCTAGTTGAAACGTCGAGTGAATACAATTTGAAGTTGATTATTGAGAATGTGGTTTTAATGTTATTATGTCAACTGAGAGTTCATTGATAGGATATCAAATCGACACTCAGTTTTGGTAACATTTGTGGGGTTTGTTAAACCACAAATGGGCAGTACTGATAGAAATCTAAAGTCTGCTGATAGTAATCTGATGGAGTCTGCTGATAGGAGTCTGATGGAGTCTGAGTACTGAGTAATCTGATGGAGTCTGACTTGCTTGTCGTGCACTAGCTCGAGCTCATTGAGTAGTAGGAGTTTGTAGCACTTATATTTACTAGAAGTTCAATTTTAGTCCAAACCTTTTCCCAACAACCATCGCTTCTAGCATCTTGAATGCATCCACCACATGTCTGTAGGCTTCTGTAAGATCACACTCTTGAGCCTGTAGAGCTAATCTCACTGAACTATATAAGAACCCCGAAAATTGCTTGAGAAAGAAATACTGCAACAATGAACTGACCATCCTCTATAAGATTTAAGCACAAAGTGGCATGGACTATCCTCTATAAGCTTTTGTGGCATGGACTATCCTCTATAAGATTTAAGCACAAAGTGGCATGGACACTCTACTCTTTAAGCTTTATGCACGAGTGGCATGCATTGCGCCCTTTTATTCTGTTCATGATCTCTAATATTGCGACACACTTAGCTCTAAACTGAACTGATACCTTGAGAGTCCAGGGTGAATGATAAATTTTTACTTGGTACATACTTTTGGGGTACATAGAAGGCTCTCCTGAGTCACTTGCTTCAGATACCATGTTTAGCCAGTTAGTAGTGACAGAATAAACAAGAAAGAAACACTTCACAGAAAATAAGCAGCCGGTGAATATTAATTAACTACTTGCTATGGATATCAAAGTCACCAGTTCAGTCTTCACTATCCACAAATATAAGATACTGATGTCCATAGCTGCTTTTTATAAATAAATAAAAAATTGAACCACCTGCCTCAAATGTGCCACCCTTCCCCCACCCCTCAATACAGCCCTGTATACAAAATACAAAAGTGTTGTATTTTTGCCCCTATCAATGTCAAGTCCGATTAGTGATGGGAAAATGTCCCTAACCTCTGTACAACTTTAAATGCCCCTTATAATTTTCACACCCATCGTTTGTGCTTGGCTGAAGTGGAATCCCCTCAAGTCGCTGGAGCAATGAGTCTCAAGTGCAAGTGTCAGTGCATTGAGTGGTGGAGCTAGACATTGATTGACAATTAGAACATTGAGACAATTCTGTAGAAGTTGTTTCCAGTAGTCAAGACAAGAGCCAATACTATGATCATCTCCCGTTGATTTTGAAACTGCCCCAATGCTGTGTTTATGAACACCACTATTCCCAATGATTTGAAAACTGGCACTGACATCCTTCCACTTTCCATAACCTATGACCTTGGAACTAAACAGCTTCATCGCTAGCTTAAGCGTTTAGCATCCTAAGTGCTTTTAAGCAATTGAAGCAGAATAACTACAATTTATAATGCCTGGCTATCTCTTTCACCAAAGGACTAACTGGTGACCTCACTCCATATTTTTATGAGTGTGATAGATTGACTTGAGTAGTTGTTTATGTGTGAGTACAATGTGTGTAGCTTGTTGTTAGTCTAGCTGAAGTTTGTGGTCAGGCTTATCAGCAGCCTTGCGGTACTGTATCCCTTGCAGCTGTAGGGAGTTACATAGGGGAGGGGAGACCAAGTGAGAGAGAGAGACCATAATGAAAAAGAATAAAACAACCCAAAGATTACAAAAAGGGTGCCAAAGAAAAGTCTGCAATTGCTGAACATAGCGGATGTCCCTTTTGTGGTAAGAAGCCATCATCTCAGCCCAAGACAGCAGTCAGAAGGTGCTGTCAGTGAAAGAAGCACTGTATATCATTTTAGTACCAAAATGTGAGTAATTCAATGGAGATAAAACTGAACTTACCTGGATGCTGGATCACTACTTTCAAGAGTCTTCTATCATAAAAAACAAAAGAATGGTTTAATAGTAGTAGTAGTAGTAGTAGTAGTAGTAGTAGTAGTAGTAGTAGTAGTAGTAGTAGTAGTAGTAGTAGTAGAAGTATTAATTTATTTAGTGTTATAGATAATATAACTTATTATGCTGAGACAAAGTTTTAACCTTTATTTGTTTATTTTTTGTAAAAGAGTCTCAGGACATAATAAAGAGGCTAATAGACAAAACCTCCATATTCACAAAATTCCTGGATCTGCCTTTCTGAGGTATATAAAACTTGAAAATCAATCCCAAAAGAATGTTAACTATTATAGTGAGAGATATCCACAACATTTCCTATAGCACATCCTGGAATTCTTGGATTACAAAGAACTATCCATGGTAGACATTTAAAAATAAATTAGGCATGATTGGACACAAAAGGACTTCTCTATTGACTAAAACTGATTATACCAAAAAAAAGTCAATAGCTTCTATTTTTAGAACCTGAGAGTGACTCAGACCTACTTGTTGATTATATAGGATATTTACATTAGAAAGTACACGATTATTGCATTACACAATAACATGTTTTGAGAGGATTTTCGAGATTGCAAGCTTCCCAATGTAAAACAATATGTGACCATAAAAACGTTTGTGCCAGTTCCATTTGCTGCCTGTGACTGGCAGGTATGATGCCATCATCGGGTTAAGCTGCACTACAGAATATTTTCTGGCTGGGAATGTAGCAAAACAACATCTGAATGACAAAAATATTGCAAGAATATAGAACACAGAAATAGAGAAATATAGCGCAAGGCCATGGCCAGATTTAAAACAGACAAGGCTCCTATGGATAATATTTTAACTCTAGGCAACATGTTATATATGCATTCTCAGAATGCATAAGGGAAAGTGGTCGCTAAAAATAGTCACTTCTATGTTGTTTTGGGTGCATTACAATTATCATGACCACAAACCCTGTTCTCTCTGACTATCTGTAAGTCCTGGTGGGAAAGTACAGTATATCACATTTATAAATAGAAAGTAGCCTGCGTGGATGACCTGGCCAACGAAAGTCTTACCTACAGCATCTTGAAAAGAAGTTTATCTGACTGAACCCTTTCTGTAGTGGCTGTTGTCAAGTCTTCACTTGCACACAATAGCTTCGTCATGGTTCAAGGG
The DNA here is from genome assembly GCA_028752905.1 of Cladorhizidae sp. MBARI D1340-BT2. Taxonomy (NCBI): domain Eukaryota; kingdom Metazoa; phylum Porifera; class Demospongiae; order Poecilosclerida; family Cladorhizidae; species Cladorhizidae sp. MBARI D1340-BT2. Next base: position 11,597,947 of record JAQNBH010000003.1, read on the forward strand.
CCTTCAGAGAATTTGGGACAGGAAAAATTTGAATTGTTGTTCATGTTGTCATGGTAACTAAGATAAGATACTTTGAGCAAATGAAATGTAAGGCCTTCAAGTATGGAACAGGTTAGTATTTGTGTACGGTTTATTATAGATAACTGTGAAGTGTTGATAAGTTACGAGTTTCTGTTCAGGCCATTGTCATGGGTATATGGTCGCATACCAAATGACTTTTTTTTTTATGTTGTATTTATTTAGCAAACAAAATCAACAACTTCTTGACTTACTTAAAAAGATGAAGAGGATAAATTAATGAAGCTCTAAGGGGCATCGTAATGTATGCCTAATTTTTGTTCCACCAGTTGGAATGCAATCATTCGTGGACTGAATAAAAGAGAACACAACTGACCATCCAGAATTGATGCCAATTCATACATATAAGGGTTTTAAGGGGACACACAGTTCATTTTGAGCAATTCTTGGAGTTCTTAGTTCAGTGATACTATAATATAGCTTAAAAATTGTGATCTATCAGAAGCTTGTATATAGTATGTAATTTATTGACGAGGTTTTCTAAAAAGCATGAGAATATTATTACAGCTGCGTACCAAAATTGAGTGAAGACAGTTATTATGGGAAATTTATGTCTTTGGAAGAGAAATCAAATCTAGCTGTTGAAATAGCAAAGTATAGAAGAATACCATACCTAGGCTAGACACAGCAATTAATGCATTGTTTGGATGCAGCCCTCCGACACTTCCATTACTTCATTTAAAAAATTCCTAACATTTTTTACTTTTCCTGTGGAAGTGAATCATGTGAACTATCATTTTCTGCCCTTCGTCATCTAAAGTTTTGGGCGTCTTCTTCAATGACATGGAAGATTGAGTGGATTAGCGATGCCTCATGAATGTGGTTATATATCATCACCAGAGGAAATTTATCAAAGAAAGGCTAACTGGAAAGACAAATAAATCTGTATCTTAGTTGTTGCTCTCAAAAGATCCATATACATAAATCGGTAACTGTCCGTATTTACTGCTTCCACCCACCCTGAAGCTTCCCCCAACCCCTTGATATCGCCCAGAGTTCCAATAATATCTAGTTGACCCCAAGCCTTGAAGACTAGTGCACTAGAGCCTGGATATGTGCCAGTCATCAACTAAGTGTAAAGAAAACTTCAACAGATTGAACATTTATTCCTGAGAATACAATTTCAAGTTGATTATTGAGAAGGTTATTGTAACCTTATTATGTCAACTGAGAGTTCATTGAGTGTTTAACAGTGTTTTTTTAGACAGCTATGTGAACATACATCCTGTCTGGCAAAACATGAACAGATAAGGGTCATCAGTACATAATTTTACAGAATCAGGTTGCAGTTGCAGTTCTCATACTAAAATTACCTTCTCAATAATCAACTTGAAATTTACTCTCTCGACATTTCGTGCTCTAGCCTTCATCAGAAATAGGCCAGAACATTATACCTGGTGAAGGCAAGAGCGAAAGATTGAGGGAGTTTGATTATTGGGAAAGTCATTGGAATTTGTTATGCCAACTGAGAGTTCATTGAGAGCTTCTGTTCTCTCTAATAAGGTGGATGACTATGCAAAGTGCAAACTACAACAAAGAAAAAATACTCACGGAAATGCCAGACAAGGATGCCGCCTCGTCGGCCTCATGCTGGCTATGGTCATGATGTGTTTTACTTTAATTAATGTAAGTTCTATATTTAATGGAAAGTCAACAATTATGATTTTGTAACCTTAATATAATATACCAACAACAACAGTAAACAATAATAATGTCAATATTGTACTTAAAAAAAAATGACGGCCTAAAAATGACAAAAACAAATATTAACTCTCTGCTTAAGTATATAGTTAGGAGCGTGTTTTCTCCAATAGAGGTGCCAGTGTGAGGGTGGCATCGTTCCTCTTCACTCTAAACTTGGTAGATACAGCAGCGAATTCAGGGTGAAAAGTCAGGTAGTACAGCAGTAGAGAGAGAGACAGCACCCATTCACTCGAGGAATTTATCAAAGCATCGATTTTCTGATTGGGACAATAAAAGTTTATGACTAACTTTTTTTCCGTGCATATGCAGTAACGCTGGACCAACATTACACAGGGTTAAACATTACACAGGGTCAAACATTACACAGGGTTAAACATGGCACAGGGTTAAACATGGCACAGGGTTAAACATTACACAGGGTTAAACATTACACAGGGTCAAACATTACACAGTGTTAAACATGGCACAGGGTTAAACATTACACAGGGTTAAACATTACACAGGGTCAAACATTACACAGGGTTAAACATGGCACAGGGTTAAACATTACACAGGGTTAACATTACACAGGGTTAAAAATTACTCAGGGTTAAACATTACACAGGGTTAAACATTACACAGGGATAAACATGGCACAGGGTTAAACATTACACAGGGTTAAACATTACACAGGGTTAAACATTACACATGGTTAAACATTACACAGGGTTAACATTACACAGGGTTAAAAATTACACAGGGTTAAACATTACACAGGGTTAAACATTACACAGGGATAAACATGGCACAGGGTTAAACATTACACAGGGTTAAACATTACACAGGGTTAAACATGGCACAGGGTTAAAAATGGCACAGGATTAAACATGGCACAGGGTTAAACATGGCACATGGTTAAACATTACACAGGGTTAAACATTACACAGGGTTAAACATTACACAGGGTTAAACATGGCACAGGGTTAAAAATGGCACAGGATTAAACATGGCACAGGGTTAAACATGGCACATGGTTAAACATTACACAGGGTTAAACATGGCACAGGGTTAAACATGGCACAGGGTTAAACATGGCACAGGGTTAAACATTACACAGGGTTAAACATGGCACAGGGTTAAACATGGCACAGGGTTAAACATGGCACAGGGTTAAACATGGGTGAAGTGGGTTGACAACAAGTCTTAACATGGGAAATTTGAAAATGGTCAGGCCAGGAAGTGGGTGTGGTATAAGTGCATGCAACATAATGTTATTTCACTGCAGAACAAAGTTATTAAAATTCTTGTCTACTTACCTTACAAAGTCATTGGCTACATCAAATTTTTCCTCCACATTCTGAGCTTCCTAGCACATTTACTCTCAAGGGCGCATTCTATTCAGCTGTCTAGCAATGGTTGAGGCAGGTTGAAGTAGCTGACAATAGCTCTATAGGGACACACACTGAACCAACACCACACTGGGTTGAGGCAGGTAGAAGTAGGTTGGCAATAGCTCTATGTGGAGACACACTAGACCAACATCACACTACTCACTAGGTTTAGGCAGGTTGAATTAGGTTGACTACACTCTTTGCGGACACACACTGGACCAATATCACAGTGGGCTAAGGCAGGCTGATGTAGGTTGTAAGTTGAAAATAGCATGTGCATTACACTGGGTTGAGGCCGATTGAAATTGGTTGACAAAGGATCAACACCACACTGGGTTAGATCGAAGTAGATCGAGAATAGACGGGGCAACAGACTGGACCAACATCACAAAGAGTTGGAGTAGGTTGAAGTAGGGTTGGAAATAGCTCCAAGTGGACTGGATTAATACCACACTGGATTGAGACAGATTGAAGTAGGCTGACAATGGCGACACACATTGGATCAATATCACAGAGGGTTAAATAGTGATATAAATAAAGGCTGACATTTAAACAAGTTATTGGTGTGAATGTATATATGATATCATAAGGGTTTGTTCCTACCCGTATCTGCAGCATTTCTGGCATCATGAGGCGGAGGCATCCAAATAAAACAACTGCAAAAAATATATAAAGGAAATCCTAAAAACACATAAAATTAGGAACTAAAACATAATTACAAACTTGTGGTTACGAATTTGGAGCTCCATAGATACTTCACACTTCACTGTATAAACTTGGTATTACTTTATAACATCTCTCTGCTTGGTCTTGTTTGGTACTAAAGATGTTTCATAGGTACAACCATGCCAAAGCTACATGCAGCTCCATTTAGAGTCTTCAAAATCTGAATGCCTGAATTTGCTGCAGCTGTGGTTCCTTATTGGAAGTGTAGGCAGCTGTGCTTATTTCTTAGCTATGATTCGTGTTTCTTCATCAGAGTCATTTTTAATTCTAACTTTCTACTGTTCGGGGATGTGTAGTTGGAAGGGATGTATACTAGTTTTGTCAATCATTCCTAAAATAGCTTATATAGGTTTAGGGCAGGTTGATGTAGGTGGACAATATCCCTATGCTGACACACTGGACCACCATGAGATTGGGTTGAGGCAGATCGAAGTAGGTTAACAATAGCTCTATGGGGACATACACTGGATCACCATCACATTAGGTCAAGGCAGGTTGTAGGTTGACAATAATTCTAAGTGGACATATACTGGACACTGGGTTGAGGCAGGTTGAAGTAGGCTCACATCACTTTGGGGACACACACGACAACATCACAGCAGGTTGAGGTCGATTGACAGTATCTCTACACTCTCTTCAGGAATAACTGCAGGGATATTGGGAGGTATGGCTCCCATATACTTTTGGTGAGCAGCCTTTCATATATTTTTGTAATTGTCTTCATCTTCACATGATTGACATTAAGTTCGTACAGCAATTTTCTGTACCTCTAATCCTAACAAGGGAGGGTTTACACATAAGCTGAAATTACCGCTTTTTGAAAAGCTTCTATTGTACTTTGTCAAGGGGGAAGGAAGGGAGATCCAAGATTCACACTAACTTAATTGCTCGCCGCTCTACTCTTTTGTAGATGTAGATTCCCAAGACACCACAAGAATATATTAAAGCATGTATTATTATTCGCCTAAATCTCATATTGTTATTCTCATTTCTTCACGTGTGGTTAAATATTAAATATCGTTGCCTAATTGAAAGTGGATTTTTAATTCCACCATGATAAATGCTGACATAACGAATTTCAATGACTTTCTCAATAATCAACTTGAAATTGACTCTCTCAATGTTTCTGCTAGATGTAGTTTTCATCAGGAATACTGGTAATCTATTCTTGATGAAGTCTACATCTATATAGCTGAAATGTGAGAGATTAAATTTCAAATTGATTATTGAGTGAGGTGGTTGATGGTAATGAGCTGTTGTGTGTGGTTGATTTGACTGTGACTATGGCCCGGTTGTCATTGCCTATTATATTTAAAGATTAGCAGTTTCAGCTAGACATTCAAGATTTCACATTGATTCTTCTATTTTTCATTGCAGCCCTATAATCACATATAGTTCATAGGGGAAATCAGATGGACTAGACTCCTCAATTGCTATCATCAAGATATGTTTGAGAGTTTTATTAACTAAACAGTTTCTAAGTCAGTCTTGTCAGAAGAAAGAGTAGAAAAGCCACTTTCATAGTCTATAGAAGACATGGTGAATAAAACAATGAAAGCTTCCAACTTTGTCAGATTGGTAAACCATCAATTCCCCTCTAATGTTTGATCAGATAACTCATGAACTCAGGAGTTCTCATTTGCTTCAACTCACTATTACAAGCAACTAAACTATATAAGATTTTGAGCCTACCTCTTGTTGATTCCGGAGGCACTACATTAAATTTCAAAACCCTCGAAAAGGCTGAGGTCAGGAAACATAGCAGTAATAAGCTCAGAAAGGGTAGCTTTGTAAGTACTTAATATATACATCACGTTTAAAACTATCTATCATATCACTAGATTGTTGCACACCATAATCTTCCAGGTCTGATAATTTGTTAGAAATGCATTAACCAGGAGTCAGGAGTAGAGCAATCTACTGCAGCGTCTGTGCCTACTACTAATGGTATATCATATAAAGTCAATTTCTCGCTTTTGAAAAGCACAAGACGAACTTACTAGAGGTGGAAGAACATTGAAAATCATATACTTTGCAGCTATAAACTTGTGCTGTTTGACAGAGGAAGCTAGTCTTCCTTTGCTTAGAAGATGAGGCATTCCCAGATTCTGCACCAGAGGGAATGCACTTAGCCATAGGCTGAGAGAAGAGAGTATAACAATAAGAAGTGGCCAATGCAACAACTATGTAGCAGCTGCTATATATATGCTAGCTAAATATATTATTATAGCATATTTTCATGTAATTAGAAATCAAAATTAGTGATGATACAAATTAAATAAACATGAAAGCATAGCAGCCGATATGAAAGCATAACGGGTACTATCCTTAAATAGCCTGGGAGAACACTGCTCTATGGGGGAAAGACTGCATCAACGTCATGGTTGAAGTATATAGGTTGACAATAGCTCTGGGGGAACACACACTAGACCAACATTACACTGGGTTGAGGCAGTTTGAAGTAGATTGACAATAGCTCTATGGGGACACACACTGGACCAACTTCACACTGGGTTGAGGCAGGTTGACAATAGCTCTATGGGGACACACACTGGACCAACATCACACTATGTTGAGGCAGGTTGAAGTAGATTGACAATAGCTCTATGGGGACACACACTGGACCAACATCACACTGGATTGAGGCAGGTTGAAGTAGATTGACAATAGCTCTATGGGGACACACACTGGACCAACATCACACTGGATTGAGGCAGGTTGAAGTAGATTGACAATAGCTCTATGGGGACACGGACCAACATCACATTGCAGGTTGAAGTATATAGACAATAGCTCTATGGGGGCACACACTGGACCAAAACATCACACTGGGTTGAGGCAGGTTGAAGTAGGTTGACAATAATTCCACGCATGTGGACTGGTAGAGTATAATGACATAAACCACACATGCAACCCCTTGTCCATATTCAAACCTATAATTATAACTGCCATGGACATCACAGTCATGAGAACTCGTAGAGAAAGCACACATACTCCACAGTGCTGCGTGAGCTCAGCTTTGTAAATTCTGAAAGAGATTATGGTTTGAAGCCACTGGTAGACCAACCCAAAGAAGAAGATCAGAAGGGCTCCTGGTAGATGCACTTGAGGTACTGAAGCCTGTTAAGAAATATAAGTATGGTCAATTTTAGTGTAAAAAAAATCTACCTATTAATACCTTGAACCAACATCTACCTGCACTTATTTATCCATCTCTATCTATCTATCTACCAATCTATCTATCTGTGTATCTATCATCTCTCTTATCTATCTACATTTATCTATCTCTATCACCTATCTGTGTATCTGTGTATTTATGATCTCTCTATCTATCTATCTCTATCACCTATCTGTGTATCTATCATCTCTCTATCTATCTACATTTATCTGTCTCTATCTACCAATCTATCTATTTGTGTATCTATCATCTCTCTATCTATCTACATTTATCTATCTCTATCACCTATCTGTGTATCTATTATCTCTCTATCTATCTATATTTATCCATCTCTATCACCTATCTATGTATCTATTATCTCTCTATCTACATTTATCTATCTCTATCACCTATCTGTGTATCTGTGTATTTATGATCTCTCTATCTATCTATCTCTATCACCTATCTGTGTATCTATCATCTCTCTATCTATCTACATTTATCTGTCTCTATCTACCAATCTATCTATTTGTGTATCTATCATCTCTCTATCTATCTACATTTATCTATCTCTATCACCTATCTGTGTATCTATTATCTATTATCTCTCATCTATCTACATTTATCTCTATCACCTCTCTGTGTATCTATCATCTCTCTATCTATCTGTCTACATTTATCTATCTCTATCACCTATCTGTGTATCTATCATCTCTCTATATATCTACATTTATCTATCTCTATCACCTATCTGTGTATCTATTATCTCTCTATCTATCTACTACATTTATCTATCTCTATCACCTATCTGTGTATCTATTATCTCTCTATCTACATTTATCTATCTCTATCACCTATCTGTGTATCTATTATTTATCTACTACATTTATCTATCTCTATCACCTATCTGTGTATCTATTATCTCTCTATCTATCTACATTTATCCATCTCTATCACCTATCTGTGTATCTATTATTTATCTACTACATTTATCTATCTCTATCACCTATCTGAGAATCTATTATCTCTCTATCTACATTTATCTATCTCTATCACCTATCTGTGTATCTATCATCTCTCTATCTATCTACATTTATCCATCTCTATCACCTATCTGTGTATCTATCATCTCTCTATCTATCTACATTTATCTATCTCTATCACCTCTCTGTGTATCTATCATCTCTCTATCTATCTACATTTATCTATCTCTATCACCTATCTGTGTATCTATTATCTCTCTATCTACATCTATCTCTATCGCACATGAAATTGACTGTATACATCTATTTCTACATTTATCTATCTCTACCTACTCATTTATTTATCCACTATCTATCTATCCACTGATCTATCAATCTATCACTTTGCTACCCTATTGACCTGCCTATAACCTATGTATGTATGTATGTATGTATGTGTATGCATAGGTGTATGTATGTATGTATGTATCAATTGATCAATCTATCTATCTATCTATCTATCTATCGGAATGAAAACAAAGGGAGAGAGGGAGTGTTTTCCATTGAAACTGTTTCTGGATTAAGAATGCAGAGAAGATGGCATCTTACATGAGATGGGGTGGAGAGAGAGGGAGGATTGAGTAAAGGGGGAATCAAACACATTTTATGATACATGTGCATACATACATAGTAGGTAAGGGATTTGCATACTGAGCAAACAAGAACATATTCATAGAATGCATGTAACCGCAATGCACGAGATTAAACTGCCTGTCATCTGGCTTCCTGTGCTTAGTGATACACCAGAGTCCCTGAACCTGTCAAGATTGCTCTATGATTTGTGCAGAATCAGCACGAGCATGAAGCATATTGGAATAGGTGGAGCTAGGCTTGCATAGTTAAAGTGAAGTCTTTTTACTGATCCAGCTTGCATTGAGAGGGCTAAAGGACATTTCTGCTACTGCCAAATTCCATGTAGATTTCCCAGGAGCATTTGCAGCAACAAAAGGCAATACTGAAGGTAATAAGTGGAAATCTCACGATTCTCTGATTGTACAATCATATACACGACATATTATAAATGAATAACATGATCACTTTACTCTGCTTATAGCACGTACAAATGTGGGATAAGATAAAGATTTGTGCAATTCTGTGGTCCTTGGTCTTGTTTTGTTGGACATTATGGTTATGTGTTGGACATTATGGATATGTGTGTCACAGAAACAAAAGGAAATAAGTTCTAAATTATACTACTACTTGTAATACATACCTGAAAATTTGCAATTATCATCACACCAAGTGCAGTTAAAAATCCAGCCAGTGCCGAGAAATTGTTCAGGCAAGTGACTTTACGCGTTGTGTCGGCATATAAATACACCACATGCTTGTAGCGTACAAAGATTATGGCAAATCCTAGGAGGAGAAGGACGAGGATCAGCATGTATGATGGTGAAGGAAAGAGAGAATGAAGAAAATGGATATAATGGACAGATACGGATAAAGAGGAGAGAAAAGTGTTGGAGGGGGAGACAGAGAGGAAGTGCTAATTAGGAATAATGAACCCCATGAGAGCAAGAGACCATGATAACTGTTAACTCTCTCAAGCCTCCAACTACAGACAAAATTAGATATCTGTGACAAAACCAATCAGAGTGCTCTTGTAAAAAATGGATAATATTCTCATAATCTTATGTGCAATAATATCAGCTCTATCCTGTTATAAGAGTGCAATGCCACATATTTCCTTCTTTAAAACAGTTAAATTAATTTGGTTCATTGTCAAGTGTATGAAATTTGATTACTTGAGTTCATATTTCCACAACAAATGGTATTCACGTTTTATGGTTTCAGTTTCATGATAGGCTATATATTATATAGTCTTCTGCTCACTTCTGTAGTTCTTACTTTACCACTGCTTGGAGATGGACAGCCTGATTCCAAGGAGTTTTTGATTAATTGCCTGGATGTGTTGCAGTGGACAAAGCAGTGGAGTCCAAGAAAACTAAGAAGCATACATCCATACACTATCACTGCTTACCTGTCTCTGTCATTGTTGGGCTAACTATATACCACACACCAACTGCTCTCCAATTCTATTTCCCACATAGCCTTATTCACACATCAAGGATTGACACACTCCTATAGTTTCCTCTAGATGTACAACTACCAATCACTATCACATTACATAGAAAAAATATTTTGTAAACATCATTTTCTAAAAAAATTAATCGTATGAAAAAATCTACGAAAAATAATACGAAATATCTTTAAAAAAAACTATTCACCTCAAAAATAGCTAGCTAGACAAAAACACTCTAGTCTAAAAATAGAGAAAGCTATACTTATTTGGAGAAGTCGCCCATATTCTGTATTTAAAAAAAACGTATTATCATTTATTATAGCTATGTAATTACTTAATAATAATCATAAAATAAAATAAAAAAATAATAAAATATACAATAATAAATAAAATAATAAAATAATAATTTTTTTTTGTCATCTCATACGAAATGAAGAAAAAAATTCAAAGAAAATTTGTCAAAGTAAAAAAAACAGTTCACCATAAAGAAGGTAAAGTATAATAACTCTCCACCTGAGCAGGCATAATGTTCTCAGTTATAAGTTATTGTGGGTCACTAGCTATTTGTGGATACTAAAGAAATCTTTTGGCTATAGGCTGTCACAATGAAACTGGAAATTCTAGATTAGGTTTCTTTTTGGAAGGCTGAGAAATACCAATATTGACGACATCTCCATGAGCTAACTGGAAGCTTATATACATGTATGGACTCATTTCAATATCTGCTTGGTTAGGTATTATGTATGAACTATTGTAGATACCAGTTGTTAAGATGGTATCTATTTAAGCATGTACTTTCTGATAAGTGCCTATTTGGCTATTGGTTCTAGATCCTTATGCTTGCTAAATGTGTAGGTGAGACCAGATCTCTTCCGTCGAGAGTTCATCTGATCCTCTCCAGGCTGTATTCTGCAAATAGTTCCATGTTCGCCTTTCATTCTAGCCGATACGTTAAAAACATTAACTATGTCTATTAACTATGTCTATTCATGGGAATTTCTTGTCAAGCATTAACTCAGTGTTATGTACCATTTTGTTGCCAACTGATGAAGTGCCCTGTTTACAACCATTATTACTAGATAATAGGTGTAGGAATATTCTTCAATAAGGTGGAGGTATAACCTTCCAAGTCTTATATATATTTCAAAAATTCCCACAGTCTCAATACTTTATATAATAATTTAAAAAAATCATTACTTTTAGCCCATAGAGGTCAATTGATAAAAATTGACAACTTCATGCAAATAAAATAACACAACCACAAAAAAAAAAACTCATTTTTTCAAGTTATAGCGCTCCAGGCAAGGCTAGAATTGTAGGTTCTACATGTCTTTTAATGCAATGGTTACAGGAATGTGGGGGACTTCTCTGAATAAGTATAGCTCTCTCCATTTTTAGACTGGAATGCTTCTCGTCTAGCTGGTTATTTTCAAGCTGAATAATTTATCTCTTTTTAGATCACGAGCTTTATTTGCTGATTAGTCTTCTTACTTTGTTCATGTGCATACACACACACATATATAGATAAGTAAAGGCGAGTCTTAGCTAATAGCTAAATAGCTTCTATGATAACTCATCGGTTCAATTGATTTTGCCGTTTCACTCACTGAGTCACTTGATCTATTGCAGCAAGTGGAAACTCAGCTGTATTTTGGGGGATGATTAACAAGTAGTCTGGGCTTGGCTGTGTTATAAGCAGAATAAATGACCCATGCTCAATTTTGCTATTTGATTTCTGGAGTTCTTCTTCCAGAAAACTGTTACCAAGCCTAAAGGAGGCTGTAGCTGGTCTTTCACCAAAACATCTGCTTCTAGGCTGTTGGAGTTATCCTTTGCAACTGTTAGTAAATCCTTGAAGGAGTCTGTAATTGACAAAACAGAGATGAGTTGATGGTTAAAAGCCCTCGAGATCCTGAAGATCTGACTTGGTGTAGTCCTCCACCACTCAAATATAATATACAGAAACTAAAAGACAAAGAATGAAACGACTTGAAACAAAAAATTTTTTTTTAAACAAACAACTATATAGGACTGATCCGTTGAAACAGAAAGGAAGCAATGCTTATAAGACTGAACTCATATAGACCTCGACCAGTTGAAATCATGTACTCAAATATTGTACTGCTTTTAGTTTTCAAAATGGTTATAAATAAAGTGACGTCCAACAACTGGTATAGTCTAGTTTCATATTATTTCTCTTGACCGAAAATCTTTAAAGCAGACTAAACAAGTGCTAAACCTTTAACACCATTAAGTGGTTCAAGGTGCTATTGCTTAATAACTTCTAAATATCACTCTTCAACACTCTTCAACTAATTTATCCATTTCCCCTTAGTCTCAACTTAATCCTTACTTCTCTTTCTATACTAGCTAGAGGCACAATTGAAATAATAATATATATGTATTTAAGGAGGATGTAACCCACGGCTCATTAGTTATTCATGAGATAACTACTACCTGCCATAACGTTGTTGTCATTCCTCCCCTACCCTTAATTTTGATGCCAAAAGAAAGCTTAATTCAAATGCAATCCAATGATATGCTTTATGATAATGTATACTTAAGTTGACTAAAAACTGGCCTAGAAAAAAAAGTCAAACCCCCCTTACAAAGCTAGCATCTGGAAACAGCTGATTAGAGCATTCCCAAATGTGGAGATAAGGCCATTACCACCTTTAAGTGTTATGAGCATTTCACGTTTTTTATTTATTACCACAAGCCCATTCAAGCCAAGTACCCACACACCCAGGCCTGGTATGTATGTCCCACACATGAGAGAGTATTACAATCACCCAAAAACTGATGTTAGATGCTAATAACAAAAAGGAAAGAAAGGGCTATAAAATGATATATAAAGAAGTACTTTCCCTATCTCCATATTTACGTTACGCCCGTAATTGGACCAAAAATCCACATTCTTGGGGACTCGCAATCAAAATCTACTATGGGTAATGTCGTTGGGTAATGTCGTTGTGCCACCAACATGCACTTCCACGCACTGTATTGGTTCACATAGGCACAATCATATGCTCAATTAGAATAATTAGGTACTGCTTGTAGTGGGCTTCATTTTGAGACTAAAATCAAGTGTGTGGGCCAGTGTGTTGCAGAGATATGGCTGACCTTACTAGCCTGAAATTCACTGTCTTCCTCATTTTCAACCCGCCTCAACCCAGTGTGATGTTCGTCCAGTGTGTGTCCCCATAGAGCTATTAACCTACTTTAACCCGGTGTGGCCTCATGAAGATTGAAGATTGAAAGGTAAGGAGTGCATGGATAAAATCCTCCATAACTCAACAATGGATCCAAAGAGCTTCATCTTTGAAAGACAGCTTGTACAGGTATTGTGCAAGGATGTAAGCCTCAAAACAGAAAAAGCTATATATTTTGTCAAAAATCACTATTATGGGTTACATCCCCTAATAACGATTAGAGCCAATCCCCCCCCCCTAAGTAGTTTGGTGGCATATAAGTACGATTAATAACAACAACAACAACAACAACAGCAGTAGTTATAGCTCAGCAATCACAAAGCAGCCAATTTCAAACAGCTAGCTGTGCATGTGTGTGTGTTTTCTTGCTGTTTTTATTGGGGGAGGGGTAGAGTCATCTAATTACATCTGTAACTGCTCACTGACTAGCCAACACGGCTTCTTTCTGAATAATTGCCCAAATAAGTTTGCAGAGGGACCTCTCATGCCCAATGATCTAAAACCTGCTTAACCACATACCATAATTTAAAAAAATCATTTTAGATCAGTTTTTACAGTTGCATGCACAGGAAAATAATTATGGATTCCATTAACAGCAATGTTTATCTAGATTTTTAGGTCTCTAGCATAGAGAATGCTAAAGCTTTTTGTTCCCATACTTTAACAACTTATGGCTAAAAGGATGGGCACACCCACAGAAAGGATGCAAACACCTACAGAACAGGATGCAAACACCCACAGAACAGGATGCAAAAGGGCAATAAGCACAAAACAAAAACAAAGGAACAAAAAAACAAGCTTTTATTTTCCAAGGAACGAGAAGTTTGTTTTAATGACCTCAATAATCAACTTATGTTTTACTCTCTTGATGTTTCGACTAGATGCTCTAGCCTTCATCAGGACAAATAAGATGGTAACACTCGTGTGAGCTTGTTATATAATGGTAGTTAGTTATTCACCACGTGTTGCAAACCACACCCTGGCACACGCTTCCAGCACGTGAACTGCAAGTGAACCGGATATGGAAAAATAAAATAAAAGATAATAATAATAGCTAATATCTTAGACCAGGCCAGAAGACGGAAGGAGCATCGCACATCAGCCTACCAGGGTGTGAGTGGTTCACTTGCGGCCAAGTAAGTTCATTCCACAATCTCAAGTGAACCACTCACATCTTGGTAGGCTGATGTGCAATGCTCCTTCCTTCTTCTGGCCTGGTCTAAGATGGTGTTCCTCCCACACAATAGGATGTCAATTATCCTATGCATGTTCAGCAATTGCAGATCTCACATTAGCACACTTTTTACAGGCATCTTGATGTTCTTTCACTCTAGTCTCCAGTCTTCTGATGGTCGCTCCTATGTAGTATTTCCTACAGCTACAAGGAATGTGGTACACAACACATGAGTGCATGTTAGCTAGTAAAACATGCCTCACTCTACTCAGTTCTGTCCTCAGTCTTTCTAATCAGAAAACAACTTTGATGTTGAACTTCTTTCAGACACTCCTGATCTCTTCACTTATTCCTGTTACAACTGCCATAGGATCCTTCTTTTCAGACCCCTAATTGCCTTATTGGTGTACTTACGCTCCTTTCTGCATTTAGATGTAGCTACAGAAGAAAAATTGATGAAGGCTTGCAGATAACCATTCTCTATAAAAGACCCTATTCAAATGATGTTCTTCCTTCCATAGGTCCTCCTTCTCAGTCATTACACACTTGGCTCTATCATACAAGCTCTTCACCACTCCTCTCCTGACAGGGATAGGATGATGTGATCTACAAACAAGGTACCAATTGGTGTGCATGAGTTTTCTGTAAACTGTTGCAGTTAGCTTTCCATCTTCTTTTCTGTGTAGGTGGCAATACAGAAAGGGCAACGCTCCATGGTAAATGTTATGGATGGCCTGATGTTGTTCAGATGGTTCAACAGCTCCTGCTCTCATGCCATCATCCACAGATTTTTCCCAGGATTCAATGGGGCAGTTGTGAGTGCCAATTCCTCAAAGAATTCCATGTAAATGTTGGCTACCACTGTTTGTTTGTTTAATTTGTTATCAGCAGGTGAACTTCCCAAACCTAATTTATATATGATGTAAAGTACCCAGTCAACGCCCATGCATGCTTAACCTTTCACCATCAAAATCAAATGGGTGTACCATCAAAATCAAATGGGTGTACACTTGCTATATAGGTATAGTGGGAACCTGCACCAAGAAAAGGGAAAAGGGCATTCGCTTTTTCTGATGCACACATATATACATACATCATTCGTGTTTTTGTGATCGCTTGCAATAACAAGTTACTGTAGCTTTGTGTGAAGATTTGCTAGTTGTTTTAATGTCCAACTGTTGCCTCTGCTTTGGCTATTGTTGGACTTAATATTCATGTTCTCAAAAACTTCAATTCCTAACTTCAAATCCACTCAGGTCTGAAGATTGCTCATCATTGCTTTTCTACTCAACAGCTTTGCATATGACAAAATCGATATAGTTGGTACTTTCTACATGCACCCTGCCTAATCCTAGATTGATGAACGGAGCAGAGTGGGCACTTGCTATAAGGAGGGACTTATTACATACTATACAGCGATATTTTTGGTGCCCATGTCAGTTTGTGTGAGTATGTGTGCACGGAAATGTTAGGGTTGACTGTTCACGACACGAAAGATAAACCAAACTGGTGTGCCAACTATACTAACGAACCTTGAACTGCTGACAGATTCATGCCAAAGGTGAAAATGCAGCTCTCTGGGGCACTTTCTCCAGTTTGACTGCAACATATATAGAAAACACCAAGTTGATACAATTTAGATAATGGATTATCAAAGGGACCCAACACTGAAATACCAACACTGAAATACCAATACCTGGTATATATACTTGAATATAGTATAAATGGCATATATGTAATTGGGGGGTGGGGGTAGGGGGGGGGGGGATACAACCCTTCTGGTTACTGCCTTTTCATTTATCTATATTTATTTATAGATGCTCATTTCCCCCCCATTATTTGTACAACTGTTGCCCTGCGACACATTGGCTATTGGTATGTGGTAAGCAGAAATATATGTTTGAATAACAGCTGAGAGAGGATTTTGTTGAGGAAGGCTTGGAAGCAGCTTCCCCTAAAGATGGGAAGCAGAAAGAGCGAGGCCGCCAGGCATTGCTTTCAGGCTATTGGAATTATCATAGTACAAGAGAAGACCACACAAACTGACAAGAGCTACAGACACTATGAGCAAGGTCATCAGGCAATATTTGACAAGCAATACCAGAGCGAGCACTGAAGGATGACCATGTAATAGCCGACAACTTAAGCTATTTTGCTTGAGATATGTTACAAAATTTATATGTTTGTGTTCAAATGTGTTACAAAAGGTCTGTTCACTTCCACAGGTAATGCTGAGGATGGAGAAGCTATTTCATTAAAAAAAAGAAACTTTATCTTGCAGCCAATCAAAATTTCTGAGCTGCTAGTTCTTATTCCTCGATCTTCAAATCAGTCAACCAGGTATTTTCCCCACAACGACTATTTCTAGTTTTCCAAATGCAAAAATATAGCGTATATACTCTACCCAACATTATTGGAAGGGAACACGCCCCCACTATGCTCTTCCCTAGTTTTATTATGGAATGGAATCATAATCTAAATCTATATATATAGAGAGACGAGATGATTGTAAATAATATAATTCATGCCACTGCAACTAAATTTTGCACATTATATAATCCCCTTGAATTTAAGGGGATTGGGGTGTGTGGGAGGTAAATATGTGTGTTGGTGTGTGTGTGAAAATATGACATAAACATTTGCTTAACTTTGCTTTTTTAGACACTTGATATTTACAAATATAGCATGAATATATATACCATGAATCTATAAACCCTTTACCATGAAAAATTTACTGTACATAGGGGTGTGCCTACCTTATGTAGGGGAAATATGGGCGAACATGCCCGTAGTGGATTGCCAACACATAGCTGCATAAAATAGAAGATAAGCATAAATAATTACACTGTTGCAATATCCCAAAGCTATTTATGATTGAACTCATTGATCCACTTAGATCCTCCACATTCAAGAGTGTTATATACATGGGTTGTATTACGGTGTGGCACACAAGTAATTTAGCTCTATAACTATGCTGAAACAGCTTCTCTTGGAATAGGGTGAAAATACACAACAAACAGCAAGGTTCTTTACCTGTCCATCTTAACCAAGTGACTTGAAATGTCAACTCCTCATCATGCTTGAAACGGCTGCTTCTTTTCATGCTTCACTTACGGCTCAACAAACTTTTTTTTTTTTACAATATAAAATTCCTTCTTCTGGAATTAGATCGATCTCAATTTAATACTCGTGGGATATTTAACACTGGATTATATTTCTAATAATCCTTTTGAGTAGACTAATAACTATATTCTTTGCAGAAGCATGAAAAATGTGGAGGGAGTTCATGTTTAGTCATGGACATTATATGTAGACTTGTCCAGTGTAGCAATTGGTAAAGGGTCTCAAAATTTAATAAGTTAGTTACCTCGAGTCCAAATTGCTAAAAGAGAGCATCTAGCTTGGCAGAACTAATAGTATACATCACGTATATTACTGCCGCCATACTCTCTTCCCACTCCCCACCCAGCTCCACCACCATTTTTGTTTTAATTCTTCTGTTTTAAGGCTACATTCCTTGTGAATCACATCTTCTCTGCTACTCTCTGAAGAGCTAACAGATCTATTGTCAATGTAGGTTGCTGACCATTCTTTTACTCTGTTTTGTAGAAAATATCAGGCTTGTGCACTTACCTTGACTTTTATAGGACTACCTTGAACTTAATCAAATGTAGTGATTTGGGTCTGGGCTGCAAATGATAGCTGTTATTAAATTTCTACCAATTAGGTACTTTGCTAGTGTTCCTGGAGTAGTGGAAGGCTACTTGGTTGATAAAGATTCCATATTGCCAGCTGGAAAAACGGCCGATAAATCCCCCCCCCCCCCCCCCTGTATTTTAGAGATTTACCTGACAATAACGGTAAGCATTGCAGTTGCCACATGGGAAATTAGCAACAGTTCCACTCCTAAGGTCTTGCTAGTCAATTTACACAAGACCATACCTCAGGGTTGCCCACGTTACTAGAGCAGCGAAGCTGGAGCAATTAGATAGTCAAATAGCACTGATCACTTCGCGCTGTCGTTGCGGAAGCGAGGGGGGTGACGGTAGGGGAGGGGTTACCGAACAACTGGCGCCTGCTTTACTATTTAAACAGTAGGACTTTGCATCACCTTCTCACACACAGAGCTTGCCTAATTCCCCCTCCCCCCTTGATCACCATATTAGTAGGTTCCGCTTCGTCACAAGTGTTGTATAATTATGGGATCATCCAGGGGAAGTCCCAGATTTGTTACTTGTCCCTCACTCGGGGCTATAATTATATAATGAAATATATAGGTCCCACCACAGATTCTCCACAAATCCATTGTTTGTCCCAGAAGGTGATCACTATTGTCAGCGGGTCTTTGATTGTGTTAGAAGCTGTGAATGCTACCTGCTGACAATTTAGCCTTGTGTGACTGATGAGCCATAATTGTTTTATAATGGTGCAATTTATCCCGATGGATTTTCAACAAGATTAGCAGCCATGGCATGATAACAGTTGGCACTATTGGATCACTAAGATGACATCATTAATACTCCTAGCAGTGACTGGCATGGATGGTAGGCAAGGAGGATATCCCTGCTGATAATATGATAATGAAGTAATGGACATGGTGAAGTTACACACTAGAAATGACAAACTGGAAAGCAGGTTCAGTGAACCTGACATGTTTCAGTGTCATCTATCAACCAAGCAGTGACATTATTACATGCATGTATGCATTATATAGAAAATGACTAAGTTATCGTTTCCCACACAGATTGGTGTTTCAATGTTATTTACTAACACAACAGTGAAATGTATATATAGATATTGAAAGCATTATTATATTGGTTGCTTTATACAAGTTTGTTTTTCTTTTGGCAATTTGTAATTGGTAGAGCACTCATTCCATGACCTAGGAGGATATCCATAGCACTCTACTGATTACTGGCTTTATAGGATGAGGAATGTGGGTAGGCAGCAGCTGCTTCATGTAATATGTATCCCTGTGCTTGAGTTATCCACCACCTCTAGTTAGTTGTGTGTGGGGGATCCAGTATGAATTAGGAGTGAGGGTTGAGATGGCAGGAGCCTTGTGAGTGTATTTGCGTTTGTGTATGAGTTGCACACAGGATGCTCACAACTGTTTGATTGCTATGATTTCAAGCATGTGTTTCCACCAGGTGATTTCTGGACTGGATTGGTGGTGGGTTGATGGCATAATTCAACAGCACTGGCATAATAATTATATGTAACTACAAGTTTTAAATTTAGTTGAGGTCAAAGGGAGAAATTAATAAGTGGGCTATATAGGATGCTGCCTTTTGCTCAAAATTGCCTTTCAAAAGGACATGTTCTGTTTAATTGTTCGTTTGCTTGTGTTTTGTGAAGTTGTATATAGTTATTGTTTATTTTGTAATGATAGTTGGTCACCATGGTAGTAGTTATGTATGACTTAAAGGTGGACCCTAACATTTTTATTACTCTTACTATACACAAACTTTTACTTTGTAAAGTTTCAGAGCATTTGGATGATGTGATCATTTTTATACACAACGCTCCAATGATTCATTGCTCAAGGAGAAAGGCCCGATCCAAGGTATAATTCAAGCCCGCATAGCTTCGCGACTGTAAACCCCTGGACTTTAAACAGCCACCGAAATGAAGTACATTTTACGTTTTCCACATCATACTTGGCTATAGTTCGTAGTAAGCACGAGGTCTCTGGGTATATTATATATACGCGGGGGTGCCAGCCGCTGTGCAACCAGTTCTTGACAAAAATTGGAACTAAGTTCGAGCTCAGCTGGCAGTTGCGTAAGAAACGACCTGTTGGGGATCCCAGGAATAGTTGCCGAGTACCAAACCAGACCAAGCGCCCGCTCGGGGGACACCAATTCCTGTGTCGACAGCTAGTGGGAGGAAGCTAGAGCTTTCCATGCCATCAACTTCTGGGACGTACTTCAGTGCATACTGATGGGTCAGGTTCTGAGAGAGCTGAATTCACTGGAGACTTCAGCTTGATCAAGAACCAGAGTCTCATGGAGGCTGTGAGGACGTGACAGTGTCATTGTGGGGGCGCTCTGGCTGTCAAGACAAACCTGAAAACCTAGAGATTTATGTGAGAATTTAGTTGTCTTGTGACAATTTGTCTGGCATAGATGAATATTATAGGTCTATGAATGCCAGGAGCGTCCTGCAAAGGTTTGTGGCAATGGGAAGCGACCTTCAAAAGTTCATAGTCTATCTCGGCACCGAGCTTTCAGGACCACAACATACTGGGCTAGTGTTCTGAAAAGGAGGCTCTGCCTAGTTGCTTGTCTGCCGCTGCTAACCTGCACAGATTACGGGACGTCGACCCTGATGATGTCAAAGACCTAAAGAGAAAAAAATAAAGAACAGTCAAGAATTTGTCTGGACACTTGTAATAAAGTTGTAAAACAAACCTCAACTTGAGAGTCCTGTAACTTTTTTAAATTTTTTTATTTGTGGTTTTATTTCTCTTGGTGTGCCTACCCCTGTCATTTTTCTTTTTGTCACAAACTTTTGGTATCATGTGAAAGCCCTTTCTTCTGTGCTATATATAAATTGAAAAATAACAAATATATGGTCAAGTTATAATACAATGGGTGTATCTCATGAATATTCTGACTACTACTCTACAAACTCTCATAAAAATGCAATGCCACTTAGCAGGCCAATTATCACATTTTTATTGCACCCATTGAAGCCTACTGAACAACTACTTTAACTGTTAATTGGACTTTTAGTGGAGTTGCTAGCCCTACAAAAAAAAAAGGGTCCTACTAACTGTATGCTTTACCTAACCCCAATATTTTTATGATATTTTAAAAGCTCTGAGAGAGCTATCTTTTGAGCAAAAATCACTGGCATAGGGAGTATGGTTCAGAAGTTATGAGCCCTTTTAAAGGCTGACACTTTTTCTTCTTTTTCCCCAGTGAGATCCAGTCTGGGTCCCCCTTTTGCTGAGAGGTGAAAGTTTGAACAGGAAGGACCGAATTCATGATAATTATTGGTCATATATAATATGTACTTTGATGGAAATTATTGACGAAGAAATCTCATTAAATTAATATTACTCAGCTGCAGTACACGCCCTCAAGCACTATTATTCTCTCGGTTACGAGGTCAATTATATTCTGCTCGTGCTCAGTGCGTGATAGACAGGAGGCAAAAATCGTGGTAAGGATCATGGTGCATTTGAGCCCCGCCCTTTTATTGACACACGTGTCAACCGTGCGCCTTTGCCGTGGTATGCTAGTGTGCTTCTTGGCTGCTCCAGTTGTGATCTATTTCTTCTTTTTTTTGTTCATCACGTCTAAATCACATTCCGTTACGCAACAGGAGCTACACTACTCCGCTATGCATTGCTTAAAAAATATTGATGTAAGTAACTCCAATTTTACTTGATTTTCCGTGATTTTTCCCTTTTTCATAGGTCCCATCGACCAAAAGGATAAAGAGGTAAGCCAATGCCTCTATTTAGTTGGAATCTTACAGGTTGTTTGCCTTTTGCTATGTGCAGGAGATGAGTATTGTATTATTCTTACCTGTAACATATAGCGCTTTCATCCATATCACACTCACTCCTTCTAAACTGTTCTCCAGTGGTGTCATCTCCACCTCCATGCACACAGACTGTCCCAGTCATATCCTCCACACTGTTCCACAGCAATAGTCCCCCTTGGTGGGAAAGGGAAAGCTTTTTTTGAAAACACTTAATCATGCCGCTAGTTCATACAGAGTAACAGAAGCTTAGCTTAGCCCCACATCTTAGCAAGATTCCTCTCCTGATAGTATCTGATAATTTGACTAGGTTTCATACACATGACCATTTCCTTCTAGTGTTAATCACAAAAGGTAAAGACTCAGTTTGTAAACTAGACAAAAACTGTTGGAACAGCGTGCTGGTCATGTTTATTAATTTATCTCCCCAAAATGCGGGCTTAACCATTATTTTGCATGTACATAGCATACAGGTTTAATAACTTTGTTATTATCTTTGTAGGGGGTTTCTGTTAGCATTTCTTGGTTTTAAATCTTACAGGTGCAAACTCCTACAATTTTTTTAAAACCTGACTCTGCTAAACACCAGATTATTTACCTGCACATGCCCAGTAGATGGCTCTATTGGTATTCATCATAACAATTTCCTTTGGGCCTACAGGGGCCTGGTGAATATTTTTCTGACAATTGTATGCCATCATGAACAGTTTCTTCCTGGCCTTTACTGCTGTTTCTTGCCCTTTTTGGACAAAAGCTATATATATATATATACACAGGGCATCTAAGCTTGCCTAAAATCAGCCGGAATCCCTCTTTGCTCTTGAGAAAAAATTAGCTCCTGGATGAATATCTTTGGTGTAAATTTTATTTGTAGAGAGAGGTACATAGTGATGTGGGCTTACCTCAATGGAGCTGATTTTTATTCCATACTTTAGCATATTATATTTGCATTCTAATAAATTTGAAAAGATCATCTTGACCAAAGTTATAGAATTTAAGATATACAGCTGTACTCTACAAATAAAGTTAGGGGTAAAATTGTTTGAAATACTTTTGCTTTACTCAACCGTGATAGACTCCTACCATCAGCCTTATTTCCTAAAGCATTTTAATATCTATCCTATCCATTCCTTTTACAGGGAGTATCAGGTGATGGATAATATTGATTACAAGGAAGACCATTGCCACAGCATGTTCAAAGACCTTCCTGAACTGAAAGAGGAGGTTGAAATATTAGGTGACTCACTGACTGAGAGAGAAGGCTACTCTCAGTTAACTCTTGAAAGACAAAGGGTACAATGTTGTGATATATCTCTTTGCATTTGTACTATAATATATAGACTTGACTTGTTCTTTCCTCTTTCCTTTTCTACACAATAGTTGCTAGGGAAACACATTGTCTCCATGCTGAACAGTAGTGGAGGGATCCTGGCTTTTGGTGTTCATAAAAATGGAATCATCTTTGGGTTGAGCTTAACGAGGTGTGAGGTGGATCTTCTGAAATGCACAATTGATGAGACCATGAGGAGAATAAGTCCATGTGTGCGCTGTGATCAATATTCAGTGAAGTTCACTCCCGTTAAAACCCAGTTTTTTATGGATGATTCCCAGCACAAACGACAGATTTTGGAGATCACAGTGACTGCAGGAGACCCATACCAGCTGTATGAGAATCAGAACTATGAGGTGGGTGACAGTCATGCTGCATGACTTTGGTGTCGTATAACTCATTTGTGGTGTAAAGGTTTTTTCCCTGTTACTCTAATTGTTGTTAATGAGTGATGGATGTGATAATTTTTATAGCATTTGTAATTTTTGGGGTTTAAATATTGTTTGTGATTATCACATTGTTGCTGATGTTGTTGATGCTATTGTTGGTGTTCATATTGCTGCTGTTGTTTGTATTATTTGTATTTAATGCCTATAGGCTTTCTCTAGAGATGGAACCTCCATTGTTGGTCCACTCACTCCTCGTCAGAGAAAGGAGATTACCATAGAGAAGCTGAAGGTGCCTTTGCATTTAAAAATACTTATTGTAGCATGTGTTCTACAGGTACAGTTGTTCTGTGAATACGGGCTAGTCTATATCCACTAATGCATGAAAATGGGACCTGCTAAAATAATGTTACAGCCTGGATGAACTGCACACAAATAATTATTGATGAGTGCAAGATTATTATAGCACTTTTTGAGAGACTAGTCCAAGAAATAGCAGAGGAAAAATAAAAGGAGGAATTATATATATCTTATAAATGATGCTTATGTAATTCTATGTTCCAGAAAAACGGATTGCAGAAGGAAGTGGCAGATTACTTCAGCCCTCTTCATCCATCTCAATGGCTCTGCAAGACATTGTCTCATGTTAATGGACTGCATGGGATAGGACATATGCTATTGACCAGGAGGGCTATCCATCGAGGTAGAACTATGAGATATCGAAAGTCCTATAAAAGTGCTATGCGGAGTTCTCTGGTGACTCATGTGAATAATACAACTGAGAAGGATGTGGTTAGCCAGGAGGAGATTATGTGTTCTAAGAACAGTGTGAACTATTTGGCTGAGGCAGCTCAATGTGGAAAGATGCTAAGCACAAAGGTTTTGTTTGAGAAGGCTACTATTAGCAAGGATGACGTTTTGGAGACGTGGAGCAGTAAGGACTTGGTTGATAAGACTATTGGTGAGAGTTCTACGGTGGAGGTTAGGAGCAGTAAGGTGCCAACTGTGAGCTGCAGTTCTATTGAGTTTCATGCTAAGTCAGTGTCATGTAAACTACAGAAAGGAGATGAGAATGTCAGCCTATCCATTCTGACAGAACTGCCTCAATGGATATTTCAGCCTAAAGAACAGAAAGGAGATGAGAATGTCAGCCTATCCATTCTGACAGAACTCCCTCAATGGATATTTCAGCCTACATGATAAAGAAGTTGAACTCACAAACAAGTCTGAATTCTTGGATGAACAATTTGAACAAGAATTTTTAGCGTAGTTACATGAGTTCCTGCTTCAGGAAGATGAGTACAATGATATTATATTCATATTAATAAATATTTCATACTTGCCTAATGTCAACCCCCATCAGAAAAAAATACCTCCCCCATTTTTGTCCTTCAAAGCCAATGTCAGATCAGCCCTGACAGCCGGACAATCATGATATCATCTCACACTCTTAGATAAGTCCTGTAGGGACATACAGTAATTCTACTACTCTCACACTGTTATCAACACCATAAGCTGTGAAAGCCTGGCTGCAAGGGTATTTAAACCCCTCTGCAGTCCAGGCTTGGGCAGTCACATCCTACCTTTATATTCTGCTACTTGATTGTTGTTTTAATATAAGCTACTACTTAAGATCTAAAACTCTTTTGTTAAACTTGGGGTTTAGCTAGAAGAAGTTGGGGAGAGATTTTGGTGACGAGAATTACCAAGGTTGGTATCTGTTAGGTCTCTTGTGATTGGAGACTCTAACATCTGGTGGCAAGTGGTGGCTCTTACCTTGTCATCGAATTGGACTGGTTAGTAAGACAGCTATTACCTTATTTTTCCCCAGAAACTTATATATAGAAGACAGCTGGTGTTTGGCTAAGTGAAGAATTGGAGCTGCTTGGCTCAGCTTGTTGTCTCGGAGAAGTGAGAGCGCTTATTCAGCATTTCTATGTGTATATTGTTTCATAGTGTTTGCATAATATTTACATAATATTGTGCATTTTTGATTTTCCCCCCGTGTTGTGCAAGAAATGACGTCAAGGAGGAAGGCGAATGACAAGTCCGAGAGAGCAGACAGAACCGAGCGAGGGGAGCAAATGGAGATACTTCAAAGAGAGCAAGTCTAGATGACTGACATAGAGGACACAAATACGGATATCAAGAAGGGCTTGGCAAGCCATCGATCGTCAACGACAAGAACTACAACAAAATTCCCCAACCCACTGGAGGCCATCCAGGCATTAATCCTGACTATGGAGGAGAGCAGAAGAATTAAACGTACAGAAGAGGAAGAACGCCGAACCAGAGAAAGAGAAATGGAAGAACGTCGAACCAGAGAAAGGGAAGCGGAATAACATTGAACCAGAGAAAGGGAAGCGGAAGAACACCGAACCAAGCAAGGGAGGTGGAAGAATATTGGACCAGGGAAAGAGAAGCGGAACAACATTGAACCAGATAAAGAGAAGTGGAAGAACGTCGAATCAGAGAACTGGAAGCGAAAGAGGAGAGCAGAAGGATTGAAGATAGAGAAGTGGAAGAACGCCGAACCAGAGAACTCGAAGCGAAGGAGGAACAGCACAAAAGAGAACCCCATGAGATACTGCTGATGCAACTCAAGCTTCAGCAAGAATATCAAGATGAAGTGTGGCATCGCCAGAAACACTTGGTCGACAGCTGACGAGACAGATAGAAAATGGATACTGGCCGATAAAATTGCTCCATGGATGGGCAAGGACCAGCCTGCATCCTACCTCCTAAATTTGAAGACATGCTCTCCACAGCATGGATCAGCAAGGATGAATGGGCAAGCCGCCTGGTACCCCTACAGACAGGAACTGCGTCCATAGCTTACATGACATCTGTCTCAGAGGAGGTCAAGGTAGACCATGATTTGCTGAAAATAGCCTTGCTGAAGGCCTCGGACGTTCCAAAGAAGTCTACAAGCAAGAATTCTGGTCCTTCCGAAGGAAAATGCAGCTACATTCTAAGAGAATTACTAAGTTTGGCAGAGACATTCATGGAAAACTGAATACAATAAAAGAGGCAGTCCAGACAGTGGCAACAGGAAAATTTATCTCCCTCTACTCACTGGAGGATGCGAATCATGTTAGAGCAAGGAAACCCGAGATGTTCCTGGACGTTGCCAACTTCATGACTGAGTGACAAGCCATGAAGAATCAATTCCGCGACAAACGCTGCCCTACACGAAACTGCGGATTCACCTGGGAGACTGGACGAGGAATCCATGGGATGAAGACAGTCATCCCGGGAACTGGCACTCATGTTGCGACGTCAACCAAGACAGCAGGGAAGGACACCATAACCCACAGTGCGGTGAGTCAATGGGTGACGTAAATGACCCGTTTTATGGTAGCTCTCAGGGAAAGCCTCAAAATAGGTCTGGGGATAGAGTTATAACTTTGTGCCTACATGTTTTGGCTGTGGCAAGAAAGGCCATAAACGCCCTGACTGCCCACAGAAGCAGAAGGCCGGATGTGTGAACAATTCTGGGGACGAGAGCGAAGTTAGGAAGGAAAAACCCAGTGAAATGTCTGAGTCTATAATAGCAGCCATCAGACAACCAGGTCTATATGTAGAGGGCAAGGTAGGCCAGAGAGATGCAGAATGCGCATACATATGGGAGCAGACAGGACCGTAGTTGATGCAAACCCAGTAGAGGAAAATGAATACCTAGTTAGGAATGTTACCTTGGAGGGCTTCAATGGATTCAATCCATCTCAGCCTTTAGCTAAGGTCTGGATAGAGGTAGGGAAGCACAGGTTATATCACATAGTAGCAGTGGTGGATGATGTCCCGGAAAAAATGTTATTGGGTATGGATACGGGCATTGAGGTATCTGTTAGAGCTAGAAGTTCAACAAATGCAGGCCAAAGAGGAGCTGAAGGCGGCCAACAATAACATGCATGAACTAACTTTAATCACAAGGGATCAGGCTGCATGCCAGGCAGAAGAGGAACGGGCTGACACAGAGCTCAGTGCAGAGTCCTGTGCCATGCCCTTTCAATTTAGTGAAGAAAGGTTTGGGGTGTGGAAGTCGGGGCAATCGAAATACAAGCAACACAGGACGGTGAGCCCATAGATATCCCTAACCCCGAGCTTCAGGAAGAAGCCTCAGACAAGCTTAGGCTGTGTAGTCAGCAAGAAGAAGACCCAACCCTAGCCAAAATCTGGCAGTTGAGGATGGGAAGGAGGGATATATTTGGAAGAACAAAGTGCTGGTGCACAGAATGGAAAGGGAGGACGACACCATGAGTGAGAGGGTGTTCGTACAGGTAGAGAGGAGGAAAGGTATCCTTAAGATTGCACACTCCAACAAACTAGGAGGTCATTTTTCTTACAAAAAGACAGTAGCAGCCTTGGCCAGACTGTTTACCTGGCCCAGTATTTCTAAAGACACCAAAGCCTGGTGTAGATCATGCCAGAATGCCAAAAGGCAGCTAGAAAAACTTCTCACATAGCTCCTCTCTGTCCCCTCCCTGTTATCACTAACCCCTTTGCAAGAATGGATTTTGACCTTGTAGATCCCCTGCCCAAGGCCATGTCTGGCAACAGATATATACTTACATGTATGTGCCTTGCATCTAAATATCCTGAGGCAATCGCATTACGCAGGGTAGATGCGGAAACGGTTGCAGAGGCCATGATGGAGATCTTCTCCATGAAAGGATTGCCAGAGGAAATATTGACAGACCAAGGTTCTGTCTTCATGGGGCGCCTCACCAAACAGCTATGCCAACTCCTCGATGTCAAACAGCTGAGGATGTTTCCATACCACCCACAAATGGATGACTGCCTTGAACGCTGGCACGGGTCGTTAAAGAACATGCTGAGGAAATGTAGTGAGCGTAAGAGGGAATGCGATAACATATTGAAGTACTTCTCCATACATCAGCATCTCAATCAACATTCTATCAGGGCCTGGAGCCTTTCCTCTCTTCAAACACTTCATTACCTCTACTACTTCTTCCCAACTTACTTCTTCACAGATACCCAGGTCATGCCAACCCACTTCTCCTATCTGTAATTCTTGTACTGTGGCATCCTCTTTTTTCCTCCCCAGCTCTTCCCAGTGTTTTGCCATCACGTCCAACACCTTATCTTCCTCCACCATCCTTCCCTCATCATCTTTCACTCCTTTTATCCTTCTCTCCTTCCTTTTTACTCTTAAATCATTCCAAAACAGCTTACAACTAGTCCCACTGCTCTCTATAGTTTTCTTCCTCAATTCCTTCTTCTCCTTCCTAATAGTCTGTTTCACTTCCTTTCTTGCTTCTCTATAGTCATTCCACAGTTGTCTTAATGTAGCCTATCTCTCCCCTCTCTTCCTGGCTTCCCTTAACCTCTTACATTTCTCTTTCCTAACACATTAACCATTCCACATCCTACCACCATCTCTCTGACCTGTCCGTAATCTTCTTCCTTCCAATTCCTTTCTCTGCTGCAGCTAAGACTTTCTCCTTCCACCTACCCCACACCTCTTCAACTATATTTCCTCCCAACTCTTACTCAAGCTCTCTCACCACCTCCTCTTCACACCCCATGAACATTTCCTCCACTGCCTCCTGATACTCCACCCAGTCTAGCCTATTGTCAACTCTCCATTTATGTCGCTCTCTTCTCACTTGTACCTATATCCTACCCCACATAATTTCTCCCCAAATAATGTTATGGTCCGACCGCACATCCAGCTTGCCTGAGTCCTCAACTACCACCCTAGCTACATCCACGTCCTCACTATAAAACATATAGTCTATAACCGACTTTCTCTCCCCACATTCCCATGTCCACCTGCCCTCACAGCACTGCAACTCATTCCCCACAACCAGACCTTCAGCCCTAACCAACTCCAACATCCGCCTTCCATTATGTATGGGTTGTGCTCCACTCCTAATCCAATCTTTGCGTTGAAGTCCCCCATCGTAACAACATCGAAACCTTTCTCTTCATACTTTACCACATCCTCCTGCAATACCTCAAACAATCCATCTGTCTCTCTCACTCTCACTCCTTCTGGGTTCACATACACTACACCTACCATAGTTTTTTCTCTCCATGCTCCACTCAACTCCACCCACAGCAAACCTTCTCTCGACTTCCTCACCCTAGAATCCAAACTCTCATGCACCAGAACTCCCACACCTCCACTTGCCTGCCTGCCACCCTTTCTATTCCTGCCGTACCACTCATATCCTGCCACACTCACCTCGTCCTCCTTCTGCAAAAATGTCTCCACTAATCCCAGCACATCAAACTTCTTCGTTCCCAACACTACCTTCAAATCCACCTCCCTTGACCACCATCGTCTACAATTAACAAACGCCACACTCAACCACCCAGGGAGGCATGATGGAGGGGAAGGGAGGCAGAATATGGGTGGACCAGTGTGTCCCAGCCATCGAGGAAATCACAGCAAGGCAACCAGACCTCATCATATTAAGGGGGAAAGTGAGAAAGATCTATGTCATGGAGATGGCCTGCGCATGGGAGCCTGAAATGCAAGAGAGAGAAGCCCAGAAAAGGAGAAAGTACTCGGATTTGGTGGCAGACCTGGCAAACCAATGGCCAAGATACCACGTTTCAGTGACACCTGTAATAATAGGAACGATGGGTGTGATAAATGGGCTGAGATCCCAGCTCAGAAAAACAGGAATCTGAGACAAGAAGGAGATCTGGACGCTGGTTCTAGAAATCCAGAAAGGAATTCTGACTGACCTCATCTGCATAGTGCGCAGACACATGACCACCCACCACAGCCAAACCAAATAAGATAACTGAACTTTATATGAGCTCAATAGCCACAATACGCCCTAAGCATGTATTAACCCATTGATATTCCATAATCATTTAATGACCGAATACCAAAATACCATGCAACTTAAGGGAACTTGGGCATAACAACAAGAGCCCGAGCATGATAACCTCAGTGGTCCTCCATCACCACCGGCCATACAAAAACATGGGGTCACAAGCCCTCAAGGCAAGTCATAAAAGTCGTAACAAGGTTTCCATAGGTGAACCTGTGGAAGGAACATTACCGCCGTTTTCCCCGTCATCCCACCCACGTGCACGGCCTCTCCCAGCAACGATGTGCACAGGGGGACCGCTATGGCCACCGCGCCCCTTGTGGGGTTCCCACCGGCCATCTCACATGTCTCTGGGATGCGGGCCCAGGTGTGGAACTACTCATCCCATCGCATCTCACCACACCCCCATATTTTTTTAATGAAAAAACAACAACCTCGATGCCTGTTTATTTGTTTCGTGGATTCGTTAAGCTGCAATACCTTCTCGTGGTCCCCGGTGAGTCCTATACCCTGAAGCTCTATGGAGCCAAAAGTGCAACGGCTTCTCCCGAGGGGGAAAGCAGAGGACTGAGTCCTGGCTGACCAGTCTAGGAGAGTGGGAAGGGGGCGCAGTAAACGTCAAACCTGAGATAATCACCACCACCTAGACCAGTGGAGGCTGAAAGGCAGAGATATGAATAATAAATGAGTTGGGAGGTGGAGTAATAGGCGAAAACATAAGCCGAAACCGTCTAAAGGGGAAGGGAAGGCAGCGGGAGCCAAAAAGGGGGACAGAGGAATGGTACAAGAAAGAGGTGGCCCGAAATAGTGGGTGATGAATATACGGCAAGGCCCATAAGTGGAAGGCTGTGGGTAGGCAGGAAAAAGGCACAGAGACCGAACCTTATGGTGTGACAGAGAAACAGAACACATGACCCCACCTGACCTATCAGCACCTGAAACCATGAAAGGGCCAATGAGTGACCCAGCCGAACCCAAAAACCCACAATAAACAGGGAGCCATGAACCCTGAAAGGAACCTAACAATCACCCCATGAGAGCAGCCCCCCCCCCTGGCAGGCCAACCCAAAGGGTATAAAAACAGGAGCCAAAAGAACAAGTGCCACCAGAAAACCCACCAACTCCAAAAGAAAGCAACAAGCAGAAAAGCCCCACAAGTCGGAGAGGACAACCACCGAGGACATGACTACCATAACCCAAGGGAGAAGTTCCAGATCCATCCATTCATCTCATAAAACATAAGCTATAACCTGGTGAGCAGAGAACAGGGAGGGTGCAGATGGACTGGACCCCATTGTTAAAGGACCCAAAAGGCTCGTGTGGACCCCATCACGAGAACAAGCCCTCCTGAGAGTCGCAAGAAAAAGTGATACACAAAAACGTGGCTATTACAAGAGGCCATAGCAAATGTGGGACTTACAACACCCCAACTCGCCATCAAAAGGACCTGCAGAAACTCCTAAAACTAAAGAGAATTAGCATTACCC
The DNA here is from genome assembly GCA_028752905.1 of Cladorhizidae sp. MBARI D1340-BT2. NCBI lineage: Eukaryota > Metazoa > Porifera > Demospongiae > Poecilosclerida > Cladorhizidae > Cladorhizidae sp. MBARI D1340-BT2. The sequence goes on from JAQNBH010000003.1 coordinate 11,629,922, forward strand.
CAACGACCATCAGACTAGTGAGACCGAATGTAGGACCCCCTGGGGAGGCAGAGGGGAGAGGAGGGGCCAAAGCCCAGAGAAACACCCCGGGAGCCAAAGATCCCGCCACATCTACCCAGACCCATAAGCTCACCCAGCAGAGAGAGGAAACAGCCGAAGCCATTGCCCTAACCACCATGAACCAAATCCATTCCCCAGACCCGGATGAAGCCCCGACAACTGATCCCTTCAACCCCCAAAAGAAGTTAACAGGTAGAGTGGACCCTACCAGCTCTCCAAGGGAAGCAGAGATGGTAGATAGGATCCTGAAGGAGATGTGGGAGCAGGAAGGGGAATAAGACCTGTGGAGGCTGAACTGCCTCATATATGCAAGGGCTAAAGCTCTGGAGACACTAGACAAGGAGTGACCACCAGAGTAAGCACAAACTCATAGTAGCAAGGGTGACAATTTTGATGACAAAAAAAAGTTTTCCCACACAACGCTCCCTAGGAACAAGAGAAAACCCCCAGCCATGAGCAGACCCCATAGGCAGATGTAAGAAACGAGGGTGAGAACCGAGCAGGACAAGAGTGTGAGGGTAAGCCAAGTAGATTATGAGGTGAGCAAGAGGGTCAAGCTCTTGAACCCTACAGGGAGACAGAGCCCCACCACCTGGGACAACCGATGAGACCAAGGTGGAATGGGAAGCGGACAGGGAGGGGAGCAAACCTGAAGAGAGAGCACCGGAAGAGACCCCAACCAAACCCAGAAAGCCCAAAAAGAGAAAGAACTCGGTAAGGGAACTAAGGAGGAATCTTGGGTGTCTCACCTCAGAAATTGGATCGAAAGGAAATGTACAGAGGATCAGCCGAAGGCAGGCAAACAGGAGGAGAAAGCTCAGGAAGCGATGGTGAAGAAACTCCAGAGGCAGACTGAGCATGGCAAGAATGAAGGAGATCCGCATACGAACCAAAGCCCTGCTGAGAATAAGAGTCAGAGTGAACCGACAGAAAGCGAGGTTCCTAAAGAAAAGAGAGACAAACAAGCGTTTCAGCACGGCCGGCCCAAGGAGTCTCAGGGGGAAAGGCAGGAAAGCCAAATTAGGCCCGAAACAGGTACAACAAATAGCCACGTGCTGGGACGGACTGTGGGGAACAAAGGGATGAATGGGACCCAAAGGACGAGTCATCAAAAGCTGGGTAACCGAAATGAGGATAAGGTGGAGGAGGAGACAGAAAGGGAGTGGAACAGAGAGGTACTGTGGAAGGGGGCATTGACCAAAGGCGGAAAATGGAAGGCACCTGGCCCAGACAAACTCTAAGGGGCATGGTACGTGATCCTCCCAAAAATGTCAAAGATCCTAAGTAAGCTCCTGTGTGAAATAATTGAGGGTGGGAAAGAGGTCCTCAACTGGTTTGTGCGAGGTAGGACAGTCCTAATCCCCAAAGAGAGCTGTGAGGATAAGCCCGAGCAATATCGCCCCATCATATGCCTCAACATGGCGTAAAAGCTACTGACCGGAATGTTAGCAGAAATGCTCACGACATATGTGATGGACAAGAAGGTATTGCCAGAGGAACAGAAGGCCATCCGCAAAGGCACAAGAGGCTGCCTGGACGCGATCACGATTGACAAAGCAGCCAACAAGGAAGCCCAAAATTAATGGAGAGGAGGGACCTTTCGATGGCGTGGATTGATTAAAAAAAAAATCATATGATGTCATTCCATACAGATGGATAATAAAGGCACTAAAAGCGATCAAGACACCTCCGATGATCCTGACAACGATAACAAGACTGATCCCAAAGTGGGCAACAAGCATTGAAGTACCAACAAACCAGGGGACCACCACCATACCAATAATGCTAAGACGAGGAATTTTCCAGGGAGATTCACTGTCCCCACTCCTATTCTGTCTTTGTGTGGCACACGCCTGAGGAAAGAAACAGGCTTCACAACAATACACCAAACGGGCCCACTAATTCACCTGATGTTTGTGGACGACCTAAAAGTATATGCCGAAAATAGAACCCAGCTGAACGAAGTGATCCTCAGGACGAAGAAGACGGCCAATGCCGTAGGAATGAGATTGGGGCTAAAGAAATGCGCGGTGGCCCACATATTCAGGGGGAGACGGGGACAAGGTGGAGGATCCGAAATGGCCACAGGAGAAATGATAGGAGAACTGGGGGAAGAGAAGACATACAGATACCTCAAGGTGGAGCAGAGGTTTGGGGTAGACTTACCGAAAACCAACGATCGAAAAGGAATTCACCTTAAGATCAAGGGAAAACTGGGGATCCCTCCTCACAGCAAAAAGAGAAAGCTGAGACCCATAACCTGTGGTGCGTGGCCATACTCAGATACTCCATAGGAACGGTATGCTGGACAAGGAGCGAAGTGAAAGAACTGGACAGGTAAACTAAACCCCAATATAACTACGCTGCCTTAACCACTCTATGAATTGCAGGAAGACCCGCCGAATTATGAGACAACACCAGCGCCACCAGTATGCGGCATCTGACAGTGGCCCGATTTTACTTACCCAGAGCAGAAGATGGTAGAGGGCTACAGAGCATAGAGCATGCCTGGGAAACCGAAACAATCACAACAGCGAGATGGAACAGAGACCACAGAGTGCAAGAGGCAGCCGAATACCTGGAACGAGGGGGTGGGGTGATGACACATGCCCAACAGATTGGGGCCAAATATGAATTGGAGAATATCCTTACAAAGGAGGTTGGGAACTGCGACCTAGGGAGAGAGGGAGACAACTGCAGGGAAACAGTGGAACTGCAAACAACATCAAAGGACAACAGATTGCCTACCTCAGGGAGATAAGGGAAAGGAAGATCCTCCATCGAGAATACGCGAGACAAAAACTGACCAGAATGTGACCAAAGAGCAACCCATGAATGGCTAAAGACAGGGTACTTTGCAGCCAAGTCCGAAAGCCTAATAGTCTCCACCCAAGATGGCACACTGCAGACTGCAGCATAATAAGAACCGCATCAAGAAAGACGGCACCGACCCGAGGTGCAGGGAATGCGGTGAAGGGGCGAAAACGACGGGACACATTCTGGCAGCATGCAATATATTCACAAGTGGAACATTTATAAGGCGAGGCACGACAAGGCCATACACACTCTAACAAAGTCGGTGGCGAAAAAGATGGGGTGGACAATGCCAACAAGAATCAGACCCTGTTGTTGTCCGCCAGTGAGTTTCCCCCTGACAGCCCACATGTACCAAGTCGCAGTGGATATGACGTTACCCTTGACTTTTCCTCCTGGCCTCCATCCACACTCCCCCCTCTCCCCACCACCCTTTTGCATTCTGACTTCTTTCCCCTCGTGCCTTCTCCTGCTGTTTCACTTGCTGGAGACTCTTCATTTGCCACTGCTGATTCACCCCCTGCACCATATACATCCATTTCCCCCCAGACTCTCTTTCCTCCTCTTGTATCTTCCTCTCTTTCTCATGATAATTGGCCTCCCTACCAGTTTGCTCAAAACTCCCTGAAAATTTCCTTCTTCCCTCTTTGTAATATCCTTATATATATTGCCTCCACCCTTAACCAACTTTGCTTGTCCAATTTCTTTTAACACCTTCTCTGTTTTATCTTCCTTACCCACTTCCTCTACAACCCCCATGACCTGCTTCCTGTTCCCTCCTTCTTCAGACACAGATCTTCTGATGATCATCTGCTCCGTATCACCTTTAACAGCAACCTTGTCCTCCCAACTCCCCCATCATTTATCTTGGTCTGTGCGAGAGCCCCTACCATTGTTTCTTTAGCACCTTTATTAACCTCCACCATCACCTGTTCTAACTTCCTCCCCAAGACTTCAATTCTTCTCTGTTTATGCTCTACCTGCTTTCCAATTCTCACCCTCAACAGAACATTAGCCAGCATATCACCCATTTGATGAGTTTCCATCAAATCCACACATCACCACTCTCTCTATGTTCCAACTACATTATTAAAGTGAAAACTGCACATGTTATTGCTGCTGGTTACGTCATGGAGACATCTTTGAGGAAGTGGCTGAAAGAATAATAGTGAAGTCAGCGGGTCTACCTTAGACCTGAGGTCCTTGAGGGAGGCCACCGATGCCATTGAAGTTGTTCTGAAGGAAACTGAAGAGCTATTACAAAAAGGAAGAAAGCAAAAATGGAGCGAACAGCACCACTACCATCAGGAAAACAAATATGCCCAGATTCGTGGACACAAGAGAGCATCACTTTGCTTCAAGATATCTGAGGCAACAGTGAAAATACCGGCCAATCAGACGAGTGATATTTCACCGTATCAATTCAATAATGTATTTATCATGGGACTGAGGATGCGCAAACCTTTACTGAGCATGCGCATATCGAGTAGGTAATAACAAGTACGCGATATGGTAAAATATCACAGTAGTTCTATTTGTACTATTCTCTATGAGTGGAGTAGATAGCTACATGATAATATATATATGCTTATATATATATATACAGTATATATATGCTTATATATACATTTATCATGTAGCTATCTACTCCACTCATAGAGAATAGTAGTACAAATAGAACTACTGTGATATTTTACCATATCGCGTACTTGTTATTACCTATACGATATGCGCATGCTCAGTAAAGGTTTGCGCATCCTCAGTCCCATGATAAATACATTATTAAATTGATACGGTGAAATATCACTCGTCTGATCAGTATACAGTAAGGTTCTTTACAGCTTGCATAAAGGGTTTATGATTTCTACAGGTCACGGTTTATGATTTCTACAGGTCACCTACATACCTGCAATGGTATGAACAAATAATTGCCAAAAAAGAAAAGAGAACAAAGAAGAATTTAACTACTTATGTTTACAGCTGGACGAGCAGGTGCATGGGCTTAATAAATATACCTTGAAACCAACAATATAATAGTTGTGTAGTTAGTTGACCAATTTGAGATTCCCCCGATATATAATATGAGCTGCCATATCATGCAAAGTTACTGTTTTTAACCCCCCCCCCAAATTATGTTATTGCAGGCTGAAACTACTGTTTAGAATTACCCAGGGGGCGAAATAGGTTTAACAGACATGGCGTGCTGTAAAAGGTTGGCTGCCAAAAATCATATCTATATATATTTATAAACAAAATGTATATGGACAACCTTGTCAACAAGCTACTGGAAATCCGTAGGAAGCCTCTGAACAACATTAACCCTTGTACATGAATATCACACTTTTGGCATGATCAGTCATTGTGGTTTATCATTGTCCCACGAATGGAATTTAGTTCTAGCAACCCCAAAGTCTATAACTGGGTAATTATGACAACTTGTACCAACTGACTACAGTAGCAACATTAATCTTTGTACCTACGAATAGTCAAGGCACTCTTGCTAATTACTATCATTGTACATGGTTGAATTAAAGCCCACTACCACATGGTATTTGTTTAGCTCCTATATTGGCAAGAATAGGCAGGTTACTGTGCCTAGAGCTGGAGTTGACCATTTGTTTAGGTAAGTACATTAATTAAGCCAGCTAGTGCTAGTGGCACCTATTGCAACCCCCTACTTCCTCGCTCAAGTGCAGAAAGTATCGAGTCTGCCAGCAGGTTAAGTACAGCTGTTAAAAAAGCATTGTAGCTTCTTTGCTGAAAGTAATGCTACAAGAAGTAGCTATCAAAGTTATGAGCCAGAAACCATAGCAGCAAATTGTTCAAATAAATTTCCACTAAATAACTTTTTTCTCCCATTACGTCAATTTATCTTGTAGGTATCTGACAGAAGATAACTAGTTGTACAGGGAAAAGGGTGCTGGAGGGAGCCGTGTCTCTGGAATGACTGAAGAGAAAGTGTGAAGATATGCTTACAAACTACACCAAGTGTGTCATAATAATTATGTCAAGGACCTGCAATCAAACGACTGTTGAACATTCAGCTAACAACAGCCCCAAAACTTCTTGTAGCCATGACCTGTCGACAGGACGAGACCTACAGAAGGTTGCACCATGATGTAGCCAATGACTCATGGGTGGCAGAGAAGTCCCCCAAGTGGCATGCCAAATGCAGAAATTTGTACATCAATGAAAAGAGCTGCAGAAAAGAGGCATCCAGGAGCAAGCTGCACAATGCTGGCACAGCCAGAATGCTGTACCTCAACCAAAATGTCCATCATTCCCAACAGGCATCGCACAGCAGCATTTGATGCCAAGAGTACATGCATCATATGTAACAAAAGGTGGCTGAAAGGAAAGGCACCTGCAGCCAGGGTGTCAACAGAAACCAGCCAACAGGCGATCGCCAAGAAACTGAGTAGAGAGGACATTTTGCTAAGACTGATTGGCAAGCGCATGACATGGTCGCAAATGACGTATCATATAACATACCATGCATGAATGCATTCAAGGCAACACGAGTCCTGACTGGTAAATCTGCACAGAAGAATCTGTATGATGTAGCTTTGAATCATCTGGTGAAACATCTAGAAATATCGCTGTTCCTTTCAGGAGAAATGTGGCTTCCTGATCAAGTCCTTGCGGGACAACTACCGGCTGATTCTCCGGGAGCTAGAAGTAAAGACTGCAGACACGTATAGCACCAAGAAATCAAAATACCAATCTGCAGGTCCAGGAAAAAGTTATGAAGTTTCAGCCCTCCTATATACGAATGATACAGATCATTGCTAGTGGGGGTGAAGTTGACATAGTCAAACTTCATCGGCACTCATGAATGCAGCAAGACACCCCCATCACTGTTCAATGAAGATGAAACCATGAGAGCTGCAGGAACAAAGGCCAGTCTAGTTAAAGTCTTGAAGGAGGACACCAAAGTAAACACTGCTCCTGATCTACCACTACAGAAGAGGAAGACGGCAGTCATAGTAGATGCTATGCATACTTTTCGTCACTGGTCCTTCCACAAAGATGAAACATTTGAAGCTATTGCAGGGCGCTACACAAACAATCTTCTGATAGATGTACCTGATGGCACAGCCATCATACATTCCTGCTGTGACAGGTACAACTCACTGAGCCTGAAGTCTTAAGAGCGGCAGCATAGGTACACCCAGTCACGACCACAAAGGTAGTTTGAAATCAGTGAGCAGTACAGAGACCCTGACCCGCAGGAGTTCTTCTCTGTGTCTGCCAACAAAGGTGGTCTTCTGAGCTTCCTGTGTGAGACATGGTGCTGAGAGGAGCAGCTTGCTCCAACTATAGGTACAAAGAGTGTACTGCTTACAGAGGGTACAGTCACTGATGTCACTGCTTTGGAGTCCAAACAAGAGGCTGTTACTAGGGTGGTCATACTGCATTCTGTGTACAGTGTCCAGAACGAGAAGGTGGACTAAGTGATCATACATGCAAATGATACAGATATCATTCTTATATGTGTGTACTATGCTGCAACGCTGCAGAAAGATTTGCCTGAACTGTGGGTTCGAACTGCACAAGAAAGTTATCTACCAATCCATGAGATTGCTGCTGCACTGGGACCTGCTAGCAGCCGAGGACTTCCCTTTATTCACAGTCTGAGTGGATGCAACATCACCAGCTACCCCTACTTTACTGGGAAGAAGGTGTGGCTAAACAGCAGCAAAACAACTGACATTTTGGCATTGGAAGACTTTGCAGATGATGATCAGGGTCCAGCTTGGATCACAGCAGATGTTATCAACCAAGCAAAGGAGCTCGTAGTCACTATATATACCAACAAGGGTGACGATTTCGAGGGCTCAGAACTTGGAAGGCTCAGAGTTCACAAGTTCCTAAACAACAAGTCTACTCTCCTGAAATTGCTACCGCCCACAGAGAATGCATTCCTACAACATCTCCACAGAGAATGCATGCCTACAACATCTCCACAGAGAATGCATTCCTACAACATCTCCACAGAGAATGCATTCCTACATCTCCACAGAGAATGCATTCCTACAACATCTCCACAGAGAATGCATTCATACAACATCTCCACAGAGAATGCATTCCTACAACATCTCCACAGAGAATGCATTCATACTACATCTCCACAGAGAATGCATTCCTACAACATCTCCACAGAGAATGCAGTCCTACAACATTTCCACAGAGAATGCATTCCTACAACATCTCCACAGAGAATGCATTCCTACAACATCTCCACAGAGAATGCATTCCTACAACATCTCCACAGAGAATGCATTCCTACAACATCTCCACAGAGAATGCATTCCTACAACATCTCCACAGAGAATGCATTCCTACAATATCTCAAATGTGTGGCATTAGCGACAGTAATCGACAAGAGTGCTCACATTTGCAAGCAGAGAGTTTAACCTTGTGAGGATTTTGGGTGGGCCATGGATGATGAAAGCTGGTACCAGTGCAATCCACACACCCAACCCGGCCACAGCAGGTGATGCAATCAATCTCCTGTGGCTGTACTAAGGGCTGCAACAGAAACTTCTCACGTGCAAAGAAAAACATAGCCTGTTATCTAGGCAGCCGGTGTTAGGGATCGAAAAAGAAGTGCAGCTGTGCCCACTACACTGCCACCTTCAACAGCAGCAGTGAATCGGAAAGCGATAACTACAGCATTAATTTAGTTTAGACTTGTGTATTTTATTAGCTTTGTATAAGGTACATACATTATTCACCAAAAACAATTAAATCCAGGATTGAGCGTGGATTTTGAACAATTATTTATTGTTTCCCTCCAAAATATCCCTTGATATTGAGATGTAAACTGTTCAGAGAGTATTAACAATTTATTTGGTTTGTTGGAATTAAGTTTTTCCTTCAGCATTCTCAAGGAACACAGATAAACCATAATGACTTATTACCGCTAAAGGTGAGATATTCACGTATATGGTCAGAGGCTTCCTACGGATTTCCAGTAGCTTGTTGACAAGGTTGTCCATATACATTTTGTTTATATATATATATACATATGATTTTTGCCAGCAAACCTTTTACAGCACGCCATGTCTGTTTTGGTTTTTTATCAGGTTTCGCCCCCCAGGTAAATGCTACGATAGTTTTAAACTTTGTATGCGTATGGCATTTGAAATTTGGGTTAAATCATTATCAATTATTAAGCATTGTGGAGCACATAATTATATCTTATTTCATACTTTTTTAACCTTGCTAGCCGAACCATGATTGCTATCACCATGTGACTCACTCTATTTATGTTAACCATTTCATGAGATAATGTCCACTGTGAGTTAAGTCCCAAAGGCATAATATATACATATTTTGAGATATTTAATATGGAAAAATCGAGTCCATCAAAAATTATTAGAACTTTTGTGTGCTCTAACTAATTATAGTAGTAGTAGTAGTAGTAGTAGTAGTAATAATAGTAATAATAACAGTTTACAGAGTTAAAAGTAGTCAGTAATAAAATAATAATAATTAACTGTTTCCTGTTTCTAATAATATTATTATACAACAACAAAAACAACTAAGATTAACTAACACATTTATAACCAATAACAACTAAAAAGCTAACAAGTTCAACACACCGACTAACCCCCAAACAGACAAGGCATTCCTCCTCTGGACTGCCACTGAGAGACGCCGAAGGAGGTAGGCACGGGCATCCACCTCCTCAGTTGTTTGCCTTATCCTGAGGCTGAGCTCCTTCAGGAAAGCCATCGCCCTGACCTAATGACCCCCAAAGACTCAATGGCCACAGGCACAAAAAAGGGCAGATCCAGATTGGCCACTTTCTTCTCCTCATAATAATTAATTACTAATAATTGATAATGTAATAATGTAATAACAAAAATAATAATATTATTATAATAACCTTCTCAATAATCAACTTCAAATTGTATTCTCTCGACGTTTCGACAGATGCTCTAGCCTTCATCATGAATAATAAATCATGAATAATAATAACAACAACAATAATAAGGGAATCATTAAGTTGTCGCATTAATGTAAAGAAACCAAAGCACTACTCATATCTGATTCTTGAATTTCCTTCACAAACATTTATGAAGCACACCTACAAAATGGATCGTACAGACTTATTTACTTGCACATGCCCAGTCGATTATAATAGTCCCCCAAAATTGGGGAAAGTTCTTCTACTGAGGAAGGTTAAGTACTTAGTTATAGCTACATACCAGGAAACATTCTGAACCCTTCGTTCTTGAAAAAGGAGTTAGCTATATCTTGATAGATACCTTTTGCTATAATATTTAAGCTAAGCATGATAGCTTTTGTTTGCTTACCTCAATAATCCAATCTGCATGGTCGTAAATTATAATTATACCGGTTATTATTCTTAAAATAAAATTTAGCTATATATAAATAAATAGAACATCATCAGCTTAACGGATAGCTAGTTGCTTATATTAGTAGCTATCAACATATAATCAGGTTATATAAATAATAAGCCTAACTATATAACTCATTTCCTATACCTCTTTTCTATCTAGCCCTCTATATACAAGAGTGAAATTAGTCCTCTCCAGCACTTCCTATATGACTGTTTAAGATAGCATGATGCTTTGGTAATTATTAAGTTTTTATGGTTTATGGTAAATATTTAAGTAACATCTAAATGCAGAGACCTCACTCTTTTCATCTTTTCTAAGTGAGTGAACCTGTGTTGAAATTTATCTTACAAAATGTAAAAAAAAAAATCTCTTGAGAAACCCTCGAGACATGAAACAAGGCATAGTTTCAATAACCACAACAAGAACACCAAAAGTGTCATCACCAACAATTAGCATCAACAACGGCAACAAATGTCATCAACAACTACACCAACAACTACACCACAATAGTTCAACAGCATTAAGGGGGTATCCAAGGCAAAAAAATCCAAAAAAGTATATATGTTTTTGTTTGTTTTTACATCAAATATAGCTCAACTCTTCACAAATCTTCCTATCATGTAAATTTTCATCAGTATAATATCCCTACAGCTGAAATACTCACCTATGCAGATATGCAGCTCTGAAGGAAGAAGAAAATAGCAATAGCAACCGGGAGCAAAATACACTCTCACGAACGCTTTGTTTACATCATAACTTTAATATTTTTTGTTCAAATTTTCTGAAATTTATTTTCTTATAATTAGAAGACAGCTGGCTGTCTTAGAGCTACGATGTAATCCTTCTAGCATAAAATTAACTAGAACTCGACGTGTAATCGAAGAAAAAGGGCTAATTTATGTGCTATTCAGCGTTATCAAGTTGATTGCTATATAGTATGCCTAAAACAAAAAGAACTGGGAGTTATTCTAGGAGGAAAAGGAGAAGCAGGGTACTCCACAGAGGAAGCCAACAGCCATAAGCTACCAGAAGTGTCTCAGTTAGTAAGAAAGAAACCAGATTCTAGTATATAGCTATGTGATACTTGATGTGCTTTTATTCATAGATAGATATCTAATAGCAGTAGTGGTGTTAAATTAGGCAAAGAGCAGTGCTTAATTGCTATTTTACTTTCAGGTGAGGATAATGATTCTGCTACTCCATCAGCCTCGATGGAAAAACTGTCCAAGTCACCTATTTTGATTTGTTAAGCTCTGATGTCGAGGAAGGCGAAGAGAAACATTCAGGGGTGGAGTCCATCATTATTGAGAAAGCCAAGCTCGAGACCACACTACGTTCCTCATTGATTTGTAAATATTGTAATTCTGGCAATATTACAATCTCCGATAGCCCTGATCTGCAGCAGGGTTTAGCATCGCATATTGCTATTGTTTGCGTGGACTGCAATGCCTCAACACCTATTGTGCCTTCAACTATTGGTTCTTCCAAGATTGCTTCTGTCAACCATAGGTCTGCTTTAGCTATGGGTGAGCCTCACTCTTCTTTTAAAATATTCTGCAATATTATCCTTCCCCTTCTTATGCTAACACTTTTTCTGAATATTACAAGGTTATTCATGAGAAGAGTGATGTTCATGTACAGAACTCACTTGCACGTGCTAGGGCAGAAGTTAGAGAGCATTATAAAGCATCTTCAGATGATGAGATTGTTGATTGCCTAGTTAGTGTGGATAGAACATAGAACATGGCAAAGGCGTGGTCATTCATCTTTGGTTGATAGGAGCGATAGGAGCGGTATATGTAATTGAATTTCAAACAGAAAAAGTATTAGATTTTGTAATCTCAAAATTTTGTCAATCTTGTAATGCATGGGAGAAGAGCGACAAAAATAGCTTGGAATATATATCAGTCATGGAAGAAGGCTCATGAGGCAAACTGCAATGCTAACTTTGATGGAAGCTCTGGTTCAATGGAAGCTAAAGGAATTGTTGATATTTTCAGAAAACTCTCGATTACAAGCTTTGATACAAGCAGATTGTGACAGCAGTATGTTTAAGTGCTTGCTTGAAGCCAGACCATATGTACAAAACTGTGTTATCGAGAAAGAGGATTGCATTGGCCACAACAGAAGAGGGTGGGAGAAGCACTTCGTAAGTTGCTGGTGGCACAAAGGTGTAACACTTGAAGATGGAAAGAAGATAAATGGTTATGTCCGGCTGACAAAGTCTATGATTGAAATTTCTATTGCTCAGCTATCCCATCTAATATTGGTGACTTACGTAGCATGATGAAGGCTGTGCAGGCAACCCGTCAGCACTTGGCATCAACAGATGAGCACCCCTTCCATTTTATGTGTCCTGAGGGCGAGACATCTTGGTGCTCATATAATAGAGCCAAGGCATGTGGTGATCCTGAAGGCCATTCCACCGGCCATTGCCAAGATTCTTAACCCAGTCTATGAACGTCTAGGTAGTAAGTCCCTTTTATCAAAATGTTTGCTTAAAGTTTGGAGATTCAATCCAAAGCATCTCTTGGTCCACTGGTTTCTGTTGGGTCTGCTCTTACAGTTTGTTGTTGGAATGATGGTGTCTCTTCTCTGCATGATTTAGCAGCTAGGTTGGATCTTCAACTACAGCATCTTTGCTTTCTTTTCTTGGAAAGATTGTATATAAGAATAGTAAGCATGGCAAATCTATGAAGGAAGCTTGTCGGAGAAGACACAAGGAATTTGAAGACAAGCATGCTGATGCCGAGGACTATATATGCACCTGGCGAATTTGGTGATCAAGGTATTGTTCAGACTTAACTTTATGTGGAGTTTTAATTATGCACTAATTCGGTCCCACTTTGTGGCTCGTTTATCTCTGCGTGTGATGTTTGTGTGGTGCAAATATTTTTACTGACACAATGTTATACGTCTTATAATATCTGAATGTTTGTATGGTGCAAATATTTTCACTGACACAATGTTATAGGTCTTATAATATTTGTATGTACTTTATATGCCAGTAACTGTTTGTTGTTGTGTTGCCTAAAATTCGATTTCTGAAAAACACCTTTTTCCCCCATTCAAAACACAATATCTGGAGAAATATTCAACATAAGTGCATGATAGAATCCACTCATGAGATGGTCCTGATGAACACAGGATTAGTCCCCAAACCCTAGCGTTTCCAATTTAGATGCTTTTAAAGTTGGTGTTTTTACAAAATGGTGCCACTAAATGAATATGAGAATTTCAGGAATTCTGCGCATTCATAAGTGTATGTGTATACATGTGTACAAAATATCTTGGGTTGATGCACGATGAATTTGGGTTAGGATGTTTCAAATCTTAAAATAATTTTTACAGTTTTTTCTTGTAAATGCACAAGTTTGTGGTTGTGACCACAAACAACACCCAAATGTCAGCCCCAACTGTCAATCTGTAGCATGTCTAACTTTTGGAACAACACGGAATTGATATGAATTTAATACCAAAAAGACAATTTTGCCTTGGATTTAACAAGTTTTATGATTATTAGGATTAGGCAATGATCGTATCACAAACACTACAGCATCTATACCCAGTCCCAGTGTTCTAAATATAGGTTCTATTATTAAGTAGTAGAGAACATTCCAGTAATTAGCGCATGCCACATCTCCCTTCCTTGGAATTCAGTCAGAGTCGGTCCGGGGCCTTGATGGCATTTCCTGTCTGGGTTCTTGTCATGATTCTTTGCGATGTACCAGGTTGGTCATATCTGGTCACTAGGTTCGGGGTGTCGGGTATGATGTTGAGGTGGGTTCTGTTTCGCCGAACTTCACCACTCACAGTACTGACCACGTAAGAATGAGGGGTGCTGGCTTGTCCTGTCACTCGCACTGGTGCTGGATCCTTAGTCAGAAGTGATCCACACATCTGCTCCATCTGAGATTATGGAGTACGATGCCGTTGGTTGAATGAGGGTTTCTGTTCTAAGTTGAAATCGTTGGATGCCCTGAAGGCCTAGGTGCAGTTTCTGAAGGGTCTGTCTTTGCAGAGATCTCAGTATGACTATTCGTTTTCCATAGAGTAGGAAGTTCTCGTGCAAGGTTAGCTCCCCTCTGGCCTTCCGGAATGGTGTTCTACCTTATGTTTGTCCAGTCATCCATGAATGCAATAGGTAATGGCCAGGGAACACTCTGTATCTGATGACTGGGTATCGCAATAGTCACCGAGCCGTTGTTGAGTAGCAGGTCGACTATTCACACAAACTTCCATGAGGTATTCTGCTTAATTGTTATCGCCCATGATCCCTCTGGGTGCTCATGACAGGTCTGCTATGGATAGTCGTTTCCCTGTAAGTGACAGATAGAGTAGTCAAATCTTGCCAGTCTCAAGTCGAAATCTGACTATACATGGCGGTAGGTCGTCCAGGTGCTTCGATCCAGTGGAATTAATGGCTTGTGATCTGTTTCGAGGATAACTTTGATTCCAATGATGTATGTTGCAAATCTATCGCATGCACATGTCAGAGCCAGGGCTTCTTTCTTGACTTCTGCGTATCGTTTCTCTGTCTCTGACAAAGAGCGGGAGGCATATATACTAAACGGGCTTCCAACCAGCTGAAGTAGTACTGCCCCTAGACCATAAAATGATGCATCTGCCGACACTTCTGTGGCTGTATTGGGGTTATAAAATGTAAGGGTAGTCATTTTACTCAGCTCACTTTGGAAAAGAAAGAATACCTCTTTTTGAGCTGTATCCCATTGCCATGTTTTGTTCTCGTCTGGTAGCTCTCGTAGTGGCTGGGTCAGGTGTGCCATGAACTTTCCCATGTGATTGGCCATCCCTAGGAACCTTCGTTCAGTAACAGTTGCTGGTGCGCTCATGTCCTGTATGGCTGCAGCCTTCTCAGGAGCTGCTAGGACCCCCATTGTGATATATTATTGTGTGCCAAGAAACAACAATTTACACTTGCCAAACCCATATTTTTCTCTGTTTAGTGTGATTTCCACATTCCAGATGCTGTCAAGGATGGCTGTTAGTTGGCTGTTTCCGGTCCTTGCCGTATCCCTTGGCGAGTATGCACTTTTTCGTCTGTCAATGGGTTTCCTAATGCTTCCGCGCCTGATTCTCATCTCTTCCAAGGCTATCCCATTGACTCCTTGTAGTGCTCGCTGTTGCTCTTGAACGGCTTCCCACTGGCAAGTCATTTTCTCAAAGTGAGGTCTGGGTCTAATTGCATCTTTTCTGAGCTTCATCACGAATCCCCACTACTATGCGGTCTTGTATCATTTGTGAGGTTAGTTCTCCATATTCGCAGTTTTCTGCTAGCTCCATAATGTACCCATCAACTTGTTCTCCTTCATTTTGATTCTGTCGGTTGAATGTTGCCTGCTCAAAGATCATGTGGCGTCGTACTGAAAGAACCCATCAAGTTGTCTAGGATGATTTCCTCCCTCTTTCTCCGTAACATTCGTCGAGGAAAGCACTACTTCTGCTCTTCTCCCAGGCAGTATCATAGGGTGCAGACTTGCTTAGGTCGTGGGTCTTGATCTAGTCTGGATGATATCCAAAATTGTTTGAACCTGCGACTCCATACATATGGGTTCCTGAAGTTAAATGCTTCTGGGGGGGGAATTAGTATTTGTGCCATTTTCCCGTTCTTGATTAGTCATTCAATGCTTCCATGTAGGTTACTAGATTAGGCAATGATCGTATCACAAACACTACAGCATCTGTACCCAATCCTTTGTACCCATTGTCTCCTTGCAGTGCTGAACACGTTTCAGGAACTTCAGAAGACTGTACCCAATCCTACGTAGTGTTCTAAGTATACAGTCTATTATTAAGCAGTAGAGAACATTCTACAAATCTTTACAGGATCCTTTTAATATAATGATGACCAATCTCTAGTACTGCTTTTTGTGTAGTTAAGGGTCCTATCAATGTTTGTGGTCTACAGTGATAAATTCTTGTTTCATGGGAGGGAGGGGGGTCTGACCACATCAGCCAGATGGTTTTATTATAAAGCCTTTGCACAGATTCATGCTGTGATTTATTTACCAAAATGTAGCCCTTTCAATATCTTTTCTAATGATATTTTTATTTTGCCATAATTATAGGTTTTTCTAATGTAAAGTGAAATCACCCCCACAAACTCCGTTTCGACTACAACGCAGCATCAAGTCTTGAGTGGCTATAGCTAACAATCGTGATTGCTAAACACTCGAGGAATGAATGAATATATATAATTTGATCATATGAAGGTGTCCCCACAGTGCTTCTGTAAGACAGTCAACTCTTTCGAGGAACTTTATCATAAACTGCTGAAAGTTATATATAGTGGCTGTCTGCCTGTTGACTGTTTCTGCTAGTGTCCTGTCATTGTTAGCTGCTATGTTCCTGTGGTGCACTTCCTGCTAGGGCTTGTAAGCAGGGCTGCCCGGCACAATACAAGTCTCGGGGGGATAATAGGTAGTGTTGGCTCAGCTGGTCAATCAGGCCTGGCCATTGCCACATCAGATTGGTTTCGTTTCGTTTTCATTTCCTCCTAAATGTATCTGCTTGGCTTTCCAACCCAGACATATAGTATGGAGATGGGAGGGGGGGGGGGGGGGGGGGGAGGCAGTGTTCAGCTACCTAATTAATTAATCTACTTTTCCTTGTTCTAGCTACCACACTTTTCATGAACTTAATTTCTTCTTGTATATATATATATAGGATTTAATGTTGGGTCTCTCTTTGGGTCTCTCTTTGGCTACAATAATACTTTACTTAGGATCATGTGGTGTTTAGTTCAGATTTGTGCACCTAAAGTGAACCCACCTAACCAAGAGGGAGCCATAGGAGGGAGTTTTCAGCCACACCTTTTATAACAACAATAACTACGATAACTTCTATTCTACATGCACAGTAGTGATGAATTATGAATTAACTTTCTTCTCATGTATTTCTAGAATACCACAAGTGCAACCTTGCCATGCTTCTGTCCCACAGAGCACAACAAACAGATGTCACAAGTACAACCTTACCTAGCTTCTATCCCACATGACACATTTCAGTACACCAGAATGATGGTGAAGACTGGTTGAAATGTGACAACCCAGAACCTCCTGATGTGGAAGGCTCACTAGCAGATGATGAAAGTTCACAAGTGGACGATGGAGGCTCAATAGGGATGATGGAGGCTCACCAGAGGATGATGGAGGCTCACCAGTGGATGATGGAGGCTCACCAGAGGATGATGGAGGCTCACCAGTGGATGATGGAGGAGCACCAGTGGATGATGGAGGCTCACCAGAGGATGATGGAGGCTCACCAGTGCATGATGGTGGCTCACCAGAGGATGATGGAGACTCACCATAGGATGATGGAGGCTCACCAGAGGATGATGGAGGCTCACCAGTGGATGATCGAGGAGCATCAGTGGATGATGAGAGCACCAGTGGATGATGGAGGAGCTGGATGATGGAGAGGAGCACCAGTGGATGATGGAGACTCACCAGCGGATGATGGAGGCTCACCAGTGGATAATGGAGGCTTACCAGAGGATGATGGAGGCTCACCAGAGGATGATGGAGGCTCACCAGTGGATGATGGAGGCTCACCAGAGGATGATGGAGGCTCACCAGAGGATGATGGAGGCTCACCAGTGGATGATGGAGGATCATCAGTAGATGATGGGAGCACCAGTGGATGATGGAGACTCACCAGTGGATGATGGAGGAGCACCAGTGGATGATGGAGGCTCACCAGAGGATGATGGAGGCTCACCAGTGGATGGTGGAGGCTCACCAGTGGATGATGGTGGCTCACCAATGGATGGAGGCTCACCAGATGATGGATTCTACAAAGTGGAATTTTTCTTGCTTCTCTGATTACCCAAATTATTCTTTTGAAGCTCAAGCTGCCTCTTTTCCTTTCTCTTTTAGCTCCTCCTCCTCCTCCTTCCTCTCTCTTTCTTCCTGCTTTTGTTGCCGTATTCTGATTCCTCTCTCTTCCTTGCCTTTTCCCCTCTCAAGTCTTTTCCTTTCCTTGTCCGCTTCTTTTTTTTGTTCATTTTCTTCACAAAGTTCAATAAACTGATCTGATGTCATGTGGCTTGGAAGCTTAATTTCGCTCTACTCTTTGCTTCCCCTTCTTACTTTTCTCTTTGGGGTAACTTAAAAAGTCTTTAAATACAGGAGAAATCGCTTTTCCAGGCTGCAATTTAAGATTTGGTGCTGGTGGTGGTCTCACCTGATGCATGTGTGGAAGCCACAGAGACGCATGTGGAATATACAGAGAGAACCCATACTAGCCTTCGGAGAAATGTTATGTTTTGGTGTAGCATCTTGCAAGGATGTGGAAGTCAAGTCTGCTTGACTTTTGAGTGACTCCTATTCAAGGTACAACTCATCCTGAGTGAGATCATATCCTTCATATAGTTGGCTCTGAAAACACTCAACTGATCTGATCCAATGTCATTAATTGTCCTAACATCTGAAGAGCTGGTAGAGATCCAGTAACATCAGGTAGATTCTCAGGTGAATTGTCAGGCGGATTGTCATTATTAGGTGGACTCTCAAGTAGACTCTGATCCTTGTCACAAGCTCCATTGGCAATTTCTTTCTGGGAGCGGAAGACAGTAGATGGTGCAAAGATATCAGCTTTAATAGCTAGCCTGTTTATATGGCAAAGACCCGTGATTCTAAAGCTTGACAATTTCACTGCCTTTTCCTAGGCAACTCGAAACATTTTTGCAAAATTGTATTTACCCAATACATCGCTAGGTGCTCTATCTCCCATCTTTCTACAGCCTTATCCTGGTTTTGTTCAGAGGCTTGAAGAAGCAGACATCACATGGCTGCATACAATGTGTACAGTGGGGTGGGAGACAATAGAGTAGTACTAGATTATCTATGGCAAGTTTAGAAACTTCCATATTGATATGAGAGCCATGTCCATCAGCAACTATGTTAGCTTGACATTCAGGAGGTATTCTCTTGTTCACAGACCAATCGTAGAATAGTGATGCAGTCATCCAGTCATTGTTACTGCGCCCCATGTAACTACTTGGAACACCACAACATATAAACGGTTTTCTTGGGAAGCGTTCACCTGGAAAGACATAGTAGAGTGGGTAGAGTTTCGCCAGCTTCATTATAGCAGCCCAATGTAGAGATCTGTTGTTTATTTCCACTATTGACTGTTTACTTGTTTTGAACTGCTTGGTGCTAGCACTTTCCCCATACGAGACATGGGAGGGAACCCCTCTCGTCCCAGTTGTAGATCGCAGATGGGCAATCGAGAATGTGTGACTCTAGGAAAACTTTATAAAGTCAGCATACTATTGTTCCAGAATGGCTGGAGTGCAAGAGAGAGCACGATTTACATCCAAGGTTTGTGACTTTTCCTGAGTGACAGTTGACAGTTCAGGATGTCTTGCCATAAACCCGACAGTTCAGGATGTCTTGCCATAAACCCACGAAGCCAATCCTTCCCCGGACGGTTTTGTGCAAACGGGTTACATCAATTATCCTTATCTAGAATTGCCTTGATTATCAATGTTAGATGAGTCCTTGTTTGGCCATATCCAATTGAAGACATGTGGGATACCCAGTTAACAAAAGCTCAGCATCCTCTGCACTGGATAGATATGGATAAGGGCCACCGAGAATTAGCAGGGATGTTGTTACTTCGTCGAGACCTATAAAGGACAAAGGAAGCTTTATTCAACTTTGTATTGAATGGGAAAAACATCAGCCTTGAAGTGGAACTTATCTAGGAACTTCATTTTTCTTGGCAGATTGCCGTACCTCATACCATGCCATTGCAATCTTTCAAGGCCTTTTGTCATCATTTGTACTCACCATTTTCTATAGCCCCCCCCCCGTTATTAGTCTCTAGATTTTCTTTATCAGACATCTGTTCGCCTGCAGACCAACTTCAGCAGCTAACTCCTATCACAGACAGAACTATACTTACAAAGTTTCACCTCCCCCTTAACTACACACTCTCAGAGGCCACTGCAGCCAGTCAAGAAGCAAACAGAACTTCTATTTACAGCATCAGTTTGATTAAAAAGATGCTTATACATTACTGTGTGACTTCATTGGATGGCTAATTACTTCACAGTTGGTTGGAAAACGTGTGGCTAACTCAGGCATGCAGATTTTGAGGTCTTCCAATTATTTGAGCTAACAGATAAAATAGTTACATGGATGTTTGAAAACTGACCCTAACTGAAAACTCCCGATACTATAGGCATAAGGATGCATGAACACACAAGAAAACCCAGTGGTACTTACATGCTTGAAGTAGCAGCGATGAACACGTTTCAGGAACTTCAGAAGACACGTCATATATCAAGTGTTCTTTGATGATACAAAACACGATTCAGAGTTCTGAAGACATTTACATATTTTTGCTAGCTATATATAATATACCAATTCAACCAGTATCTACTCTCTCTAAAAAAAATACAAAGTAAAATCCCCATTATCAGGCATCATGGGTCTAACATTGCATCATAAATTTGCCTGGAACTACACATGCTACACATTAAAAAACTAAAAAAATACAAAGCTACAAGTACATAGGTGTATTGGTGACAGTTGATTTTGACATGCAAAGTTTAGGAAAAACCAGCCCACATTATGCTTCCCATAGAGAGCCTGGTTAGGAGATACCACTGTACATATGAACACAGCGGTGCTTTAAGGGTGGCCGATGGTTTTTTAATTTTTACTTGTGGTTACAACTTTAGAGCTCCGTAGATTCTGCAAACTTCATGGTATGGACTTGATATATAGCTCAAAAGATAGGTCTCTCTGTGTGCTCTCTTTATGTTTCATAGGTATAACTATAGGCAAGTTACTAGACCCAAAAGTGGAGGGACCTAAAAAACCTGCATCCCAAAATCGCCGTCCAAAATAACTACACTAAGTGGTACGAGTGGCTAGAGGAAGCCCTAGAGCAGGGATTCTCAACCAGGAGTAACCTGGGGGTAAAAAATTACATGGCATGGGGTAAATAATTGCCATACCTGATAATTGAATAAGGAAAAGGCTTATAGACCTCTAAGCAGGTTGGTATATATAACTTACCTGAGGTTACTAGTTCTCATTATTATTATTCACACGATTGCCTTTGGTCTGCGATTGTTTTCATTGTTTTACTACTATGTATGTAATAGACTATATAATTTATTTATAAATCAAAGTATATTACTATATTTTATGCAAAACCTAGATAATATGCAAAACCTAGATAATAAATGTATTTTCTTATCTTCTTACTTTACTGTGCCTTTATGATGGCTATGCATGGGAGTAAGGGGGTATATGTCGAAATACATCAGGATGAGGGGATAAATGATGGAGGAACGGTTGAGAATCCCTGCCCCCTAGAGCATGCAATCACCTTTTTCATTAGGCGTTAAAATTTTAGTACGTGGTCAAGCACGCGGGTGGAAAATTGAGGGCGTTGATTTTCAACGTAATCAATTTTCCACCCGCGCACTTGACCACGTACTAAAATTTTTAACGCCTAATGAAAAAGGTGATAGCATGCTCTAGGGCTTCCTCTAGCCACTCGTACCAATTTCAATTTTTTTGCACTTAGCAAAATCTAGAGTTATTTTGGACGGCGATTTTGGGATGCAGGTTTTTGAGGTCCCTCCATTTTAGGGTCTAGTAACTTGCCTATCTAGTTATAGCTATGAAACATATTTTAGTATCAAAAGAGAGCAGACAGAGAGACCTATCTTTTGAGCTATATATCAAGTCCATACCATGAAGTTTACAGAATCTACGGAGCTCTAAAGTTGTAACCACAAGTTAAAAATAATAATAATAAAATCGGCCCCCCTTAACCCTCTCACTGTCACAGGGGCCGCATGGCGCCACGGCTTTGTAAAAATTAAAAAAGATATATGCATTTGTCAATAGGCAATAATTTTTATATCAAAAGATAAACTCTATTAACACGACAATTTTTACAGCGGTTTTTACGGCGGTTGGGTGGAGGAAAGTTGAAGAAATTATATTTAAAACACGAACGATTTTCAGTCGGACGATATCAGCGATGGAGAAGAGACTGTCAATAGCTGAAATTATTTCCCAAGTGACTAGGGCAGCTTGGGACATCTCTGATGATGAATCAAGTTACAAAGAATGTGAAGGCATCCATTCCTACCTCGGAGAAAGTTGTGTGCAATGAAAATACTGAAGGTTACCCTTTGCATTATGGAGGATAGGAATTGTTTCCATGCATTCCACAACTTAGTTGACTTTTGCCACAGACACTGATTTCACCTCAAACTCCACCCAAAATCTCTTTCGATTTCGATTACATTGTGTCAAACAATTATATCAAATGTTTAAGTATTGACAAAGTTATTGTTGATAAATAAGGATATTTTTGTGGTCAATTTATGAGGACCTTATTATGGGTAACTTTTGTATAGTAATATATTATTCCTAGTTTCTTAGAAGCAAAAGAAAGCATATGGATAGATCTATCTTTTGAGCCATATATGGAGTCCACAACATGAAATATGGAGAAGGTATTGGACTCCAATGAGAGGGTTAACCCTCTCACTGTCGGCATTGTGGAGAATTATTTTAAATTTAACAGAGCCACATTAAAAAATTAATATCAAATCAGATATTTAGCTGAACCATTTACCATTTGGTCATGTGATAGCATGATTGTTTTAGAAGTTGTGGTCAAAAGGTGTGACCACAAACTGACCACATACTATGAATATAATTATGCAAACAATGGTCATGATTAGGAGTGCCATAACTTCTCCATATTTCATGTTATGGACTCGATATATAGCTCATAAGATAGTATCCTTATCCTTTCTTCTGCTTCTAAGAATGTAGAATATACATTACTATACAAAAGTTATGCCAACCCATAATAAGGTCTTCGTAAATCGACCACAAAAATTTCCTTATTTATCAACAAGAACTTTGTCAATACAACATTCAGTAAACATTTGATATAATTGTTTGACATAATGTAATCGAAAGACATTTTGGGTGGAGTTTGAGTTGAAATCAGTGTCTGTGGCAAAAGTCAACCAAGTTGTGGAAAGGGGGGAGTAGACCATTTTGTGGTTTTTTAAAAAAACGTGTCATAACTATTGAATGCTTAATCCATTTCCAAAGATTATGGTCTCAAAATGTAGCTCATTCTAGGTGCTTTCCAATGACATTAGAATAATGGTGTTGCAATAAACTAGGACTGAAACATGGGGAAACCACAAAGGTCCTTTAAAATGTTTAGATGCACTCCTGTACCCAAACCACAGGTCTTCAACACTTGCTATTTATGGTGATATTAGAGTGATCACAGATACCTCTTTTGAATTGATAGTTTTTTTAAATTTTTTTAATTCACCCCAACATCCCCAATTTCATTTCCCCCCCCGGTCATATGCTGTCAGACTGAATATCTCATCAGAAAATGACTGGATTGATAATTTGTCAATTGAAAAGAAGGAGTAATGCAAGAGCTTTCATAATATATAAAAATTATTTACTACAGACAAAAATTGAATGAGTTACACGGTATCATGTGATGTCACTACATGAAAATTACATTTCATAATAAATCAGGTACAACAATAAAATAACATGAAAATATTGATGAAAGAGTTATTTTATGATAAATTGAGTACATGTCTGTTTATGCCTCCTTTCCTTCTCCCACTGAGAATCATATAGGTTAGACTTATAAAGTCTTGAGCTATCATCACTTGCAAGCACTCGGGCACAGAATGGACTAGGCTGTGCTTGCCCTAGTTGTTCAAATATGGGCAGTAGCGAGCACCTACCCTCATTGAACGTAAGCACAGCCAGGTGAATAGCCACCTGCACCGAGGTGGGAGAACTAAAGTCAGCTTTGCTACAACGGTTCCAAATGAGTGCATTGAAGGACTCATTTTGGTTCTGTGTAGCACCATGCACACAACGAGCTAGAAGGGCACGTTCACAAAACGTGCCCCACTCGATTTTTACGATCGGTGCGAGATCAGGGGGTATGAGTGGTACTTTGTCAGGCATATTATCCAAATTGTCCTCAAGTACAGCACGATTATACCAACACCAGGTCCCTGGGTCAGTAGGGCAGTAATCATGCTGTGGATGACCGTCATGTGAGCACGAGTGGTAAAAAGAAGCCCAGCAGGCACGCACCATCTCATCTAAATTCCCGACATTGCGCCTAATATTATTTCCATAATATTTCTGAAGTTACATATCAACGCATCAGTAAGACGCCCCCTAAGAGCAGGCAGATCTTCTTCAGCAGAACGCAAAACACCCAATTTTGTATCGACTTCATGCTGCAACTCAGAGATTTCACCAGAGTCCTCAAGAGTACCTCCTTGTGAGCGTCGCTGAACACCCCTTTGGGAGCCCCCTCTAGAACTCCGACTACGTCTCCGTGCAGCTAGCTTGCTTTTAGCTGTTGCAAGTTCATCTTTGGCAGCTTTTATAGCTGCCCTAGCATCTTTCAGAAGGGGTGTCGAAAAGAGTTTCCTAGCACAGGTGACCTCCATTGCTGGAGACGAACCTGTATGTGTAAGGGTGCAGTGACCCTTATGCCCCTCATACCACTGCTCATACTCGGGACCCTCTTCAGGCCCTTTGTATAATTTGCAACCCGAACAGTACTTACAAAGTAACTCCGAATCAAGGACTTCCCCCGTTACCCAGGACATGACAACACCAACACCATACAATGCAGTGAAACCACGTTTGGACCAAGTACCGTCATAAGTGACGGTAACATCCAAAAGCTCACTGGGGCCGACATTGTACTCAGCACGTAAACGTGCCACAGCACCTAATTGATTTTGACGGACACTCTCACCCAGAACACAACAGATAAGCTGGGTGTGTTCTGAGTAAGAGTTGCCAGTCACTGGAGGGGGCAAATCTAGAGCTGCAGACAATGTGGCAAGTCCTGTCCTCCCCTTTCCCATCAACCTAGCTCCGAACACTGATTTGCAGTTCAAACCCTTAGCCTCACTGCTGTATGGATCAGTAATGTTATACTTCCAGCTACACCCATTACAGTCCAAAGACAACATTGTGACTAACCCTCTTCGGTCATCTACACCTTCAGAAAGACTAACCCTTGAATTGCAGGTTGGACATCTCACAAAGTCAGCAATGTGGGACAAGGTACTAATGCTGACAATGCGATTGCCTGTACCCATACAATCTTCATCGAGTAGCTTGGCTTTACCAGCCCCACTAGCAACCTTTTTCAATTTACGTTGACTAGCAGTCTGAGAGTGCATGGTAACAGGAACAGATTCCACAGAGGTTGAAACAGATTCCACAGCAGTCTGCCTCAAAATTGGAGCAGATTCCCTACGAATGTGCCCCAGTCTTGATGCAGACTCCCCAACAATCTGCCCCAAGATAGAAGCAGACTCTCCAGCAATCTGCCCCACTCTTGAAGCAGATTCACCAGCAGCAATCTGTCCCAAGGTTGAAGCAGACTCCCCAGCAATCTGCCTCATGCTTGACACAGGCTCCCCAGCAGCCTGCCCCAAACCAACAAGTTCAGCGCTCGCATGCAAAAGGCCAGCCTCAACAACAGACTGACCTGTTCTAGCTGGTATTCGGGGAGGACCTACCACGGACTCGCTACTAGTCCGAACCGGAGGGTTTGACAGTGAAGAAGAGCCAGCATCACTCGTGTCTTCAGCTTCTATTCTCATCTTCTTCACAAATCGTACCCCAGGGAAGACTTTGGGTCTCTTCTTCTGACGACAACTGGGACGCTGCATGATAATAGCTTTAGAATCGCACTAGAATCACACAGAGGTTCGATCAAGTTGAGAACTGAGAAAGAACAACGTGGCGTGCGCAGGAGCAGACCTATATACCCCCCTTTGCGCAGAGAGCAAGGAAATGACGGAATAGCACTGAGCGATATTTTAGCCAAGTTTCAAGTCTTGGCCATGAATGGTTATTATGTTATGAACGATCCAACTTATTTCTTTGTGTAAGTTTAGCTGCAACAGCACGGCATGCGTTTATTCAGCGTTTATTCAGGCTTCTTCTTGTTCATCGCGCAGAGTTGTGCAATGAAATGGGAGGATAAAAAGTATCATAACTCAAGAATAGTTGACAATAAAATGTTGAAACTTGAAATGCAGCTAGTTTAATAGTGAAGGTATAGAATGATGGGGGGGAAAGAAGGAAAAAAAGGGAAAAATACTCTACTCCCCCCTTAGTTGACTTTTGCCACAGACACTGATTTCACCTCAAACTCCACTCAAAATCTCTTTCGATTTCGATTACATTGTGTCAAACAATTATATCAAATGTTTAAGTATTGACAAAGTTATTGTTGATAAATAAGGATATTTTTGTGGTCAATTTATGAGGACCTTATTATGGGTTGGCATAACTTTTGTATAGTAATATATTATTCCTAGTTTCTTAGAAGCAAAAGAAAGCATATGGATAGATCTATCTTTTGAGCCATATATGGAGTCCATAACATGAAATATGGAGAAGGTATTGGACTCCAATGAGAGGGTTAACCCTCTCACTGTCGGCATTGTGGAGAATTATTTTAAATTTAACAGAGCCACATTAAAAAATTAATATCAAATCAGATATTTAGCTGAACCATTTACCATTTGGTCATGTGATAGCATGATTGTTTTAGAAGTTGTAGTCAAAAGGTGTGACCACAAACTGACCACATACTATGAATATAATTATGCAAACAATGGTCATGATTAGGAGTGCCATAACTTCTCCATATTTCATGTTATGGACTCGATATATAGCTCATAAGATAGCTCTATCCTTATCCTTTCTTCTGCTTCTAAGAATGTAGAATATACATTACTATACAAAAGTTATGCCCACCCATAATAAGGTCTTCATAAATAGACCACAAAAATTTCCTTATTTATCAACAAGAACTTTGTCAATACAACATTCAGTAAACATTTGATATAATTGTTTGACATAATGTAATCGAAAGACATTTTGGGTGGAGTTTGAGTTGAAATCAGTGTCTGTGGCAAAAGTCAACCAAGTTGTGGAAAGCATGGAAACAATTCCGATCCTCCATAATCCAAAGGTGAACATTGCAGTATTTGCATTGCACACGACTATCTCTGAGGTAGGAATGGATGCCTTCACATTCTTCGTCACTTGATTCATCACCAGAAATGTCCCAAGCTGCCCTAGTCACTTGGGAAATAATTTCAGCTATTGACAGTCTCGTTGATATCGTCCGACTGAAAATCGTTCGTGTTTTAAATATAATTTCATTAACTTTCCTCCGTCCAACCTCCGTATTTTTTTTTGTTTTAAATAGAGTATGAATTCAGCTATCTTTTGATATAAAAATTATTGCCTATTGACAAATGCTTATATTTTATTTTATTTTTCAAAGCCGTGGCACCGTATGGCGCCATTGACAGTGAGAGGGTTAAGGGGGAACTGTACGTCAGCACCACCAAAGTAGTATAAATCGCCATAACTTTTTTCTATAATCTGTGTCTATGCAGATTTTAAAAAAATCCAGTGTGTTCCTTATGCTTTGTGCTTTCTAATGATAAAATATTATGTTGTATATATGTCTCTGCAGACATATTTTCTTGGAAGATACATCAAGATCCCTAAAAAAGTTGACCTAACTTGCAGAAAAGTTCATAACTGCCCTAATTATCAAGATCAAAGTCCCAGATTTGGTGAGGAGGCTCTAATCTGTGCAACCATGAACAGATTATCAATAAACGTCTTGGTTTTTGAGTGGCAGGCCACCCTTTTGCAACCGGAAAACCCCAAACCTCACCACTTCAAATCACCATAACTTGCCAACACTTATAATTTTGTGCGTTGCACAGATAATTAGAAGAGCTATTATTTTTTTGTGAAGTGTAGGAAAGTTATGAGCTTTACGGCGGAAAAAAACAAGAAAAATGAGAAAAATATAGTCCAAGTTAGGGCAATGAAATGTTTAGGAACATCATGCAAGATGTGTTCTCTTTGTAGTTTCTTGATCTGACAAAAACCAACATAATTTCGAAATGAAGCCTCTCAAACTTTGCAAATGGCTAGAGGAATAATATATACAAGAACAGTTTGAAAGAAGAAGAAAAAAAGAGGGGGGGGGGGGTCAATTGAAGGTCAAATTTTACTAGTTTTTGACGTACAGTCCCCACTGCCAGATATTTTCCCCAAAATGCAGTCGATTTTGCCGAATTAATTTAGGCCAATTTTGATACTTCTACTTAAAAATGTCCATGGAAGAGAGAAAAGTCAATTGTTATCAAGTAAGTGAACTTTTGTTGTCAGTAAACATACAAAGCTACAAAAACATGTTGTTGTTGAATTTTTTTTCATCACTGGGGACCAGCGGGGGTCTTTTAGAGTGTCAACAAGGCAAAAATGTCCACAAAATTGTATCCTAAAAATAGAAAAGTAACACTTGCAATGAACTGTGCTTCCAGTATGTTATGACCCTGTAGGTAGAGAGTGCCAGGGGAAAAATCGGCCCTTTTGAACTGTTTTTGGAGGCCTGTGGCCCTTTTAGGCCCAACCCCTTTTTCTAGAGAATTCACGTTTTTCATAATTCCAAAGAAAATAACATGTCTGCCACATAGCCTATTGTATGCCTAGTGAACACAGTTACATGCTGGATCCCACTGACAAGTCAAAATGCCATAGCCTCCAGCACCCCCCCCCCCCCCCCCCCCCCCAAAGCAAAATATGAATTATGAATATGAATTAGGGCCTTGCCCCCAGAACTGTCTAGTTGCTTGTTCTCAATTTGTAGTCCATTTGTGTATGGTAGTGGACATAGCACTTTCCTGGATGAACATGTGGATGGTCAGCACAGGTCACACACACCCCAGCACAGGTTACACCCCCCCCCCCCCAGCACGTTTCATGTCTCTCTGCTGGCCTATTTCTACAGACTTTGCAATCAGTCTTTGTTCTTGAAAGTTCTATGACATGAAATGTATTGTTCCGTCTCTCCAAAGAGGCATCAGTATCATCAGCACTGCCTACATCATGTATATACACTGTCATTGTCATCGACACTCATTGGGCCTGGGCCAAATTTTCAAAACTAAGCCATCATCCAGCTCATCATCTCCGATTCTGAGCCATCATATTCATTTGCACCATCACTTTGTTTATCATTATTATAACTATCACCTTCGTCATCACTTTCCAAATTGGCTGTCTTGCCTCCTCTGCCGTGTACTTCTTCCTGCGGTTCGCCATTTTTAAAAGTCCCGGTCAATTCCAGCCCAACTCGCCAATGAACAGGCCCGAAACCTATGCAGAATTGACTTATATAACCTGCACGCTACTGAAGATTGCCGCAGAGGTTGCTATGGTGTAGTTCGATCTGGCGAGAAGTTGAAAAACCGATGCCTGGCATTGGCACGCAACTTAAAATTACTATTGGGAACAGTGTCAGCAGAGAAACACTGCCATGAGGCAAGTTATAGCTACACACTCTGGAAAATGTTACCTCTACACCCCAGCAGGGAGGTAGGCACAACTGGATACTTGTATTTGTGACAAAGTGCTTATCAGAGTGGAAAAGAAGTGTAGAACTTGTTCCGTGAAAATTACTCGGCTTTTGATTATAATTTTTGATTATCATTTTGTTCATGCAGAATAATATGCTGACTGACAAATTACTCTCTGCTGAAGAATCAGTTACTAAGGCATACAATAGAAATAATATTTACACCGTCCAAATAAGTATATTCTTATTATCCACCACCGCCTCCTGTTGCTGCTGAAGCCGCGTTATTGATGAGGGACAACACCACGAAGCCAATCACTAAGTACATCCACTGTGAGTGAAGGAGGAGAGAATGAGAAGACAAGGAAAGCAGAAAGAAGAAGTGAAGGAATGTAGGAAAGGAAGGAGGGGTACAAAGGAGCAAAAATGAGAATGAGTGGGTAACATAGTAGAGGAAGGAACAGATAAAGGAAAATGGAAGAGAGAAAGAATGAGAAAAGAAATGGAAAGATAAATCAAGGGGAAAAGGGAATAAGTGGGAAGATATTTTTAGAGGAGAAAGGAGATGGAAGGAATTGAGGAGAGAAAAAAAGTAATTAAAGAGAAAAGAAATGTTGTGTGTGTTGGAATAGGACAAAAACGTATTATTAGTCCACGGGGGGGGGGGGGGGGGGACGGGACAGATGACAAAGAAAAGTGAAAAGTTTTGGGTCCATTTGAGAGGAGTTTGAGCCTTAAAAAGTTATAAACTTTGGATGCCATTTCAAAATAGGGGTCAAACTAATATGCTATTGCACTCCCCAACACATACTTATGTCATGCGCACAGCAATACCAAGTTTTCTATCAACTTCCCGGTGAAGGCTCACTTTTTCACCAATGGGGGTGCAGAGAGATCCAGGGCACACTCTTATTTCACTGAGCATGCCCTTAGTTCAGATAGTGGCAGGAATTAAGCAAGGCCTTAGCTTTGGGATGTTTCTTCAGTTATAGTTGACTCGACTATTGAGCAGTGTAGCTTGTTAGCAGTTTTGATAGCGAAACAACCAGCAGTAATAGTCAACTCGAAGGCGTGACTTACTTCTCTATTTGAGGGCAGGAAGAGAGCGAGGGAGTTTTCCTAGTCTGGTGTAGCTGACCCTTCACTTTCCATATTTTGATGGTTGGCAAAGGAAAGGGTCTTGTATGTCGATTAATATTACATTTTAGTCGTTTAATATGAGTTACCAAGCTCCATTTAGAAATGTTTTCGACCATGTGAAAAACATGTAAAAAACATCGCCCAATATTTCTGTGGTTGCTTGCAGACAGTGCGAAACATTAAATTCCAGCTGCACAAGTTGTGTATGCAAGAGACATCTGACCTTTCCCCCTTCCCCGTACCAAATCTAAGGAAGGTGTAAAAAGTCACCTCACCCAGACTACCAGCCCAAACATGCCTACTCTGCAAGCATTTTATATAATTGTCCCATGTAGCAGCTCACTCACATATTTCTGTAAGAAAGATCGGTTGTCCTTTCCTTCTTGATCCGTCGTTTCTTTCTCTATCTTCTGAAAGTAGCCTTGAGTGTCTGGTCTAAAGTAATAATTTAGGAAACATAGAATAATGGGAACCACAACTTTCCATATCACTGAGGCAGCATTGTAAATATATTATAGCATTGTGAAACAGGTCAACAGGGGGGGAATCAGGCATAATTTTGGGGGAGTTATTTTTCTTTCTTCTTTCTACTATTTTTTTAATATGTGTGTGTGTGTGGGGGGGGGGGGGGGGGGGGGGAAGAAGCTGTCTCCATGTGTCTACCCTCCATGTTGTCTTTACTACAATACTAAAAATCAACCATCTACAGGGAGTGGTCTAAGCAACATTGCACCAGCACGATTCTTATCAAACTTTGTAAAATAATTGGTGGATAATTTCAACAATGACGACAAGAACAACAAAATAATACATTATATATATATACCCTTTAACCCCTGACTTCATTGTCTATTTGTTTAGTTGTTTGTTTTCTACAATTATGTTTTTACCTATAATTCTGTCACCCCAAACAAAGATAAACTATGTTTAAAAAAATTAAAAAATCAGCTCAAGTGAGCAAAGTTGCATTGAGCTATGCATAAATAATAATTTATTTATTATTATTATAATTTTTTTAAGCATCCACGAGTGTCCCTTCCTCAAGGCAGAGCCATCCTGAGTGGTGGCCACATATATAGGAACTGGTGCTTTTGCAGCCTAGCTCAGTAGAAGAGTTTCCAGATTGCCTGAAAGAGTCAGCCCAAGTCAGCAAATGAGATCATCTGTAACAACAAAAATAGACCTGCACCCTACAAACTGAAAGTATAGTTTTGTGACTATTACACAATGAGAGCAGGTGACTGCTTGTGCATGTTAAATAAACTTTTAAAAACGGGCATTCTATGGTTCATTATTTTGTGTAACGATGCATGAAATTGAGCATTACTTCGAACCTCGACAGTGTGTTGCATTCCTTAGCATGTGTAATCAATAAAGTAAACTGTGTAAGATACAACTTTAGCCTTCTGCTATATATATGTATTTTTCTCCAAGAATACTTGGCAGGCTTCGAGCAGCAAAAGTTCTTTCCCAGGCTTACAGTGTACACCATAGTGTCCTTATTATTGAAAAAGAATTAAAATTAAAAAAAAAAGGGGGAGGATTTTTTCCCAGTGTCGTAAAAAAGGGAGGAAAAACAAAATAAATTAAGGTCATTATTATTCTTTTGCCTGGATTCTTTTGCCTGGAAACTTACGAAGGAGCAGTCATTCCATTGTTCAGGGACACCGAGGTGTCGAACTCATCTGGCAGCTCCACCTACACATGTGTAGAATGAGGTATGCAAGTTTGACCACAAAATCTTTTAAATTAGCATGAGCATGCTTTACCTCATCAGCATCATCACAGTCCAACTCCGTGGCAACCAGAGGAATAGAGAGGGTCAAACCAATCACATTTCCTAAAATAATACAGTCTATTTGTTTGCATTACTACATCATGTTCGCTCAGATATCCCACACCTACTCATAGTATTACTAAATTATATATATCCCATAAGAAATGTATTGTGATATCAACAATCCCCCCCCCATTCCAGCAGAATTCCTTTTTATTACTCGATTATTTGCTCATTTTAGTAACGGGTAGTTCTGAACAAAATTATTTAGCAACAGCTCAGCTGAGCTGGGATTATTTGCTATTTTTAGTAATGGGTATGTGCTCCTGATCATGATTATTTGCAAATTTTTTGGTAACATATATACTTCTGAACTGGGTTATTTGCTATTTTTAGTGGCAGGTATGGAGTTTCACTAGTGGGCACATTACATCAAGGCTGCACAACTGAACACTTGGAAGGCATGAGAGAGAATGTGGTGATTTTATCATTTTTTATTTTTAGTTGTGTTTTTTAAATAAGGGGCTTCATAGAGAAGCATGGAATATTCATAAAAAGTAAGTGCTAATTTAGTCAAAGCACCTACTTTCTATCCTTTCACTCACTTAGCTACAGTATATATACTGGAGCTAATTAGAGGGAGGGATGTTCACATATACACAATACACTGTATTGCTCAGTCTAAGAAAGAGAGAAGGGAAGGGTCACCTGTTGCGGTTTAGATCAATTTGTCTTCTTTTGACAGGTCAATCTAGTATGTCTGTTGTTTTTCAAGTGGCTTTTTGTCCGTTTAAAAAATATTTTAAAATTGGTCAAAAAAGAAACCAAACAAGAATTTACCAATGTAGACCACGAAAATTATACATATATATAATCATGTTATATTTGGTGTTCATTCTACATTGGATTCTCGTTTTCTTACTTTTTTTATCAGTCATTCCATTATTTTTTATTTATTTTTTAATCAAGCAGCCACCTATATATAGTCAGGAAAACTCCAAAAATAACGAATCATAGGTGTTATTCTTTGCCATGTTAATTACTATAGCAAACACACATGCTTATGAATTCACACATACACATGGCCACATGCATCATAAGTAGTTACCGGGGGTTGTTGAAGATCTATGCCGTTAATT
Source organism: Cladorhizidae sp. MBARI D1340-BT2 (assembly GCA_028752905.1). Lineage (NCBI taxonomy): Eukaryota > Metazoa > Porifera > Demospongiae > Poecilosclerida > Cladorhizidae > Cladorhizidae sp. MBARI D1340-BT2. The sequence goes on from JAQNBH010000003.1 coordinate 11,663,713, forward strand.
GTAACAAGCTTCTGAGGATAGCAACTCATCACTTCTTTGTAGCGAAACCGTGCAGCTGCTTGCTGGCTCACCTTAGCTCGACTCACCTTTGCACTTACATTTTGACGATCTTTCAACGATTTTTGGGTGTCTTACAAAATCGAGATTCATTGCAAAGCATTCGACATTTTGGAGTCTTTCAGTAGTAAAATTATAAGGATTGGACCTATTGCATGCAAGTAATATGTGTGGGGGATATATGGATACAGGATGCTTGTGTGATATTTATAAGGAGATATTTGCAGATAGTGACAAATGGAAGAATTTGTGCGGAAATAGTTTGGAAGCAACATGTGCTCTGCTGGTCTTCAATTAGTCCTTTCACATTAATATTTGCTGATTGGATTCCAACTATGAATATGAAATCACTCAGAAATATTCTGTATGTATCTGTATGGCAATATATACATGAGGTGAAATAATAATAATAATTATTATTATTTGTAATAATAGTAATAATAGTAATAATAGTAATAATAATAATAATAATAATAATAATAATAATAATAATAATAATAATAATAATAATAATAATAATAATAATAATAATAATAATAATAATAATAATAATAATAATAATAATAATAATAATAACAACAATAATATTAATAATAATAACAACAACAACAAATAACAGCAGGTCAGCAACAAAAGCATAATAATAATAATAATATGTAAACTTGTATTTGAGAGTAACTGTGAATGTGGACCTACTCTACGAAAACTATACCTTGACCATCTCCAATGACAGTGATGAGATCAGAGAGTCTTGCATTTACTAGAGCACACTGCAGTTGAGAAGGTATAAATAAGTATGGAGGTCTATAAATACTTATAACTCAGAGCACACTTGGTCACTACAGCACACTGCAGGTGAGAAGGTATATACAAGTATATATTGATATATGAACCCACTGGTCACTAGAACACTGCAATTAAGAAGTTAATATAAGATAAGTATTGATCTCTCATAACTCGGGTAGACCCCGACTAAGTTGGTATATAGAGACCATTCAAGGAAAGTTTTGAGCCTTCCCTTACCAAAAAAACATTGGGTTTATTTTTCTTTTGGGGGAATGAAGAAAGTAAATCTGTTTAACCTATCTGCATTTTGGACAATAGCACACAAATAACGCAAAATGGCGGCATAACTAACAAACTGTGCTGCCATGTTAGAGCTCACATAATGTAAGCAGCTTGCTAGCGAGGCAGCCTTCGAACCCTTACTATTAAAAAAAAATTAAATATATTAAAAAAAACATACCACTTTGTGACATGGAGAGGGAAGCACCGTCGTTGACTGGTTTGACAAAAAAAAGAAGAGTATCCAAGGTTCCTAGACTCTACTTTATGGGGAATCCAGCTATTGAGTACAGCTAACAGATCATGCTTACTAGCCAACTAGTATGCCTTCTAGCTGGTGTTGCAGCTAGCAAATAATAAAAATATATCTACTGCATTGCTTCTTTGTGAGGCAACGCCTGGTATGTGGCTCTTATACATGTATAAATTGTATTCACTCGAATAGCTACCATAGGTTGTGACTACACAGCCACACAAGTGCTGCGGATATAATGCTTGCACAGAGCAAAAAATAAATAGAAGGTAGCCTTATGCCTCTGACCTGCGGAATCAAAGGACACTCGGTTCAGCAGATTAGAGGGAAAAGGCTGACAAGAGTACCAACTGCACGCTACCAATTACTATAATCAACTAGGTGTGCTACAGTGAAGTCTGATATCACCTTACCATAGTTACATACGCCGCATGTTCTCTCTATATATTTTTGCGGTTGGGCATGCTTGTGCGAAATTTCAGGATTTATACACTAACAGTTAATTTTTGACAATTAATTTAGTGACGATCATTTAGTTTTGCGCCATGTGGTGCTTACGTTGGCTAGAGGATTAAAATATTGCATTAACCTTAAGGGGGCATTAACCTTAAGGGGGCATTAACCTTAAGGGGGGAAGAGTGTTGAAAAAGTATATTTTTTGGCCTCAAAAGTGTTTATAATGTGTCTGCAGGTTGAGTTTCAAGTTCCAGAGCAAGTGAATACTTCTATCAGAAGATATAGCCATTTTTATACAGTGCATTATTCATTTCATTTCACTTCACATTCTAAAGAGGTTCTCTCCCAGTCTAACCCATCTACAGTCAGGCCGGCGATGATAATCGACAACTCCAAATACCTTTTTTTGTATACCAAAATGTAGACAATTTCATGCAGTACGTTACCAGTCATTTGCGCAATGAATTGACTGGGGGTGGAGGGGGGATTTCACCACCGGAAAGCCGATCATTTTTTTTTTAGATCACGTGTTTTTTTTAAACATCAGTTCCCCAAAATTGCTTGAAAGTATCACACTGTAGCATAGTTCTCCCCAGAGCATTTAAGGGTAGCGGTGAGCTATCCCTTTGAAACTTTAACCGTCTCACCGCCGTATCCGCCATATGGCGGAGTTGTAAATGACCGCGACAAAAACAAATATATAAAATCGTTAGTTTTAGCTACGCATGTGCTAAATATACCTGGGGATGTCCCTTGCTTTGCTAGAGCTGGAATTAAAATAGCTGAGGTATAGTGCCTAGGTAACCAAGGTATTCGTGACGTCAAACTCAGCTGATCGATTAAAAAATGGCTTCTAGACTAAATTGGACGATGTTTTGGCAATGCTGGATGACGACGAATTCGGTCTGTCTGAGGTTGAAAGCAGTGATGAGGAAGGAGAAGGGCCTACCACGGAGAACAGGACTAGAGATCCTGAAGAGCTAGCAACTCTGAATGACATCGTAGATTCAGAACCTTTTTTTGCCAGTCCAAGATAGTAGCGCTGATTTGCGTAGGGATCCAGGTCTTGAGACTGACGATGGTGAAGAACAGGAACAAGATGTCCCAGGAAAATAAATAGCCATACATGTAAGATCCTTTAGCATTACTGCTTTTTTTCTGACTTTTATAAAAAATAGCATTTACCTGGGTACTTCGCGGGTACTAGCTATCCATCTATATAGCTATAATAATATAAAGCTAGTAGGTAGTTAGTTAGCTATGGTTTCTAATTATCTGCCCTAGTAAAATATGACACTGTCATTTTATTATATTTACATCATGATGTAATCTCTGTCCATATTCTGCCTAAAAATACAATCAAAACAAACAATCAAATGTTATAATGATATTCATCGCATGTGGTCAGTTGCTAGGCAACCTACAGTTGACCCACAATGTTTGTCAACACCAATGCTATAACATCAACCATGGTTGCTAGGGACATTTGTGCACTCCTGGTTGAATATAAAATATTATGTAAAATAACGTCACTATTTTTTAAAAGTGCTGTGTAAATCCAGCGGTGGAAGGGTTAAGGATAGCGAGCGCTATGCTATATTAGTTGTTTTATTCATTTTTGTCAAATTGAAATGATATTTTTCTATGATGTAATACAATGACAAAATTAAAGTAACGTTTTGTAGGTGTGGTTAGTGGGAAAAAATTGCAGCGTGGCTATTTAGCTGCGCGCATGTCAGTCGCTGAAAAGATGACAAAGCGTGGACATTCAAGCTAAGTTGGCTGCAGCAGCTCTGGCAAGCACCGAAAGACCGGCATTAACCCGAAATGGAAGAGTTTCCGTGGCTATTGGAGTTGGAAGATGGCGAAGGTATGATGCGTGTTCTTTGTCCGAAACATAGTCGCCTGCCTAAGAGAGCTAGCGTTGGACGAGCGACCTGGGTAGACTTGCCATGCAAGACATTGACTAGGGAGAGCTTGGTCAAACATGCCAAAAGCGAGTCACATGTCACGGGAGTCAAGATGGAGGCTGATCTGGGCTGCTCTAAAAGAGATGGTAGCATAGCAATGGCTCTCCAAGGAGTAGTTTCAGCTAAGAGAAAGGCCTTTGTTGGAGCGCTGAAATGTGTGTACTTCCTGAATCACAGGGAGATAGCACATACTACTAACTTTGGGCCTCTCATGGAGCTAGGTAAGTCATTGGGAGCATCTTACCTTACAGACCTGAACCTGGGTGGAAATGCACACTACACATCAGAGCGTTTCATGCAGGAGATTGTGCAGTGTCTAGGAGAAACTGTAGTTGAGCCCATCACTTCTAACCTTTCTAAGTCTCCTTTTTTTGCTCTGTGTGTGGATGAAACCACTGATGTTTCTGTCACCAAGGAACTTATAGTATACGGTCGTTACATCATAGAAGGTCAAGTGGAGACAAGCTTCCTTCGTGTACTGGAACTAAAAAATGGTACTGCCGCTAATATAATTGACACATTAATTAAGCTCTGTAGTGACCTAGGATTAGATATGCATCGTTTTTGTGGCTTGGGTAGTGGTCATCAGTGATGTTGGGGAAAAGTGGTGGAGTCTCTAAGTTGCTAAAGGACAAGGTTCCTTTCCTTGTTTCGAATCACTGCATTGCACACCAATTAGCACTAGCTTGTGGGGGCAAGCAGCTAATGAGATTTCTTTTCTTAAGCGCACTGTTGACCAACTGTACTGGTTCTATAAGTATTCATCTGTTCGAACTGCAGGGCTCAAGGATATTCAGGAAGTTCTGAATGACCCTAGGCTTAATCTAATTCAGGCAAAAGATGTCCGTTGGTTATCACATGACCGGGCAGTCAGTCACCTTCGCAAGTGTTTCTCCTCAGTGATAGTTAGCTTGGAAAGGGAAGCTCAGGAGTGCAACAATGCTGAGGCTGCTGGGCTCGCTTCCTTTGTAAAGAAATATAACTTTGTGGCTGCTCTCTATGTTTTCAGATGTTCTTCCACCATTAGCTGCCTTATCACGTGGTTTTCAAAAACAAGATATTGATTTCACCATGGTAAAACCCTTAGTGGTGGGTCAGAGCTACTATCAATGCTCTTCTTCTGAGTCCTGGTGAATTCTTTCAAAGTCTTTCAGATCGGCTGGTTAGGGTTGGAAGAGTATGGAGTACAGCAGCCTAGTAATAGCATGGTGGATAATTTCAAGAGTAACATATACAATAAATACTTACAAACTCTCTCTGAGCACATAACCTATAGGTTTCCTGACATGGAACTGTTTGAGGGATTTGAGATCTTTAACCCCAGTGGTGTTCCAGATGAGCTTGTTCATCAACCATCATACGGCACAGAGCATTTGGATATTCTTATCTCTCACTATGGAAAAGAAGTAGTACAGCCTGAAGAAACCAAGTGTGAACTTATAGTTTTTAACAGTGTAGTGACTGCTAATAGAGCTTTGAAGCAAATGACAACCAGGCAGCTTATGAGGCATGTTATTGGGACTTCTGAGATGACTTCAATGTTCCCCAATCTAGCGAAGCTTGCAGCGATTGGTCTGATTATTCCAATGTCCTCTGTAGATTGTGAAAGAGGTTTTTCTACTCTAAATCAAGTCAAGACTGACACGAGGAATCGTCTCTCCAATAAAAGCCTCAATCACCTCTTAACCGATTGCACGCCGTATTCCTAGTACCCGCGGGCAAATTATTCATGAATTAACGAGGTATTTTACTTATTATTTTTATATCTTCCGTTCTGCAGGGACTCCACCCATGAAACTTGGGTCATATTAAGCCACATGATAGCTCTACTTCCTGTAAAAAAATCGAGCCTTCCTTACCAACTGGGCAGAACTAACCAGCATTATAAAACCTTGTCATCTTCTTGGGGGTTAATATTTTCATATTTTCACACTATTATACACACATTATAATGCCAACACAAGATGGAGCATCTATTTACAAACCCTCTACCAGCTGCAAAGCCAGTGGGTTGTTTTCCCCATCAAAATGCTAACACATAATAATAAAATAAAAAAATTATAAGAGAGTGAAAATGCTAACACATACTAGAATAAAACCATAATATAAAACACAATTATGTAAGGGAGTGTCTTGGGTAGAGCTCCGGTCTTGCTGTCACGGGTAGAGTAGAACTTGCTCAGTCTTGGGTATAGCTTGCTTGGTCTCCGGCATGATATTTCACCATGTTTTTATTCTACACAAACATGAGATACCAGGATAAGAATAACACTTGAATACTGGAGAGACGAGAGAAGTAGACGAAGGGACAGGGAACGAGAGAAGTAGACGAAGGAGCAGGGAACAAGAGAGAAGTAGACGAAGGAGCAGGGAACAAGAGAGAAGCACAGAAAGGAGCAGGGGGTGCATAAACATTACTGATAGTCCACCAAGGTATGGTATTACGAAAACAGTCACGGCCTGTTGATCCACCACACAAAGGAACCTTACAAAAACAACACTGGGACCTTGCCTCATGCCTGTAACCTTTACTAATGCAAACTACACAGCGCTTCTTTGCACAGCACTGTGGGAAATGACCTAGTTTTAAATTGAGGCGATCTAGCTGACTATTTGCCTGACTACAACGTTGACCTGCACGCTGCCGAGAAGAGAAAGAACCAATCAAAGATTTAGCTAGAACAATCCTAGCTTCTAGATAATTACCCTTCCTTACTGATATTGGAGCTCGGACAGAAGAAAACAAAATAAATGAATTCAATAAACAAGCTTCTATCAAATTTGTAACCAACAAACCATCAATAGAATTTACATGTACATAACGCATTAGCTCCAAAAACCGAGTCCTAGGCATTACTTTACGAACCAAAGATCCAGACAAATCCGAGTGATTAGTGGACCAGTACAATTCTAAGTATGGAAGTGTGGAAACTCCCATTATTATCAACATTCCTACAAAAGCTTTCATTTCCTCTATATTAGTATCTACCCATGGCCTGGAGAGACTAGCCATCCTAGAAACGTAACTGTTCGTCTCTGCTACTAGGAGTTCCCACACTTCAAGAGTAAAAAAAAGGTAAAATGCATCTAAAAATGTACTTGATGCACCAAGCAATGAAGAAGTTGGACCAGCTGTTGCTGTATAGTCCAATTTCAAAGGAGTTGGCTCCTTTATTTCCCACTTACCTGTGACCTCAGTTAGCCTAGAACCAGTGCCAGATGCTTGGGGAGAACCAGTGCCAGATGCTCGGACAGAACCAGTGCCAGATGCTCGCACACGCCTATAACCTCTGGCCCGCCTACTACCAGTACCTTTTGGAGGACCACTCGCAACACTTACGACTCCACTACCACTTGAGCTGCTTCCCCCTTGGCCAGTACTACCTCGCCCGCCTCTCCCTCGGCCAGTACTCCCTCGCCCGCCTCTCCCTCGCACAACTCTAGCACCAGTCGTGTTCCCACGCCCTGTAGAGACTTCAGGCAAGGCTTCCTCATCCTCCAATGTAACAAAAGGAGTCATAGATGCCTCATCTCCACTCTCATCATCTGATGCTGTAGGGAAAGTAGTGGGGAGGGTGGGAAAAACAAGATATATATATCTATCAAGTTTGTGGTCAACATTTGAAAATTCAAATCAACATCAACAACTCCAACCTACACTCTTAGCTATAACTTTTTTTCTATAACTATCCTGTCTGAATTTGGAATACCAACAGAATAAGCTAGTATTTGGCAATAGTACACTCTCAGTTGACTATGGTAAACAAAGGCTATGAAGCGCTAAGGTTAGAAGAAACTTACAATCGAGAAGTCCATCCAAGCGCGCCTCTTCTCTTAGAGCAACTGGATCCAGAGTGTTTCCTCGGTATGCATAGATGTCTTCACCTTCTTCCCCAAATGAATCTGACCCAGAATCGCCAGAATCGTCGGCTAAAAGTTGAGAAATAACGTCCTCACAGGAGAGCATCTTTGAGCAGTTAAAAAAAAAAAGCTCGACCAACAAAAATGGCGTTCAACCGCAGGATTTTTGTTGCACGATGCATCAACCGGAAATAATCATTTTTGTGACGTTCTCTAGTCTACTAGGCATGTGCAGAACCCAACCGGGGCTGTTAGCTCGTAACGGTTCATTTTATATATTTTTGTGTGGCGAAGGATGTAAGGTCTCGCGCCATATGGCGCTTACGGCGTTTAATCGGTTAATGATGTCCATTGAAGGACCAAGTCCCTCTGACTTCCCATATGAGCTTGTGTGCGATAGGTGGGCTTCCATGAGGAACAGGCGGATTGATGTAACCGAATGATAATCAATGACACTTACACAACTTTTTCCATGTAACTTCATAATATTTATTATTTAGGCTTGTTATTGTATACAGCAACACAATATTTCAAGGAAAGTTCACATCATTCATCATAATTTATCAGTCACACTCTAACGACATTGCCCCTATCCTTAACAAAAATCCTGGGGAGAACACTGACTGTAGAGTTATGGGGAAGAGAAAAGAGAAATATTTTAACAAGAAACGGGCCGTATGCAAGAAGAGTGAGAAGGACAAGAAGAAGAAAGCCCTGCAGGTGGCTGTTGTTGAGCCTGGTATAGCAGCCGCGTCAGGCAAGTCTAATGTTCTATCTCCATACTAAAAAGTTATTTGCTGTTTCCTTCACCTTATTAGTGGGTCTCTCGGATCCTGAAGGTGAGGGTAGCGCCTTCAGTGAACCTTCACTTACCTTGCAATCAATTGAAAATGTCTGAAGAGAGGTCAGTTCCAGTTCCAGTGGTAACCCTGACCAGGAAGAAGTTGGCTCACTAGGATTGTTCAGCTTCTTCTGTGGGTGTTTCTACTGGATCTACTGGCTCTACCTCTATGGACTCTAGGGTGTTGCGGGAGAACTGGGTAAGGGAATCGTTTAATAAACTTAGATAAGCTTAGAGAGGTCATAGAAAGGATGTATTCAATGTGGTAGCCGAGTTTCCTTACAATTGAAAGAAATTTTTCCCCCGTAGGGCAGGCATGGTGTTGCATATTTGTTCAAATTCTGGTAATATATACTCAAGACACCTCAAACCCTGCATCTGTAGATGCCCATTCGTTGAACATCTTAGTTGCTAGAATTAGTCATTCTGGTCTGGAAAACATCACCGCAGTTATGGATATGTTGCCCCTCTTAGTTCCACCAGTTTTTTAATATATACATGTACTAAGGCAATAGGGAGTGACGCAAATGCAGTAACACAGAGCATTATGTTGGATGCCGCTCATAAGGTACATGATTTTTATGGGGTTGGGCATTGAAGACATTATCGATGTTAGTGTTGACTGTTGACTGGACGTGGCATAGACAGGGCCACAAATCAAATTATGGCTTGGTTGCTGTGCTATCTTGGGACACTGGAGAAATTTTAGATTATTATTTTATGGCTAAGTTCTGTCAAGCTTGCATGCGAAGACCTGAAGATGAGACGGAGGCAAGTTACAAAGAATGGTTTGAGGGTCACAGGGTAAGTTGTGAAGCCAATTTTGAACGCTATTCCGGTTCCATGGAAGTTGCAGGAACAGAAAAACTTTTTGAGCGTTCAGTGGAGAGACTGAAGCTTAGATATATCACACATAATTAGTGATGGGGATACAAATGCACATAAATGGTTGTTGGATGTCAAGCCTCATGGTCCTAGTGTTGAAATAGAGAAGGTAAAGTGTATAAATAACGTTAGCAAGTACTTTCTAAAGCGTTTTGAGACATGCATTAAAAAAGGTGCTGTTGATGACGATGGCAAGCGTGTAACTCTGGGTGGTGCTAGGGGGATTAGTCACGTGTCTATAGTTAAAATGCAAACCTACTGTGGGGGAGCAATTAGAATAACAAGGACAACCTAGAGGGGATGATTTGTGATATGAAAGCGATTTTTTTAATCACTCAATCAACTGCGGAACACCCCCAACGAGTAAGGTGAGGTACCACACTAGTACCCACCCATAAGCCTATGATTCCTCCGGACAAGGCTAGTTACATGAAGGAGATTTTAATGTCCGAGGATCTTTTGGCAAGTGTTTAGGCGACTACACATAGAATCAAAATGAGCTGTAGTGTAAGATGGTGGGACAAGTGTCAGGCTTGCCATCGATTTAGGTGTGGCAAACTTCAATGTTTGGCTTTGGTAAGATTAGGTCTAAACTAGGTATATCTAGGAGTCGAGCTAACATGTCCTTTGAGTGTTCTGATGCGTCTACGAAGGACAAGCAGGAGAGGAAGGCTACTGAAGACGCGAGGCAGAGAAGGACGGTAACAGCGATGCTGAAGACCCGGCAGAAGGCAGCGGATGTTTCAGGGAAGGCGGAGCATCGTAGGGTCCTGGCATGGGGCACCTGTAACATTATTTTATTTTGTTTATGTATATTTCGCTTTATATTGCAAGCTTGCAGGGATTACTGGAGGATGACTGAAGACACACGTGGAGGATGACGATGGATGGACCTGGGCATAGGAGCCCGGCAAATGATAATGTATTTATGTTTGTTAATTCAATATGCTAATTCAATATTAGCAAAGCAACGTAACAAGTCTGATGTATCTTTAAAAATATACATATATAATTTGCTAGTTTTCAGGTTGTAGTTATCGAGGTTGGACACTGGCTATTGCTGAAAAATATAGGAAAGTGAAAATCAATTGTTTTGTCCGTCAACATTTTGTTTGTATGCACACACGAACGGACGTATTCTAGTGATGAAGGGACGTTTCTGGCAACTGGAACGTGGTTAGAAACTGCTTGGACTTGTATCTTGGAAGTGATTTTTCAAGAATGGTTCAATTGATAACTTCAATGCCTTTCATAATATCTTATATCATTTGAAAGCTCATTTTATATTCTACAACTTGATGTTAAGTTTTTGTTTGAGAGAATCTAAATGTAACATGATGTATATAATGCTATGTTTCAACAAAACAAAAAAAATTTCCAAGGTTTTAAAAAACATCAGTTTGTAGTATATATAGTCAATTGGGGTAAAAAAAGCCGTTTCCCTTAACTTTACTTTTTAAGAGCCAGAGTAAAGGATTTACTAAAAACACATGTGCCATCCTCTAGTACTTTACTATCAAATGATGACTACATAAATTAAAAAAATATATCCTATGTCCTATAATGAAATATAAATAAAAATATGGTGGCTTTTTTTTACCCCATGAAAGGGGTAAAAAAAAGCCGGTTCGGGGTAAAAAAAACCCACCCCTTTTAAAATATCCTAAACAGTAAAATCAAATGTAAATACTTCAATATTTTATCAATTGAATCTTTTTTCATTAAAATGTGTTCAAATACTACAATAAATAGTACAGTAATGGTTAACAGTTGGGTTTTATTGCATTTTCTTTAAGAAAAATACTTGAAAATGTTTATCACTTTTGCTTCACACTCGAACTTCAGCAGTGCCTTCCCTCGACTAACTGTTTCCACTACTGGCTGAACAGGGCCAGGGCCATACATGCAATGATCCACTGCTCTCCACATCTTCCTGCTTTGGCCAATCGTAGAAAATGTGTGTTGAGTCTGTGCTTCGCTCTTTTTTTTTGGTGATGGAAGGTAAATTCAGCTGATGTGGGATCAGCATCTTCGTCATCACTGAAAACTTTTGTTATGATGAAATAGTCCATGTACCATTGATAATCAATGACTAAAGTTGGTTTATTAATATTCAGTTACCACATTATATATATATATACTATTGTATCATTCTGTCCATCAGAATGATGCAATAGTCCATGTGTACCATTGACTAGGTGGTTTATTCATATTCAAATAATTCATATTACTCACAATTATGCTTTAACTCACAAATTAGCATGACTGGAGAAGAAAAAATGAAAATATAGTTTCGAAAAAAGACTAGAAAAAAATTGCCAAAAAAAAACACCTGGCTTTTTTTTACCCCGAGTGACCAAAAATATCTGGGGTAAAAAAAAGCCGGTCCAAAAATCCCTAAAATATCAAAAAAAAAGATTTTTTTTTGTGTCAATGAATAAACCATTTAGTAACTATTTTCTTTTGGCTAGCGTTCATAATTTACTAACTAGTTCGATTAATCTACCCAAAAGTTCAGGTGAGTCAGGAAAAAGTTAATTTCGGGTATTTTCTACATGTTTAGGTTCTTTATTTTGTCATGTCCTCCATGTCAATATTTTTATACAAAAACACACATTAATGAAAAGCCCATTAAAAGTACTTGATAGATCAAGGATCGTTTAAATTCTTAAAGCAGCTGTGTCTTCCCCAGACCCCTGGTCTTTTTTTACCCCAACTTACCCCCGGCTTTTTTTTACCCCAATTGACTATACTTGTTATGATCGACTAATAACGCCTCGCAACAGTCGATGCCGGAACATAGTTCACTTAACGACATACGGGCCGATTTTCACTTCCACTCGCAGAGCCTATAATCACCAAGCAAAAAAGTAGGGCCAAGCAAGAACGCACACCATACTGGCTATATTTTGATATATAAATCGGGAGCCCAGTATGAATGTGAGCAGAGAAATGGTACAGTAGACCTTCACTAATCCAAATAGCCTGGGGATCTGAGTAGTGAAATTTTCAGATTAGTTAAATGTATGAATATCATTATATTGAACTCTGAATTTGTTTATTTTTTCTGGGTTAAATACTGGGTGGTGGGAGTACAAGTTATTTTTAATCATTATGATCCCTTCCCATCCTCATTCTTTTAGCAGATCTCCGGAATCCCATCTCAGTCATCTTCCTTTTGCATCCTCGCAACTCGCTGCCCTTCTTCTTTATGTCTGAGATAGTGGAGACTCCAACTCCATACTGTTCAGATAGTAACTTGTACCTTTTCTTCCCGAGCTGGTCCAGGATCTCGACCTTCTCCTCGATGGTAAGGCTCTTGTGTGCTCTTTTCTTCTCCATATCATTGCAGCTGCATCGTACGACAGGCTCGTGGTAGGTTCAAAGTTCAATAATGGCACGCATTTTGAATTTTTTCCCTTCTTTCTTTCCTGCTACGTAATGCAGTTCGGATTAGCGAGGTTTTGGATTAACGGGGTCCGGATTAGCGAGGGTCTACTGTACTTTATATTAGACCACCCGTTTACACAGACTTGTCCCCCCCTATGAGGCTGTGAATAATTAATTAATATCTGTATTAAGGCCAGTTCACAATATGAAGGATGGCAATCCCTACCGCTGAATCCATTTCCGTTGCATGCGTTATGCAATCCGTTCCGCTGCAAGGTTCACATCACAATATTTGCATTGAATTTGTTGTCCCCCTGCGTTTGAACAACACAATGGATGGCAGTACTAGCAGTGAGGAAGAGTTGCATTTGATTTTGCTATTGGCTAGCAGGAGGAAGCGCAGAATGAGGAATTACGAACTGAAATATTTTTATAGCTGGTAATAGCTAGCTAGTTATAGTTATTATATACGTCACATTATCATCATACGTCATATATGTTGTTACGTCACGATGGATTGTATTAGTGTGTGAGATGCACGTGATTCGAATATATCTTGTCTCTTGATTCACAAGTTATCTCTGCCTCTTAATACCATAGCCACTTAAACACCAAGTTACCTGGATAGCTACTTCCTTCCAGGCACTTTCTTTGGCCCTAAGATATTTATAGCCTCTAGCTGAGACCTGCCAGTGGTTGGGAAACCACTTCAATAATTCTAGAGATATCATGGAAAGTGTGTAAAGTTGAACATGTGATATGTTTTAGGATTCTGATTGATCCGATGCAATGCAAGAGTTGAATCAAATCCTACTCACGAGTTTCATATCCATTCCCATCCATTAGACCCATCCGATGCATTTCTGGTTCACAATATCAGCATAACGGATCGGAAGGACGCAGCACACTCAACGGATTGACTTCGTATATTGTGACCTGGCCTTTATATGTTTTTATACAATATTTCAACCATAGATTTTCAACCATAGATAAGTGCCAATATTATAGTATCTCAACCATGGATTAATTTTCCATTTCCCTTCAATTTCAACCTGTTAGAGTTTCATCTGTATATCAAACTTTAATTAAAAAAATAACCCACTATAAATAATGTGAGGCAGTTTACATATATGCAATCAGTTATAATTATTGTATTAAACTCCGAAAAGTCAGCTCCATAAGCCCATAGATAGCTCAACGTCCCTCATCTTTCCTTCCTATTTTAGATTCACGATTCATAACACAATTCTTAAATTGTCCCTCCAATTCAATGGGCAAGTTAAAATATTAGATAGTTTTGAACGGGTCTGCCGTACATGATGAATCATGCGCCACCCAGTGATATTCGACGGGGCTCTAGTTAGCTCAGTGTGATTCCGTCTTCCGTCTCCCTCCCATGCATATTAAAATTCATTAGAGCTGACTTTGGGTTTTTTTTTATGATCACTTTTTCAGTCGGGGAATTTCATTTGTAACGAGGAAAAAACACATGAAAAAAGAACATGGAGGGTAAGGGTTGACATTACTCTATGAAATGTTCCTCTAATAGGTAAGATACAATCTAAACTTATACTCACAGCACTGATGAAGGTGGTGACGTAATCAGCAGGGGCCATCTCCGTCGCTCCCTTCTCACTCAAAAGATCGGTAAACTTGGACTTGGCCCGAATAAAATAAAAACCTCCATACTTTGCAGCCAAGCGGAAACTGGTAAGATTGGACACTGGGAGGGGCAACTGCTGAAAGGCTAAAGGTCCAGTTGACGTCTTGAGGCTCTTCAAATGAATTGTCCCTCTAATGAGAAATGATTAGAATGAAGTCAGTATAATGTACTAATGTACTGGAAAAGAAACATCAAACAGGTAAGGAATTATCAATCTTACCTTGTGTAAAACTCGTTGCCTGCAGTAGATTAATACACGCTCAAAAATATGAAAGCACACAATTAAGGAAGCTTACCTCTTCCTATGGAGTGCTGTATCTCCAGTGATAAAGATGTGTCATCATAATCCTCGGGTTCTAGAGTTTGACCTTTCACCCACACTTTGGACTCTTTCACCCACACTTTGGACTATCAGGGAAGAACAAAGGTTTCTGAGCTAATTTTCAAATAACACCACGTATATTTACCCCCGGTTTGGGAGGTCTCTTGGCGTAGTGTAGTTCCAAAATACTCAATAACAACAACAGAAGAAAGACCTTCACCACCATCTTTGTGCTTCACTGAGTGAGAGGAAAGGAAAGGGACGACTACGGCACATGTTTACTCGGTAAAGGGTTTTAGTACACACGAGAGCGTCGCACGTCATTTTTGGTTAGCGCAGGGATTATGAGTAAAATCTGGTGCAGGGTAGACTAAATAGTAAGAGCAAATAGTGACGCCATGGCCTGACCAATATTTAGGGTATTCTGTTGTTGGATTTTGCAAATGCAATTGCAGTGGAGACAGGCATCCCTGCCAACGAGGTTAATTTTTGCCACCCTGTAGTGTTAAAATAGGTTTAATACCTGACAGTGTGGTTGACCCACAATTTGTTAAACCACAAAGAACACATGGCATTGACAACAACATAGGTGACACGATCACCTCATCAGACGATCATTTGATCAGATGTTCAGTATTGCCAGTTGTCTGTTGAGCTGTAGCAAGCAGTAGTTTTGGTATCCATAAATTTCTGATAATACTTCACATCAATGTGGCTCAAACTTTAGGTTTTTTATCTCAAATATTTTTGTTTCAACAGTGGCCCTTTCTGCATTACAATGCAGTTAAAGATTTAGCCTACTGTCACACTTTTGTGATGAGTTTCAAGCAGAACAAGACGAGGAACTTAAAAGCAGACCCCAGCATTTGTAAATACTCATGTGCACCTTGTGACCTATAAACTGTTAGCTAATAAATATTTCATGTGTGCAAGGGTTATTCTAACTGGAAGGATGCTGTTCTGTCTTTTAAGAAACATGAAACTAGTAGTTGCCATCTAGAGTCAGTAGAAATAATACTGGCTTTGCCAACCTCTATATAATATATAAGCAAGCACATTGGTGTATACCTCTCAGCAGTTTTCATGAAGGATAGTGAGAAGATGTTGATGAACATTTTCTCTCGCATCAGGATATTAGCTAGACTTCGAAGTGATGGTGAATATGAAAATGATAGCAATTTTGTTCAGTTTCTCAAGTGTGATGGTGATGCAGTAACCATGAACTGGTTGCAGAAATATACCTCCCATGTGATTTGGAACGAAATTTTGTAGATTCTTGCTCTACATGTATTGTTAATACTCTCTCCAAAAGTCACCCGATAAAACAACTGATCGTGAGCAAGTCACTATTGTTATTCGAAGAGATGAAGACTTTGAAGTGTACTGTATGAGGAGTTCATTGGATTTATGAGGTTTATTCTATTGATGCTAAATGTGGCAAAAGTAATCAGAGGACTTCTTGGTAAGGCTGTGCCAATCAGTAAACTTTGTGGTCAATGCTATGATGGCTGCACGATGAGGGGGTCTAAAACAGGAATTGCTAAGAGGATATCAAAAGAGGAACAACATACTTTGTTTATGCACCGCTATGGGCATTCATTAAATCTCGCTGCTAATGACATGGTCCAAAAAAATTGAAAGTTATGAAAGACTCCATTGATACTACACATTAGATGAATATGATATCTCACTCTCCTTCACCTAGTTTAAAACTTCTTTGCCCCATTCGGTGGACTGTCCTTGCCGACTCTCTTTTAAGTAGTATGGAAAATTATCTCCATTGCTGAGTATATAGCTACTTGGAAAGAAAGCTTTAGAAATTACTAAAGATATGTATTCAAGATGTGAGAGCACAAATGATGATTTTCTCTTTGGTAGTGTCTTCGGTGAAATAGGACTGGATAATCTCGGCCAAACTTTGTAAAAATCCAGAAACTGAGGGCCAAGAAGCCGTTACTGGTTACTTGCACTCTTGAGAAGCTATGAGATTATGTCTTATGACCTACTTTGGTCTAAGGTCACAAGACTTGCTGAAGACTATGAAATTGAAGAACCTCAATTGCCTCTTCAGCACAAAACACCTAGAAGGTCAATTATGATGCCGAAGAATTTTCTCACACTGATGTAAAATCATACTCTTGTCAAGAATACTTTGAAGCCATTGATCTTGTTGCGAATTCAATAAACGATGGATTTGAACAGCCAGGATACAGAATCTACCGTAATTTGGAACAGCTTTTGTTAAAAATGCTGAAATGAAGTCATCACAGTGAAATTTAATTATTTTCTATCTTTTTACAGAGATTTCTTCCATCCTGACGTAGGTTCTTAGAGCTACCTTTAGACTGGAATTTCAGCAGGAAAAAGTATGGTGAAAAGAATCACAACATGAGGACAATTTCTGATATCAAGGCAATTCTTTACAGACATGACAGGTGCTAAGAAATTGTTGCTTTCTCAAAACTGTGTAAACTAAATCAATACTCCCACTCTGTGCTTCACTTAGTTTGTGTGTGTCACTGATGTGCATGGGGTAATTTTATCTTTCCAGTCTTGATGTACATGTACGCTGCCATGGCTATGCTCATATATCATGGCCTGACCAATCAAATTTTTCTTGCTCCGGGTCTGTGGTGGGTATGGTAAACTTTGAAGTAGACTGTGATAGACTTTGAGGTAGACTTTGAGGTGACTTTGAGGTAGACTTTGAGATAGATATAGAGACCAGAGAAGATCACATCATGGTATTTCTATTAGTGAGTCTACACTTTGTTCGGTATAATAATAGCATAGCCAGTTCCACGAAGTAGTCACATGACATTGAAAATTTAGATGACATGTATAACTTTTAGTGACAAATGGAATGAAAACATTTTACAAGCAAAATATTGTCCAAAAAATATTGAATATGTTTTTAGTTAGTCTGAAGCTTCTTTGAGGATGATCTTGGGTAAATCTATGGCAGACTTCATCAACATATATCCTCTTATGGCAATCACTCCATGAGACATATGATCTTCAGCCATGGTAGATCTTGAGTAAGTTTTAATCCTCGCAGCAATGACATTCAGTTTCAGTGCTTGTAAATGGAAATATACAGGCTATTGCTGTATAGCAGTGCATGAATATTGGGTAATGAATCACTGTCACATGATGCTAGTGCTAAGAGGAAAGTGTTTGGAGCAAGCATTACAGAATGACTGCCACAGAAACTTCAAGCTCATTATGCAAAGAACTGGGAAAGCAAGATCTCTTTCCAATGACAGGGATTCCGTGACCTCACTCTCACTTTCTACGCTGGAATTGTTATTATTGAAGATAAAGCAATTTTAAAGCATGACAGTGATCATCTTTCCTTCATTTGACTCAAAAGGGAGTAAGTAGGGCAATAGCAACTGTCCTTTGTAATGCTGTCTTGGAGATTCACTAGGAACATTGCCTCGATTTTGTTGTAAGCTTGTCTTCCTTGGCACAGATCCTGCAATACCTATCTGCTCTGGCAAAGTAAGAATATCTCCATACCAAAACTGAAAACAGTATTAACTTGTGGTAAATATGTTCTTAATATATAACTGTTGCTAACCATTGTCTAAGCCTCATAAAAATCTTGCTCATGTTTTTGCAGCTTTGATAAAATGCTTCTGACTTCATCAAGGACATTTTTTGTGATAATATGCACAGCTTGGTTTGGAAAGTAGTGAGTTAAACTTTCAGCCCTTATGCAGCCTTTACCTTAGTAGACCTGTCCCGGTTCCAGCTTCCATCATTAGAAACCAACTCTGGATAACCCTATGGTGAAAGTAACCAAGTCTCGTATATATCATGAAATAGTAAAGCAAGTATGTTGACCCACCTTGCCTTTCATAGACCAGAAGTTTAGAATAAGATGAACCAGGCATGAGAGCCATTGTGCCATTTTGGGATATGATTTAAAAACAAGTAAGCTTCATTTATAAGGCCAATAAGATTTCTCACTTCCTGGATGCTGCTTGAAGCACCAATGGAAAGGCTAACAAAATGAGAAAAACAGTGGGTAATTGAGAAATTTCTTTTTAACCTGCACACCTGTAACCTAAGATGATATCATAGCAGGGCTCCATCATTAGCCTGGCCTTTTTTGTTGGTTGTAAAGATACTGAGGGGATGAGAAACAGACTCTAGGACAAATTGTAGGATCATTTTCTCTCTCAATTATACATTCTCTTATCTGGCACATTTGAAGATATTGAATCTACAAATCTTAGTTATATAGCAATGATTTCTTGGTAATATGAGGATCAGCCACCTTATTAGCAATAACGATATTATTTTCTCTTGTTTATTATGTTAGGCAGTCTCCTACTTCGCAAGCATGAATGTGAATAATTTCATTCTGTATAATCTTGCTAGTATAATAAGAGATTGGTACCCTCCACCTGGCATCAAAAATGGATGTCCCCAACAAAACCATTCCCCTCCAGGCCCACCTCAAAGTACCTTCCCCCTCTCTCTTCCCCGCTACCCCAATCATCCCCCCATCAGTCCTCAGCAACTCACCTTATATCTTGATCCTGCCCTCCCTTTTCTGGGTCTACTTTTATATCTTCTTTCACCATATCTCCCTGCTTTTTCCCCCAGCTATCAACCTCTTCTAAAGAAATCACAAAGGATCTAAACCTTAACTTCAAAGTCCAAATCTCTCTCTTAAAACCGCTCCTCTTCTGTCTAATTCCACCTCCCACTTCACCACTGATCTCTTCAACTGTTTTCTTTCAATGCCACAGTCTCTTGTCTCTACTCTGTAATACTTAACCTCCTGACCTTGTTTATGTGAATGAGACTGGCACTCACCAGACATTCTTAATAGTGAGATTTCTTTACCTAATTTTCAGCTTAATCGCCTAGATAGAAATTGCCATGTGGTGGTGTTGCCATTTATGTACACTCTTGTTTACATGCTGTTCTTTGAACCTCCATAATAGCCGTGAACTCCTTCTTCTCTTAGTCAAGGTACAGGAATTTACTAGGAGATTTTTATAGACCTCCTTCTTCTTTAAATGTGATGTATCCCTCCTTTCAGACACTTGAAGCGCTCTTTCGCACAATGTGCTCTCTGGCCTGAACCTTACTGGAGACTTTAACGTCAATGTTGATGTGTCCTACTCATCTCTGCCTCTACCACTTCAACTTTCTGCACTCTCTGATTTATTCTCCCTCAAGCAATTTGTGTCCTCTCCCACACATATATCTCCTGGTTCATCTTCTATCATAGACCTTGTCTTTGTTCCATCCCATGTTCATGCTTCTTCTTCGGTTCTGCCACCTGTATCCTCATGAGTCCTCTGATCATAGTAGTATCTTAACTGAAATCACCCTTCCTTCTCCCCTCCCTATTAGAAAGTGTACCAAGCGTAAAATCTGGTGGTATCATCCCGCTGACTTTGACAGAGCTGCCTACCTACTTTCCCTCCTTTCCCTGGGATCAACTCCTTTTTGCAGACCTTGATTTCTCCTGACAAGCATTTAAAAATAAGTCATCAGCTTGTGTGTCCCCTCTAAATTTATCTCGCCCTCTTCTTGCCATATTTGGATTGATAATAGCCTTCCACCAACAAATTAAAAAAGTCACAATGTATATACTACTGTTTGGTAATAAACAACACACTTTTACACATATTCTTCTGTGGTGCTGGTCAGTCTGCAGAGGTCACTGGCTCATCTGTGAGCATAATAAAGTCAAGGGTAGACAGACTGACATCTAGGGAGGATCTAGGAATTCTTGGGGGGGGCCTCTTTTATTAAAATTTAAATAGAGATATATTATATCAAATACAGCATAGAAAAATGTTAAGACTAAATTACATTGAATAAACGAACAACAAATCCAAGTTATTATGATTGGTTATCACAATGACATATATAAAAATTGTGAATCTGAATCATGAAGTCCAAGGGTCAATAATTGAAAGGAAAAAAGGGGGAAAAAGAGATTGGAAGAGAAATGCTATTAATACATTATGTACATACTTATATGTACATACTTATAAAGCTATTCTCCTATTACATTTAAATCTATCAACAACATAATCAAGATCAACAGGAAAAGTATAATGAGTATGCATCAATGCTAATGCGGATAATCTGTCCTGCCCCATACTACTACGTAAGAAAGCTTTAAGATTTTTAAGGTACTATTGACCCTCTCATTCTCACATGATGTGACTGGAATAGTACATGCGATGCGCAGCAGTACGTAAAGGTTAGGAAAGTAATCCTTGTCACACTCTTTCAGAGCTGATTGAAGGGTGGATGGCCGCTTGTCAGCATCTTGACTCTGCCACTTTGCCCTCCACCTCCACACCTCAGTAGACACAAGTGCAGTACTTGGCAAGTCATCATTATATAAAGAAATCAAGTCCTCAAAAGATATATCATCCCGAGTAGTGATTATAGAAGGTATAAGATTGATTAAATTGGCTGCTACTGTTTGAGTCTTACCAAACCTATCATTCATTTGTTGAACTAAGTGGTCCAATAAAGGAAGCACAGCAGTTCTTCGGTAGTATTCTTCCACAGAACTATACTCAACATTATTTTTGTACGTTTGTTGAGCAGATACACGCTGGACTTCAGGAACCACACCAACATCATGAGCTATAACTTCAGCTTGCACATACCATGAATGTAACATTTCCTCACTTTGACGAACTGCACAAAGTTCATTCAGTACGTCTTTAATATCCATATAAGCTTTAACTATATCACTACTTTTCTTTTGTAATTATATACTTACAGGTTTTATAATAGACATAGAATTCATTGTTGCTATGAAAGATATTATAAAAGGAAAGGAAAGGTACATCTTGAGCAAGCCATTGGCTGCCACAATTGTTTTCGTATCCCAGTTCATATCCGGATTACGTTCTGCAATTGCTTCCATTGCAGGAAACATAAAAAATTTCATATGCCTTTGCTGATAAATTCATCTTGTTCTACAAAGATCCTTAACTTTAACAACGCTAGTTTCCATATAAAATCAAGAAATAGTTGCCGTTTAGCACTACAATGGAAGAAGTATGCTGTCTCAGTAACAGTAGAATTCATATTACGAATAGGAGGTTAACTACAAGCTTCAACAATACACAAATTAAGCACGTGACTATTACAGTGGATATATGTGACTAGGATTTTCTGCCAAAAGACGACCCTGCACACCCCTTGCACTAGACATATTGCTAGCACCATCATAGCCTTGCCCTTACAATCTTCAAAGTCTAAGTCAAACTCATTCAGTGCTTCTTTTATTGCACGAGCCAAAAACCTCTCCAGTTATCCTTTCTGTTCTTATGAACTCTAAGAATTCTTATCTTATATTACAATTACTATCTACAAATCTTAATACTACTGACACCTGCTCCTTACTGGATATATCAACGACTTCATCACTAAGAAAAGATAGCTTGTTTATTATACTATCTCTAATATGATCACCTATGCATTCAATGAGTTTATTTTGGGTAGTATAAGTTGAATTTTTTTAAGCATATTTCAAATGCTTGGCTAACGCAACATTTCCTGACCTCACAGAGTATTCAAGAAGTGCTAAAAACTTTCCTCTGTTGACCTCAGAAACAGCCATGCTACCATTTCTGTGACCTCGAATAGCTAACTGCTTGCCACAAAGAAGTATTGCATCAGCCATACACCTTATTATGTACCTATTTGTTGCTATTTTACTCTCATCTATATGCAGAAAACGATTCTTAATAGAAGACTCTGGACACACATGGGAAGATTTTAAAGCATCTGCCCGAGCTAAAGCCAGCTAATGGTACTGCATACAGTTGTGACTGGAAAATGTTTTAGTCTTCCTAGACACAGCATTAAATCCATTACATACAAAATGACCCAAACCCTTTGTAGCAAAGAGAACACATGGCAAAGAAAATATTCCATCTTCTACAAACCAAGGGTTTTCAGCCAAGTATTTATGTTGACAAGACCTATCACAGCCATCTAAATAACTACTTGGAAATGTAAATGAACTATCAGGCTTAAAATGATCCACTAAAAGTGAATACTTGAACTCTGGAGCCAAATTCAGGATATCTGTTTGGGGCATTGAGCGCAAGCCAATTATCGTTACACTTCTCAAAATTAATTGAATCATTTGACGAAGAAGCAGCAGAAAAAGTGGACAAGGAAGTGCAGGGCAGATGAGATGCGGAATGAGAGGGCAGGACAGAAGCAGAACATGAAGGCAGTAATAGCACCGACTCAGGAGGAGACACAGAGCCTGAGGGCTGGGTGGGAGACACACACAGAGAGGGCTGGTGGGAGACACAGATAGAGAGTTCTCTGTGACAGACACAGAGGGCTGGGTGAGAATCACAGACACAGAGGGCTGGGTGAGAATCACAGACACAGAGGGCTTGGAGGAGACACAATGGACTGAAGCAGGAGACCATGGAAGAGTGACAACAGGTACCACAGCTGGAGATGGAAAAGTGGTGTTCTTGTCGGTCCTTGTTTCCTATCATTAAATGTGGAAATTTCAAATTAACTCTACTAGCTAGCAGTAGTTGGCAATCTATTCAATAGCTCAATCACTGCTCAGTTTAGATCAACTTACTTAGCTTTAGGGGGGCCTGGGGTGGGTTTGAAAAAAGCCTTTAACTTTGACTGAGCCATGAGTAAGATATTTGGTGAGTGACAGGAGTCGACAGTAAATCTCGCTGGGGGGTAATGAACCAGGTGCTTGGAACGGGGTAAAGTTTAGTCTGGTGCAGCCACACCCCTACGTTTCCACCATTGGAGGTGTGGCTTCGCAGGTCAGCTACGTAGCTAAAAGAAAAAGAAAAAAGCAAGAAAAGCAAGAAAAAGCAAAAAGCATTGCAGGTTTGTTGTTTAGTTTTAGTTAGAGTTTGGGAAATTATAGAAAAGGGGGCCTCGAACGAGACCAGTCGATCCCTTCTGGATCCGCCCTAGGACTACTAGTGTTGGGTGTGGGGTTTAGTTCGGAACCCCACGCCCCCCCTCAATCCGGATCGCGTCGTATTTAGTTTTGGCGGGGCAATTACGAGACACAACACGCGCATGCTCAGTGCGTGCCACGGTTGCTGAGTTGGAATAAGGAGTTGAAGAAGGAGTTCGAGCCCAACACTCTAGCACTGAGATGTATAGCACGGCTACTGGAAAAAAGAGGTCGGAGTCTACTAACAGAAGCAGCTTAGCGATGGCGGCAGAGCCTAAAGGTTAGCTCCGTCATTATATAGCAATAAGCCGGCTACATAACTTTGTTGACTACAACTGTGATTCTTTCTGTGACCGACTTCTGACAAACAGGCCTAGCTATGGAGCCAAAGAAACCAGCTAAAGGCAAGAAACGTAATTACAGCACCATTGCTATGGAAACATCTGGCGTGGAGTAAGTGTGAATCTGTAAGTGTGTTAATAAGTTCATTTAACAATAGCAATGCATATTTGAGGCTTGGGGTATTCTATGGCTAAGAGTATTCTATGGATAGGGATAGGGTTGGAACATTCCAGTATCAAGTAAATCTGGGGGGTACCTATGAAAAGTTGTGGCAGAACTGGACAGCCCTCCCCAGAAGAGGGTTGGTTTCCTCGCCGACGATCGTAAATGCATGCCGAGTGTGAAACAAGATTTAGCCATAATCACTTAGCGCTCCAATGTGGTTTTGTGATGTATAGCTACTGACGACACTGTACATTAGAGTTTACTGTTATTAAACAGATTGCTAAATCCCATTAAATAATGTGTAATAGTAAGGCCAACTTTTATATGCTTATTTCTGCAGTGAAGACATGGCAACAATGATATCAAGCTTTGGAGGTAAGACGTAGTTCACTCATTAGACTATAATTTGGATAATTTTTAATTTTCACCATGGATAACATTAACCTTTTGGGGGACAATTTTGCTGAAAAAGGTGAAGGCATCTATAATCTAGGAATATATATATCAAACCTAATTACAAAGGGCAATAACTGGTTTGATATTGATTTACTGTGGCTGGTAGATTTTTTTAATAATTGCTCTGCAAACTTAGTGATGAGAGGGTGATGAGAGGGTTAAGCACCTGCATTTTGTAAAGCAACTAGTTTACAATTGATTTTAGCTAAATACCGAAATACCGATAATGTTTCCCCCCACTTCTGATGCCTACATATGAAACTCCCCAGGCTGTGCTCTGCACCAATTCAACCATCCACCATCTCTGATGTGTAGGCTCAATGACTTATATATAAGAAATAGGCTATGTCTGCAGTCTGCACATGGACATAGCTTGTTAGGACCTACAGTAGATATATCCGCACATGTGAATTTCACATTCTCAACAACAGAAGATATATCCTCACAAAAGAAATGCAACTTGGTAACCACATCAAAAAGCTTCACTAGAGCTCACACAGTCAAATCTAACTTGAGCTGCTGGCTACAGAGGCTACATCTAACTGTCCTCTATATGAAGAATGCTGCTCTTATTGAAATGGCATATTTTACACTGGCATGTGTTATTGTCGGCTTCAACCAAAAACAAAAATATAATAACCTTCTCAATGATCAACTTGAAATTGTATTCTCTCTTAGCTCTAACTGAAGGCAGCAAATGATATAGGACATAGCATGGAAGAACTCCAAGACACATTCACTGCCTATGGTACTACTACTATAATGACAGCTTAATCTTTGGCCTAAATGTTTGCAAACTATAAAAACAAAAATGTATACTTCTATGCTAGCTAGCATATCAATGGCACTGACCTGATGGGACTTGGAAGTGATGAAGAAATCACCATAACCTTTACATTTACTTCATCCCATGACCTTAATGAAATTCATATGCATGCATTATTTTCAGCCCTAAAGAGTTCGAGGCATTGACATTTGTTATAAGGGCTACTACAAGTATGAAACACATTAACTTGCCATGTGGGTTTTTCACGTAAAAAAAGCCACAACTCCGATGCCTATTGTGTGGGAGGGTAGGTAGTATGACTGAGAAAGACCAAAGTCTGCTATGGAATGCCGCAGACTGACTGATCATTCTCAGCAAGTCTTCGCAGAAGACCTGGGAATATGTATCTGTGTTAGGCCCAGTTCACAATACATTGCAAGGCCTTCATTTTCGATCGCATTGCATCACTTCAAGCTGCTCACAATTTCGGCCTTGTTGTATCGCTTCGCTTCAAACTATGAAATTGAACTTTCAACTGGAATTATGAATTCAACCCATCAATTTATGAACCTTCAATCCTTCCTATACGACTTGTCCATATACTGCAAGTTCCTCACTGCCTCTATCAACCTTTCCTATTCCATCTTTCCTTAAAAAGAAACATTTTTTTGCAGAATCACAAATAAAGCACACTGGCATGTGTCGACTGGAAGATGTACTTCTAAATATCAGCCCTAATCTGCTCTTTCCTAGCCAATCTGCTCCTACCTATGTTACTCAAATATGATTTCATCAGCAGATTGACAGCATGTATTTCATGTCAAAGACACAGCAGATATAGTCTAAAAGACTGTTTGGAGTATTGCCAATACAAGCAAAATCACCGTGTAAACTCTAATTGGTGGGTGTTTCATGTTAACCGATTGCACGCCGTATTCCTAGTACCCGCGGGCAAATTATTCATGAATTAACGAGGTATTTTACTTATTATTTTTATATCTTCCGTTCTGCAGGGACTCCACCCATGAAACTTGGGTCATATTCAGCCACATGATAGCTCTACTTCCTGTAAAAAAATCTAGCCTTCCTTACCAACTGGGAAGAACTAACCAGCATTATAAAACCTTGTCATCTTCTTGGGGGTGAATATTTTCATATTTTCACACTATTATACACACATTATAATGCCAACACAAGATGGAGCATCTATTTACAAACCCTCTACCAGCTGCAAAGCCAGTGGGTTGTTTTCCCCATCAAAATGCTAACAACAAATTATAAGAGAGTGAAAATGCTAACACATACTAGAATAAAACCATAATATAAAACACAATTATGTAAGGGAGTGTCTTGGGTCGAGCTCCGGTCTTGCTGTCACGGGTAGAGTAGAACTTGCTCAGTCTTGGGTATAGCTTGCTTGGTCTCCGGCATGATATTTCACCATGTTTTTATTCTACACAAACATGAGATACCAGGATAAGAATAACACTTGAATACTGGAGAGACGAGAGAAGTAGACGAAGGGACCGCTGCCAAGAAGAGAAAGAACCAATCAAAGATTTAGCTAGAACAATCCTAGCTTCTAGATAATTACCCTTCCTTACTGATATTGGAGCTCGGACAGAAGAAAACAAAATAAATGAATTCAATAAACAAGCTTCTATCAAATTTGTAACCAACAAACCATCAATAGAATTTACATGTACATAACGCATTAGCTCCAAAAACCGAGTCCTAGGCATTACTTTACGAACCAAAGATCCAGACAAATCCGAGTAATTAGTGGACCAGTACAATTCTAAGTATGGAAGTGTGGAAACTCCCATTATTATCAACATTCCTACAAAAGCTTTCATTTCCTCTATATTAGTATCTACCCATG
Organism: Cladorhizidae sp. MBARI D1340-BT2; assembly: GCA_028752905.1. Taxonomy (NCBI): domain Eukaryota; kingdom Metazoa; phylum Porifera; class Demospongiae; order Poecilosclerida; family Cladorhizidae; species Cladorhizidae sp. MBARI D1340-BT2. Next base: position 11,691,040 of record JAQNBH010000003.1, read on the forward strand.
GCCTGGAGAGACTAGCCATCCTAGAAACGTAACTGTTCGTCTCTGCTACTAGGAGTTCCCACACTTCAAGAGTAAAAAAAAGGTAAAATGCATCTAAAAATGTACTTGATGCACCAAGCAATGAAGAAGTTGGACCAGCTGTTGCTGTATAGTCCAATTTCAAAGGAGTTGGCTCCTTTATTTCCCACTTACCTGTGACCTCAGTTAGCCTAGAACCAGTGCCAGATGCTTGGACAGAACCAGTGCCAGATGCTCGGACAGAACCAGTGCCAGATGCTCGCACACGCCTATAACCTCTGGCCCGCCTACTACCAGTACCTTTTGGAGGACCACTAGCAACACTTACGACTCCACTACCACTTGAGCTGCTTCCCCCTTGGCCAGTACTCCCTCGCCCGCCTCTCCCTCGGCCAGTACTCCCTCGCCCGCCTCTCCCTCGCACAACTCCAGCACCAGTCGTGTTCCCACGCCCTGTAGAGACTTCAGGCAAGGCTTCCTCATCCTCCAATGTAACAAAAGGAGTCATAGATGCCTCATCTCCACTCTCATCATCTGATGCTGTAGGAAAAGTAGTGGGGAGGGTGGGAAAAACAAGATATATATATATATCAAGTTTGTGGTCAACATTTGAAAATTCAAATTCAAATGAAAATCAAAAACTGAACAACTCCAACCTACACTCTTAGCTATAACTTTTTTCTATAACTATCCTGTCTGAATTTGGAATACCAACAGAATAAGCTAGTATTTGGCAATAGTACACTCTCAGTTGACTATGGTAAACAAAGGCTATGAAGCGCTAAGGTTAGAAGAAACTTACAATCGAGAAGTCCATCCAAGCGCGCCTCTTCTCTTAGAGCAACTGGATCCAGAGTGTTTCCTCGGTATGCATAGATGTCTTCACCTTCTTCCCCAAATGAATCTGACCCAGAATCGCCAGAATCGTCGGCTAAAAGTTGAGAAATAACGTCCTCACAGGAGAGCAGTTAAAAAAAAAAGCTCGACCAACAAAAATGGCGTTCAACTGCAGGATTTTTGTTGCACGATGCATCAACCGGAAATAATCATTTTTGTGACGTTCTCTAGTCTACTAGGCATGTCAGAACCCAACCGGGGCTGTTAGCTCGTAACGGTTCATTTTATATATTTTTGTGTGGCAAAGGATGTAAGGTCTCGCGCCATATGGCGCTTACGGCGTTTAATCGGTTAACCTGGGGTATGTGTAAGAGATTGCTTTATGCACAAGTGACGTTTCTCTAAACTGTTCATTTTATCCATTCTGTCCAATATAATATTTGTGTGCTTAGTATAGTTTTTGCAGCAACATACATACCATCTTGATTGCCCAAAATTGGCAAGACATGCAGGGTGGGTGAGGCTCTTTCAAGGAGAAGTCTGGAGGACTAGCTTTTTATGCAACATATATACATGGTGCCACAGAGAAGAACAAGGTGATGGCACATGCAGATGGTCCATATGAGCATCTCCCTTTTTTTTGTCACACAAACAAAAAAACTGTGGTTCTACTGCCCATGTGCACAGCTGTTATAAACTCATGCCTATAACTAGTTTGATCCCTTATACTGTGCGACAATGCCTTTAAGCAGCTGCTTGGTGTTAAGCACCCTCTTGTTGAATGATGCTGTGAGCATGCACTAACAACTACCAATAGCAAAATTTCTGCTGATTCATGTCATGATAAGTGGGTGAAGTCTTAAATGTAGCTCGAATTAGATGGTGACTTCTTTGTGTGTGTGTGTGTGTTCATTTGTGTATTCTAGCTGACATCAGTAAGAGTTTGGATGCCAAGAGGAAGCGTTTGGAGTCTTTCACGGAATCCTCCATTGACACCAGCAACAAGAAAGTACAGGATGCATGGGTGGCCCAATGTGATGACAGGTGAGGATGGATGGGAAGGGGAGGAGGAGAGGGGTGTGATCTGAGAAGAAATGCAATGGAAATGGAATGTGGTGTGTTTTGGTGTTTTGGAATAGGAAAACTGGAAGTGGAATTGGAGTTTGGAGTTGTGGTTGAAGGTAGAATGGTGGTCGAAGTGGAGGTGTGATTATGGGGCAGGAAGAAAATGAGGCAGACGAGGAGGTAGTTACAGAGGAGACGTCACAGGGGTGTGAGCTAGGGATAACTAGCTACATACTTTATAAGCTCTATTTTCAAGATTATTTATGTGCTAATTTGTAATGATGCATCAATGATGAGGTGTGTAGCTACCGTAAATTGGCTTAGTTTCAATGTTGAAATATTTTCGGACGAGTCCTATTATTTCCAAAAATAAAAAAATTGAATATTAAATTGCAACAACAAAAAATTCAAAATATGTGGACTGTCTTCTCTGAAGCTGCTGATTTTCTTCACAAATATTTGAAAATATTTGAAACCAAGGGATGGACTCCCTGATCCTAAAGGATCCTTATCAGGTTCTCTACAATCTGATGCAATCACTCGAGCTATCAGAGAAGGTTGGAAAGATCATGAGCTCAAAAGAGATAGAGAACCGAGGCCAGTATAGTCTCATGAGCCAGCTGGTGATAGGGTATGTCTCGTGAGACGAAGCTAGCTCCACTTACTGAACTACATTAAATATTTCTGTGGTATCCAAGTAAATCATTTTTCAAATAATAAGATCTCTTGAAACTTTCATAAGGCCAAATTACAGTATTTCTATTTGTGTTGTTGTTCAGTGACTGTCAATGATTGTGTGATCAGTACCCTTAGTTTGACATAATATGGCTGCTGTCACTGCTGGAGCTTCTTCTCTTGACTGTAACCTTGAACACTAAAACACTCACCTACTCTAAGTCCTGTGGGCCACGATGCTCAGAGCTGCACTGACCATCACTCCAGCTATGCAGGGTGACACTCATCAATTACAAGATTATCAATCACTCGGGCTATATTAACTCACAAATATATTCCAGGATACCCACTTTGTCAAGACCTATATCCTGTTCACACAATTTGCCTTTAGTTAGAGGGGAAAAATCAAGACTTATATAAATTCATTTTTCATTAGAGCTGCCTTCTAATTGAACACCATTAATGACTGAATAGCCAGCAATACAGGATAATGAAAGTTTCAAGTTAAGCCTAGGATTAACCGTCTCACCGCCGTATCCGCCATATGGCGGTGTTGTAATTGACCGCGACAAAAACAAATATATAAAATCGTTAGTTTTAGCTACGCATGTGCTAAATATACCTGGTGATGTCCCTTGCTTTGCTAGAGCTGGAATTAAAATAGCTGAGGTATAGTACCTAGGTAACCAAGGTATTCGTGACGTCAAACTCAGCTGATCGATTAAAAAATGGCTTCTAGACTAAATTGGACGATGTTTTGGCAATGCTGGATGACGACGAATTCGGTCTGTCTGAGGTTGAAAGCAGTGATGAGGAAGGAGAAGGGATATTTGCCTACCATGGAGAACAGACTAGAGATCCTGAAGAGCTAGCATCTCTGAATGACATCGTAGATTCAGAACCTTTTTTGGCCAGTCCAGAGATGTAGTAGCGCTGATTTGCGTAGGGATCCAGGTCTTGAGACTGACGATGGTGAAGAACAGGAACAAGATGTCCCAGGAAAATAAATAGCCATACATGTAAGATCCTTTAGCATTACTGCTTTTTTTCTGACTTGTATAAAAAATAGCATTTACCTGGGTTACTTCACGGGTACTAGCTATCCATCTATATAGCTATAATAATATAAAGCTAGTAGGTAGTTAGTTAGCTATGGTTTCTAATTATCTGCCCTAGTAAAATATGACACTGTCATTTTATTATATTTACATCATGATGTAATCTCCAGTTATCTGTCCATATTCTGCCTAAAAATACAATCAAAACAAACAATCAAATGTTATAATGATATTCATCGTATGTGGTCAGTTGCTAGGCAACCTACAGTTGACCACAATGTTGGTCAACACCAATGCTATAACATCAACCATGGTTGCTAGGGACATTTGTGCACTCCTGGTTGAATATAAAATATTATGTAAAATAACGTCACTATTTTTAAAAAGTGCTGTGTAAATCCAGCGGTGGAAGGGTTAATATAACACAATGTTCATAATGAACTGCTTCATATCTCCATACTTTCAAACTTCTCTAGCTATAAGTTATCATTATTTTTTTATTTTATACTAATTGTTTTTAGTCTGTTCTATACCCTATTGTTTTGTTCTAGGGAGTACTTATACAGGATTACCTTTTGTACAACCCATTCCAAATCAAATAAAATCTTACCACGTTAGCCATTCCTTGCAGAGGAGCCTCACCAACTTCTTGTGGACTCCAGTAGTTTTGCATGCCATGCCTGTGAGGACCACCCCTTCCAGGCCCTGTTCTAGTAGTTTTGCACACCATGCCTGTGAGGACCAGCTCTTCCAGGCCCTGTTAGTAATCTTGCATACCATGCCTATGAGGACCAGCCCTAGGCCCTCATGCCTGCTGATAGCTTGCCTTCCAAGTAGTAGGCAGTAGTAATGCTCAGCAGACCATTTACTCTAGAGCACATGCAGTCAATAAATTTGAATCAGGGATTCCATTATAAATCAGAGATAAAACAAATAGCATTTTTCTCTCTTGAAGAGCTCAAGTTTTGAGGTTTCCCGGGACTTGATCATAGATTGAAAAATTGTTCCCTCCAATTACTTAGTACAATAATATGGTCCAGTAAGGTATTGCAATAACATCGAAAATTATTCCACAGAACAATTTGGTTATAGCAATCTTTATTGATAAACAATGCTATACGGTAGTTTTTTTCCCTTCATGATGCTAAAACACATGGCAATATAGTACTGTTAAGCCATTAGCACCTGGTTGCATTGACTTTCACTGGTGTCATGGACAACTATCAGTGTCCAAAGTCAAATCATTACCCATTTAATCCTAGCCCTGGCATGACCCTAGCTAGTAGTGAGTGTGACTTTTGACATCATGGAATTATCCACAGCATCACATGGACATTCGTACAGGCAACATTTGGGTGTGGAATACCAGAAGCAGTGCTCTGCAGTTCTGACACAGTGGGAAGAAGACCTGGAGAAAACTAAAGCTGAAGAAGAAGAGCTACAGACACTGTTAAAGCAGAAACAGAAGCTTCTGCAACAGAAGAGAGCCAAGCAGACACATCACCTCAACACTCTCAGAAGGCTACACGAGCAGTACATGAAGGTAATAGGATGTGTCTAGCAAATAGTTAGTATAGTAAGTGAAGCTAATAGCAGAATACAGCTTATTTTTAATTGACGAGTTTGGTTGAGCTAAAGCATTGACCAAAACATTAGAGAAACACATATGCAAATCTGTATTTAAAGAGTTGCCCTACATATACAAGCCACATACATGGTGATTAGAGTGTGAATTAGTGCCAATGCATTATGGAACCTCCCACTCTGAGGAAAGGGGGAGGAGGAAAGGGGGAGGATCATGGAACCCCGAAGAATCATGCCCCTTATTCTCCCCCCTCCATCTGTATCCGTCCCTGCTCCCAGTTATTGCCATCAGAGATTATGTTGATTTGAGGCATATGGAGTTGCTTATGCTCTTCTAGCTATACTTCAGTTATGCAATATGCTATCATGCAGGGCATGGAAGACTTGGGTATGTGCCACAAGGATCAGCAGACTCTCATGATGGAAGACATTAAACAAGAAATGACTGCCTTCCAGAAGAAAATCCTCACTGAAACTGTAAGTTAATAGCTTGTGTAACAGAAGCCTCAAGAATGCATACTAACGGTTTCGTTTCAGCCACAGCAAATTTCTTGTAAGTTACCATCTTTCATTTTATTATTGTCAAGTGTGTTATTATTGTCAAGTGTGCATGTTAGCTTGTGATAGTTAGCAAGCTACATCACATTTGAGACCAAGCAAAATGACTAGCAGTGTACACATGCCACGACTTATATTGCAAGAGTGTACTTGAGCTTCAATTTGTTCCCAATAGGATATACTTTTTCCTTTTCCACTTTTTTGAAGATTGCCAAGATGTATGTTGGACTGTTCAGCAGAACCACTCCCATTGTAATATCTGTTGTTAATTAGCGATGGTAAACCTAGCAACTTAAGTGGTTATTTATAGCTACAATCTATGCCTTACCATATAATACAACATACAGAAAATGTGCATACATCCAATTGATGGTGGGACTATATTCTGTCAGCCAGCAAGTCCTGTCATTTATGCTGCTCTGCAACTTATGTGTGTGTGTGTGTACAGCAACATCAAGATCTCTCCAGTGTGAAACGATCTCTGCAGACCATGCTAGCCCAAGTATGAGACCATGACTCTTTGGTATCAATCAACTCAATCAACATTACCATTGTGTGTATCTCAATTAGAACAGATGAATGGTAATATAATCAGTGACGAATATATAGCAGATTAAAAATTCTCCCCTTCCAACTTTCAAAACAGTGTCTGTGTCTATATGCTCTTTAGAACTACAGTATTATAAAGTTGAATGGTGTGTGTGTGTGTCGTGTGTGTGTGTATGTGTGAGAAGAGAGACAGGTTTGGGAGTTGACTAGAACTTTCCCGCATTGAACTTTAAAAATCTGCAGAGGCCCATCTCGGACATTGTTCAAAAATATATATATGTGTGTGTGTGTATATAATACTAGCAGAAATGCCCGGCATTGCCAAGAAAAGGATAAAATATCTAGCGAATAACTCAAAATGAGAATGAGGGACATGTCTCACCCCTAACTTTACTCTCCCATGTTGACCCCAATATCACTTGCCAAAACCCCTCTTATGGCTATCTATGTACCTAAAATTTGAAACAATTGTCGAACAGACGCTGCCCTCTGTAAATCCTGCCATTTCAGCAACTGTAATTGGGTGTTTTTAATATTAGAGTAGGGATAGAATACCCTTGCTACCTAACTGTCAGCATTAAGTGAGGTCTAATGTAGCTAGCATACTTTATTGGTAATGCCATTTTTCAATATTTATGTTCTATCATCGCTAACGTGAAAAATTCATGTGCAGTTATATTCGTAAACAAAATGGCTGACTGGCCACCAACACTAAGTGCCATGCTGTACATGGTGGCTTCATGTCTGGATCCTGTTTATCCATGCATCCATATAGTTCCATAGGTGAATTTTCATCTGCATCTGACCTTCCGTTCGACCATGAATAGTGGAAGAGGTTGCCAGCATTGCCCAGGAAAGGATAAGATAGCCATCAGAGGCGCACAAAATAGAATTTTGGACATATTTCCCTCTCAACCGCCCCCACCCACCCCATGTGTTGACCCACCAATACTACTTCCCCAAACCTCTAAAAAAAAATTAAATCAAATTAATCCAACCCTCCTCATTTCAGCAACTGTGGTAGAGGAAGGTTAGAGGCAGCTTAGCAAACTGTTTACTATTAATGTAGTTAGCGCAGTTTGTTGGTAATTCACAATGCACTGTGTTGCTATCACCACAAATGTTAAAATAATGTGCAGGTATATACATATTCCTAAATAAAATGGCCAACTGGCTGACAAGACCAAGTCCATGCCATACGATCCATTACAAATCCTGACCAAATGTAACCAAAACCATCCATCCATCCACCTAGTTCCGCAGGTGAAGTTTTCATTCGGATTAGATCTTCCATTCAGCTGTGCATAGTGGACATACATAACACAGACAGACAGTCCTAAATCTGCAGAGATGCCCGGCGTTGCCTGGGAAGCTCTAGAGCAGTGGAGCACAAAATTAGAGTGAGGGACATGGTCCTCTCACTTCCCACCCCATCAAGTGTTGACTCTCGCCTGACCCCAAGTTTATTCTTCCAAACTTCTTTCATGGCTAGCTACCTATTTAAAAAATAAATAATTAACTCTTTCATGGATAGATGAATGACATACATGTGGGAGTGATACCACTACATTTGAAAGTATCTGAAATTGTGTTAGCATGCACCCAGGCAGTTGCTTCAGTAAAAATAAAGCCCAATTAATCCAGTAATGTAGTCAATATGCCGACTTGACCTTACTGATCGTGAAGTTTACTGTTGCTGGTATGCTGCAGAGGCGGATCCAGGGGGCAGGCTGAAGCCACTCCCCCTCCAAGTTAATGATATTCATTATGCATTTTTTCTTCTTTGTTTTTTTTAGCACAATAGCACAATAATAATTATTTATGAAGCAGGTAAAATATAACAGGCATTAGCAACTATATTCAACACTTAGCACAAAATGAGAAAATGAGGATTGCATGTGTTTGGCGTAATACAGGCCAGACCTTCTGCTTCTAACCTTCAAACTACTGAGTCAGCTGCAACAGCAAGCATACAGTGTGGCTTTCTATCTGAGCAGTGTCAGTGAGTCTTGCACCAGTTGAGTCAGATCATGTCGAAAAGGACCTCTATCTCAAGAGAACCTCCTGTAAAGTGAATGGCCAAGACCATGGATCTACGCCAATATTTTTCTAGCAAAAGTAAGCTAAGTTTATTACCTATGAGACAGAGTGACGGGCAGATCTAGGATTTATAATACGGGGTGGTTGTTAAGTCGTACCCTAGAACACACCCATTTAAGGTTTGGTTTTGGCATAATTGTGTAATGCATATATCTGAACTTCAATTATTGTGGAAACTTCAATATTATTGTGTGATTGATCATACATACATGTAGTTCATTGTTGACTAGTTATTAAATAGTGAAGGTTCGAAGAGCCTCCCTGAACAAAGACTTCATCAACAGGAACTCTCTCACCAAAATTCATTGCGATAACCGAGAGATCTGACAAACGTTCCTGTAGACCTCAAGTAGGTCTTAATAAAGAAAATGACCTCTCAGCTTCAGCACTAGTGATAGGTATTGTGCATGCAATAACAAGAAGGCTATGAATGTTAGGGAAAGAATCCTTATCACATGCTCCAAGAGCTAGTAGCAAATTATCAGGAATTGAAGAACCCGATCGCTGGCCACATTGTGGTTCACTTTCCTTGCTTTGCCACAAGCTTCTCCACCTCCTAAGCTCGTTACCAAGGGACTTGGGAAACGGAAGGTCACATTCCCAAAGTAGTAACCTGGGTGACATTATGTCAGTGGAATGTGTATCCATTTCCACAATAATTGTGGGTAGAAGACTGAGTAGACCATGAACATGATGCTGTTCATCCAAAAATCTTTCACTCATCTGAGCAAGGAGAGAGTCCAAAAGTGGTATAGCAACTGCCCTTTTGTAGTGCTCCTGTGGGTTCTCGCTGGGAACATTGGTTTGGTTCCTCTGTAAGCTAGTCTTCCTCGCAACACATGCAGAAGTTCCAATACTGTCTGCAAGTTGAAGAATCTCATCATACCAGGAGCTGAAAATCATGTCAACGTTGTTCCTGGTTGTCTTGATGTTCTCAATGATACTATCCACCATCTTGTATGCATCAACAATATCTTGGTCTCTTTTCTGAAGTTTAGTAGCCGAAACTTTTACCTCATCAAGGACATTTTTTTGTTATTAAAAATGTAGCTATTGATTGGAAAGAAGGAAGTGACGAATGCAACCCCTGAGCTTTCGTTTTTGTTTCCCTGTCCCAATTCCAGTTTTCACCATCTGAAAGCAAAGCTGGATAATCATTAGGTGAAATTAAAGCATCTAAGAAGGTAAAAGAGCACTCATACATCTCAAGAAATACTTCAAAGCATATGTGGCGTTCCACCCAACGTGTCTTACATAGTCCAGGAAGCTTAGAATGTGAAGATTGAGGTAAATATACTGTCAGTGTTCGCTCAAAAAAACCTTTGTCGCTTAGAACTTTTATTCAAAAAGAAATACGACTGATTTATGAAGCCTATGAGGTTTCTCACTTCTTGAACCTCGCACGAAGCTGCAACTGAAAGGTTCAAACAGTGCGAAAAACAATGGGCAAAGGAGAATCTCTGCTTGGACACCAGCCTTCTCTGATGACATAACAGCAGCCCCATCACAAGCTTGGCCACGTATATTACATGGATCCAAAGATATTGAGGAATGTGAAAGTGATTCTAAGATCTTCTTTGCTATTGTTGAAGCATTTGCTCTCTCAATGTTAGCGAGGTTTGATAAGGCATTCTCTAGTCTTGGGGGATGGCACCGAACTTAAATCCACATACCTAGTGCCTTTGTGTATGGCCTTTGATATGAGGATAGCACTAACATGCCAGGTATTGTACCTTGAGCACCACCTCTGAGCCTATTAGGTGGTTCTGGAAAAAGAACACAGTATCGACAAATTCCTCCTTCCATCACTTTACTGTCGATAGCCAGGGGAATTGCTGAATCCAGCGAAGCTGAAAAGATACTTTCCAAGTTTTACCCTGTTTGGTAACTGGATGGGAATAACTGGATGGGAATAAAGCACTTCAGATTGGGACGGTAGCAAGTGTGAGGTAAGGTATTGGAATCTTTTGGCATCAGGAAGACCATTAGCTAGATGCCTTAAATTATCCAAGGAATCTTGTGCCGCTATGATCATTGTTCCGAGATCAACAATTTCGGTACATTGATCTGCCATGTTACTTAGTTAATTGGATGTAGATATGCTGTGTTCACATTGTTTCAGTTTAGGTTCAGGGCCAGAGCACACTCTTTTCTCTGGTGGTTCCTGAAAAGGTGGTCCTTGACTAGAAGATGATTCTTGAATAGACTCTTGAGTTCTATAAATAAAACAGTAAATTGTCATCAGGATTCAGCTACTCAGCTACTCAAAGTTACCTTTTAAACATGTTCCTCAAGTTGAGCTGCTTACATCCAGTTCCAGCATCATAACAAAACAGCTAGTGGATTGACCCCTCAGTTAGTACACATAGCTAAGAATTCAATCTGAACTGCCATGTGACTTGATCACATGTCATGCCATCATCATACATTGTAATTATGTTGTTATCACTTTATCACTTTTCTAACAAGTGGTTTTAACAAGTTGCAGTTGAACCACTGACAGCACCATTTCTTGGTGTTCACCTCAACCACCACCAATAACACTTATTCATGCTTGTAAAGCCAGTTATGGTTATTCGGGAGCAAAAGGGGGGGCGGCGTCCCTGGAGTGATGTAACATGACCAGATTGCTTTATTGTTTACTTTAGTTCTGGAACCTCGGTACTACCTGGTGGCAGTTCCAGCAGTGCCTCTCTGCTTCATACGTCCCATTGAGTCTGGAGTGGTGCTGATTCTTTATAGAAGATGACCAGTCTGTCTAACTCTTTCGTAGCTTGTGCTAAAAGCAGTGCAGTTGTGTTAGTGAGTAGCACGAGTGGTATAGGAGGAAGCAGTGGTGTTTTGCTTCAGTTGTTGATGTTGAAGAGAATGGTATAGGAGGAAGCAGTGGTGTTTTGCTTCAGTTGTTGATGTTGAAGAGGGTGGTATAGGAGGAAGCAGTGGTGTTTTGCTTCAGTTGTTGATGTTGAAGAGAGTGGTATAGGAGGAACAGTGGTGTTTTGCTTCAGTTGTTGATGTTGAAGAAAGTGGTATAGGAGGAAGCAGTGGTGTTTTGCTTCAGTTGTTGATGTTGAAGAGAGTGGTATAGGAGGAAGCAGTGGTGTTTTGCTTCAGTTGTTGATGTTGAAGAGGGTGGTATAGGAGGAACAGTGGTGTTTTGCTTCAGTTGTTGATGTTGAAGAGGGTGGTATAGGAGGAAGCAGTGGTGTTTTGCTTCAGATGTTGATGTTGAAGAGGGTGGTATCGGAGGAAGCAGTGGTGTTTTGCTTCAGTTGTTGATGTTGAAGAGGGTGGTATAGGAGGAACAGTGGTGTTTTGCTTCAGATGTTGATGTTGAAGAGGGTGGTATCGGAGGAAGCAGTGGTGTTTTGCTTCAGTTGTTGATGTTGAAGAGGGTGGTATAGGAGGAAGCATTGGTGTTTTGCTTCAGTTGTTGATGTTGAAGAGGGTGGTACAGGAGGAAGCAGTGGTGTTTTGCTTCAGTTGTTGATGTTGAAGAGAGTGGTATTGGAGGAAGCAGTGGTGTTTTGCTTCAGATTCAAGTGAAATTCATCCTGATGTACATTCGGGAGACTTAGGCCAGGTAGTACAACTAAAATCCCTGAGAAACCTCAGCAATAGTGAGAATTTGTTTCTTCTCAAAAAACCCATTTTATTCCAACCGAAGGATTTCAATTCCCCACACGTCTTCAAAGCTCAGAAACGGCGGCTTCAAAAGAATTGGCTGGACTAGTACAAAAGCCTAACATTATTATTCTCGGTCACAAGACGGTGGATTTTGCTTGTTTTGTGTACTATTTGGGCAATGTGAAGCATCCATAAAAGAGTTAGGGGTTCTGGTCAATAGGCCTCTGACAAATTTTAAGAATGCAATTGAGAAGTTAAATGATCATTTTCTTTCCAAGAGTAGGAAGTCCCATCAGTTAGCCATGGAGAAAGCAATGGCATTTGCAGCTGTGAAGAAAAACAGAGTGGCTTCCATTGATCAGCAAATTAGTTCAAGCCTAGCTGAAATTGCTGCTGGAAATCATTTAAAGCCCCATTCCAACTGTTATTTTGTGTGGGAGACAAGCATTTGCTTTTAGAGGACATCATGAAGATGTGTTTCAAATAGTTCAGTGAGACAAGGAAACTTCCTATCCTCGTTGATTTTATGCATCGATGCCGGTGATGAAGTTCTAGAACATCTGCGTACATGTGATCATAATGCAATGTGTAGCAGTAAAGAAATACAAAATCAAATGATTCAAATTTGTGCGAATATTATTCGCAATAAAATTTTACAAAAAATCAGAGAAGCTAAGTTCTATTCTGTTATAGCTGATGAGGTAACTGATACAGCCAATGATGAGCAGCTCTCCACAAGTATTCGATTTGTTGATGGTTACACTCCACAAGAAAGTTCCTTAGTTTTTATGAGTGTACGTCTGGTGTCACAGGTGCTAGTGATCTGCTGCAGCAGCTGACTACATGGCAGTTGGAGCCACAATTTCTTCGAGGCCAAGCCTATGATGGAGCAGGTGCTATGATAGGGAAGTCAAAAGAAGCAGCTGCACATATCACCAAACAATACCCAAAGGCAGTATATACCAATTGTGCTCACACAGATTGAATCTTTACGTAGTAAAATGTTGCTGTGTTCGAGAAGTAAATAATACGATGCAAACTGCTGACAGAGTAGCACGCTTCTTTGGGAACTCACCTAAGAGACAGCTAGAACATGGAGCATGGATTGATGACATCATGGATGGCGAGAAACGGGGGGAAAATTGAAAGAGATGTGCCGAACCAGATAGATGAGCGTTATGAAGCCTTCAAAAAAATTCTGACTTGCTATTGCCAGTAGTCAGTTGTCTAGAGGCTAACAGTTCAGCAACTGAGTGGAATCGAGATTCCTTGATTGATGCTCAATCATTCCAACTGGCTCTGTCTCAGTTTTCTTTTATTGTGGCTTTGGAAGCTACACATAGCATTTTAACTTATACGCGAGGGCTGAGTGTGAAACTTCAGGGGCCTTATGTGGATGCAGCATATGCCTATCGTGAAGTAAAGAATGTAAAGAGTGTTCTTCATGGGTCAAGGTCAAATGTGAATTCATTTCATAGTCAAATCTACTGAAGAGCTCTTAAAATTGCTGGAAGTGTTGGTGTGGAGGTCCAGACCATGTCTAGCTAATAGACCGCAACATCGTCCAAATATCCAGACACAGAATTGCAGTGATTATTTCTGTCTAAATCTCACAATTCCCTTGCTGGACCACCTGATCACTGAGCTTGACAGCAGGTATGATGAAGCTTCATTTCATATTACTGAGTTCATGTTATTACTTCCTTCAGCAAACACTAGTGGACCATCCACAGTGACACACTCATTTGATTCTCTTTTGGGTTTCTATGAAGATGATTTACCACTTCCATTAGATTTTGATTTTGAGTTTGAAAAGTCAGACTCAGCTGGCCTCTGAGCTCTAGATACCCCCCACCCCCCTTTTTAAATCCTGGATCCGCCCCTGCGCTGGGAACGTGTTACGACAGAGATTTTGGCCTCTCAGAAGATGATGAATCCATCTGTGACAGAGGTCCATGCCAATGGGAACAAAGAGTGATTCAGCTTGAGTTTGTTTTTCTATTAGATAAGGAAATGATATTAACAGAGAAGGGAACTGGTGACCAGTTTTGTACAAATTAGTTTGTATTTTTAATTTTCTTGCAAACAGGGTTGGCTGTTGGGGTAATTACCTAGGTTACAGCTAAGGCCTTTAAAGAACAAGGATATATATATATTATATAATTATAATAATAAAATTAATAAAACCTTGGGGGGAGGGGGAGGTGAATTTTTTTGGGGGGGGGGGGGGGGGGGGGGACGGGGAGGTGGAATAGCTATATACTTTGGCAATCCTAGCACTTGGATCTCCAGGAAAATCTTCTTAGTAACTAGACAATGGTCTTGGCCGATTATATAGCAATTCATCGCTCTCTCTTAGCATCTCACTCTATCTTGCCCCAATTAAGATACTGCTGCTCATGACATGTTCATTTAGTCTTAGCCTGTCAATCTTTGCTTGGTAGGGAACCTACGATACTGATCTGACCACCATGGGCAAGGTCGATTTTCCCTCGTCCTTTGCAGAGGATGGAAGCTGAGCAATTACAATGTTTCTTTACAATGGCTACTATAACTTAACACAATTGCTATATACACTCCAGGAAAGCCTTCAGTCCAATGGGGCTTGAAAGCCAGCTTGCGAAGGCATCTGTTGGTACAGTGCACATATGACACTTGTATGCTGATAATTTCTTATTATACGAACTACCATTAAAAAAAAAATTTTTTTTAAAGAAACAAAAAACACCCCACAGATTGCGTAACAATGTAATTATGAAGGTATGTGTCTGCTCCCCTGAGCAGTACAGAAATGGGTGTGGCACTGAAGTGCCACTGCCATTTCTATCCCCTGTCCAAATCTGAGAAACTATGAGAAACTATACATTGAGTTGTTGTTGTGCGTATATGTACATCAAAATGCTCCTTTGGGATGTCTATGGTGAAGGGCACTATTGTTATTATTGTTCATAGTTTGCTTGGCAGGTGGTGGGATCGTGAAGCAGGAAATGTTGAGATATGCACTGATCTCTTGACACAGTGAAACGCACATGTAAATCACATCCACAACATTGTATACCTGCAGAGGAAGGAAGAAATACATCTGGTAAGGCTGTAGAACCTGGACGATGAAAAGTAGAAGAGCATGGTAGAATTCTAAGGAAAACAAAACTCGATTGCCCTTGAAGTAATTTTTTAAATCTTGTGTGTACTATATAAAAAAAGGGGGAGAGGTTGATCATTAGTCAATGCAAAAATTGTGGTATTTTATAATGAATGTATATATATTTTTCTTCAAAAGTTAAAAATAACTGCAGAGACACTATAACTACAGAGACACTATAACTACACCGCCAAAACTCAACCATGTGGCTCGAAATGTTAGATGCTAAAACAGCCCCCAAATGTTTTGACAATACTGTACATAGCTGTGAAGTGTCCTCTCAATTTAACCATCCCAATCTGTGTAGTTCACAATAGCTCTATGGGGACATGCTGGGTTAACATCACACTTGGGTTGAGGCAGATTGAAGTAGTTGACAATAGCTCCATGGGGACACACACAGGATCAACACCACACTGGGTTGAGGCACACTGAAGTAGGTTGACAGTAGCTCCATGAGGACAAACAATGACTCAACAACTGAGTTGAGGCAGGTTGAAGTAGATTGACAAAAGCTCTGGGAGCCAAGCTGAATCAATGTCACACTGGATTGAAGTAGGTTGACAATAGGGGACACACACTGGATCAACACCACACTGGGTTGAGGCATACTGAAATAGTTGACAATAGCTCCATGGGGACTAGTTGACAATAGCTCCATGGGGACACACACAGGATCAACACCACACTGGGTTGAGGCACACTGAAGTAGGTTGACAGTAGGACAAACAATGAATCAACAACTGAGTTGAGGCAGGTTGAAGTAGATTGACAAAAGCTCTGGGAGCCAAGCTGAATCAATGTCAAACTGGATTGAAGTACATAGGTTGACAAAAGCTCTCTGGGGACACATAATGGATTACTGGGTTGTAAGTATGTGAAAGGTCAGTATATTGGAAACAAAACAATAGCTTTATTTCAACATAACAAGTAATTTATGTAGTTTCTGCAACATAAATCCAACAACATTCCGTTAATGATCTTCTCAACTTACCGCCACTACAGTGAGAAGGTACACCTCTGGCACAACAGTGTTGAAATAAATGTTGGCATAAGCCAGCAGTGGACCTAGCATGATGGGGTCAAACAAACGCATAGGAGACTTGGTCATGCTGGCAACCTAGAGAATCGAGTAGAAACAAGTAGAGAAGAATGGGGAGGGAGAGAGATGGGAGGGAGAGAGATGTGTATTAACCATTGACCCCATAAGCATACAATGTCCTCATACCTCCTACATAATTCACACACCAACTAAAAATTATGCTTGTTGAAAAACACTCTTTATATGTGTTTCAATATATTTTTACTTGCACATGCCCAATAGACTGCTCCAATAGACTGCTGAATCATAATACAATTAAGGGGAAAACTCTACCTCCAGTTTGAGGGGAGAGCAGGCTGGCTTAATTTACTGTTACAGTGGAGCCTCACTTATGGGGATTCTCCAGTTCCAGGCATGCTCTCTACCAGGCAGCTTCCTAGAACATTGAATTAACCACTTAACCAGAAACAAATGCAAGGCACTGTGTTGTAAGAGACAGCGAGGTGGATGGAGGAAAAAAACAGGGGGAGGGGGGGGACATTGACTATTGCCCCCTGGTGTCCCACGGGACAAAAACCTATGTAGCTTTCATTGTACACGAGATTTTAGTATTGTTAGATTGCGTAAATGATATCAAGTCCAAAGGAGGCCATAGCTGACCCTACATGAGTACAGTCAACAATAGCAACACGATAAGTGCTGATTTTTGTGTAGAGGACAATGTGGTGTACATGAAGATACAGTCAACAAGACATGCCATGTGTACTGGTATGTGTAGTCGAACAACATCAAAGGTCTGAGTTAGAGTTTATAGAACTCTGTGCAGTCCTCTACAGACAGACAGGAAGGGGAAAAAACGTAACAATAGGAGGAACAGGAATAGAGAACGAGATTTATAAAATAATTATATCGTGAATGCTTAGGCAGCCCAAGTATTACAAGACAAATAATGTTTTATTTGATAACAAAAAGTGCATAATGGGATTCAAGGATTCACTTCCCCTCCAATGAATGAAACAAGAATTCTCAAATGTTCACCACAAAAATTTATAGGACATTTTCTAAAATAATGAACACCAAATATAACAGAGGGTCTTCTACATTATTAGAGGAAGTCCCTATAAATGTTTGTTAATTGATATTGTTTCTTTGACAAGTCAATACTTCTAATAAATAATTTTGTGGTCTTGTTTCATTAGCCACCTTCAAGAAGTTATTTACTTCAGAACTAACTAATCATGGATGCTATTCTTTACCATGTGCACAGACACACATGTATTCACACATGCACCTGTGCTGATTCATGGACCACATGTAGTTAATTGTGTTATGTTGAAGGTCTGTGCTATCAACTGTTGTCGCAAGAGTAAGCTTCTGAGGAAATCGACTTGGGCCCGGTGGAAACAGTGATCCGGCTAAAAGTGACCCGATTAAGCTTTCGTAATCCCCAATATGATGAAATCTTGCACATCAATGTGATATGCTGAGAATTCTACTAATAATTCAAGCGACATGATTCGATGCATTTTGACGTTCACAATATCATCGACACATCACACTGCGAGTGTGAATGTGTACTGAACGACCTTCACCAAATTTGCATTTGCTTATTTCATAATTACTGTTACACGTTTTAAAAAGTGGTCTGTTTAGGCCGGCCCTGCCAGACCGCTTCAGATGTCCAGACCTGTCAGACTGCTTTAGACGGCCATGCAATAGCTGCTCAGCTTTCCCAACAACTGAAGAGCTATAAAGTTTCCTCTATTGAGTCTCTCATCAGCAAAATCGACTTTATCATCAGTTATCTCTGAGCCTTGCTTTGCAACAGCAAGAATAACTCGACATTATAGAAAATGCTATTTATTTTAAAATGAGCTTTTGTGTAAAAGAAGGTTAGAAAAAAGTGAACAAAGCAAAAAACAATAACAGAAAAGTGCTTGAAATAAACCAGAAAGGAATGAAGAAGACTACAAGTGTAGGCAGTAGAATCCGTCCTGATGAAGACCGAGGAGAAGTATTTAGGTCGAAACGTTGACTTCAAAAACCAAAAAGCTGATTTAAAGATAAATCTTAAAGCATACACATGATGTCATCTGAGAGTACTCATACAAGTAAGATAAGTTACTTCATCCACGAAATATTCCATTACATATATATATATAATTATATATATATATATATAATTATATATATATATATATATAATATATATATAAGCTTCAGCATAATTTGTAGAATGTGTCAATCTATTATGTACTGCTTGTTGCATGATGCTATACTATCCATACATGTAGTAACTCTTTTACAATATATGTCTAGTCCTGCATACCTCCTGCAATCTGTAAACACAATTAAGAAGACAAGAACCCCCCCCCCTAAAAAAATGGTCTGCTATTCCACAGATGGTATACCCATAATATCCTTTATAAAAATCCTGGGGGAAACACCCACTTTGATGTTTTCACTGTAGTATTTGCGTGGTGTTAAGATATTCTCCCATATTCCACTATGGTTATTTGAAGCTCTACTGTGCATGCACGTAATGATTAACTACCTTTCCCCAAGAATTATGGCAACATTTTCCAAGACGGCAGAAGCAGTTCTTTTGGATGATAAAGCAGTTCAATAAAGCCTTCAAGAAAACTAGAAGTGGCTTAAAGTTGTGCTATATTTAGACGATGTCAATCCGGACAGACTGACCATTGTACGATTATTACAAGTCAAAGTATAGAAGAAACAATTTATTACATGCATAGTAGAATATGACAAGTCATTTCACTCGCAAGTTTTCACGAGCCTTTAAATACAGGCTCATCTCTGTGAAATAATTCATCACATTCCACTTTGACTCGTGTAACAGGCGCGGCATTGGATATTCTCTCTCTGGTTATTTATAATTATACCAAATAAGGACATGCACTTCACTGACCATTACAAGGCACCACATGCTCCATTACATGCACCACATGCTCCATTACGATGCACCACATGCTCCATTACATGCTCCATTACATGCACCACATGCTCAATTACATTCAATTACATGCTCCATTACATGCACCACATGCTCCATTACATGTACCACATGCTCCATTACATGCACCACATGCTCCATTACATGCACCACATGCTCCATTACATGTACCACATGCTCCATTACATGCACCACATGCTCCATTATGATACACCACATGCTCCATTACATGCACCACATGCTCCATTACATGCACCACATGCTCCATTACATGCACCACATGCTCCATTACATGTACCACATGCTCCATTACATGCACCACATGCTCCATTACATGCACCACATGCTCCATTACAATGCACCACATGCTCCATTACATGCACCACATGCTCCATTACAATGCACCACATGCTCCATTACATGCACCACATGCTCCATTACATGCACCACATGCTCCATTACATGCACCACATGCTCCATTACATGCACCACTTGCTCCATTACATGCACCACTTGCTCCATTACATGCACCACATGCTCCATTACATGCACCACATGCTCATTACATGCACCACATGCTCATTACATGCACCACATGCTCCATTATGATGCACCACATGCTCCATTACATGCACCACATGCTCCATTATGATGCACCACATGCTCATTACATGCACCACATGCTCAATTACATGCACCACATGCTCCATTACGATGCTCCACATGCTCCATTACATGCACCACATGTTCCATTACATGCACCACATGTTCCATTACATGCACCACATGCTCCATTACATGCACCACATGCTCCATTACATGCACCACATGCTCATTACATGCACCACATGCTCCATTATGATGCACCACATGCTCCATTACATGCTCCATTATGATGCACCACAAGTTCCATTACATGCACCACATGCTCCATTACATGCACCACATGCTACATTACATACACACACTGGTCAGGACATGGCAATGCATACCACTATCAGAATGATGGACTTCACCAATGGGAACAGCATGGCCAGACAGAAGAGGTTGCAGTATTGGTTGAGAGGCTCTGGAGAGTGGGCCGTGTACAGGAAGATTACAGGCACTTGGAAGAAGAGGATCAGTAGAGGAGAGAGGACGCTGGTGTCCTGGAGAGAGAGATGGAGGACAAGGAAGAAAGGGAGAAAAATATGATGAAATTGTATAATGTACTAGTGGTAGTCAGCCAACATGTGTGGCTAAATATGGGTGGTGGAAACCAAGAATAATTAAGTTATAGAGCAGTTCATACCCACTCTACAAAAATATATGAGAACCGTTAAGTTATAGAGCAGGTTTAAAAATATATGAAGTTATAGAGCAATTCAAACACACTTATATATTAAAAATATATACGAGAACAATTAAGTTATAGAGCAGTTTTATATAAAAATATATATGAAGTTATAGAGCAATTCATTTGAACACACTTATATTAAAAAAAAATAGAGCAGTTTCATATTAAAAAAATATAGAGCAGTTTCATATAAAAATAAGTTATAGAGCAGTTTTATATAAAAATATATATGAAGTTATAGAGCAGTTCTATATGGAGGCTGTTTATTGCTCAGTTTGATGAACATACGAACGTATGCCACAGGCATAAAGTGTTTTAATGTGTCTTGCTTCACCTGACAACAACCGAGAAACATCCAAGCAACATGATGAACCATCCAAGCAACAGGATGAGAAACATCCAAGCAACATGATGAGAATCATCCAAGCAACATGATAGTATAACTTAGCAAATGATCCTAGCACGTAACACAACCAAGCAACTGGTGGCAGGTCATAGCAACATGATGGCATAACTTAGAAACACGGCGGCATGGAACAGTTGCACATCTTGTAACATGGTGGCCATTTTAGGCAGGCACGACAAGACTTTGTGCTGCACCATTGGCAGAGTAAAGCTAGGAAGATGCTTGGAAAAATGGAGGATGAAAACAAGGTTTTTTTTTAATACAATTATTATTATTACTATTACTATTATTATTACTATTACTATTACTAGTATTATTATTATTATTATTATTACTAAATTACTATTATTATTACTAAATTACTACTATTATTATTATTATTATTATTATTATTATTATTATTATTATTATTATTATTATTATTATTATTATTATTATTATTATTATTATTATTATTATTATTATTATTATTATTATACAATATCTTTCTCAATAATCAACTTTAAATTGTCTTCTCTCGGCCTATCGACTAGATGCTCCAGCCTTTCAGGAATAATAATTTCAAGTTGATTATTGAGAAGGTTATTATAATGTTATTATGTCAACTGAGTTTATTATTATTATTATTGTTGTTGTTGTTATTATCATTATCATCTTACTATTACTACTACTATTGTTATTATTATCATTATTATTTATTACTACTATTGTTACTATTACACCATTATCGCTATTATATTATGCCATTATTATTATTATTATTATTATTATTATTATTATTATTATTATTATTATTATTAATTAATTTATTTTATTATTTTATTATACTACTGTATTATACTATTATACTATTATTATTATTATTATTAAACTAAATTAAACTAAATTATCACTGCCACTATTGTTATTATATAATAATTATTATTATATAATAATTATTATTATTATTATCATCATTTCTATTATAATTGTTGTTGACAAAAGAAATGTCTAACCTATTCAATACCTAAAGGATGAACTTACCGCTACAGTGGATCCATTCTTCCCCACCCCACTGGTGAGGATGCCACTGAACGTCAGGACCAAGTTCACGATGGACAAGCCGCATACAGACGACACCACCAATACCCGTAAACTTACATCTAAATAGGGCACCTGGAGGGTGTGGCAGAGCAATTCTGGTGTAAAAAGGGTTAATTAGCTTGAACTAATAATGAGGTAATTATGTGCATACATGAACTGGAGGTGAGAAATTTAGGCAATGTTATATTGCCATGGTGACACGGCAGAAAAATAAGAGAGAGGAGGGTGTGCATTAAAAGTGGGCATGCCAACCTGTTTGGCGTCACTGTAACTGTACAAGAATGGATCTATAAAGGCACCAGTTTAAATGGGAAAGGGTAGTCTAATTAGTAGAGCTCACGGGTAAAAAAAAATTAAACATTTTGATGGCTTTTGTTCGTGTCTATTGTTCTTTTACGGAATCCTTCAACATTGTGGCAGGGGAGAGCTATACGACAAACCAATCCTTCAACATTGTGGCAGGGGAGAGCTCAACAGAAAAACAATCCTTCAACATTGTGGCAGGGGAGAGCTCCACAGCAAAACAATCCTTCAACATTGTGGCAGGGGAGAGCTCTACGACAAACCAATCCTTCAACATTGTGGCAGGGGAGAGCTCCACAGCAAAACAATCCTTCAACATTGTGGCAGGGGATAGCTCTACAGCAAAACAATCCTTCAACATTGTGGCAGAAGAGAGCTCCACAGCAAAACAATCCTTCAACATTGTGGCAACGGAGAACTCAATAGCAAACCAAAAGGCAGACCAGAAATGTTATTTCTAATTGTGCACAAGTCAGCACGTGCCATACCACCGTGTTATTTTGTTATTAAGGAACGGCTCATGCCACCTTCAAAGACTTAGAAACAGTGATACAATAATTATTCGCCTACAGACCGTCGAGCAGTTAAAAAGTGGGCCCAGCCAGCACTCTGATGTGGATGAGATAGTCAGAGTTGAAAAGTGGGTCCAACCAGCACTCTGATGTGGATGAGATAGTCAGAGTTAAAAAGTGAGTCCACCAACACTCTGATGTGGATGAGATAGTCAGAGTTAAAAAGTGGGCCCACCAACACTCTGATGTGGATGAGATAGTCAGAGTTAAAAAGTGGGTCCAACCAGCACTCTGACGTGGATGAGATAGTCAGAGTTAAAAAGTGGGCCCAGCCAGCACTCTGATGTGGATGAGATAGTCAGAGTTAAAAAGTGGGTCCAACCAGCACTCTGATGTGGATGAGATAGTCAGAGTTAAAAAGTGAGTCCACCAACACTCTGATGTGGATGAGATAGTCAGAGTTAAAAAGTGGACCAACCAACACTCTGATGTGGATGAGATAGTCAGAGTTAAAAAGTGGGCCCACCAACACTCTGATGTAGATGAGATAGTCAGAGTTAAAAAGTGGGTCCAACCAGCACTCTGATGTGGATGAGATAGTCAGAGTTAAAAAGTGAGTCCACCAACACTCTGATGTGGATGAGATAGTCAGAGTTAAAAAGTGGGCCCACCAACACTCTGATGTGGATGAGATAGTCAGAGTTAAAAAGTGGGTCCAACCAGCACTCTGACGTGGATAAGATAGTCAGAGTTAAAAAGTGGGCCCAGCCAGCACTCTGATGTGGATGAGATAGTCAGAGTTAAAAAGTGAGTCCACCAACACTCTGATGTGGATGAGATAGTCAGAGTTAAAAAGTGGGCCCACCAACACTCTGATGTGGATGAGATAGTCAGAGTTAAAAAGTGGGTCCAACCAGCACTCTGATGTGGATGAGATAGTCATAGTTAAAAAGTGAGTCCACCAACACTCTGATGTGGATGAGATAGTCAGAGTTAAAAAGTGGGCCCAGCCAGCACTCTGATGTGGATGAGATAGTCAGAGTTAAAAAGTGGGACCAACCAACACTCTGATGTGGATGAGATAGTCAGAGTTAAAAAGTGGGTCCAACCAGCACTCTGATGTGGATGAGATAGTCAGAGTTAAAAAGTGAGTCCACCAACACTCTGATGTGGATGAGATAGTCAGAGTTAAAAAGTGGGCCCAGCCAGCACTCTGATGTGGATGAGATAGTCAGAGTTAAAAAGTGAGTCCACCAACACTCTGATGTGGATGAGATAGTCAGAGTTAAAAAGTGAGTCCACCAACACTCTGATGTGGATGAGATAGTCAGAGTTAAAAAGTGGGACCAACCAACACTCTGATGTGGATGAGATAGTCAGAGTTAAAAAGTGGGCCCAGCCAGCACTCTGATGTGGATGAGATAGTCAGAGTTAAAAAGTGGGTCCACCAGCACTCTGATGTGGACGAGATAGTCAGAGTTAAAAAGTGGGCCCACCAGCACTCTGATGAGGATGAGATAGTCAGAGTTATAAAGTGGGCCCAACCAGTACTCTGATGTGGATGAGATAGTCAGAGTTAAAAAGTGGGTCCAACCAGCACTCTGACGTGGATGAGATAGTCATAGTTAAAAAGTGGGTCCAACCAGCACTCTGATGTGGATGAGATAGTCAGAGTTAAAAAGTGGGTCCAACCAGCACTCTGATGTGGATGAGATAGTCAGAGTTAAAAAGTGGGTCCAACCAGCACTCCGATGTGGATGAGATAGTCAGAGTTAAAAATTTGGCCCACCAACACTCTGATGTGGATGAGATAGTCAGAGTTAAAAAGTGGGCCCAACCAGCACTCTGATGTGGATGAGATAGTCAGAGTTAAAAAGTGGGTCCAACCAACACTCTGATGTGGATGAGACAGTCAGAGTTAAAAAGTGGGCCCACCAACACTCTGATGTGGATGAGATAGTCAGAGTTAAAAAGTGGGCCCAACCAGCACTCTGATGTGGATGAGATAGTCAGAGTTAAAAAGTGGGTCCAACCAACACTCTGATGTGGATGAGACAGTCAGAGTTAAAAAGTGGGTCCAGCCAGCACTCTGATGTGGATGAGATAGTCAGAGATAAAAAGTGGGTCCAACCAACACTCTGATGTGGATGAGACAGTCAGAGTTAAAAAGTGGGCCCAACCTGCACTCTGATGTGGATGAGATAGTCAGAGTTAAAAAGTGAGTCCAGCCAGCACTCTGATGTGGATGGGATAGTCAGAGTTAAAAAGTGGTCCCATCAGCACTCTGATGTGGATGAGATAGTCAGAGTTAAAAAGTGGGCCCACCAACACTCTGATGTGGATGAGATAGTCAGAGTTAAAAAGTGGGTCCATCAACACTCTGATGTGTATGAGATAGTCAGAGTTAAAAAGTGGGCCCAACCAGCACTCTGATGTGGATGAGATAGTCAGAGTTAAAAAGTGGGTCCAACCAGCACTCTGATGTGGATGAGAGTTAAAAAGTGAGTCCAGCCAGCACTCTGATGTGGATGGGATAGTCAGAGTTAAAAAGTGGGCCCACCAACACTCTGATGTAGTCAGAATTAAAAAGTGGGCCCACCAACACTCTGATGTGGATGAGATAGTCAGAGTTAAAAAGTGGGTCCATCAACACTCTGATGTGGATGAGATAGTCAGAGTTAAAAAGTGGGTCCACCAGCACTCTGATGTGGATGAGATAGTCAGAGTTAAAAAGTGGGCCCAACCAGCACTCTGATGTGGATGAGATAGTCAGAGTTAAAAAGTGGGTCCAACCAGCACTCTGATGTGGATGAGATAGTCAGAGTTAAAAAGTGGGTCCACCAACACTCTGATGTGGATGAGATAGTCAGAGTTAAAAAGTGGGTCCACCAACACTCTGATGTGGATGAGATAGTCAGAGTTAAAAAGTGGGCCCAACCAACACTCTGATGTGGATGAGACAGTCAGAGTTAAAAAGTGGGTCCAGCCAGCACTCTGATGTGGATGAGATAGTCAGAGATAAAAACTGGGTCCAACCAACACTCTGATGTGGATGAGACAGTCAGAGTTAAAAAGTGGGCCCAACCAGCACTCTGATGTGGATGAGATAGTCAGAGTTAAAAAGTGGGTCGACCAGCACTCTGATGTGGATGAGATAGTCAGAGTTAAAAAGTGGCCCACCAGCACTCTAATGTGGATGAGATAGTCAGAGTTAAAAAGTGGGCCCACCAACACTCTGATGTGGATGAGATAGTCAGAGTTAAAAAATGGGTCCCACCAGCACTCTGATGTGGATGAGAGTTAAAAAGTGGTCCCATCAGCACTCTGATGTGGATGAGATAGTCAGAGTTAAAAAGTGGGCCCACCAACACTCTGATGTGGATGAGATAGTCAGAGTTAAAAAGTGGGTTCATCAACACTCTGATGTGTATGAGATAGTCAGAGTTAAAAAGTGGGCCCAACCAGCACTCTGATGTGGATGAGATAGTCAAGAGTTAAAAAGTGGGTCCAACCAGCACTCTGATGTGGATGAGAGTTAAAAAGTGACTCCAGCCAGCACTCTGATGTGGATGGGATAGTCAGAGTTAAAAAGTGGTCCCATCAGCACTCTGATGTGGATGAGATAGTCAGAGATAAAAAGTGGGCCCACCAACACTCTGATGTAGTCAGAATTAAAAAGTGGGCCCACCAACACTCTGATGTGGATGAGATAGTCAGAGTTAAAAAGTGGGTCCATCAACACTCTGATGTGGATGAGATGGTCAGAGTTAAAAATTGGGTCCACCAGCACTCTGATGTGGATGAGATAGTCAGAGTTAAAAAGTGGGTCCAACCAGCACTCTGATGTGGATGAGATAGTCAGAGTTAAAAAGTGAGTTCAACCAGCACTCTGATGTGGATGAGATAGTCAGAGTTAAAAAGTGAGTCCACCAGCACTCTGATGTGGATGAGATAGTCAGAGTTAAAAAGTGGGCCCACCAGCACTATGATGTGGATGAGATAGTCAGAGTTAAAAAGTGGGTCCAACCAGCACTCTGATGTGGATGAGATAGTCAGAGTTAAATAGTGGGCCCAAACAGCACTCTGATGTGGATGAGATAGTCAGAGTTAAAAAGTGGGCCCAAACAGCACTCTGATGTGGATGAGATAGTCAGAGTTAAAAAGTGGGTCCAACCAGCACTCTGATGTAGATGAGATAGTCAGAGTTAAAAAGTGGACCCAACCAGCACTCTGATGTGGATGAGATAGTCAGAGTTAAAAAGTGGGCCCACCAGCACTCTGATGTGGATGAGATAGTCAGAGTTAAAAAGTGGGACCAACCAACACTCTGATGTGGATGAGATAGTCAGAGTTAAAAAGTGAGTCCACCAACACTCTGATGTGGATGAGATAGTCAGAGTTAAAAAGTGGGCCCAGCCAGCACTCTGATGTGGATGAGATAGTCAGAGTTAAAAAGTGAGTCCACCAACACTCTGATGTGGATGAGATAGTCAGAGTTAAAAAGTGGGCCCAGACAGCACTCTGATGTGGATGAGATAGTCAGAGTTAAAAAGTGAGTCCACCAGCACTCTGATGTGGATGAGATAGTCAGAGTTAAAAAGTGGACCCAACCAGCACTCTGATGTGGATGAGATAGTCAGAGTTAAAAAGTGAGTCCACCAGCACTCTGATGTGGATGAGATAGTCAGAGTTAAAAAGTGGGTCCAACCAGCACTCTGATGTGGATGAGATAGTCAGAGTTAAAAAGTGAGTCCACCAACACTCTGATGTGGATGAGATAGTCAGAGTTAAAAAGTGGACCAACCAACACTCTGATGTGGATGAGATAGTCAGAGTTAAAAAGTGAGTCCACCAACACTCTGATGTGGATGAGATAGTCAGAGTTAAAAAGTGGGCCCACCAACACTCTGATGTGGATGAGATAGTCAGAGTTAAAAAGTGGGTCCAACCAGCACTCTGACGTGGATGAGATAGTCAGAGTTAAAAAGTGGGCCCAGCCAGCACTCTGATGTGGATGAGATAGTCAGAGTTAAAAAGTGGGCCCAGCCAACACTCTGATGAGGATGAGATAGTCAGTTAAAAAGTGGGCCCAACCAGCACTCTGATGTGGATGAGATAGTCAGAGTTAAAAAGTGAGTCCACCAACACTCTGATGTGGATGAGATAGTCAGAGTTAAAAAGTGGGCCCACCAACACTCTGATGTGGATGAGATAGTCAGAGTTAAAAAGTGGGTCCAACCAGCACTCTGATGTGGATGAGATAGTCAGAGTTAAAAAGTGGGACCAACCAACACTCTGATGTGGATGAGATAGTCAGAGTTAAAAAGTGGGCCCAGCCAGCACTCTGATGTGGATGAGATAGTCAGAGTTAAAAAGTGGGTCCACCAGCACTCTGATGTGGACGAGATAGTCAGAGTTAAAAAGTGGGCCCACCAGCACTCTGATGAGGATGAGATAGTCAGAGTTATAAAGTGGGCCCAACCAGTACTCTGATGTGGATGAGATAGTCAGAGTTAAAAAGTGGGTCCAACCAGCACTCTGACGTGGATGAGATAGTCAGAGTTATAAAGTGGGCCCAACCAGTTCTCTGATGTGGATGAGATAGTCAGAGTTGAAAAGTGGGTCCAACCAGCACTCTGATGTGGATGAGATAGTCAGAGTTAAAAAGTGGGTCCAACCAGCACTCTGATGTGGATGAGATAGTCAGAGTTAAAAAGTGGGTCCAACCAGCACTCTGATATGGATGATATAGTCAGAGTTAAAAAGTGGACCCAACCAGCACTCTGATGTGGATGAGATAGTCAGAGTTAAAAAGTGAGTCCACCAGCACTCTGATGTGGATGAGATAGTCAGAGTTAAAAAGTGGACCCAACCAGCACTCTGATGTGGATGAGATAGTCAGAGTTAAAAAGTGAGTCCACCAGCACTCTGATGTGGATGAGATAGTCAGAGTTAAAAAGTGGGTCCAGCCAGCACTCTGATGTGGATGAGATAGTCAGAGTTAAAAAGTGGGTCCAGCCAGCACTCTGATGTGGATGAGATAGTCAGAGTTAAAAAGTGGGTCTAACCAGCACTCTGATGTGGATGAGATAGTCAGAGTTAAAAAGTGGGTCCAACCAGCACTCTGATGTGGATGAGATAGTCAGAGTTAAAAAGTGGGTCTAACCAGCACTCTGATGTGGATGAGATAGTCAGAGTTAAAAAGTGGGTCTAACCAGCACTCTGATGTGGATGAGATAGTCAGAGTTAAAAAGTGGGTCCAGCCAGCACTCTGATGTGGATGAGATAGTCAGAGTTAAAAAGTGGGTCTAACCAGCACTCTGATGTGGATGAGATAGTCAGAGTTAAAAAGTGGGTCCAACCAGCACTCTGATGTGGATGAGATAGTCAGAGTTAAAAAGTGGGTCTAACCAGCACTCTGATGTGGATGAGATAGTCAGAGTTAAAAAGTGGGTCTAACCAGCACTCTGATGTGGATGAGATAGTCAGAGTTAAAAAGTGGTCCCAGCCAGCACTCTGATGTGGATGAGATAGTCAGTTAAAAAGTGGGTCCAACCAGCACTCTGATGTGGATGAGATAGTCAGAGTTAAAAAGTGGGCCCACCAGCACTCTGATGTGGATGAGATAGTCAGAGTTAAAAAGTGAGTCCAGCCAACACTCTGATGTGGATGAGATAGTCAGAGTTAAAAAGTGGGCACACCAACACTCTGATGTGGATGAGATAGTCAGAGTTAAAAAGCCAACACTCTGATGTGGATGAGATAGTCAGAGTTAAAAAGTGGGCCTGTAACGTTTAACTCTTTAGGGCCGATAATTGAAATAACGCCGCGCAAGCGTCTGCCGGAATTAATTGAGTAATTCGTTTTATTAGCCCGAGAGAAAAACACCTTGGGCTTTTGAAGTCATGGGACAGCTTCAGGACTCAACCAGGTTAGCGTGTTGATAGCTTACATAGCCCTTGAAGTCATGGGACAGCTTCTTCGCTTCAGGGCTCAACTAGGTTAGCGTGTTGCTAGCTTACCTGGCTACTTCTAAACAAAGCACACTAAGTTTGTTTTGCTTTTAGCGATCTCTGCGGTCTGTTGGCTTCGAAATCTTTTTACTATAGAGCTAGAGCTGCCATTATGCCATGGTAGTAGTTTCATCCACGTAAATAGTTGCAAAAAGGTAATCTAGACAATTGATGAGTATATAATTAGTGGTAATTAGTTTTAGTCGCGTGAGAGAAAAACACCGTGGGCACTTGAAGTCATGGGACAGCTTCTTCGCTTCAGGACTCAACCAGGTTAGCGTGTTGATAGCTTACATGGCCCTTGAAGTCATGGGACAGCTTCTTCGCTTCAGGGCTCAACTAGGTTAGCGTGTTGCTAGCTTACCTGGCTAGTTCTAAACAAAGCACACTAAGTTTGTTTTGCTTTTAGCGATCTCTGCGGTCTGTTGGCTTCGAAATCTTTTTACTATAGAGCTGCCATGATGCCATGCTACGTAGTTTCATGACGCAAATAGTTCCAAAAAAGTAAGCGTGAAGCTTACCTCCGATCAGTATTTTTGTTGTCAGTACTCTGTTCACATTCAAAGGAAAGGACATGATGTTACCAATATTTTCAGGACAAGACACATGGCTATAAGACACTGGATATACTGATAAGTTGCTGAGATATTGAATGTCAATAATATATTGTTTTGCTAGGTAGAAGTAAGTTGAGCATGAAACATAATCATATATATAGCTAGCTATTATTATTGAATGCGAGAAATAGTGTGCCAGCTTGTAGCAGTCCTCTTTTAGGCATAGATGTGGCTTCCCAGGACTGGCATTGCATACCCATATGCTCTGTCGGGAGGGCACAGGTTTTTTTGGGCACTAGATGCATCTCCTAGATATATCGCCTCTTGCAGTAGGCGAGGAAGTGTTGGTGGTAATAGTTCTGTGGCAGAGCTACTTGGCCTCTGGGAAGAGAGCAGTGGCTGGTTGGTCGACTGAGAGAGTGGATGTGGTGGATTTGGTGGCAAGGATAGGGTTTGTTGAGATATGTGTTGTGGTTGAGGTGTGTTGGTTGACGACTGAGATGGTTGTATAGTTGGTGCTGTAAGTATAGTACTGCTGAAGAACATCTATAGTGTATTGACATTGTTATGTATTGACATGGTTATGTTACATGTTTGTTGTTGTTGTTTCACCCACCTGTAGCAAATGTAAATCCTGGACTGAGCTGTGTGTACCAGTATCATTCTGACCTATAGCTGGTGGAGGTGAAGCTCACTCCTCTGAAAATATTTATTTTTGTAAATATAATCATTGAACAATTCATCATAAAGAAACCATTGATGTTGGGGTGAAGTTCTGAATCACTTGCTGGAGGAGGTTATACAAGATTTAAAAAACATTACCATTGTCTTCCATAACTTCAAGGTCATCATCACTTCCTTCTGCTATGTATTCAAGGATGCTGTTGTCATAACCAGGAAAAAAGTCTACAACACACTCTAGAGAAAATCTTTTTGCCATTATCAGTTGTGGGCAGAGCAGCTACAAGTAAACACAGCTGCAAGATATTAGATTACGCAATGGCCATGTAAATATAGCGGCGCTAAAGTGATTAGTGTTTCTCCGAGACAAAAGTCGCTATCGTCGTTACGGACAATTAAAATGTGCGGTGAAAAGTCGCTATCGGCCCTAAAGAGTTAATTTGTTCCCCCCCAAAAGTTGTTCCCCTCTTATTGAAAATTTTGTTCCCACCCTAGCCCTGGCCCTTTATTTTTCAAGAGGGAACATTTTTTTCAAGTAAAAAGTTCCAGGGGGAACATATTTTTTAAAGAAAAAGTTCCAGGGGGAACCAAATATGGGGGGACCAAATTTGTCATGACAGGCCCACCAGCACTCTGATGTGGATGAACTAAGGTTGTTTTCTATAGGACACAATTTCTGGTGAGAACTTGCTGGTTACAGTACGTCATGCATGCACATGTGTAGGTACATGTGCTCCACAAACACTCCCACCACACCCACCAAACACACCCACACACACACAGATACATATATACCACATACACATACCTCTTTCATCCAGAATTCTATGCCTAGAAACCAGGTACCCAGCGTCATACCGATCAGCAGGCACTGTGCTTCAGTCACGTCAATCCTATTAAAATGGGGGAGGGGAGGGTGACAGGGGGCACAGGTAAGAAGAGTTGAGGAGAGAAGAAGATGAGGAAGTGCTATGCAAGATTGTAAAGCAAAGATATTGTGAACTCTCAATAAACTCTCAGTTGACAAAATAACATTATAATCACCTTCTCAATAATCAACTTCAAATTTTATTCACTCGACGTTTCGACTAGATGTTCTAGTCTTCATTCTTGATGAAGGCTAGAGCATCTAGTCATTATTCCTGATGAAGACTAGAGCATCTAGTCATTATTCCTGATGAAGACTAGAGCCTCTAGTCATTATTCCTGATGAAGACTAGAGCATCTAGTCATTATTCCTGACGAAGACTAGAGCATCTAGTCGAAACGTAGTCGAAACGTCAAGCGAATAAAATAAAAATTGAAGTTGATTATTGAGAAGGTAATTATAAAGAGATTGTAGTCGTGGGAAGAAGGACAAGATGAAGAAACCCTCTAGGCATCATCTCTAGCCACAGACCACCTCCAGTACCAACAACCAGCTATAGCCAACCAAAAAACAACTTCCACAAACACAATGCACCCCTGTACCCTGTACCCTAACCACTGTACCCTAACCACAGCAGCGGGTGCAGAACCACAACCAGCTGTCAGTGGAAACCTGTGGGCTGTTAGTCACCTATAATTATGCCTGCATCATGTCCTCCAGCAAAATACAAAGTTCAGAGTTCAGAGTCCAGAGAGTAAGTCGTAGAAAGTGGCAAATAATGACTACTTCGCACCCTTGAATAGTTCGCACCTTTGAATAGTTCGCACCCTTGAATAGTTCGCTAGCTCCCATCTTCAGTTAATTAGCTTGCACCTTCGAATTTTTCTCGCACATATACCCCACTCTTATTTGACGATTAATACACACACAACGACAGCAAATATTGTGTGTGTGGTCTTGTGTCTCATGTGCAGTTCTAACCCAACCATGGCCGAGGAACTTTCCATCACAGCAGCAACTGCAGGGAACACATCCCACGCTGCAGAGGCCATCACCATAGAGACCGCTCAACAATACTGGTGACAGTGGAGATGATCCCTTCACCAGCGCCAGTAAGGGAGAGTTCGAGGAGGATCTCTACAACAGCATGAAGCTGTTATAGAAGACGACTAACTGTTCTAACTGCCTAATAAACTCACTAATAATAGCTCAGCCATCTTTGCTTTTCACACTGCCTCGCTCTAACAACTGCTAACAAGCTACACTGTTCAATAGTTTCGGCAACTGTGACTGAGGACGCACCCTACACTTAGTGCCCGCCCTATTCCGAACCAAATCGTTCTCGTGGCACTTGTGCTCTTTTCATTAAGTTGGTGCCCATGCTCAGTGAAATAGGTGCCCTCGATCAGTTTGCACCCTCGTATAGTCCACGCAGGTTCTAGGTGAATGGGCGTGGTCTATTCGAGGAAATATGGTATGTACTAATGTAATGCTGGAAAGACACATGCATTATTCGTGAACAATATACACTAATTCACATGGTGATATAAAACTGGCCATTCCCATTGCTCCACCCACCCATGGTGACAGACGACTTCCTTTGAGAGGCCGTTTTAGTGCGGGTTTAAAGGTGGGGCTCTCCAAAGAGTGATATTCTGCATTTTTCTATAAATAGACCATCATTGTGTCTAGAAGTGCAGAATTACTTTTGCGTCTCACATTAGAAATAATTATAACCTGGTGTCACTAGTGCTTGTGTATATTAGCCTGCCTCAATCTAGCCTAGACAATGCACAGTCAATCAGAGTGGAGCAATTTGAATGCTCGCTTACTCATCACAAGCTTTCTTTAACTTGTGACCAACATAAGTGCATCAACTGTATACACAAACTCAGAAATGCAGAGTTGTTGATGTACATGTATAATAACAACAGTACATTTTGGGGGTAAACTGAACCATAAGGAATTAATTAATTATTATTATTATTATTATTTTATTATAAAAAAAAAATAATTAACCTGGTAGACTGCTGAATTATCATTATTAGTCAGACAACAGTACAAGGTTTGACTTCTTTTTATATTAAATGGCTGACAGTCCCATCTGTCGCTACGGACCAGCTCCCTTCTAAGCTTATTCTGCTGTTTCTATAGCTCTCGTACAAGGAAAGATGCACTAGACCTGTGCTTACCGGGGAGCACCGAATCCCTTCACCCCCCGAGTAGAGGTGAAGAAATTTCTTTACTGTAAGTTTTCTGGTAGACATGAGTGGCGAAGCTATTGGAGTTGATTATTATTGGAGTTGATTATTATACCAAACTGCAGCTCATTGTGTCTGAATTATATTAAAAACTTCTTAAGGTTTTATGTTCATTAAATAACTAATAACTATGTCAGTCAGTTCCAAAATTGTTACTATAACAGCTCAGCTCACTGTTTATGGTCTACACTGACAAAACACTTTCAATGTAATAATAATAATAATAATAATAATAATAATAATAATAATAATAATAATAATAATAATAATAATAATAATAATAATATTAATAAAATTAATAATAACAAAATAATAATAATAATAAATAATACTAATATTAATGATAATAATGATAATTAGTAATAATAATAGTAGTAGTAGTAGTAGTAGTAGAAGTAGTAGTAGTAGTAATAATAATAATAATAATATTAATAATAATAATAATAATAATAATAATAATAATAATAAATAACAACAATGATAACAACAACAGCAACAACAACAATAATAATTATTATTTTATCGACCTTGAAATCACTTGGAGCATTTTTAAAACCCTATGGTTTTACGTAATTTGGTTTTACGCAATTGGTTTTACGCAATTGAAACCTGAGATTTGAATCAAGCAACCATTTACATGTTAAATTGTTTTTGTACTTATGATGTAGATACTTGCATGGTGCAGTTGCCATGTCTACAATCTAAGCAATCTAAACAAGAAAGATGCAGAACTGTGCAAATCAATACATGTTTCGCTCCAGCCCCCACAATGAAGTTTAATGTACAAGCTCAACATCCCAGCAGCAGCTATATAGCAGAATTATGGAGACAAGAGTAGTTAGCCTTCCAAGTAGCAACTAGCAGAGTTATGGAGCTAGCCACTATGTAGCAGCTACATGTAGCAGAGTTATGGAGATAAGAGTAGTTAGCCTTCCAAGTAACTAGCAGAGTTATGGAGACAAGAGTAGCTAGCCTTCCAAGCAGCAGCTAGCAGAGCTATGGAGACAAGAGTAGTTAGCCTTCCAAGTAACTAGCAGAGTTATGGAGACAAGAGTAGCTAGCCTTCCAAGCAGCAGCTAGCAGAGCTATGGAGACAAGAGTAGCTAGCTATCCAAGCAGAGTTATGGAGACAAGAGTACTTAGCCACCCATGCAGCAGCTAGCCGAGTTATGGAGACAAGAGTAGCTAGCCTTCCAAGTAGCAGCTAGCAGAGCTATGGAGACAAGAGTAGCTAGCCTTCCAAGTAGCAGCTAGCAGAGCTATGGAGACAAGAGTAGCTAGCCTTCCAAGCAGCAGCTAGCAGAGCTATGGAGACAAGAGTAGCTAGCCTTCCAAGCAGCAGCTAGCAGAGCTATGGAGACAAGAGTAGCTAGCCATCAGCTAGCACGACTCACGAGTTTCAAACATTAACTTTGTTTAAACATGGAGAAACCCCACCCCCCGTGGATGACCACGCCTACTTCAATATCACAGAACACTTTTTAGAATCAGGTTGTTTTTTCCCCTTAAATTCTTTAAAAAAAATTTTAAACAAGAAATTATAACTCTTTAGAAAATACCCACCCCTACAATATACACAAGATATATTAAACAAGGTACAACAGTCTCTCCAATGAGCTTTTTGCATTAAACTTAGAGCTAGATTGCAGTCCTGCATGTCATAGCAAGAGCCTAAACATGGAGTCCACAGCTTCTAGACAAATAACCTTCAGAGGTGTAGCCTTGTGAGCTACATAGTTGTCAGGAACCTCCCTCATAGCTACACACCTCCATGTCTACACCTGCTCTTAACTGCGGCACACTGGTTGTGCTAGCAAAACTCACTGCTCTGCCTGGCTGCTCTGCAGTAGCAGCAATCAACACTGGTTAACCCTTTAGAACCAGAAATAAAATACAACGCGGCGCACACGTATGCCTGAATTATATGTGATGAAGTAACGGCAAGAAGAGTCGATGGTGCCTTCTTCATGGCTTAGGGGCTCTCACCGTTGCTATGCCAACTAGCCTAGCAATGATCAAGGTAAACAAAAAACACTTGGAATATTTTTGGTTTGTCTAGCAAGCGCATTTCAGTTCAGCCAAAGCAGTCATTATAGCTCTAGCTAGCTGACCTCGATATTCCAAGGTTAGCCCGGCTGGCAATAATTTCTCTCTAAGCACTTCATTCCGGCCACCTTCAGCTACTGGCAATATAGCTGCTATAGGTA
This sequence comes from Cladorhizidae sp. MBARI D1340-BT2, assembly GCA_028752905.1. Lineage (NCBI taxonomy): Eukaryota > Metazoa > Porifera > Demospongiae > Poecilosclerida > Cladorhizidae > Cladorhizidae sp. MBARI D1340-BT2. The sequence goes on from JAQNBH010000003.1 coordinate 11,727,496, forward strand.
TTGCTTTTCGTTGAAGGTGACGAGGCTTGCCACAGCAAACCTCGCCATGAGGTATTATTCTAGTAGAGCAGGGTTAGTTGCAGCCTTGCCAGTTAATAGGTTGAGTTGGATCTCACCGAGCGAGTTCTAGCAAAGCTTTTTGGTGATGGCTTCCAATTTGTGGTCTTTGTGTGGATATTATCTGTTATCGTCGGGCGGGAACCCCCACATGAGGGGATATATCCATTATTGCCCGTAAAGAGTTAAGCATGTATCTCTATTAAGCTCCTACTTTTATTAAGCTCCTACTTCACTGTTGGTTCTAGCCTCTATTTGTTAAGCACCTACTTCACTGTTGATTCTAGCCTCTATTTGTTAAGCACCTACTTCACTGTTGGTTCTAGCCTCTATTTATTAAGCTCCTTAGAACTTCACTGTATGGTTCTAGCCTCTATTTGTTAAGCACCTACTTCACTGTTGGTTCTAGCCTCTATTTGTTAAGCACCTACTTCACTGTTGGTTCTAACCTCTATTTGTTAAGCACCTACTTCACTGTTGGTTCTAGCCTCTATTTATTAAGCTCCTACTCCATTGTTGGTTCTAGCCTCTATTTAAAGTCTGGTTTCATAGCCTTGTGGTTACGACTTTGGAGCTCCATAGATTCTGCACACTTCACTGTATGAACTTGATATATAGCTCAAATGATAGATCTCTCTGTGTGCTCTTTTGATACTTTAAAAAGTTGACATACATGTAGGTACAACTATGCTAAAGTTACATTCAGCCAAAGTGGGGGTTCCTCAAAATCTGAGTCCAGAACGAGTTGTGGTTCCTGGTTGGAAAGTGCTAGTGAGTTATATTATCTGTGGCTAGAGGAAGCCCCTACTCTACAACTTCCCAATTTGATTTAGGCTAAATGTAACAAAGTAGACAAGCATGGGTGTGAAAATAAGAGAAATCTGATTTTTCCCCCCTTCAGCACCCACATGCCTAATTAGTCGTGTTTTAGCACCTAATGAATACACTAATTCTGTAGAGTAGTACTGTAAACCCAGAAAAGTTGGCGACCCTTTTATTTATTTAGCGTTTTTGATATCATGCACATTTTAGCGACCATTAATGTTAACGTTTTATAGCATGAAAAACAAGGTGAAATCCTTGTGAAAATAAGAACAGTACATTCAGAACATTAATCATTAATAAAGTCCATGATTCCAGGGTTTTTTAAAGCTTGTTTTAATCTTTCAGTATTGCATGAAAGATTGCTAAGACTGTTGATTAACCAGATGCACGAAGATTCACTTTAACAGCTGATATCTCTTTCCCACCATCCAGGGCTTCATGGATTTCATTAGCATACCTCGTGAAGGAGTCCTTCATTAAAGCCTTAAATTCTTCATTTACGCACACATCAAGTGGCTGCGACTCTCCTGTGCAGCTTGTAGGAACAAACACTTGGTGGATATTGTTGTCTTGAAGCTTTTTAAGAACAGAACTACAGCGATGAGCTGCAAACACATCGAATATTGCCAATGCAGACTGATCGTCAGCCAAATCCAGTCTCGCTCTAGTAGTAGTGACATATGGAATGATATTTTGTTGGCTGCAGCTGTTGCTCCGGTGCCTTCTGGTAAACAAACTGAGCTAGATCCACCAGCATGATTGCCTTTCACCAACGAAGAGTAGCAGCAAGTTCGCAGTTGCTCGATCAAAACTCTAAAGCTCATAATCAGTGACGACCTCGTGCTCTGCTGACAGCTAGCACGCGCGCGTGAGTGTTTTTGAACTTTGTACTTATATTGCCACAAATGTTGGCTGCCTATTAACTTAGCGATTTTTTCCCCATCGCTAAATTCGCTAACATTAATGGCCCGCTAACTTTTCTGGGTTTACAGTATATGTCAAGTCCATATCATTTAGGGGAGGGGGGCGGGGACTGCCCCCCCCTTGAAACCTTTTTGCCCCCCCCCCCTTGGAAATTGTGTTATTAAAATTCTTATTGATGTTGATAAGTGCTTGACATCATGCCACCCCTTAATATCCAGATTCCTCCAGTTGCCCCCCCTTTGGACAATTTTCTAAATGAAACCCTGATATCGTATAGTGTGAAGAATCTATGGAGCCACAAGGTTGTTTTTTTTAGTGTTTGTATAAATCCCCTTCACATGACATAAGTCCATTAAAAAAAAAAAATCTCCCTGCAAGTTGTAGTGTTTGTAGAGCTCTATCACTCACAGTTGTTAATAGCCATTCCAGACTTGATGTTACTAATTAGATACTCCAATGAGCTGGAGGTGTCAATAGCCATTCCATTGATACCATTAATTAGATACTCCAATGAGTTGGAGGTGTTAATAGCCATTCCAGACTTGATGCTATTAATTAGATACTCGAATGAGTTGGAGGTTTTCACTTCACCTTCCAACTTGCAGAACATCAACAAAGAAAAAAATACTACCAGAAAGCATCTGCACTGGCCACTTCACTGTTGTAAAGAAACCAAACAGGCTTCAAATCCTTTTTTCAACCTTTAGCATCTACTTCACTGTTGCCACTATTTGTTAAGCAGTTACTTCACTGTTGGTTCTAGTCTCTATTTGTTAAGCACCTACTTCACTGATGGTTCTACCCTCTATTTGTTAAGCACCTACTTCACTGTTGGTTCTGGCCTCTATTTGTTAAGCACCTACTTCACTGTTGGTTCTGGCCTCTATTTGTCAAGCATCAGTCGTGACTATGTATCCTCCTGTTTCTTCCATTACTAGTGACCAGACAGATGTGTAGATGTGATGTACGACACTCCCCAGGCTTGGCTCTGCAGCAGTTCAACCATTTCTATCTAGTCGGGTATATACACTCATACACTCAGCAATCCGTGGCTAGACCAGTATACACACTGGGAAATCCAGCTAGCTTGGTATATAAACTGGGCAATCCGTAGCTAGCTCGGTGTAAACACTGGGAAATCCAGCTAGCCCGGTATATAAACTGGGCAATCCGTAGCTAGCTCGGTGTATACACTGGGCAATCCAGCTAGCCCGGTATATAAACTGGGCAATCCGTAGCTAGCTCGGTGTATACACTGGGCAATCCAGCTAGCTCGGTATATAAACTGGGCAATCCGTAGCTAGCTCGGTGTATACACTGGGCAATCCAGCTAGCCATGTATATAAACTAGGCAATCCGTAGCTAGCTCGGTGTATACACTGGGCAATCCAGCTAGCCCGGTATATAAACTGGGCAATCCGTAGCTAGCTCGGTGTATACACTGGGCAATCCAGCTAGCTCGGTATATAAACTGGGCAATCCGTAGCTAGCTCGGTGTATACACTGGGCAATCCAGCTAGCCATGTATATAAACTAGGCAATCCGTAGCTAGCTCGGTGTATACACTGGGCAATCCAGCTAGCCCGGTATATAAACTGGGCAATCCGTAGCTAGCTCGGTGTATACACTGGGCAATCGGTATATCACTAAGTAATCCGTATCTATATGAAATTTATTTATTACATCTGCACATGGTGGGCCATTGCTCCTTAACAGATTCACCATATCAAACTCGATCGTCGAAAGAAAAAAAATCAAAGAATTAGTACTAGGCTCCTATTCTCCGTATGCACATGCCCAACAGACGACTCAATTGATAATAAAACCTTGACTTTCTGTTCGACAGGGCGAAGGAGCAGAATTAAAACGTTTTTTTCTTCGTGGCTGACAATTGCAACTGCGTTCGTAAATGGTCTCTTCTGGCTTTTGCTACTGTTTCTTGAAGTTCTTCTTCAGTGGAAAGCAGCACAGGCAGCCGTGCTTGCTAGGAATCATTTCGAACACCTTTTGAGCAAGGATGGATTTCCTTGGTGTAAGTTTTTTTTAGACATATAGCAACCATGGCACGGCATAACTTTTGTTTGCTCACTTCAATGAGCTGATTCTTACACCAAACTGCAGCTTATTGCATTTCCCGATAGTAACAGTTTGAGAAGTTCATTAAAAAAAAAATTTAAAAAAATAAAAAAAAATAAATAAAAATAAATAAAAAATTATATTAAATTATTAATACAAACCACAAATAAAGTCAGCGTCCAATCGGTTAAGTGGGTGCTCAGCATTAAGCTGCCATGATTTCTTTCTTCCTAGTGCTGACTCATATTCTCAGAAACCAGCGATTACGATGTTACAAAATCTAAACAAAAACCCATACAGTTCTCTCTTCATCTAAGTGCACACCGATGAACATATTACCACATGAACGCACACACACACACACATGCACACACACACACACACACAGACTCTTGTGCCCAAGAAACAAATAAAAATAACTCTGAAATGAGACGACCCTTCAAACCATTAACGGCATGTCTATTTAATTGAAGCACTTACTTGTTGAAGTGGAGCACTCCAGTCACGTACGCCTGCCAGTGGTAGAAGAAGGTCAGCACCAACAGCAGCACCATGAAGAACAACATCAGCCCCTGGTAGTCGTGGAAACCAACCGAGCTCGCAGATATGAGGACCATAAGAAATGTGGTGATGGCGTCACATGCGTGGTCGAAAAGCTCCCCCAGTTGGGAGCTGGAGTTGGTACGTCGAGCTTGCTTGCCGTCTATAGCGTCCAAACTTTGGTACGTGAAAAAACCAATGGGGCAGACCAAATAGGCCCAGGAAGGTGCCTGGATAAATGGCGGGAAGAAGATGGAAAATATCGTGACTCAAGTTTATTTTAAAGTCACTCGAGCAAACTGAACTCCTTTATCTATTCATACATTCTAACTGGCTGGTGTAGACCACGTGCATTTAATGTTATTTTTTAGCTTGTAAATTTCTATAAGGGGGTGTGTTATAAACGGGTATACTAATTTTCCTGCAAACCATAGGGAGGTACCCTTGATAAATCCTCCTCCCCCCCCTCCCTTCCTCCCCATCCTCACCCTCCCCCTCCTAAGAAGCAAACTGAACTCCTTTTCACTTACCAGACCTTGAGCATTGCTGTCCAATAAGATCATGGGCAAGGCGGTGACGAGGTTGATGAGAAGGCCGATGAAGGTGATGAGGTTAGGAGCCAGCCACAGGGGGACCTTTGTCACCAGCCAGCACCAGTAGGGCTGAAAAATCACCTGCACGCAACACACCGGGGTGGGTGTGTGGTTAATTAATCAGAGGCAATTATCAACTAATGGTCAGGATAGGATAAGGTAACAACCAAAACTTTTCTCATAATTTTAACACTCTCCCCCCCAGTGTAATTTTATGATGTCAACTGAGAGTTCGTTGAGAGTAAATTATTATCGACAAAGTCATGTCATTGTATTCCTGAGGTTGGCTACTGCACTATTATATACGGCACTATACATAACAGTATATAATAGTGCAGTCCTCACCTCAGACTCTGCACCATACATAGCTGTATATAATAGTGCAGTCCTCACCTCAGACTCTGCCCCATACATAGCTGTATATAATAGTGCAGTCCTCACCTCAGACTCTGCACCATACATAGCTGTATATAATAGTGCAGTCCTCCCCTCAGACTCTACACCATACATAGCTGTATATAATAGTGCAGTCCACACCTCAGACTCTACCCCATACATAGCTGTATATAATAGTGCAGTCCTCACCTCAGACTCTGCACCATACATAGCTGTATATAATAGTGCAGTCCTCACCTCAGACTCTACACCATACATAGCTGTATATAATAGTGCAGTCCACACCTCAGACTCTACACCATACATAGCTGTATATAATAGTGCAGTCCTCACCTCAGACTCTGCACCATACATAGCTGTATATAATAGTGCAGTCCTCACCTCAGACTCTACACCATACATAGCTGTATATAATAGTGCAGTCCTCACCTCAGACTCTGCACCATACATAGCTGTATATAATAGTGCAGTCCACACCTCAGACTCTACACCATACATAGCTGTATATAATAGTGCAGTCCACACCTCAGACTCTACACCATACATAGCTGTATATAATAGTGCAGTCCACACCTCAGACTCTACACCATACATAGCTGTATATAATAGTGCAGTCCTCACCTCAGACTCTACCCCATACATAGCTGTATATAATAGTGCAGTCCACACCTCAGACTCTACACCATACATAGCTGTATATAATAGTGCAGTCCTCACCTCAGACTCTACCCCATACATAGCTGTATATAATAGTGCAGTCCTCACCTCAGACTCTACACCATACATAGCTGTATATAATAGTGCAGTCCACACCTCAGACTCTGCACCATACATAGCTGTATATAATAGTGCAGTCCACACCTCAGACTCTACACCATACATAGCTGTATATAATAGTGCAGTCCACACCTCAGACTCTACACCATACATAGCTGTATATAATAGTGCAGTCCTCCCCTCAGACTCTACACCATACATAGCTGTATATAATAGTGCAGTCCTCACCTCAGACTCTACACCATACATAGCTGTATATAATAGTGCAGTCCACACCTCAGACTCTACACCATACATAGCTGTATATAATAGTGCAGTCCACACCTCAGACTCTACCCCATACATAGCTGTATATAATAGTGCAGTCCCCACCTCAGACTCTACACCATACATAGCTGTATATAATAGTGCAGTCCTCACCTCAGACTCTACACCATACATAGCTGTATATAATAGTGCAGTCCCCACCTCAGACTCTACACCATACATAGCTGTATATAATAGTGTAGTCCTCACCTCAGACTCTACACCATACATAGCAGTATATAATAGTGCAGTCCACACCTCAGACTCTGCCCCATACATAGCTGTATATAATAGTGCAGTCCTCACCTCAGACTCTACACCATACATAGCTGTATATAATAGTGCAGTCCTCACCTCAGACTCTACACCATACATAGCTGTATATAATAGTGCAGTCCCCACCTCAGACTCTACACCATACATAGCTGTATATAATAGTGCAGTCCACACCTCAGACTCTACCCCATACATAGCTGTATATAATAGTGCAGTCCTCACCTCAGACTCTACACCATACATAGCTGTATATAATAGTGCAGTCCTCACCTCAGACTCTACACCATACATAGCTGTATATAATAGTGCAGTCCACACCTCAGACTCTACACCATACATAGCTGTATATAATAGTGCAGTCCTCACCTCAGACTCTGCACCATACATAGCTGTATATAATAGTGCAGTCCTCACCTCAGACTCTACACCATACATAGCTGTATATAATAGTGCAGTCCTCACCTCAGACTCTACCCCATACATAGCTGTATATAATAGTGCAGTCCTCACCTCAGACTCTACACCATACATAGCTGTATATAATAGTGCAGTCCTCACCTCAGACTCTACACCATACATAGCTGTATATAATAGTGCAGTCCTCACCTCAGACTCTACACCATACATAGCTGTATATAATAGTGCAGTCCTCACCTCAGACTCTACACCATACATAGCTGTATATAATAGTGCAGTCCTCACCTCAGACTCTACACCATACATAGCTGTATATAATAGTGCAGTCCACACCTCAGACTCTACACCATACATAGCTGTATATAATAGTGCAGTCCTCACCTCAGACTCTACACCATACATAGCTGTATATAATAGTGCAGTCCTCACCTCAGACTCTACACCATACATAGCTGTATATAATAGTGCAGTCCCCACCTCAGACTCTACCCCATACATAGCTGTATATAATAGTGCAGTCCACACCTCAGACTCTGCCCCATACATAGCTGTATATAATAGTGCAGTCCTCACCTCAGACTCTACACCATACATAGCTGTATATAATAGTGCAGTCCACACCTCAGACTCTACCCCATACATAGCTGTATATAATAGTGCAGTCCTCACCTCAGACTCTACACCATACATAGCTGTATATAATAGTGCAGTCCACACCTCAGACTCTACACCATACATAGCTGTATATAATAGTGCAGTCCTCACCTCAGACTCTACCCCATACATAGCTGTATATAATAGTGCAGTCCACACCTCAGACTCTACACCATACATAGCTGTATATAATAGTGCAGTCCACACCTCAGACTCTACACCATACATAGCTGTATATAATAGTGCAGTCCACACCTCAGACTCTACACCATACATAGCTGTATATAATAGTGCAGTCCTCACCTCAGACTCTACACCATACATAGCTGTATATAATAGTGCAGTCCACACCTCAGACTCTACACCATACATAGCTGTATATAATAGTGCAGTCCACACCTCAGACTCTACCCCATACATAGCTGTATATAATAGTGCAGTCCTCACCTCAGACTCTACACCATACATAGCTGTATATAATAGTGCAGTCCTCACCTCAGACTCTACACCATACATAGCTGTATATAATAGTGCAGTCCACACCTCAGACTCTACACCATACATAGCTGTATATAATAGTGCAGTCCACACCTCAGACTCTACACCATACATAGCTGTATATAATAGTGCAGTCCCCACCTCAGACTCTACACCATACATAGCTGTATATAATAGTGCAGTCCACACCTCAGACTCTACACCATACATAGCTGTATATAATAGTGTAGTCCTCACCTCAGACTCTACACCATACATAGCTGTATATAATAGTGCAGTCCTCACCTCAGACTCTACCCCATACATAGCTGTATATAATAGTGCAGTCCACACCTCAGACTCTACACCATACATAGCTGTATATAATAGTGCAGTCCACACCTCAGACTCTACCCCATACATAGCTGTATATAATAGTGCAGTCCTCACCTCAGACTCTACACCATACATAGCTGTATATAATAGTGCAGTCCACACCTCAGACTCTACACCATACATAGCTGTATATAATAGTGCAGTCCCCACCTCAGACTCTACACCATACATAGCTGTATATAATAGTGCAGTCCCCACCTCAGACTCTACCCCATACATAGCTGTATATAATAGTGTAGTCCTCACCTCAGACTCTACCCCATACATAGCTGTATATAATAGTGCAGTCCACACCTCAGACTCTACACCATACATAGCTGTATATAATAGTGCAGTCCTCACCTCAGACTCTACACCATACATAGCTGTATATAATAGTGCAGTCCACACCTCAGACTCTACACCATACATAGCTGTATATAATAGTGCAGTCCACACCTCAGACTCTACACCATACATAGCTGTATATAATAGTGCAGTCCTCACCTCAGACTCTACACCATACATAGCTGTATATAATAGTGCAGTCCACACCTCAGACTCTACACCATACATAGCTGTATATAATAGTGCAGTCCTCACCTCAGACTCTACACCATACATAGCTGTATATAATAGTGCAGTCCTCACCTCAGACTCTACCCCATACATAGCTGTATATAATAGTGCAGTCCTCACCTCAGACTCTACCCCATACATAGCTGTATATAATAGTGCAGTCATCACCTCAGACTCTACACCATACATAGCTGTATATAATAGTGCAGTCCTCACCTCAGACTCTGCACCATACATAGCTGTATATAATAGTGCAGTCCTCACCTCAGACTCTACCCCATACATAGCTGTATATAATAGTGTAGTCCTCACCTCAGACTCTACACCATACATAGCTGTATATAATAGTGTAGTCCTCACCTCAGACTCTACCCCATACATAGCTGTATATAATAGTGCAGTCCTCACCTCAGACTCTACACCATACATAGCTGTATATAATAGTGCAGTCCTCACCTCAGACTCTACCCCATACATAGCTGTATATAATAGTGCAGTCCACACCTCAGACTCTACACCATACATAGCTGTATATAATAGTGCAGTCCTCACCTCAGACTCTACACCATACATAGCTGTATATAATAGTGCAGTCCTCACCTCAGACTCTACCCCATACATAGCTGTATATAATAGTGCAGTCCACACCTCAGACTCTACACCATACATAGCTGTATATAATAGTGCAGTCCTCACCTCAGACTCTACACCATACATAGCTGTATATAATAGTGCAGTCCACACCTCAGACTCTACCCCATACATAGCTGTATATAATAGTGCAGTCCACACCTCAGACTCTACACCATACATAGCTGTATATAATAGTGCAGTCCTCACCTCAGACTCTACACCATACATAGCTGTATATAATAGTGCAGTCCTCACCTCAGACTCTACACCATACATAGCTGTATATAATAGTGCAGTCCTCACCTCAGACTCTACCCCATACATAGCTGTATATAATAGTGCAGTCCTCACCTCAGACTCTACACCATACATAGCTGTATATAATAGTGCAGTCCTCACCTCAGACTCTACACCATACATAGCTGTATATAATAGTGCAGTCCTCACCTCAGACTCTACCCCATACATAGCTGTATATAATAGTGCAGTCCACACCTCAGACTCTGCACCATACATAGCTGTATATAATAGTGCAGTCCACACCTCAGACTCTACACCATACATAGCTGTATATAATAGTGCAGTCCTCACCTCAGACTCTACACCATACATAGCTGTATATAATAGTGCAGTCCACACCTCAGACTCTGCACCATACATAGCTGTATATAATAGTGCAGTCCTCACCTCAGACTCTACACCATACATAGCTGTATATAATAGTGCAGTCCTCACCTCAGACTCTACCCCATACATAGCAGTATATAATAGTGCAGTCCTCACCTCAGACTCTACACCATACATAGCTGTATATAATAGTGCAGTCCCCACCTCAGACTCTACCCCATACATAGCTGTATATAATAGTGCAGTCCTCACCTCAGACTCTACACCATACATAGCTGTATATAATAGTGCAGTCCTCACCTCAGACTCTACACCATACATAGCTGTATATAATAGTGCAGTCCACACCTCAGACTCTACACCATACATAGCTGTATATAATAGTGCAGTCCTCACCTCAGACTCTACACCATACATAGCTGTATATAATAGTGTAGTCCTCACCTCAGACTCTGCACCATGCATAGCTGTATATAATAGTGCAGTCCTCACCTCAGACTCTACACCATACATAGCTGTATATAATAGTGCAGTCCACACCTCAGACTCTACCCCATACATAGCTGTATATAATAGTGCAGTCCTCACCTCAGACTCTACACCATACATAGCTGTATATAATAGTGCAGTCCACACCTCAGACTCTACCCCATACATAGCTGTATATAATAGTGCAGTCCTCACCTCAGACTCTACACCATACATAGCTGTATATAATAGTGCAGTCCTCACCTCAGACTCTACACCATACATAGCTGTATATAATAGTGCAGTCCTCACCTCAGACTCTACACCATACATAGCTGTATATAATAGTGCAGTCCACACCTCAGACTCTACACCATACATAGCTGTATATAATAGTGCAGTCCTCACCTCAGACTCTACACCATACATAGCTGTATATAATAGTGCAGTCCTCACCTCAGACTCTACCCCATACATAGCTGTATATAATAGTGCAGTCCACACCTCAGACTCTACACCATACATAGCTGTATATAATAGTGCAGTCCTCACCTCAGACTCTACACCATACATAGCTGTATATAATAGTGCAGTCCACACCTCAGACTCTACACCATACATAGCTGTATATAATAGTGCAGTCCACACCTCAGACTCTGCACCATACATAGCTGTATATAATAGTGCAGTCCTCACCTCAGACTCTACACCATACATAGCTGTATATAATAGTGCAGTCCTCACCTCAGACTCTACACCATACATAGCTGTATATAATAGTGCAGTCCTCACCTCAGACTCTACACCATACATAGCTGTATATAATAGTGCAGTCCACACCTCAGACTCTACCCCATACATAGCTGTATATAATAGTGCAGTCCACACCTCAGACTCTACACCATACATAGCTGTATATAATAGTGCAGTCCACACCTCAGACTCTACACCATACATAGCTGTATATAATAGTGCAGTCCACACCTCAGACTCTACCCCATACATAGCTGTATATAATAGTGCAGTCCTCACCTCAGACTCTACACCATACATAGCTGTATATAATAGTGCAGTCCACACCTCAGACTCTACACCATACATAGCTGTATATAATAGTGCAGTCCTCACCTCAGACTCTACACCATACATAGCTGTATATAATAGTGCAGTCCACACCTCAGACTCTACACCATACATAGCTGTATATAATAGTGCAGTCCTCACCTCAGACTCTACACCATACATAGCTGTATATAATAGTGCAGTCCTCACCTCAGACTCTACACCATACATAGCTGTATATAATAGTGCAGTCCACACCTCAGACTCTACACCATACATAGCTGTATATAATAGTGCAGTCCTCACCTCAGACTCTACCCCATACATAGCTGTATATAATAGTGCAGTCCTCACCTCAGACTCTACACCATACATAGCTGTATATAATAGTGCAGTCCACACCTCAGACTCTGCACCATACATAGCTGTATATAATAGTGCAGTCCACACCTCAGACTCTACACCATACATAGCTGTATATAATAGTGCAGTCCACACCTCAGACTCTACACCATACATAGCTGTATATAATAGTGCAGTCCACACCTCAGACTCTACACCATACATAGCTGTATATAATAGTGCAGTCCACACCTCAGACTCTGCACCATACATAGCTGTATATAATAGTGCAGTCCACACCTCAGACTCTACACCATACATAGCTGTATATAATAGTGCAGTCCACACCTCAGACTCTGCACCATACATAGCTGTATATAATAGTGCAGTCCACACCTCAGACTCTACACCATACATAGCTGTATATAATAGTGCAGTCCACACCTCAGACTCTACACCATACATAGCTGTATATAATAGTGCAGTCCACACCTCAGACTCTACACCATACATAGCTGTATATAATAGTGCAGTCCACACCTCAGACTCTGCACCATACATAGCTGTATATAATAGTGCAGTCCACACCTCAGACTCTACACCATACATAGCTGTATATAATAGTGCAGTCCACACCTCAGACTCTACACCATACATAGCTGTATATAATAGTGCAGTCCACACCTCAGACTCTACACCATACATAGCTGTATATAATAGTGCAGTCCACACCTCAGACTCTGCACCATACATAGCTGTATATAATAGTGCAGTCCACACCTCAGACTCTACACCATACATAGCTGTATATAATAGTGCAGTCCACACCTCAGACTCTGCACCATACATAGCTGTATATAATAGTGCAGTCCACACCTCAGACTCTACACCATACATAGCTGTATATAATAGTGCAGTCCACACCTCAGACTCTACACCATACATAGCTGTATATAATAGTGCAGTCCACACCTCAGACTCTACACCATACATAGCTGTATATAATAGTGCAGTCCACACCTCAGACTCTGCACCATACATAGCTGTATATAATAGTGCAGTCCACACCTCAGACTCTACACCATACATAGCTGTATATAATAGTGCAGTCCACACCTCAGACTCTACACCATACATAGCTGTATATAATAGTGCAGTCCACACCTCAGACTCTGCACCATACATAGCTGTATATAATAGTGCAGTCCACACCTCAGACTCTACCCCATACATAGCTGTATATAATAGTGCAGTCCACACCTCAGACTCTACACCATACATAGCTGTATATAATAGTGCAGTCCACACCTCAGACTCTGCACCATACATAGCTGTATATAATAGTGCAGTCCACACCTCAGACTCTACACCATACATAGCTGTATATAATAGTGCAGTCCATACCTCAGACTCTACACCATACATAGCTGTATATAATAGTGCAGTCCACACCTCAGACTCTACACCATACATAGCTGTATATAATAGTGCAGTCCACACCTCAGACTCTGCACCATACATAGCTGTATATAATAGTGCAGTCCACACCTCAGACTCTGCACCATACATAGCTGTATATAATAGTGCAGTCCACACCTCAGACTCTACACCATACATAGCTGTATATAATAGTGCAGTCCACACCTCAGACTCTACACCATACATAGCTGTATATAATAGTGCAGTCCTCACCTCAGACTCTGCACCATACATAGCTGTATATAATAGTGCAGTCCACACCTCAGACTCTGCACCATACATAGCTGTATATAATAGTGCAGTCCACACCTCAGACTCTGCACCATACATAGCTGTATATAATAGTGCAGTCCACACCTCAGACTCTACACCATACATAGCTGTATATAATAGTGCAGTCCTCACCTCAGACTCTGCACCATACATAGCTGTATATAATAGTGCAGTCCACACCTCAGACTCTACACCATACATAGCTGTATATAATAGTGCAGTCCACACCTCAGACTCTACACCATACATAGCTGTATATAATAGTGCAGTCCTCACCTCAGACTCTACACCATACATAGCTGTATATAATAGTGCAGTCCACACCTCAGACTCTACACCATACATAGCTGTATATAATAGTGCAGTCCACACCTCAGACTCTGCACCATACATAGCTGTATATAATAGTGCAGTCCACACCTCAGACTCTACCCCATACATAGCTGTATATAATAGTGCAGTCCTCACCTCAGACTCTACACCATACATAGCTGTATATAATAGTGCAGTCCACACCTCAGACTCTACACCATACATAGCTGTATATAATAGTGCAGTCCACACCTCAGACTCTACACCATACATAGCTGTATATAATAGTGCAGTCCTCACCTCAGACTCTACACCATACATAGCTGTATATAATAGTGCAGTCCACACCTCAGACTCTACACCATACATAGCTGTATATAATAGTGCAGTCCACACCTCAGACTCTACACCATACATAGCTGTATATAATAGTGCAGTCCTCACCTCAGACTCTACACCATACATAGCTGTATATAATAGTGCAGTCCACACCTCAGACTCTACACCATACATAGCTGTATATAATAGTGCAGTCCTCACCTCAGACTCTACACCATACATAGCTGTATATAATAGTGCAGTCCTCACCTCAGACTCTACACCATACATAGCTGTATATAATAGTGCAGTCCACACCTCAGACTCTACACCATACATAGCTGTATATAATAGTGCAGTCCTCACCTCAGACTCTACACCATACATAGCTGTATATAATAGTGCAGTCCTCACCTCAGACTCTACACCATACATAGCTGTATATAATAGTGCAGTCCACACCTCAGACTCTACCCCATACATAGCTGTATATAATAGTGCAGTCCACACCTCAGACTCTACCCCATACATAGCTGTATATAATAGTGCAGTCCTCACCTCAGACTCTGCACCATGCATAGGTTTGCTGCATGTAACTTAGCAGGTGAGTGGCGTGCAAGATCACACCAAAACAATGTGGCACTTCTGTGGTAGTACATGAAGATTTGTCTTTGTGACTTCCAAGTGGAAGGGAAGAAAAAGTTGAGTTCACAATCTCCCCTCCCTCCCTCCCTACTCTCCCATCCTCCACCCACCTTCCTCTCACTCTTCCCCCCGCCCCCCCCACCCTCCTTTCGCCACCCCCTCCTCTTCCTCCTCCACCCTCTGCTCGCTCCCTCCCTCCTCCTTTCATCCTTCCCTCCCCACCCCAACCATCACCCTCCCTTCTTCCCTCCGCCTCATCCTCTCACTCCAGCATAAAGCGTTGACTCGCGTCTGATTTCTAGTGAATTTGACACAGGAAAGAAAGGGTATTTAACAAGCACACACACATAGCTGAACCCAGAGGTGACAAGTCCTGGAACCATTACTGCCGTGGCTTCAAGAGTGCCTGCCAATGTAATTAACTCACACACATGGTTACATGGAGAATTTCTATTAGAATCTCTACGCACACATGGAGTAGGGCATATAGAGGTGCACTACTAAGGAGACGCATTCACAGCAAGGCTTCTGCCAAGTCAACCAGGGGAGTCAGTGAAGGCAGCCACTTGGTTGATTGAGGTGAAGTTCAAGGAACCTTGAGAGCTGGGGATCTCACTCTCCACTTGTACCCTGACAGGGCTCCATGTTTCAGGACAGGGCTCCATGTTTCAGGACAGGGCTCCATGTTTCAGGACAGGGCTCCATGTTTCAGGACAGATCATGCATGTTATTGGAAAATGTGTTATGTATGTTATGCGCATACCTATCGTGGGCGTTGGTGACGTGTGTGTGTGTGTGTGAATGTGTTGTGTGTTTGGTACGTGAGCATGTGTGTGTGTGTGTGTACATGTATGTGTGTATGTGTGTGTGTGTGTGTGGTGTGTGTGGTGTGAGTGTGTGTCAGCTATGTGTATATAATGAAGTGGACAAGTTCTTACGTAACTAACGTCCCTCGCGGCCTACACAAGGTTCCCGCGTACCCAGAAGCCACGCCCATGCTTCAGGTCTACACTAGCTAGTGCAGTCATGCACAAACTGTCTACAACAACCCCAAAAAGTAGCAGGCAGACGGGGAACTTGACGGTAGTCCATAACAACTAGGCGGAGTTGAGGTGTCCTGATGTTGTCCCCTCACCGACTAGAGGTTGGTCAACTTGTAGACACTGCATGGAGGTGCTAGCCAGCATTGTCTTATGTGTGGTTAACCACAGGTCTCCATGGGTCTTGTGAAGACCTGTACTGGCCAGGAGACGTCTTAACAGGCCGTGCCAAAGTGCTTCTCCCTTCCTGTGGTGCTGCGCTCCAACGAAAGGGCCTTTGTCCCAGTACGCTCAACAAAAACACTCGACTAAAAACCATCATGATTTGTTAATTCACAGCCTCTAAGTCGTCCATTGTGAGTTAATTGGCTTCACCACCAGTGGAGGCATTATCAGCCATTTTCCGACAATAGTGGCTAATCCGTAAAAATCACAAGGCGTAGAAAAGTTTCACCCCCGGAGGAGCCATGGATACTCACGCAGGGTTTCATTTAGGTGGGGGGGGGGGGGGGGGGGGGGGGGGGTTGGAACCTTTTTGCCCCACCCTCCCCCTCCCCCCTTGGAATTCTTAAAATTCATTAGAAACTTTGTCACATCTTTAACCATCATGCCCCCCCCCCCCCCCCCCCCCCCCTTAATATCCAGATTCCTCCAGTTGCCGCCCCTTGGACAATTGTATTATTAAAATTCATTAGAAACTTTGTCACATCTTTAACCATCATGCCCCCCCTTAATATCCAGATTCCTCCAGTTGTCCCCCCCTTGGACAATTTTCTAAATGAAACCCTGGATAGCAACGGTATATAAGATGGCAGCAAAGTCTGGAGCTCCCGGCAGCCAGCTGATTGAGCTCCATTCTGAGGTGGCTCTGAAACAGATGTTCTCTTGTGTGTTGGGACCACTTAGAGAATCCGCTAGCAACAAGGCTGCAATCAGCTGTTCCTAACCAACCAAAGCTGTCGAACAGGTAAGCTCAGAATTCGTGCCGGAGGAGGTCCCTTACATCAGGAGGGGGAGGGACCCTAGCTTAGGATATTTAAATATACAGCGTGCATACCTCCCCTTTTAGAGCCAATTAATTAAGAGCCAAGAGAGAGAGAACAATTTTGGAATTGTACGTAAATATGTCGGTGCACATTGAAGCTCTGGAAGGATGAAGAGGGCCCACAGATCTTCATATGCAAATTTCGTTCCCCTTGATCCATATAGCCATGCCCCCTTCCATAATTGCACGGTGCATGATTTTGTGTCGGAAGTTTCTCTTCCTCCCTGCTAACTTACTAGAAACATCTCTCTCTTCCTTCCTAACTTACAAACATCTCTCTCTTCCTCCCTGCTAACTTACTAGTAACAACTCTCTCTTCCTTCCTGACTTACAAACAACTCTCTCTTCCTCCCTGCTAACTTACTAGTAACAACTCTCTCTTCCTTCCTAACTTACTAGTAAGAACTCTCTCTTCCTTCCTAACTTACTAGTAATAACTTACTAATAACAACTCTCTCCTCCTTCCTAACTTACTAGTAACATCTCTCTCTTCCTTCCTAACTTACAAACATCTCTCTCTTCCTCCCTGCTAACTTACTAGAAACATCTCTCTCTTCCTTCCTAACTTACAAACATCTCTCTCTTCCTCCCTGCTAACTTACTAGTAACAACTCTCTCTTCCTTCCTAACTTACTAGTAACATCCCTCTCTTCCTTCCTGCCATCTCTCGCTCTATCTATTTCAGAGCAGAAGCATACCTTACCTTTACCTCACATAATCATGAAATAGGAAGGGAAGAAGGGAAGGGCATTCTGCCTCCCAGGATCTGACTTCTAATGGAAATGACTTTAAGAACGTGATCAATAAATTTAAGCATGTCTCCCCCCCTCTCCCCTCCCCCTCCCCCCACCCTCTTCTGATTTAGAGAAGCCGTGTGACGTGATATAACCAGAGTTGTGCTGGAATTCCCACTGTTACTCAGTGGCTAGTGTCTGGGAGGAGCAAAGGACAAAGCCTAACCTCTCCATAGCTACAAACCTTCACCACCACATCCTGCGGCTTGCCAACCATATGAGATAGCAAAAGGAAAGCTGAGCATGCCAACTTTTAGCTAATGGCCTTCTCCTGTCTGCTGACTCTGGGGACTGTAATGCCTGTTTATCGATGTCTGTATCCCTCTAGGAAGCCATTGTATAGCTACTGATACGATTTGGTTATCAGTCCATTCATTAAGAATACTACTAATAATTAGACTAGCAGTTAGCATCTATTACAGACACCAGACCCAACATTGATATCATGTTTGCATAATTCAATCCCATGGTAAAGACAACTCACACTCCTAGCCTTACATCATGATGACATTATCAATACCACCGCCTTGGACTTCTGGTTATGGCAGGCTAGGATTATGTCCAAGCCAAGTCTCGATGGCTGAACCTAATCAAATCATACGCCGGGATAGAGTTTGGTCCTATTCCACATAGCTGCGATGTTGATTAGATGATGTGTGGTTCACCCTTTGGTTGGACATTAGTTCCAGCTAGCTTAGCTCGTGGAAGCGTTTTAAGATTTGGGGCTCCATCTTTGCCAATTGAAAAACGAGCCAACTCAAGAGATAATAAGGCACGTTTGTTTTATAAAACCATAAGCCATACACTGAACCAGCACCCCAGCCACAAAGCCACAAAGTAAGAAAATTGAAAAGGAAGGGGAAAAAAACTGCACCATATTCTTTCCAGCACCAGCTTCGTCATACAAGTGTACTAGATTCCAGTGCTAAGTTGTAACATAAAAGATCATAAGCGTACACGCATACTCATGTGGCTACACCTATAAATTACCAGGAAGACTACAATGACTATACAAATCACTTCCCCTACTCTTGCTCGCTTACCTCCAACAAAGAGGTCCCTTCGGAAGTGTATTTGTGACTTTTTAGCCTCTCCAATTGGATGGGCTCTAAATATGATCTCCTGAAACCCAGCATTCTCGACACCGCGACACCTGCTTCGTTTTCTTCACCGACCGAACGAAGACCGTCAGAAAACAACCGCCTACCTGGCACAACAGCTACAACGCTATACTATGAACCTCATTATCATTATAAACAAGGGCCGCGGCGTCACAATAAGACTTCCGGGGGGGATAAACAAAATAATCAGCTCAAATTGTTTTTATAACCAAGGTTTCAGCTTCAGACTTGGCGAATGGGGGGGGGGGGGGGACGCATTTTCTTGACTGACAACGCGTTTCAGTCTAAAACTTGCACAGTTTTAAGGACAGTGACACAAGCGAATCCCTACCACAGAGGGTAAGCTTATTTAATCTTGATATTGCCGAGCCTGTTAATTAAGGCCATCACATATTATATTACAGCACAGTGTGGAACTATTTAGGTTTAACTAACCTAATAACAATCTATATTAAAAAATCAACAGTACTTAATTAATAAAATTATCCACAATATTAGGTTACGAGTGTCCCGTCCCGCGGGGAGAGGAGATCATTCCTCAGCTCACCATACAACAGTTCCTTTCTCCTCTGCCACCACTTCCCTACCCAATACATAACACACTCGCCCACCTCCTCCATCACTGCATCACTTACTCCCTCCACACCTTTCCCCAAAAGCAATGCCACCTTTCCATCCTTACCCACTCTTCTAAATTCATCCAGCCACTGTCTTGCCCCTACAATTCTGCGCACCTCATCCATTAGTACCAGCCGATCCCTCTCAAATTTCCCGCATATCACCAAGAAATGTTCCACATCCTTCCCTGCTCCACTATCACACATTATACACCTCTCATCCCTGACTATCCCACGTCTCTTCTTATCCTCTAACAACCCAGTCCTCAGTCTAAATTGCAACCACAAACCTTCCTGACCATGCATGGACCTCACATACCTCTCCACCCTTGCACCATTCTTTGCCGATTTATAAAAATTCAGCGTACTCTTTCCGTTTACTTCCTCCTCCCAGTCCTTCTCATTTCTCACCTTCACTTTCCCCTTCCACTTGCGCACTGACCCAACCTCGTTGTTTATCTCGTACTTTCTCCCCAAGATCTCATATTCTTCCCACCATCCAATTCCTCCATCCTCTCTTAGTTTATTTACAACAACTTTTACCAATCTGCTCTGTTCCAACACCTCTAATCTCTTATCAAACAAAACCTTCATTTCTTCCCTCCTCTCCTCTAGCTTCCTCCACCCCATATCTCCCCGTATTGCCACTCCTGCTACTGTATCACTTGCCCCCAACAGTCTCCTACCCACTCTCATCTGTGCTGACTCCAACTTCGTGCAAGCATTCTGTCCTCCTGTCCACCACACTTCGGCTGCATGCTCCATACTATGTCTCACTAGAATCTCCCACACCATTCTTCCTCTGTCTACTTCCACCTGCCCATTCTCTCTACTCACCTTTCCAACCCACTCTTCTGCCTTCTTTGCCATCTTCTCTAACTGAACATTACCCCTTAGCTTCCTATCAATCCATATTCCTAAGTACTTGAATTCTCTGACCTCTTCCAATATCTACTCACCAATCCTCCAATGCACTTCTGCTTCCTTCTTCCCTACTACCATGACCTTGCTCTTCTTGCTATTAAATTTCATCTTCCACCTTAACACATATATACGCCTGTACCACATCCAACATAGCTTGCAGTTCCACCCCTGAGTCAGCCAGAAGAACAACATCATCTGCATGCTTATTATCGTGTGACCAACCCCAAGCAACAACTTAGTGGTGTATCTTGTAGAATTTGTCCTGTGCTATTTTAATCCTTCTGTGATCACTGCTTGCTCTGATGTTGCATTTGTTGCTGGCACTACCAGAAGTGTATGAGTGTAGAAGTGTTTTACATGCAACAGCTCTTTGGGTAGAGATTAGGTCTTGAGCGTTGGGGGGGGGGGAACGTTCAGCTGTTGAGTTTATCGTTGCTCATAAAAATGGCTCGCTCTGGAAAATTCCTCTCAGATGATCTACTACGTTGTTGTTGGTCCAGTGTGTGTCCTCATAGAGCTGTCAACCTACCTCCTACCCAGTGTGGTGTTGCTGTGTGTGTCCCCATAGAGCTATTGTAACCTACTTCAACCTATCCAGTGTGATATTGGTCCAGTGTCTGTCCCATAGAACTATTGTCAATATGCCTCATTATTAGAATTAGTGGCTGCTAGTGGTTATGTGTGAAAATATACTTCATATCACTGGAACTTGAAACTAGCTACCTGAGACTCTTCAACCTCCAATTCTGATTCAAAACAGACCGAGGTTCTCATGGAAACACGTGGGTTTTAGGGTTTTCACTGTTATCATTGCAAGTTCATGACCTACACAGGAAGATTGTAACATCTGGCCAAGTTTGTCGGTGTACCTTAAAATCACATCAGATAAAACTAAACCAAACAGGAATCAGAAAGTATCATCTGACTTGCTACATCATGTAACCAAGTCAGTGTCTGTTATTCTCAACAGTGAAATCCCATCTAGCCCGCAATTCTATATTATTAGCAAGAATACTAGCAAGGTAGCTAATTGGCACATATCGCCCACCTCCTGGGGCATAAAGTTTGTTTTGATGAAGTTTTGATGGCATCACTTGCTATTTCTTTTTCGATTAGGTTTACGATTGCTTCTCCTTTGGAACAGAATTTTTTTAAATTTCATCAATTCAAAACTAGTATCCAAATGCTCTTTCATGATGGAAGGCTGATTGTGTCATTGAAATAGCCATAGCAATGGGTGCTTTAGACTCTAGTCCTTGGATCTTAGAAGCCACATCACCACTTTTTCCTACCGTGTACTGCAACCTTCATACCATTGACCTTGTTTTTTAGACAAAAGGTAAATGTAAACACTGCAGAGCAGTGTTACAACAGAGACAATGCTGCCAGTACTGCAAATTCTACATTCCAAGAAGTTCTTCTGAAACATTTAAGTCTTCATTAAACATATCTGGTAACAAAAGCTAACTGCTCTTGGAAACATTGCTAGTTTCCTCTACAATAGAGAATCATTTTTTGCATACATTGAGCCACAGTGCCTTTAACATCTCATTTTGATTATCAAGAGAATCTTAACCAGTTGAGAATTTGGGAATCAGTTTCTGCCTTTAATTGTAGCAATTGAATCAGGCCATGCCTGGCTGATAGCACACAATTTTTTAAAATAAATATATTATATAATATTTATAAAATTAATTAATTATGCATATTATAGATATAGAATACATGCATATTGCATACATTTAATTTAAGAAATAATGATCGTCAGGTACTGAGCTGGATCCAAGCACTGCATAATTAAATTATTATAAGTATATATATGTATATACTGTATACTGTAAACATTCAATGCACAACATTAGGGGCAACGCCAAAGCACTTGCTAATACTAAGGCACCCCAAGTGAACCGAACAAAACAAGAAAAAGAAATATATATATTTGATGATCCTAAGGACGTCTTGAGCTAACACCTTCATCTCTTTGCTCAATAAATCACCTGCACTTGAACTTGTGTGTTTGAGTGAATTAGGCCTCCCCAGCATCTGGATGTGGTTTGCATTCTTGGTGCTTTGTAATGCTAACAGTAGCATTCTTTCCAATGACAAAAACCGTATTAAAATCTGTGGGACGTGAGAATTGACTAGATATCCCCATTTTTAGTACCTTGTCCGTGTCCCCAGAAATATATACCCCCAATTTTTCTCTCCAAATAAAAAATAAAATAAATCAAAACACCACAGTTTAACTCACTATCCTGTGCATTTGACTGCAGATTATGTTGTTTAGACCAATAAGAGTGGCTCTTGAGTTTGGGTTGCCATGGACTACTAGATTTTCCACATGTGAATGAATGAATGAGTCTGTTCTTGGAATTGATTCTCCCGTCAATTCCCCAGCATTTGCAACACCACCCGCACCTCTTCCCCTCAGCTAGGTAGTTATTCACAGCATACAGTAGGTTATGGCAGGTAGGTTAATGCAATTGAAAGCTTAAAAGCTCAGTATTTATGAGTTTAGCTTTTTAAGGAATTCTAGTTCTTTATTGATATCTAATGATCACATTATACAAATTAGACAATTAGCCAACATTCCTTCATGTTATTCAATAGCTATAGTGTTAGCTAACTCTGGTAATGTTAATATCTGGCTTAGTTTGGTAAGAAAGTAATGCCACAAAAGTATGGCATCTGTTCTAGATAAAATCAGTCACACTCTTCGAGGATCTCTCTTTTGAATTAATTAAAAAATAAAATTAAAAAATAATGTATTCAATTTCAGAGTTATCGTCATGGATATTTGTGCATCTCTCCATTAATACAATCTGATGTAATTGTTGTTCGAAGTAGAAAAAGATGCCAGCGAGGAGAAAGACTACAAGCATGACGCTGCTAGTGTCATTGTAATGAGAAAATACAGAATCATTCATGGAAGCCTGATACTTCTCCATGAGACCATTAAGATGTTGGACTATGAGGTCTGCTGGAATATTTTGCAGATAGGAAACTAAACAGTTTGCAAGGCATGATGGTGACTTGGTGCCTGTTTTGATGAGTAGGCTTTTGAGAAGAGCTGATGGAACTATGGGAGTTGATGCAAGATCCAGTATGAAGACTTCAGGTGCATTTTTCAGCAAAGTCATGAATTACATCCAGGCATGGGGCAAGCATGCAGATGATATGCAATGTTTTCTTGTGAAAAGTACACCCACACAATCATACATGGAGTGATTGTGTGGGTGTACAAAATGACCTTCAATGAAGATACCTTGGTTGGTGAGGTGACTATCAACTTTTAAAGGGGAGGGGGGTTGCTAGAGAATAGAGCACAACAGATATAACAATGGCTGAAAGATGGAGCGCAAATTGTCAGGGGTACCTCGTATCAACTTGGCTAAATTAGCTTTGGTGACAATATACTTGTCTGAAGCAACACACAGGTTCTGGTGATGTCTGAACTGTAGAAAAGAGCAGATTCTGAGTTGCCAGACAGCAAAGAAAAAAATCTTCAACAGTTCATGCACCGACTTTATGCAAAACTTGGCCAATAACATAAAACAAATCTAATTATATACTCAATTAAGTTGGTAAGGCTTATTATTTGCCGTAGCTAATTTGTTCATTGAGGTCCCTTCCCAGTGAGATCAATCATCTGTATCTATCCAACTGCCAGCCAGACAGACATTCACTTGACCTAGCCTAGCACCCTGCATACCTGGACACCTAGTGCCCTGCCTTAATGCCTACGTATATATATACACATGTTTGAGATCATTATTTTGTTTCCTAGTTCTGCTGCCTTTCAGAATTAAAGTATAAATATATAACACTGGGCCAATAATTGGTCAAACTCTTCCTTCGTGAATCATCAGTGCAGCTGCGGTATGTTCACAATGCTTCCAGAAATGTCCCCAGATTTGCATCTAGATATCTGGTCACCGGTTAGAGACGCAAGATTATTTTTATAATGATTAGCTAGCTTACAAAATGCTGAAAGTGGTATTGAGCTTAACTGAAATTTTCCCCCATGGCTTTGAAGTCGGTGCTTTTCTCTGTAGCAGGTTACTTGGATATTAATATAAGAGTTGCAAAATGTATAGCAATAAAGATTGGCCATGGTATTGGTGCATATTCATCCACATTTCAGCTCAGAAATACAAAATAGCTAGATTTTGGTTGGCCTTGGAAGTTGGCCAAGCATCTCTACTTTTTCCCACTTGAGAAGCAAGCTTGAGAAGCGGATAAGAAGAAGCAATTTAAATCAGTTCCAGTGCTTGGTTGGGACCATCAAGTCAAGAGTTTAGATGGTTGCAGCATGAGGTAGCTATATATATACTTAAGTGTTTGGCTCTTTTCTACACTGTTAAAGGTGTTACTATAATTATATCACATGGTGCGATGCTTGAAAAATTGATGAGTTCCGTAAGCCATTACATAGCTAGCTCAAAATGCATTTCTTGTGCTTGTCAAGCTCAGGAATGCAAAATAACTTGCTTTGGGGGTTAGCCTTGAAGTTGGCCAAGTCTCTGTGCTTTACGCCTTCAATTTCACTGAAGGGATCAGGGGGAAGAGTCCATCAACTACTTGGTCAGCATAAACCATTAATTAGGAGTGTCTGATACAGAGTGAACATCTGATTAGGTGGAAGTCTTTCCTTTGATCAACTTGTAGAGGAAAAAAGAAGGAAAATGTAATTGAAATAGCGCATTTCAATCGTGCACTTATCTTAAAAGTTTTCACAAGATATATAATTATAACCTTGCTGATTATTATACCTTGCTGATTATTATATAATTTTGGTTCCAATCATTTGTGTGTAGCCTCCCTATACGTTGATTGATAATCTTGTTGCCACAGCAATCACTTGGCCAATCACATACAGCCCAGCTACATCTACCCATACAATTATCACAGAGTCCAGTGCACCACAAAATCCATCTCTGCTCATTTAACAAGCCTTTCAGGCACATGGCCAGATGTAATGCAGATTGCGTTGTAATAATAATAATATAATAG
Organism: Cladorhizidae sp. MBARI D1340-BT2; assembly: GCA_028752905.1. NCBI lineage: Eukaryota > Metazoa > Porifera > Demospongiae > Poecilosclerida > Cladorhizidae > Cladorhizidae sp. MBARI D1340-BT2. The sequence goes on from JAQNBH010000003.1 coordinate 11,753,481, forward strand.
TTTCAATTGTCATATGATAGCATATTATGAAGATATTGTTCTTCACAACGTATATTTATGTATATCATTCATGATTATGTCATGTTATATTGTTGTAAAAAAAATACCACCATGCCAAAATATTGAAGACACAGGTATATATACCAACTTTTTTGTGTGCTACATTGAAAATATGCCAATTTTATATCATGCCATGTTGAAAATATACTACTTGTTATGTCATACAGGTATACTAATACAGGTTAGCTACCCTACGTGTTATGAAAATATTTTGCCATATTAAATTATCATTATGAAAATGAAATGTAGTCATGAGTAAAACATGTCACCTTCTGAGTGATCGTGGCTGGTTGCGGCCAACTTGCTGGTATTTGTAAAGTGCTTGATTTCGAGCTCTTGCTCAAGTCATGTGATCCTTCTAAGAGTTGGATCGTGTTTCCAGGACAGTTGCTATTAGTATATACCTCCTCTGCACTCCTTAATGATCACCTGATCTACCTGTAAATTACAACAAAACCTTTTATTAACAACAAAAACACCTGAAGGCATCAACAAAGTTTAAATAAAACGGTAGCTAATTACACTTTTTGGGGGGGTTATGATCTAAAATAAAAACCTAACAAAAGACACACAGAAGTAAATTATGTACAAAACAACAACAATAAACAACAACAACAAAATGATCGCTACAGTTTCCCACTTTTGTTTTAGTACCAACATTTCAACCGAAATACTTCAGTCTTAATCAGGGCAAATTTCGATTGAAACGTTGGCACAAACAAGAAAAGCTGGAAACCTAAACTAATCGTACAATAATGGATCTTCATCATGTATAATATGTTTTTCAAGCAGCTCAATATTCGCAGAGGGTGACCAACAGAAGGGTTGCGGATATAGCAACCATGCTCTGGTGCCCTTTGTTATCCCAATTCAGGAGGCCTATCTTTTTATTTTCCTTGACAGAATTTAATGAGACCATTTTTAATAATCATTGCTGTGATATTGGGACTCCACATCCTTGGTTAACCACACTCACTTCTATTCTATCAAATCCTCTTCTTTCTTGACTGGCTACTGAACAGTAATCACACTCACTATTTGTGTGCCCATTTCTCGTTTGACCAAAATTACTCTAGCTTACAGTCCAATGGTTGCAGCGCGCACATCCGTTCTTGTTAGGCTAATGATATATCCTGGAACAAATCGATCAAATAAAAACTACATGTGGCTATATATATGTCACAAAAAAGTCCTATGTTGTACAATTAATATTGTATTAGATTTGCAAAGAATTGCTCTCCATTAAGGAGTGGTAGGTACATGTGCTCTTGTTAACTTTGGATGACGGGCAACCAATATCTCATTAGTGTCCTTGTAAATGCATGCATGCATGCATTCACCACTCTTCAACACCTCTTAGACATATCACCCACAACACCTATTGTTGCCAGTGGGTGGCACTAATTTCAACACTAGGTATATAGTTCCCAACAACTGTATCGCCACTGGCAGAAGACATCATGGCCTGCAAACACTCTGAAGAGTGTGTACTTCAGCAGGCCGTCCTGGATACCGTTGGAAAGCTCTTCTTCCCAGCCTCCCTTCATTTTTTTAAAATTTCAGCACAGTAGCCTAGGCACAGTCTAGATTACCAGATCTCAAACACATTATACATATAGCCAAGACAAAAAATATCGCACTGCACTAGCTTGCAAGATCATCATGCATGCATCGCACTTTGTTATGTACTGCAGAACTATTTGGTGTGCGATTAGAGAGGTGGGTTTGAGTCTGGGTATGGGTTAGTCTGGCCTAGCTGACCATTTACCTTAGGCCAGAATAACCCATACCCTATCTTATCCTTGGTGCTGGGCACTGCTACTTAAAAAAAATGGCAGGCAATATTTTTTACACATATAATAGTACTACACTTTGCAAGTAGTGAGGTTGCTTGAATTGTATAGTAGCCAGCTGATGATTACTGCTGTGTGTTCCTCTCCAGCAACAAGACCAAGTCTGCCTTGCAAGTGGAGAATTGCTCAGCATTTGCCCTTCCACGTGCCTGGACTACAACCAACAGGAATACTGCATGCTGATTGGACCGCAGCCAACAGGAATACTGCATGCTGATTGGACTGCAACCAACAGGAATACTGCATGCTGATTGGACTACAGCCAACAGGAATACTGCATGCTGATTGGACTACAACCAACAGGAATACTGCATGCTGATTGGACTGCAGCCAACAGGAATACTGCATGCTGATTGGACTGCAGCCAACAGGAATACTGCATGCTGATTGGACTACAACCAACAGGAACACTGCATGCTGATTGGACTACAACCAACAGGAACACTGCATGCTGATTGGACTACAACCAACAGGAATACTGCATGCTGATTGGACTGCAGTCAACAGGAATACTGCATGCTGATTGGACTGCAGCCAACAGGAATACTGCATGCTGATTGGACTGCAACCAACAGGAATACTGCATGCTAATTGGACTGCAGCCAACAGGAATACTGCATGCTGATTGGACTGCAACCAACAGGAATACTGCATGCTGATTGGACTGCAGCCAACAGGAATACTGCATGCTGATTGGACTACAGCCAACAGGAATACTGCATGCTGATTGGACTATAGCCAACAGGAATACTGCATGCTGATTGGACTACAACCAACAGGAATACTGCATGCTGATTGGACTGCAGCCAACAGGAATACTGCATGCTGATTGGACTACAACCAACAGGAATACTGCATGCTGATTGGACTACAACCAACAGGAATACTGCATGCTGATTGGACTGCAGCCAACAGGAATACTGCATGCTGATTGGATTGCAGCCAACAGGAATACTGCATGCTGATTGGACTACAGCCAACAGGAATACTGCATGCTGATTGGACTACAACCAACAGGAATACTGCATGCTGATTGGACTGCAGCCAACAGGAATACTGCATGCTGATTGGACTGCAGCCAACAGGAATACTGCATGCTGATTGGACTGCAGCCAACAGGAATACTGCATGCTGATTGGACTACAACCAACAGTAATACTGCATGCTGATTGGACTACAACCAACAGGAATACTGCATGCTGATTGGACTACAACCAACAAGAATACTGCATGCTGATTGGACTGCAGCCAACAAGAATACTGCATGCTGATTGGACTTTAGCCATTAGCCAACAGGAATACTGCATGCTGATTGGACTGCAGCCAACAGGAATACTGCATGCTGATTGGACTGCAGCCAACAAGAATACTGCATGCTGATTGGACTGCAACCAACAGGAATACTGCATGCTGATTGGACTACAACCAACAGGAACACTGCATGCTGATTGGACTACAACCAACAGGAACACTGCATGCTGATTGGACTACAACCAACAGGAATACTGCATGCTGATTGGACTGCAGTCAACAGGAATACTGCATGCTGATTGGACTGCAGCCAACAGGAATACTGCATGCTGATTGGACTGCAACCAACAGGAATACTGCATGCTAATTGGACTGCAGCCAACAGGAATACTGCATGCTGATTGGACTGCAACCAACAGGAATACTGCATGCTGATTGGACTACAACCAACAGGAATACTGCATGCTGATTGGACTACAGCCAACAGGAATACTGCATGCTGATTGGACTATAGCCAACAGGAATACTGCATGCTGATTGGACTGCAGCCAACAGGAATACTGCATGCTGATTGGACTACAGCCAACAGGAATACTGCATGCTGATTGGACTATAGCCAACAGGAATACTGCATGCTGATTGGACTACAACCAACAGGAATACTGCATGCTGATTGGACTGCAGCCAACAGGAATACTGCATGCTGATTGGACTACAACCAACAAGAATACTGCATGCTGATTGGACTGCAGCCAACAAGAATACTGCATGCTGATTGGACTGCAACCAACAGGATTACTGCATGCTGATTGGACTACAACCAACAGGAATACTGCATGCTGATTGGACTGTAGCCAACAGGAATACTGCATGCTGATTGAACTACAACCAACAGGAATACTGCATGCTGATTGGACTGCAACCAACAGGAATACTGCATGCTGATTGGACTGCAACCAACAGGAATACTGCATGCTGATTGGACTGCAGCCAACAGGAATACTGCATGCTGATTGGACTACAGCCAACAGGAATACTGCATGCTGATTGGACTACAACCAACAGGAATACTGCATGCTGATTGGACTGCAACCAACAGGAATACTGCATGCTGATTGGACTACAGCCAACAGGAATACTGCATGCTGATTGGACTACAACCAACAAGAATACTGCATGCTGATTGGCTGCAGCCAACAGGAATACTGCATGCTGATTGGACTGCAGCCAACAAGAATACTGCATGCTGATTGTACTGCAACCAACAGGAATACTGCATGCTGATTGGACTACAACCAACAGGAATACTGCATGCTGATTGGACTGCAGTCAACAGGAATACTGCATGCTGATTGGACTGCAACCAACAGGAACACTGCATGCTGATTGGACTACAACCGACAGGAATACTGCATGCTGATTGAACTACAACCAACAGGAATACTGCATGCTGATTGGACTACAACCAACAAGAATACTGCATGCTGATTGGACTGCAGCCAACAGGAATACTGCATGCTGATTGGACTGTAGCCAACAGGAATACTGCATGCTGATTGGACTACACCAACAGGAATACTGCATGCTGATCGGACTGCAGCCAACAGGAATACTGCATGCTGATTGGACTGTAGCCAACAGGAATACTGCATGCTGATTGGACTGCAGCCAACAGGAATACTGCATGCTGATTGGACTGTAACCAACAGGAATACTGCATGCTGATTGGACTACAACCAACAGGAATACTGCATGCTGATTGGACTACAACCAACAGGAATACTGCATGCTGATTGGACTACAACCAACAGGAATACTGCATGCTGATTGGACTACAACCAACAGGAATACTGCATGCTGATTGGACTGCAACCAACAGGAATACTGCATGCTGATTGGACTGCATGCTGATTGGACTACAACCAACAGGAATACTGCATGCTGATTGGACTACAACCAACAGGAATACTGCATGCTGATTGGACTACAACCAACAGGAATACTGCATGCTGATTGGACTGCAGCCAACAGGAATACTGCATGCTGATTGGACTGCAGCAAACAGGAATACTGCATGCTGGACTGCAGCCAACAGGAATACTGCATGCTGATTGGACTGCAGCCAACAGGAATACTGCATGCTGATTGGACTACAACCAACAGGAATACTGCATGCTGATTGGACTACAGCCAACAGGAATACTGCATGCTGATTGGACTGCAACCAACAGGAATACTGCATGCTGATTGGACTACAGCCAACAGGAATACTGCATGCTGATTGGACTGCAACCAACAGGAATACTACATGCTGATTGGACTGCAGCCAACAGGAATACTGCATGCTGATTGGACTGCAGCCTACAGGAATACTGCATGCTGATTGGACTGCAGCCAACAGGAATACTGCATGCTGATTGGACTGTAGCCAACAGGAATACTGCATGCTGATTGGACTGCAACAACAGGAATACTGCATGCTGATTGGACTGTAGCCAACAGGAATACTGCATGCTGATTGGACTACAGCCAACAGGAATACTGCATGCTGATTGGACTGCAACCAACAGGAATACTGCATGCTGATTGGACTACAGCCAACAGGAATACTGCATGCTGATTGGACTACAACCAACAGGAATACTGCATGCTGATTGGACTGCAGCCAACAGGAATACTGCATGCTGATTGGACTACAGCCAACAGGAATACTGCATGCTGATTGGACTGCAACCAACAGGAATACTGCATGCTGATTGGACTGCAGCCAACAGGAATACTGCATGCTGATTGGACTGCAGCCAACAGGAATACTGCATGCTGATTGGACTGCAGCCAACAGGAATAATGCATGCTGATTGGACTGCAGCCAACAGGAATACTGCATGCTGATTGGACTGCAGCCAACAGGAATACTGCATGCTGATTGGACTGCAACCAACAGGAATACTGCATGCTGATTGGACTGCAGCCAACAGGAATACTGCATGCTGATTGGACTTCAGCCAACAGGAATACTGCATGCTGATTGGACTGCAGCCAACAGGAATACTGCATGCTGATTGGACTACAACCAACAGGAATAATGCATGCTGATTGGACTGCAGCCAACAGGAATACTGCATGCTGATTGGACTACACCAACAAGAATACTGCATGCTGATTGGACTACAACCAACAGGAATAATGCATGCTGATTGGACTGCAGCCAACAGGAATACTGCATGCTGATTGGACTGCAGCCAACAGGAATACTGCATGCTGATTGGACTGCAGCCAACAGGAATACTGCATGCTGATTGGACTACACCAACAAGAATACTGCATGCTGATTGGACTACAACCAACAGGAATAATGCATGCTGCAGCCACAGGAATACTGCATGCTGATTGGACTACAACCAACAGGAATACTGCATGCTGATTGGACTGCAGCCAACAGGAATACTGCATGCTGATTGGACTACAACCAACAGGAATACTGCATGCTGATTGGACTACAACCAACAGGAATACTGCATGCTGATTGGACTACAGCCAACAGGAATACTGCATGCTGATTGGACTAAAGCCAACAGGAATACTGCATGCTGATTGAACTACAACTAACAGGAATACTGCATGCTGATTGAACTACAACCAACAGGAATACTGCATGCTGATTGGACTACAACCAACAGGAATACTGCATGCTGATTGGACTACAGCCAACAGGAATACTGCATGCTGATTGAGCCGCAACTACAGTCGTGTGTCTGAGTTGTATATACTAGAGATACACTAGACCCTTTCCTTTCCCGGCCCAGAGATAGGGTTGACTAGGTTATACTGATGAAAACCTTGCTCTAAAAACATTAAAAAATTAAAACAGTGTGTACAAGTTATCTGCTCACTGATTTTGCCTTGTTCTGCTTCTTTCTAAAACACTCCAGCTCACTGTAATACTCCAAGTCTTCATCAATATTGACCACAACCACTGCCTCCTCACCGAGAGTTAGCAAACTCTTCCCACTGTAATATTTGCTGTGGTTAGTACTATCTGGACTTAGAACACCATTAAATCTTGTGCAATGATCATTTCTGGCCACAGCAAGTGGGTGTGGTTCATCCATAAAAGGGTTCTCTTTGAGAGCCAGGTTCGGCATTCCCACGGGTCCGGTTGCCGTAGAAAGGAGTGACTGTTGAGAGAGCAACCTTTTTTCGTGTTGCACATCTGGTAATCTGCTTGCTTGCTGCAAAGCCTTGCCATTGGTTTGTCTATCGTCTACAGCCTTGGTCACATGATGCTTGTGTTCGGTGACAGACGACGAGAAATGATTGGTCAGTTTGAGTTCCTCAAAATTCATGTTCAAAGTATCGGAGGTGGGACTGAGTGGCTTCATAGTGGGTGGGGCTTGTTGGTGCGTCAATTTGGGCTGTTCTTAATAGCAGGTTATATATATATATAGACAAAAGGAACAAAGGAATGTAACATTGTGTCTGACCTGAATGTAGTGATTGATGCCATTACTGTTGCTGATTAGTGCTATATCGGGTGGGGATGAAGGCTGGCCTGCGAGTAGAGGTCCACCAGGCAAATTCTGAAGCAAAGAGATATGTGCAAGTCTACGCCAGGGAGAATGGACTAACGTACATGGAACACCCACCGTTTCTGACATGCATTAACTATGCATACCACATAAGGTCTGTGCCAAAATCAGCTGTGTACTCACAATTGTGTGATTTGTGTTTTACCAGACGTTTGGTGCATGTAACTTCGGTATGCCTATATATCTAGACCTATAATTTTAGTGCCAAAAGAGAGCACACAGATATAGCTAGAACAGCTAGTACAATATTAATTGTTAGTCAAAGCATGTAGAAGCTATGGAGCTTCCAAGTCAGGACACACCCCTTTTTCTATATTTTACCAATTTTGGTTTTAGAAAACTCTTACTGGCAATTGTATGGTCCTGGAGGGGGTGTCCCTACCACTACTAGTCAACGAGCTGACTGTGGTGGCAATACTGCTGTAGGAGCTGTGTGGCTCTGTGGAGGAGTGATTGTCTGTGCCCAGGCTGTGCTCCATTGCTCTTCCCAGGGTGATGGGCACCGAATAGGTAGGCAGTGAGGACTGTGACCTGTTGTGAAGAGGTAGTTTCATTGTTAGTATACTTTAATTGGTATGACAGCAATTAGCATGATGCTTCCTACACCTAGAATACAAGTGACAGCCAAAAAAAGGCACTTTATAATAATCCACGCATTAGCCTATTAGCCAGGGGTTATAACGTAATATACAAGGCGTGTTTTAGAAAATTGTATGCACATCTTGAACAATATGATGTAACAATATATATAATTATATATAATAATATATACTGTATATATATAATAATTATATATAATAATATATATATATATAATAATATATATATAATATATATGTAATACATATATATATAATAATATATATATATATATAATAGTATATATATATATATTCCCCCCTCCCCCTTTCCCCCCCTTTCCACATCCGGTTCATGTGCAGTTCACGTGTGTGCTAGGGTGTGGTTTGTTTCACTTCGTGAATAGCTAGCCACCAGTAACAAGCTCACGCGAATTGTAGCATCTCATTATTCCTGACGAGGGCTGGAGCATCTAGTCGAAATGTCAGAGAGTAAAATTCAAGTTGATTATTGAGAAGGTCAAATGTTGTAACAATAATTATGTAGCCTGAGAAATAATGATTTTACTTTCTGGACATCCATCACGTCTACAAGATTGTATGGATCCCTTTCATTGGTGAAAGGCTGACGCTTGTATGCGAGAGCCCAGCGATATCCACGAATACTTCACTGTGTGTGCGTGTGTGTGTGTGTGTGTGTGCTGTGAACTACACCAATTGTAATGTTAGTCCCACACTATGTGCCTTATGTATGGACATAAGTTAGAGAGCTACTTCATTTTTCCCCTCTACCATTGCCTCGGAAATTCCTTTGTCTCCAATTCAGTATGCATGAGGCATGTAAGTAAAAGTTCAAGGTTCATGCATGCTTGCGCTAAGGAGTTAAACAAAGGCCCCCTTGACATGGGACATTTTTAGACATTTGAGGACATTTGAGAACCACAACAAAATGGGAGCTTAACAACCATGAAAGCTAATGCTCCTGGTGTCCACCAGTTCCAACTTAGCTAATAATTATTTTGATTGCACATCGGACATTAACACAGATTAATCACCCCTACAGACAACCTTACAATAACAGAACTGTATATTAAAAACATCGATAATAATAATAATAATAATAATAATAATAATAATAATAATAATAATAATAATAATAATAATAATAATAATAATAATAATAATAATAATAATAATAATAATAATAATAATAATAATAATAATAATATAATAATAATATTAATAATAATAATAATAGTAGTACTACTACTACTAATAATAATAATAATAACAGCATAGTAGTAGTAATATATAATAATAACAGCTTAGTATAGTAATAATAATAATAATAGTCTAGTCAAGCAAAACGAGAGACCATAATTATGGAAAATGTGTTTTCCCCTCAGGCGTATGTATGTTCATCACACGAAGCAAAATGGCCTTCGTATACGTGTATAGGAACTGCAGCATCATAATTCTGCACATGCGCGTAACTGCACAACGAACCAAGCAGATGAAAATGGGAGCAAGAAATGAACGAGAAAGAGCAACTGCGTAGAAACCAAGGAGAACTAGGCTATGGTAGACCTTACAATACCCTTCTCAAGTAGAAACCAAGGAGAACTAGGCTATGGTAGACCTTACAATACCCTTCTCAATTAGAAACCAAGGAGAACTAGGCTATGGTAGACCTTACAATACCCTTCTCAAGTAGAAACCAAGGAGAACTAGGCTATGGCAGACCTTACAATACCCTTCTCAAGTAGAAACCAAGGAGAACTAGGCTATGGCAGACCTTACAATACCCTTCTCAAGTAGAAACCAAGGAGAACTAGGCTATGGTAGACCTTACAATACCCTTCTCAAGTAGAAACCAAGGAGAACTAGGCTATGGTAGACCTTACAATACCCTTCTCAAGTAGAAACCAAGGAGAACTAGGCTATGGCAGACCTTACAATACCCTTCTCAAGTAGAAACCAAGGAGAACTAGGCTATGGTAGACCTTACAATACCCTTCTCAAGTAGAAACCAAGGAGAACTAGGCTATGGTAGACCTTACAATACCCTTCTCAAGTAGAAACCAAGGAGAACTAGGCTATGGTAGACCTTACAATACCCTTCTCAAGTAGAAACCAAGGAGAACTAGGCTATGGTAGACCTTACAATACCCTTCTCAATAAGCAACTTCAAATTGTATTCTCTCGACGTTTCGACCAGATGCTCTAGCCTTCATCAGTGTTCCTGATGAGGGCTAGAGCATCTAGTCGAAATATCGAGAGAATACAATTTGAAGTTGCTTATTGAGAAGGTTATTGTAATGTTATTACATCAACTGAGAGTTCATAATATGGTAAACCTTTTTGCCTCAAGCATGTGTGCGAACATACGCTCATTCCACAGAGCAATAAACACCCTCTGTGTGTGCATGAACGCTATTCCCATAAATTTTGGTTTCCTCCCAGTGCATTGCCAGCGCCTTTGGTCAACACCCTATGTTTCAACATAACTTGTAATAATAATGAATTTCAGTACTTACTGCAACTTGGACGTGGTAGCTTCCAACATGGCGACTCCTGCAGCTGAAGTAGAAGCTGTTTGAGTTTGCTTGCTGCCAGAGCTACCGTGCACACTTCCTTCTGCAACATGTGCATGGCTTGTGGCAGAGCCAGGATCAGTATTCTGCACAATCCTCTCTGCTAAGATACACAACAATATCTATAAATGTGCAGTAGGATATAGGTATTGTAGCCCTCTGACCTTTAACCCTAGCCTTGTCCCTACTAGAACACTCCAAGCCATAGAACCTATCTCTAGAGTACTCTATCCCTAGTCATATAGAATAGCCCTAGATTCTAGCACATAATTATAATTCTAAGATCCGTGCTGTACACTGAGTCATCCTCACTAAGAACATCTTGAGATAGTCCCAAGTATCTAGAAGGACTCTTTTCATGTTGTATTTATAAGCCAGTTTGTGAGTGTTGAATCAGTAACCTTCCCCACCTTCTCGGGGAACTATTTATGGCACGCACAGCTATCCCTTCAGGGAATTTTTTTCTATACAAAAGAATTATGACAATTTTGGGAAATCAACGGAAAAGAACTCTCCGAGTGACAATTTTTGAGTGACAATTTTGTTGGACATTATCCTAAAAATAAATTAAAAAAATTAAAGTCTCAATGAACTCTCAGTTGACGTAACGAAACTGCAATGACCTCAATAATCAACTTGAAACTTACTCTCGCTTGATTTTTCGACTAGATGCTCTAGCTTTTATCAGAGTATCTAGTCAAAACGCCGAGTGAGTGGTTTCAAGGAGAAGATCATTGCAAAATTAAAGTAATTAAATCTTCTTGCGAGATTAGCTGGTGTGAAGGAGGCTGTGACACGCCCCTTAGAGGCATACATGAGCACACCAATGAACTGCAGTTAATCATTACACAACCTTTATTGGACGGTTCTTTGGGAGTGCCGGGAAGGGGAGGAGGACTAGTGGAGGCGTGGACTTCTACCTCACTCCTACTATAGACATCTTCTCTGGTCTTCTCATGAGGCCAATGTTGTCCCTGAGGAGATTAAAACGAAATGAAATAAATCTAGGTTATTACGCAGATGTGAGGGATGCCTGGGGCTCCATAGCCCTAGAGGCAAATAGTGGATATTCATGATCCGACAAACACACACCCACACACATACACACCAAGGTACAACAACATGACTATTAGAATAACCGTCTCAATAATCACTTTCTCAGTAATCAACTTGAAATTCTCTCTCACGACATTTTCGACTAGATGCTCCAGCTGTCATCTGATGAAGGTTAGAGCATCTAGCTGAAACGAGAGAGAGAATTTCAAGTTTATCGTAGAAAGTCATCGTAATCCATTATGTCCAATGAGATTTTGTTGTAACATGTTATTATTCTCACGCTCAATAGTTCATGTTTATATACCAAAAGTTTCTTTGGCTGCTTTTCATCCATGCCGACCAGATTAGGTCGAATCTTCTTCAACAAATGAGAGAGGTTCGCTGGGATATTTGCATTATTACCACGCTGAGGAGGCATGGCAGGAGGGGAGGAGGCGAGGTCAGCATGGTTACCACCCGAGGGACCATCTGAGGTGACCTTCTGCAGGTGGTTGGGCATGTACTGGGAGGTGACCCTTCCCGCAGGTTGACCACCTGTGGGAGAACAGAGCTGAAAATTGAGCAAACAAAACATTTACACAGGACAATGCATTTGAAAGACCAGCCCCCCCCCCCCCCCCCCCCCCCCCAGCCAGCCCCCCACAGTAGTAACCCCCACAGTAGTTAGTAAGGTGGGTTCAAATAAAACAACTAACATAAGTGGAACTATAGTTGCCAGTACAGAAAATAGTCAATAAAATGGGTGGAGCTACAGAGTCAGTACAGCAATGCTGTAATTTTTTTAAATTATTTATCCATCTGGTAGGATTTCTAGAGATCATTGGAGCACTTTTGTTGTGGCCGACCCTAGCTACTGCCCGCCCAACCTTAGTCAAGAATGCCGTAACCCCATAATTACTGCCCTGACCCTAACCATTACCATTGTCCTGACTAGCCACTGCCCTGGTCCTACCCACTGCCCTGGCCTAACCCTAGCCACTGTCAGGGTTTCATTTAGGGGGGGGGGGGGGGGGGGGGGGGGAAGCCCCTTGAAAATTGTATTATTAAAATTCAAACTTTGTCACATCTTTAACCATCATGCCCCCCCCCCCTTTAAAATCCAGATTCCTCCAGTTGTCCCCCCCTTGGAACCCTGACTGCCCTGGTCCTAATCCTAGCCACTGCCCTGGCCCCAACCCTAGCCACTGCCCTGGTCCTAACCTTAGCCACTGCCCTGGTCCTAACCCTAGCCACTGCCCTTGCCCTAACCCTAGTCACTTCCCTGGCCCTAACCCTAGCCACTGCCCTGGCCCTAACCTTAGCCACTGCCCTTGCCCTAACCCTAGTCAATGCCCTGGCCCTAACCCTAGCCACTGCCCTTGCCCTAACCCTAGTCACTGCCCTGGCCCTAACCCTAGCCACTGCCCTGGCCCTAATCCTAGCCACTGCCCTGGCCCTAACCCTAGCCACTGCCCTGGCCCCACTGTCCTGGCTCTAACCCTAGCTGAAAGTAGTATTGGTCTGCACAATATTGATGGTGCTATCAGATGTAAGAAACACAGCAGATCATCTCACACTCTCACCACACACCCAAACAAATACCACGCAGAAGGAAAAAAAGAAGGAAAAAAGGAACAAAAATGGAGAAGACGCAACAAAGCCACTTTCCTGATGAAACAAATAATTGTCATCAGCTCACAGGACAGTGTCAAGTGTTCAGCAGGAGAACCGACATTGGTTCGTCAACATTACCGAGTGACCGTTGATTGGCTATGTATTTTTAAGAGCATCCCTCTGCATCAACCACAAATTTCCACCCTCACTTTGGTAAGGTGACCTTGCAGTAGTGGGCTATGGAATTAGATGTAGAGGAGACGAAGTGACAGTCCTCCACCCACAATGTTTAGATGTTTAGATCAATAAACAATTAGTCTGAGTGAACATATATATATATTATAATATATATATATATATATACCCACACACAAAAGGTACACAGCCATGTCAACGAAATCTCACTCCAGCCATCAGACCCAAGTTAACGAGCTTTATTTAGAACCACACACGTCATTTAAAGTGTATGTGCAAGATGCTGTGAAAAGTGCTTGGTGTGCTCTTAATAGAACCCTTAACCTTTGAGCGCGAGGCATTTGCCAACTCGACTCTTATCACAGCTGAGGAGGTCCGAAGAAGGTTTGTTAGGCTTGTCATCTCTTCATCCATCAACTTGTGTCTGTGAGCTCTTCAAGCATCGATCTTGACTTCGACACACTCTACAGAACAACCAGTTTTTAGGTCCATAGAGCTCAAGACCACAGCACAGTCAGATCACTGCCCCAGCAGCTGAGAACAGTAACTCACTAGTTCCAAGAAACAGCAAGAAAATGGCCACTCACTTGCTTAAGCAATGCCCATGCACACTAAAAAAATCGCTGAGTCTACATGGTGGCCAAAAAGAGATTGTGAATGGTTGAAGGTGTTGCAGAAGAGAGCCTGGAAAATGTTATGTGTGGATACGACATCTATAAAAATTTCTGTCAATAGCAAATGGAACAACCGATTGTCAAGTAGGGAAGACTCACAAGAGTGAGCCAGAAACGATTTTATTTAAATTTTATTTTTATTTTTTTAAATCAAGCAGCTGCATGTGTATATTGGATTTATTGGATTTATTGGTCAAGAAAGAAAGGAAACAACACTGTACCCATGTCGACCACAACCGGTGTGATGACCCTTTACCATGTAAAACCATATACCATAAATATTGTGTTAAGTACAATATTTCACCATCGGTAAATTTTCGTAGAAGTTGTGGTCTACGTATTATTTTTGACTGACACAACTGACCATGTCTGAAAAGAAACTTGCTGAAAAGCTATGCACGAGATTGCTAGGCCATTCTTGAAAGAAAGCCGTCATGTTTATAGAGCTATGTGGAAACCAACAGTGGGGGGGGATTGTGAAAGAAAGACATTAATTAAGAGATTGTTACGCAGTAGCCAGCAGTGAAAAATGACGTCATTAATATTGGACATGTACTTAGGAAATTGCCAACACTGTGTTCACTTCTCTGAACTTCAAATATCTTAGCTGAGAGATCCTTCCAGCACTTCTAGAAGCTACATAGCGCTCTTCCTTGCCCCAACCACATGTGTGCACGAGCCATAGCTAACACATAATCTTATGTCTAAAAAATGTCCGTCTTTTTTATTTTCGTAGGTCGTCAGACTAGAAAAGTTACCAACTACAGATTTATAGTACATCAATCTATATTAAAACCTTCTTAGCAAAGAATTCAAGGCATGCTGGGAGTCCTTTTAGAAATATGAATTAACAACCGAAACATAACCAGCTATGAAGCTGAAGACAAATTAGTGAGTAAATATATAATATGAGTATCTGCATGGAATTGAAAGTGGGTGGATTTCTGGGGCTAAAGCTCGGACAGACTGCTGTGGAGTTGGCCAAATTCTGCAGTTGGGAATAGGTGCACTTGGAAAGACCGATTCTTCAAATTCAAAGTGCAGGAAAATCGTTGCATGATGCACTGGAACTGAGGTATGAGCTTTGGATTGGGCTTTTCGTTGTCCGTGGGACAAACCAATGTAGGGAGGAAGACAGTCGCTAACAACAGCAGAGTATATATTGTAACAACCGCACTTCATCTTCATCCCCACAGCTGCAGCTACAGCGGCCACAAGAGGTGTGAGTGGCCAGCAGAAGCTTACGCACAGATGTATGCACATGTGTGTATGCTACATCACTAGTGCACAGATGTATGCACATGTGCATATGCTACATCAATAGCGCACAGATGTATGCACATGTGAGTATGCTACATCAAGTAGATGTACCGACGAGCTTTGGGAGTGAAGTTACGTCAGAGACGTTGCTAGGCAATGCATCCTCTACTCCACTCTTCACGAAACAGATATTTATAGGATGAGGACGTTCTGGTGGAAAAGTTTGCTGGTAGAGCAAGTTGGAGCAGTAGGTCAAAAGGTCGGCACTATGGAAGGGAGTGGAGAAGCCCTGCTTGAGGTACTCCTTGGCGATGTTTTCCACGTGGTACATGGAGATGGGGTTGGAGAACTGAGACGAGAGAGGGAGTCGTGGGAAGGGAGGATGGGTGGTGGGCGGAGGGGGAGAGAAGGTTACAGACGAAAAGGTGCAGGAGTGGGGATGGGTGGTAGGACGATGGTGGACACTGGGCGGAGACTGGGGGGAAGATGGGACAGGGACGGAAGAAAAATGGGACGGGGAAGAGGAGGAAAATGGAGCCGGGAAAGAGGAAGGAGGGTTTTTAGACAGAGAGGGGAGGAGGGAGATGGGGTAGAAGAACGCAAGGAGAATGGCATGACAACAAGGACGATGGAACAAAGGAGAGCATGGGAGGGGGAGGGGGGGGGGGGAATGGAAGAGGGGATCGGTTAATGGAAGAAATGAGAATGAAGAACTATCTGTATGTACATGTGGCACATCTTCGGGTACCTTCTTATCCACAGATTCTGTGTCACTCTTCAAGTTCTGTCTCACACACACAGACACTCGAGTGCCCCCCTTCTTGTCTCCTCTGCCTAGAAGACAAACAGCACAGAAAGCACCACCCATCTAATTAAAGCTGACATGATCTAAAAATGAAAACAAATTTAAAGCAAGAATAATAAAAAAACAGAGTTCATATGATTTACCGCTTGATCTTTTGAAAAGGTAAGAATGATTGCACTTTTCCATGAAAATATGTAGTACGAATATTCTGTTTCAGAAATAACCAAAATTAGTACCAGCCAACAATACCAGCCATCATCTTATGGTTATTCTTCTGTAAACCATTATTATTTTAAGTGAAATCTGCACTACATGGGAATGACATTAGCTCTATACCTAATCCACTACATGGGAATGACATTAGCTCTATACCTAATCCACTACATGGCAATGCCATTAGCTCTATACCTAATCCACTACATGGGAATGCCAACATGGGAATGACATTAGTTCTATACCTAATCCACTACATGGGAATGACATTAGTTCTATACCTAATCCACTACATGGGAATGACATTAACTCTATACCTAATCCACTACATGGGAATGACATTAACTCTATACCTAATCCATTACATGGGAATGACATTAGCTATATACCTAATCCACTACATGGGAATGACATTAGCTCTATACCTAATCCACTACATGGGAATGACATTAGCTCTATACCTAATCCACTACATGGGAATGACATTAGCTCTACCTAATCCACTACATGGGAATGACATTAGCGCTATCCCTAATCCACTACATGGGAATGACATTAGCTCTACCTAATCCACTACATGGGAATGACATTAGCTCTATACCTAATTCACTACATGGGAATGACATTAGCTCTATACCTAATCCAATACATGGGAATGACATTAGCTATATACCTAATCCACTACATGGGAATGACATTAGCTCTATACCTAATCTACTACATGGGAATGACATTAGCTTTATACCTAATCCACTACATGGGAATGACATTAGCTCTATACCTAATCCACTACATGGCAATGACATTAGCTCTATACCTAATCCACTACATGGGAATGACATTAGCTCTATATCTAATCCACTACATGGTAATGACATTAGCTGTATACCTAATCCACTACATGGGAATGACATTAGCTCTACCTAATCCACTACATGGGAATAACATTAGCTCTATACCTAATCCACTACATGGGAATGACATTAGCTCTACCTAATCCACTACATGGGAATGACATTAGCTCTATACCTAATCCACTACATGGGAATGACATTAGCTCTATACCTAATCCAGTACATGGGAATGACATTAGCTCTATACCTAATCCACTACATGGGAATGACATTAGCTATATATATACCTAATCTACTACATGGGAATGACATTAGCTCTACCTAATCCACTACATGGGAATGACATTAGCTCTATACCTAATCCACTACATGGGAATGACATTAGCTCTATACCTAATCCACTACATGTTAATTAGCTCTACCTAATCCACTACATGCGAATGACATTAGTTCTACCTAATCAACTACATGGGAATGACATTAGCTCTATACCTAATCAACTACATGGGAATGACATTAGCTCTATACCTAATTCACTACATGGGAATGACATTAGCTCTATACCTAATCCACTAGATGGGAATGACATTAGCTCTATACCGAATCCACTACATGGGGATGACATTAGCTCTATACCTAATCCACTACATGGGAATGACATTAGCCCTATACCTAATCCACTACATGGGAATGACATTAGCTCTATACCTAATCCACTACATGGGAATGACATTAGCTCTATACCTAATCCACTACATGAGCTCTACCTAATCCACTACATGGGAATTCTATACTACATGGGAATGACATTTAGCTCTATACCTAATCCGCTAGTCAAATTAGCGTCCTGTGAATGAATGGAGTGCGAGGGACGGATGATGGAGGAGGAGGAGGTGTGGTCAACAGGAGCGGCAGGAGGGGAGGCAGAGGAGAATTTTTCACTGTAGGACATTTTCAGGGTTGCCTTTTGCTTGTTCCTCTCACGACGAGACTTCAGTTTCTTTTTTTTCTTTTTCTCTCTCGCAATTGCAAGTATGTGCACCGGTGGGCCGTCGGACTCTGAACTATCGCTGCCTGCCGAGGGGGAGAGGGAGGAGGTCATGGAGGAGGAAGAGAGCAAGGGGAAGCAAGGGAGAAAGTTTGAGTAAGGCATGATACAGGGCCATTAAGTTATAGGTTTCATTTCCTCATTAGAGATTAGAATACAACACTTTTGTATAGAATCAAGGATAGATATAGGGATAGAATCAAGGATAGATATAGTGATGTTAAGTTATAGCTTTTACTCCTCATTAGAGATTAGAAACATTTCTGTATAGAATCAAGGATAGATATAGGGATAGAATCAAGGATAGATATAGGGATAGAATCAGATAGATATAGGGATGTTAAGTTATAGCTTTCACCTCCTCATTAGAGATTTGAATACCAAACTTCTGTATAGAATCAAAGATAGATATAGGGATGATAAGTCATATCTTTCACTCCTCATTAGAGATTAGAATAAAACACTCCTATAGAATCAAGTGAGTTGATACAAACTGTGACCCTCGAGGGACATCAGCCCCACTAACCATTCACTTGGAACTTCTAATTCACGAAGCTGCATAAGTTCACACATCCTTCCAGCGACACTTCACCCACGATAAAAACAACCCACAGCAACCACACCCACTAATCAGACCTACCAGCATCGCTGCTTTCTACGGAGGAGAGTGAAATGTCCAGTGGGTCAATACAGGGGGGTAAAGTTTGGCCGTGGGTGGCCAGACGGTCCAATATGGAGGCGCGATACTCCTCTTCCAACTCTAGCATAATGCACTTGACCTGCATGTACATACATAGAAAACAACTTCTATTTAATGCCCACTCACACAACTAGAAACACTATAAACCAGCTGCGTCGGTGCTCCTAACCTGTACAGTGTGTTTAAAGCTACCCCAACCTTAACAAAACAGAGTAAGTAGGGGCCATAAAAACATGTCCAGCTCATCACAACAGAGAGGACACAGATATTAAAAAATGGGGTTCTTTTCAATGCTTGCCTCCCCGTGTAGCAGTGATGTACACTAAATAACAGTTGGATACTGAGACAAGGGTCATAGTATTTAGAAATCCGAAGGTCCTGGGTTGTGGCGTCCCGAGAGCAGCAAGGGCCCTACTAAAGGCCTGAAGGTTTCAAAATCCTGTACCTTAGACCTGATAGGTCGAGGTATCCAGAACTTAGAACTTAGCATCCATACATGACAACCAACCGTCATCAGACCAGAATAAAGGGAGGGCATTATCCGAAGCAATGGACTTCCTACTTTTTCTATTTTTATTGAAAAAATAATCTTTCAACGGGCCCAGCTATCTTGGATGAGGTACTGTATATACATATAATGCCATGGAAACGTCCTCTGACCCCACCCCACCCGCACTAGCCCCTCCTATTAGCATCTAATAGGAGGGGCTATTAGATGTTTCCTGCTGTAATAGTCCCTACCCAACAAGCTCCTCCCATAAAAAAGGTCACTCTGTCTAGCTACATAAGAGCTACAAAGAGGTAGCTAAAGCAAGAACTGAAGAGATACCCAAGAAAACTAAGAGTTGCGTTAGGATTTGGACCCAATGATCTGAAATGCTAGCAGCTATAGCTACAATGCGTTTGCTGGAACCAAAAAATCCAGACTGCAATACTGGTATGAAACACATAATAATAAACATTCCTGATAAGATAATAAATAATAATAATAATAATGACAATAACAACAACAACAACAACAATAACAACAACAACAACAACAACAACAATAATAATAATAATATAATAATAATAATAATAATAATAATAATAAAAACAAAAAACAATACGGCACAACATGCATCATCTATAGTATGTGCACTAAACCATACCTTACCAAGTTTGACCTCGCATTACCACCATTCTGCAACCACACCTTGCCAGGTTGTTTGTTTCCCCTCATTCTGGTGACTACAGACTTTATTTAACATACATGTAGGTACTCCGGAGTAGCTGAGATTCAAGCTAATTCGCTACTGAAGTGAGTGAATAAGGTGGGCGTGGTACTGAAGTGAGTGAATAAGGTGGGCGTGGTTTTCTACTTCAAGAACAGTTTAGAGCAAGTGTTTAAGTGTTTGGTGGAGATCACTAAGTCAAATTCATAAAAACGGGTCATTTATCTACAAGCTGGTCTCTAAAAGCTGGTCACCTGGTCATTAAACCTGGTCTAAAAGCTGGTCTCCTTACCTAAAAGCTGATCATTGCCTAAATGCTTGTCATTACCTACAAGCTGGTCCTTACCTAAAAGCTGGTCATTACCTAAAAGCTGGTCATTACCTACAAGCTGGTCATTACCTATAAAAGCTGATCCTTAACCAAAAGCTGATCATTACCTAAAAGCTGATCATTACCTAAAAGCTGGTCCTTGCCTAAAAGCTGATCATAAAAGCTGGTCCTTAACTAAAAGCTGGTCCTTACTTAAAAGCTGATCCTTAACTAAAAGCTGGTCCTTACCTAAAAGCTGGTCATTAGAGCACATTTGTTTTTAGGCTCAGAATAGAGCATGTTTAGACTGAACTGATTGAGCTACAGTCCATGTAGCCTTTGCATAGTTTGACAAATGCCAGGACCATATCCAATTCATAATATATATGAGAGTTGCTGTTCCCTCCATTACTGGGGGCCAGATGCACTAGTAGAGGTCATGTCTGCATGTGACATCCTCCAGACTGTGCTCTCGATCATCTGACATCCATCCAGCTAGCCTGGTATGTTCAATCCATCCCTATAGAACAATGCTCACGTGCAGGGCAGCACTGACCATATGGATACTTAACCCTAACATTGTCAGCTATGGATACTTAACCCCTAACATTGTCAGCTATGGGTACTTAACCCTAACATTGTCATCTATGGATACTTAACCCTAACATTGTCAGCTATGGGTACTTAACCCTAACATTATCAGCGATCGATACTTAACCCAGCTATGGATACTTAACCTTAACATTGTCAGCTATGGATACTTAACCCTAACATTTTCAGCTATGGATACTTAACCCTAACATTGTCAGCTATGGATACTTAACCCTAACATTTTCAGCTATGGATACTTAACCCTAACATTGTCAGCTATGGATACTTAACCCCAACATTGTCAGCTATGGGTACTTAACCCAGCTATGGATACTTAACCCTAACATTGTCAGCTATGGGTACTTAACCCTGCGATCGATACTTAACCCAGCTTTGGATACTTAACCCTAACATTGTCAGCTATGGATACTTAACCCTAACATTTTCAGCTATGGATACTTAACCCTAACATTTTCAGCTATGGATAACATTTTCAGCTATGGATACTTAACCCTAACATTGTCAGCTATGGATACTTAACCCTAACATTGTCAGCTATGGATACTTAACCCTAACATTGTCAGCTATGGATACTTAACCCTAACATTGTCAGCTATGGATACTTAACCCTAACATTGTCAGCTATGGATACTTAACCCTAACATTGTCAGATGGATACTTAACCCTAACATTGTCAAGGTATTTCAAGCACTCAGGGAAGCCCAGGTACTTCCCTAAAACCACCAGCATGGGGGTTATGGGTAAGAAGTTATGGGGACTCGAACATGGCAAATATTATTAAGGGCATTATTAGCATACATGCAAAACAAAGCCAGATTTTATGCTTATAAGACAAGGGCATTCCTCAATCAAACATGGTAGTACTTTAGACTGGTCAGGGTCGCAGTAATCAAGTAGAGTATCGCAGAAGTGGTGGCCCATCCGCTCCAGCTCCAGCGTCCTGAAGTGGTAGTGTGCCATCTTGCCCAGCAGAGAGCCACAGAAGGTGGCCTCCATGGTGTAACTGTTGGTGATGCCCATCTCTCTCCACATCACCACACGACCAGTGCTCTCCTGAACACACACACACACATCACACACACAGATAGAGAGAGGGAGAGTGTACTGGATGTCGGGAGTAGATATAGAGAGGGTGTAGCACACATCTGCTTGTAGAAAGATGAAACTAATGGTACATACATATCTACACAGGCATGACTTCTTATGATAATCTAGAGCATGGAAATCCTATGAGTTTGTCTGTTTGCTTTGGTGTGCAAGGTTCCTTGGTTCAATTCCTGGTAGAATCTCCCCCACCCCCCCCCCCCCCCCCCCCCCACCCCAGTTTGATCATCCTGGATGAAAACATTCACTTCCCCCTACCAACAATGGGAAGTTCTGCGAGATGGTTTATTTAGATAATATTCATTAGTCATACAGGATATTTGTCTGTGTGTATAATGTGTGTGCCCACTTCTATACTGGGAAGAATCATTATTATTATCATTCCCTTCCCCCCCCTAATCCTCGATGGAATTATTCAGTTTCAAAAACAACACTTTTTTCCCTTCCTGCCAACAATGGGAGGTTCTGTGGGATCATTTCAACAACAGCAACAACAAAACAAAACAACAAAAGTCGTAATAGGTAACCTATGTATGTTTGTGTCTATATTTGTATGTGTGATATATCCTCAAAGTCCCCATTTCTATAACTGGGTGGCAATTGTGTTATAATTATCCCGAGCCAACCTTCAACCCTCCAGGGGTGGAATCATTCACTTAAAAATAAAAATAAATCCTACTAACACCAGCAATTCTGTGGGCTGGCGTCAGCAATTTAAAACAGAAATACCACTAGCCATATGGATAGCAATGTCTGTCTGTATATATATTTATATATATATCAGTAGCCATAATGGAGAGCTAGGTGTGTCCGTCTCTATAAGTAGCCATAATGAATAGCTATGTGTGCCTGTCTATATATAATGTTCCATCCAATCTATGAATTCATAGATTGGATGCCAATCTATAGATTGTGACAATATATGAATGCCCTGCCAATCAATACACTTCAAAACATGGTAGCATCTTAACACCATTTGCAACAGATTCATAGATTGGATGGGGAACATATCGACCAATACTTATTATCGACTAGTTATACTGAGCGAGTGTCAGTAGCCATAATGGAGAGCTAGGTGTGTCTATATATATATATATATATATCAGTAGCCATAATGGAGAGCTAGGTGTGTCTATATATCAGTAGCCATAATGGAGAGCTAGTAGGTGTGTCTATATATACATGTATATCAGTAGTCTTTATGTGTGTCTGTCTATAATATATATCAGTACTGTAGCCATAATGGAGAGCTAGGTGTGTCTGTCTATATATACATGTATATCAGTAGTCTTAATGAATAGCTATGTGTGTCTGTATATATATATATATATATATATATATCAGTAGCCATAATGGAGAGCTAGGTGTGTCTATATCAGTAGCCATAATGGAGAGCTAGGTGTGTCTATATTATACACATGGTTTCATACAGGGGGGGGGGGGGGAAGCCTGGGATATCCCCCCCCCCCCCCCCCCCCCCCAAGAATTTTAACAATAAAAATTTATATTAATGAAATTTCTTATGTAATACATTACAGTAACGGAAAAAAAGGAAAAAAAGAGCAGTACAAAAGGTAAAAAAGTTCCTGAGGTCCATTTGTGTAGGTTTGTATATATCTGGATCTGGGTCGTATTTAGTTGCAGAATGCTATTAGCTGAAGCATTTGCTCTTTATATACTAAATTGTGAATAAATCTAGAATATTGTGTCACAGTTCAATCATGTGTTAATCTAGAATGTTCTGTCCATGTGCTATTATTCTGTGGTTAGCTTTCCTAGTGTAGATTAAATCTACACTACAATTAGGAAAGCTAACCACAGAATAATAGCACATGGACAGAACATTCTAGATTATGACGCAATTGCATCTAGCCACAAAACTATTCTGTGGCAAGATGCAATTGGGTCATAATCTAGAATGTTCTGTCCATGTGCTAGTACTTTAACTATAGGAAAGTACCCTCAAAATGTCTCGGAATCAATCTGAGAGCAACGATTTTGCCAAAAAAATTCTGGGGGGGCATGACTCCATACCCCCGTACTTGGGGCTTGCTTACGCATGCCCATCACATAAACGCCAAACATTTTGAGTCCCCCCCCCCCCCCCCCCCCCCAAACTGTAAATCCTGTATGAACCCCTGATATATATATATATGTATAGGATAGCCTATACAAAAGAGTCGGTTATGCGCCTATGTAACCTCCGAGTTTGCGGTTACCCCGAGGCGAAGCCGAGGAATGTAACAGCAAACGAGTAGGTTACACTGGCGCATAACCCGCGAGTGGAGAAAGGCTATCTTACTTATACTACATTGCGCATGCGCTAAACTACATCCGGTTAAAAGTGTAGGTTACGCGCCTATGTAACCTACAGTTATTAACCAATCAGATTAGCCACAGATGACATGATGTAGTATAAATATCAGTAGTCATAACGAATAGCTATGTGTGTCTTGTCTATATATATATATATATATACTTATAAGGTAGTTTGCTGATGAAGGCTACAAATAGTGCTCAATGCTGTGTTAAAGCAGAGCTATTGAATAGTAGTAATATATATATATATATCAGTAGCCATAATGGAGAGCTAGGTGTGTCTATATTAAATATATATATATATCAGTAGCCATAATGGAGAGCTAGGTGTGTCTGTCTATATATACATGTATATCAGTAGCCATAATGGAGAGCTAGGTGTGTCTATATATATATATATATTATATATACTGTATATATATATATATCAGTAGCCATAATGAATAGCTGTCTATATATATATATATATATCAGTAGCCATAATGGAGAGCTAGGTGTGTCTATATAATTATATATATTATATATATATATATATATATATATCAGTAGCCATAATGAATAGCTGTCTATATATATATATATATCAGTAGCCATAATGGAGCTAGGTGTGTCTGAGTGTGTATGCGGTTGTGTATGTATATACACATGTGGTGTCAATAATCGTGGTCTTGTTGAGTGGTTGGGAGACTACCAATAGCAGCTGCTAGGACTACAGCTACTCTTGGGAGCTATTTCACACATAACCTTGAGGGTAA
The DNA here is from genome assembly GCA_028752905.1 of Cladorhizidae sp. MBARI D1340-BT2. Lineage (NCBI taxonomy): Eukaryota > Metazoa > Porifera > Demospongiae > Poecilosclerida > Cladorhizidae > Cladorhizidae sp. MBARI D1340-BT2. The sequence goes on from JAQNBH010000003.1 coordinate 11,779,118, forward strand.
GCACTATACGGCTAGGTAGCCAAATTCTGTGCTTTGTTTGATCTCTGTAGAGCATTAAATGAATGGAATATGGAGAATATAATGCCACACGTATAGGAACTAGAGTAGGATATCGAGTATAGGATAAATATGTAAATAAATTCTCCTTCTAGTGACATGTCTGTTCTGATGAGAGTGAAGGGAGCAAGGTAGAGGAGAAACGTCTGACGTTTGAACCAAATGTGTCTACAATGATTCAGCAAATCTGATTGGTCAACTTCTACAAGATCTAAAATGTGACGATTGGAATGAATGACTCCCTTTACATGAACCCACAGGTTCAAAGTACGTGCAGCGATAAATCTGGGAACGTGCCTACGCAGCTACATGTAGATACATGTAGATACATGTAGATTCAAACACATGCATGTGATGTGATCATTGCCATGGCAAAATTGTTTCTGTCTCCCCAAAATATATTATTTGACAGTAATTCTACCATGGAGCATGCCTTGCACTCGCTTCTGGGTGGGGTCACGACAATCTACAAGTACACAAGGGGAGAAGTTTACTTTGCTTTTGTGGACGCCAAACTTGGAGCTTTTGTACGAGAACATGGAGGGCGTGTTGTTGCAGAGCATCCGTGGGAAGACCCTGGACTTGAGTCTCAGCGACTTGTTCTCCATGTCGTCACAGCCGTAGATGAAGACATTCTGTTTGCGACTATGCCCATGGAGGTCGCAGTACAAGACTACCTCGAGCTTGCTGGTGAGTCTAGTGTATGTGTGTGTGTGTGTGAGTGTGTGTGTGTGTGTGTGGTGTTGACGTGTGTATGTGTTGTAGGTGTGTACATTATGTGTGCATGTGTTGTGTGTAAGTGATGTTGTGAGTGTTTGTTATGTGTATATGCAGGGTTCCATTTAGCCACTTTGTCACATCTTTAACCATTATGCCCCCCCTCCCCTTAAAATCCAGATTCCTTCAGTTGCCCCCCCTAGGACAATGAAACCCTGGATGGTATAGTGTATGTGTGTGTTGTGTATATAATATAGTACTACTACTACTAAAAATAATATTAATAATAATAACACCACCTGCTCTGAATTCCTCATTTTTCCATAACAACAATTAAAAATGTTCACTTTGAATTTTTTAAATAATATTTTAACCACATGCTGTTCTAATAGAACAACAATGGACAATATACATATATATACACCTGTATGTACAGTGTGTATATATACACCTGTATGTACATATATATACACCTGTATGTAGAGTGTGTGTATATAATTATATATACACTGTATGTACAGATATACTGTATATACTATGCACTGCAGGCATGCCATTCAGAAGTTTATTTTGCCCTCAAATATTTTAGGCACAGTCAATAAGACAAGACATACATACATAGACACATACAAACCTACACACATACAATCCTACATACATGCACACATACAAACCTAACATGCACCCATACATGTACATTCATATTTACATACATATTCGCATGCATGTCCATCAGGCCAACCTTTGCACCATGTCCTTGATGTGCCACACGATGGGGTAGGAGTCCTTGTAGCTGGTCCTGTAGTTCCTGTTCAAGTCTCTGCCGGCCAGCGAGCACCGATAGTTGCCCACGATCACCCCGTCAGGGTTGGACATGGGCACAACCTTGAATATGAAGGAGTTGCGCAGAGTCTGAAGGGGAGTAGACAAAGGGGAACTGTTAATATGACGTGTGATATATATACCCCAGGATTTCCAGAGTTGCTGGGACTATTCAAGACATAATCCATAACCCTGGAGTGCCCCTAGCCTTAGAATACCCCTGGCCCTGGAGTACCCCTGGCCTTACAATACCCCTGGCCCTGGAGTGCCCCTAGCCTTAGAATATATACCCCTGGCCCTGGAGTGCCCCTAGCCTTAGAATATATACCCCTGGCCCTGGAGTACCCCTGGTCTTAGAATATATACCCCTGGCCCTGGAGTACCCCTGGCCTTAGAATACCCCTGGCCCTGGAGTACCCCTGGCCCTGGAGTACCCCTGGCCCTGGAGTACCCCTGGCCCTGGAGTACCCCTGGCCTTAGAATCCCTGGCCCTGGAGTACCCCTGGCCCTGGAGTATCCCAGTACCCCTGGCCTTAGAATCCCTGGCCCTGGAGTATCCCTGGCCTTAGAATACCTGGCCCTGGAGTACCCCTGGCCTTAGAATACCCCTGGCCCTGGAGTGCCCCTAGCCATAGAATACCCCTGGCCCTGGAGTACCCCTGGTCTTAGAATATCCCTATTCCTAGAATACCCCTAGCCTTAGAATACCCCTAGGCCTGACACCCATAGCCCTGGAACACTCCTAGTCCTGGAACACCACTAGCCCTGGAATACCCTTAGGCCACACTATACTCTGCTGATCCCTTTACCTATTGCTGCTGATCCCTTTACCTATTCGCATATCGCATTCTAATTGTGAAAACCACAAATAGTAAACATAGACAGCTGCTCAGCACAGGGTAAAACGAGGAAGAATGCATGAGAGATGACAGGGAGGAAGAGATGGAGAGGAGGAAGACAAGGAATGAAAGAAAAAAATGAAGAGAAACTAGAAGGGGAAAAGAAGTCACTAGAAGGAGGAAGTGAAGGAGAGAGGGAGAAATGAAGTGGAAATGTTGCTGGAGAAAATAGAAATGAGAAGAAAACAGAAACAAGAGTGAGCTGCAGAGAGAGGAGAGAGAGAGGCAAGGAGGTCCCAGTGCTGCCATGGACCGTGTGCGGGGGATGTGTTGATTCCCACCTAATCCTAGGGCAGAGTTCTATCTCAAGGCCTATCACTTGCCCAAGGCCTAGCTCTGGCCCAAGGCCTAGCTCTGGCCCAAGGCCTATCACTGGCCCAAGGCCTAGCTCTGGCCCAAGGCCTAGCTCTGGCTCAAGGCCTATCACTTGCCCAAGTCCTAGTTCTGGCCCAAGGCCTAGCTCTGGCCAAGGCCTATCACTGGCCCAAGGCCTAGCTCTGGCCCAAGGCCTAGCTCTGGCTCAAGGCCTATCACTTGCCCAAGGCCTAGTTCTGGCCCAAAGCCCAGCCAGTATTAGGTGGAATTTGGACTGCTCTAGATGATCCCGGATGGTCTATAAGCATGACTGGACATAGATAGAGTATGGAGAGTTACTTAAATCCACAGATGCCTAGCAGAATGAAGAATCCGCAGGGAAGATATTCATAGCCTGTGTGTGGCATATGTTAGCCACACCTTGTTTTGCTGACCCTCATCACACCTTTAAACCCTTCGAAAATGTCCTGTCATACGAGGTGTGCACTAGCATTTAACTAACCCCTCCCACCCCCACCACATACACACACATCACCCACCCCCGCCACATACACACACATCACCCACCCCGCCACATACACACACATCACCCACCCCCGCCACATACACACACATCACCCACCCCCGCCACATACACACACATCACCCACCCCCGCCACATACACACACATCACCCACCCCCACCACATACACACACATCACCCACCCCCGCCACATACACACACATCACCCACCCCCGCCACATACACACACATCACCCACCCCCGCCACATACACACACATCACCCACCCCCGCCACATACACACACATCACCCACCCCCGCCACATACACACACATCACCCACCCCCGCCACATACACACACATCACCCACCCCCGCCACATACACACACATCACCCACCCCCGCCACATACACACACATCACCCACCCCCGCCACATACACACACATCACTTCATTCTCCTAGTATTGTACATACCCTGGCATCTGCAGAATCCCCCGTGAGAAAGTCCAACAACCCTTTCATCATCCATGACCCGTTGGTCTCTCCGGGATGAACCCTACTCGTTATCACCACAGCTCGCTTGGTTTCGCTTTCTTCGGGAGACTTGACGGGAGATGTGATGGTGAGAAGAGGCACAAGGTTGCCGGCGAGGGATTTACAGAGGACACGTTGCTTGCAGAACTTGGATCTGATTGGGTCAGCCCCTATGGCATGGAGATAATCCTACAGATATGTGCATGTCAGCACAGTGGGGAGAACGAGTGCACAGAGGAAGCGAGGGTGGGGGGGGGGGATAATAAAAAATGGCAAACATGCACACACACACACACACACATCATATATTGTGGCAGGTATGTTATCGAAAACTTCTCATTGCACGTGCTACAGTCAAGGCTCTGGCCCTGCAAAAACTTTTATTGTAAATTCTCATGGCACGTGCTACAGTCAATACTGTCCTGCAATTATTTATTGTAAATTCTCATGGCACGTGCTACAGTCAAGGCTCTGACCCTGCAAATACTTTACTGTAAATTCTCATGGCACGTGCTACAGTCAAGGCTCTGGCACTGCAAATACTGCTACAACTACTACCACAAAATACCATTTGCAAATCTACCCAGCTGAACTCATCGAGACCCGGCCACTTGGCAGATTTGAGACGGTATGTTTAGTATATTAATCAAAAGGATTTTATCCATGCTGTGGCTATGCGCTAATTTACTTCAAAATGCAACAGTTAAACATCGTCAATTTTCACAACTCACTCCTGGAAATACATGTACGAGGAGAAAAACTGCACAAGTCCAAAACACATGATGCTATTGAATCAATGACTGGCCGAAAAAAAGATTGATATTAATTTGACAAAAACTAGTTTTCGTGGTTCATTTTCTGGAAATTGAGGCATGTACGGCCGGCTTCATTAATTTACTATCTAGTTTACTGTATTTCCTCCATCAGTTTGCACTCTCGAATAGTTCGCTCCCTATGAAGCTCCCATTTTCAGTTAATTACTGTAGCTTGTGCCTTTGAATTGTTCGTGCACATATGCCCCGCCCTTATTTGATGATTTTAAGCAAATATTGTGCGTGTGTGGTCTTGTGTCTCGTGTGCCGTTCCAGTTCACCCACGGCAGGGAACTTTGAAATGGGAGTCAAGTTTGACGCACTCTCGAGCTGCATTCACATAAGGCCCCTTAGCCGGGATTCTAGCTGGGATTCTATCCAGGATTCTAACCAGGATTCTATCCAGGATTCTATCCAGGATTCTAACCAGGATTCTATCCAGGATTCTATCCAGGATTCTATCCAGGATTCTAGCCAGGATTCTATCCAGGATTCTAGCCAGGATTCTAACCCGGATTCTAACCCGGATTATAACCCGGATTCTAGCTGGATTCTAGCCAGGATTCTAGTCCACATTCTAACCAGGATTCTAATCAGGATTCTAACCTGGATTCTAGCCCAGATTCTAGCATGGATTCTAACCCAGATCCTAACCAGAATCCTAACCAGAATTCTAACCAGGATTCTAACCAGGATTCTAGCCTGGATTCTAGCCCAGATCCTAACCAGGATTCTAACTAGGATTCTAGCCTGGATTCTAGCCCAGGCTTCAGCTTACTCTGGTTCAGTGTAAACATCCTTAAAACTGGATTACAAACCCAGTTAGCTAACATGCATCAATAGGTAGATTATACTCAGGATTAATTTGAAATGGGTCGGAAAATGTCCGCGTAGAAACATACTTGACATGAGAACCAAACCATTCTGCCTGGCTTTCTGGGGTGTCAAATCTGCTGAAAAATGTCACAGAAGAAATTTTTCTCTCAATGAACTGTCAGTTGGCCATTCCTCTATTCAAAACTTGAAATTGTATTCTCTCGACGTTTCGACTAGATGCTCTAGCCTTCATCAGGAATAATCTTAATTCAGATGAAGGCTAGAGCATCTAGTCGAAATGTCGAGAGAATACAATTTCGAGTTGATTATTGGGAAGGTTAGTGTAACAAAAATTTTCTATTTAGCTCGTCACAGCAACACACTCCTACACTAACAATACTATAGCAATACAATGACCTCAATAATCAACTTGAATTTTTCTCTCTCGACGTTTTGACTAGATGCTCTAGCCTTCATCAGGATGATGAGAAGCTCATTGTACAATTTGGTTATGTCAACTGAGAGTTCATTCAGAGTTTATTTAAGGGAAACCTATGGTAGTAATATCCAGAAATTAGCGATATGCTACGAGAAGATTTGACACCGGAGGGCTCAGTGGAAGAATCACACGTGTTCAGCATTAGATGCAGTTATGAATATTCCTGATGAAGGCTAGGGCATCTAGTCGAAACGTCGAGAGAGAAAAATTCAAGTCGATTCCTGAGAAGGTCATTGTAATTTCGTTATGTCAACTAAGGTTTCGTTGATAACAATACTATATATATATGTGTGGAGGGGGGGGGGGGTGGCATACCTGAAGGTCGGAGTACGTATACGGATAGCAGTTGGCGAAGTAGCATGTGTCATTATTGTGCTCAAAGGTGTATAACCACGTCAGTCCAAAATAATAGGCTTCACTTTTAGTATCCAACCTGCACAATACATTTGTTAAGTCGACGAGTGCTAGCCAATGCACCACTAGAAGGGGGCACGGTTTCAATATTAGTTTGGAAGATAGTCAGTGTACCATTAAAAGGGGGTCACTATTTCAATATTAGTTTGGGGGGCTGGTTGATGCACCACTAGAAAGGGGCCACTGTTTCAAGATAGCACTCGAAAGGAACCGTTTCAATATTAGTTTGGAAGATAGTCAGTGTACCATTAGAAGGAGACCACTGTTTCAATCAATATTATATTAGTTTGCGGGGGGAGGGGTAGTTGATGGACCAATAGGAAGGGTGAGGCAATCATAGGACAGAGCAAACGAGAGATTGGCGAAAGCAACAGGAGTAGCGTGTGCCGAGGTGTGGCTTTGTAGCACGTGGTGGATAGCTAGGTACCGGTCTATAGCAGGCTTAGCGTCTCATTATTCCTGATGAAGGCTAGAGCATCTAGTCGAAATGTCGAGAGAATACAATTTCAAGTCGATTATTGAGAAGGTCACTGTAATAGGATTATGTATCTACAAAGGCAACAAGGATCAGATCTCACCAGACACTTTTCTGACACCAAAAACATTCCAGTAAATCGAGAATATGTGTAGACCCAGACTGATTTGACAGAGGAGCTCTCACTTCCTTCAGGGTCTAAGGATTAGCATACAACTTCATTTCTCCAATTACTATGACAACCTTTGCACGTGGCTCATTTGTGCGTGGAATAAATGGCGAATAATAGCACACGCACAGCAAAAGATTTCCCTCTAGCTTCTTTTTACCATCAGTTACTACACCCTACATAATATCGTTCCACTCACTGTACCTCTTCCTGCCACTTTCCCCCCATCCTGAAGAGAAGATGAGTCCTTTATGCTTGTATTGAGAGTTCATGATCACCTTGGCTTGTGTGGTGTGCTTTTATTGGAATATTGGGCATGCATTTATTGGCAGCTCGCCTATACCATGCTGGTCATTCTTTGTGGTGGATGGCAAGCATATACTGCACTTATGGTAGTAGAGCTAATGTTAAAATAAAGCATCTTATGCAGCTGAAGGAAAGGTAAAGAACTGAAAAATACGAACAAAAAATCTATACGAGTGGATATTTAGAAAGTTAGAGCGATTTTTCTTAGTGACAAGTGAATGTAAATGGACTTTACTACTCACTAAACCACACCCTACTACAGCAGCTGTAACCCCACTAGGAGTTAGATCAAGTGAATTGCAAGAGGCGTCCACCTTGGAGTGCATGTAACTTTGGTACGGCGATGCCTAGATCTGCAATTTTAGTACCCAAAGAAAGTGTAGGAGCTGTTAAAGCTCTGATGATGATGTGTGTCGAAGTTATGTGGAATGCCCAAGACATCAAGGACACACCCTTTTAAATCAAATTTTGGTATTATGGCCTGCAGGCATTGGCTCAAGCGGTGACTTGCATCATGTCATTAATACATGCCCCTTCAATTATGTTATCTAATCACGGAATGTCTTGTATTATGTCCCGGCTCAAGCGAGGACTTGTCATTAATACATGCCCCTTCAATTATGTTATCTAATCACGGAATGTCTTGTATTATGTCCCGGCTCAAGCGAGGACTTGTCATTAATACATGCCCCTTCAATTATGTTATCTAATCACAGAATGTCTCGCCATTTAAAACATGAAAGCAAGACTTTCTCAAAATATAGAAACTCTATCATTATCGCCATCACACACGCACACAACTCCACTCCCATCCAACGCAAGACCGCGGGGATATCTGAGTTTGTTCGGAGATGTCCCTTGCCTTCCAAATGAAGCCACAAATGACCCTTCCGAGGTGAACACGACCACACGGTGCATGCAGTGCTCGCTGACGTAAACCATCTGCTTAGAATCAACCGTCACCGCCACAGGGTAGCATGTACGCACACCATCGCCAAGTACAATCTCACGCAAGAAGTGCCCCTCTGATGCAAAGACTTGAATTCGATCATTCATAGTGTCAGCTACATATATAGAGCCTGTGCTGTCGCACGCTATGCCATACGGGTCATTGAAACACCCTGGGGTCTTTCCGAACTTTCCGAACATGCCCGAGAATGTGAAATTGGAGCTCAACACTTGCACTCTGTGGTTCGAGTCCACAATGTACACTTTGCATGTCTTGGGATTCCAGGCCACGTCTTTAGGGCTGATGAAGCACAGAGGTTTTGTTCCTTTGCGGCCCACACTTTGAACAAACTGGCCATCTTGTGAAAAAATTGAAATCCTATGATTGGAACTATCGGCTATCACGAAATCCCCTTTCCCGCTCACCGCTAAACCTCGAGGATAAAGCAACTGGCCACTACCCGATCCTTGCACGCCGAAGCTTCGAAGAGGGACCCCGTTGAGACCATATACAGAGACGGTGTGATCGCTTCCAGTGACCGCAATGTCCCCATTCTTGTCGAACGCTACGCCACAAGGTCTGCTTAGAGGACCAACAGTGCAAAGACAAGATTCGATCCTATTCCCAGGAGACGCTCGTACTGTGACGGAAAAGGGACTTCCAGTGATGTGCACTCCGTCGGCTTTGATGTGGAGTTGATGTCTTCCTTTATCGGTGGCTTGGTAGCTGATCTTGTACCTGTGGCCGCCCAGTGCATCTACGTCGCCTGCAACCTGGCTTGCCGTAATCTCAGACACCAGCGTGCATTTGAGTCTCCTCGAAGCATCGTCCCCTTCACGCCAAACACCCAAAGTCGGGTCTGTTACAAGAACGGTTGTTATCTCCCCAGCAACTGCTTCTTCCAAGCCTTTGCCAGTGATGTGATCGGACTCGACAAAGTCCCAAAACTCTGACACATGGAGACAACACCAGGAGTGGTTGAGAATGTAACACAAACAGCTTCTGCATTGGAGGTTCGAGTATTTTTTTCAACTTCGTTCGCCAGTTGTTCAACCTTCCTCATAATCGGCTCTCTCATGGACAAGACCTCTCCCTGGTTTCCCACCTTCAAGCACTCACCCACGAACGCCAGGTAGCTGTTCATCTGGGCTTCGACAATACCAAGCTTATTCCTTCGCGCTGCATTCAAGTCGAGCGTTGTCTGAGTATGTATCTTCAACTGCCTTAAGAGTTCCATTCTTCGGTCCTCAATGACTTGGTGAAGTTGCTTGACGGACTTATGTACGCTCGTCATCAAGGTGGAGTCGTGAGCACGCGTCTCTCGGTCACATACATCCAACTCGGTGATGGATCTCTTGACTTGTGCAAGCTTGTCCACCATGGACACAATCGAAGCCTCAATTTCTTCTCTGCACCTTGGAAACGCCTCGCTCACATCAGCAAAGCAGTGACTGTGATGGGGAGCTCCATGGACGACACATCTCAGACACACCAGCTCAGTCACAGAACAACTCCAATTTCTTACTGTGTTTTGAGCAAAGAACAGGAAGGCTGGATACATTTAGGGCAGGAACATTCAAACCTCGTGAGTCATCTGTGTTTGGATCATGGACATGACTTGCACCACCACTCAAACCTAGGGGGCAGCCAGAAGAAGTTAAGGCTTTTCTGAGATTATCTCTGATCTCCAAGAGATGGTTGATGTGAAATGCAGCCTGGAGTCCTGACACTCCATTGCTAGGAACAGTTGTTACCTGGCGACAGGTGGGGCAGCTGAGGGAGAATGCCTCCTGATGTCTCAACAGACAGCCCTTGCAATAGACATGGAAACACTGAAGAAGCTTGGGCTCCTTGTAAGTCTCCAGACAGATGCAACACTTCAGCTGCTCTTCAATTCTCTTCAGAGCCATTTATTTAACTTAACTTCTAGTGGGAGGAGTTCATTTGGGTCCAAAGGTCAGAAAACCACAAAATCGCCTTTCAAATAACCACTGTACTCAGGATATCAGAGAGATGTATTCAGGATATTACATAAGCATGTGCTCAGTATATTAAATAAATAAAATATTTTTACACTCATAGTGTTGGGGGGTTGCTGACACTATTAAATGAACATCTGGATGCGCCCATTTCCACTGTCACACACAAACACAATGCCATTGGTGGCCACGGCCACGCCGAGGGGACACTTCAGTTTTCCCACCTCCACCCCCTCTGACCCAAACGAAGACAACTGGGAACCTTTGGAGCTGAACACGGTAACCTGATGTCCTTCTCTCTCGCTGACGTACACGCAATCGTTGGAATCGACTGCAAGGGTGACTTGGCCTCCAGTGTTTCGTCGGTTAAAGCTCCTCAGAAACTGTCCTTCAGCTGTGAAAACCTGCACTCGTTGAGTGTTAACCTCAGCCACGTATACTCTGCCGGAGCTATCGCAAGTTATGCCCCAAGGAACATTGAATTGGCCTTTGCCATTTCCATGTTTCCCGAAAGTGTACATAAACTTTAGATCCGAATCCAAAATATGGACGCGATGATTGCCGTCTACAACATACAAGTGTTCGTTGCTGAAGTTGAAGGCAACATCCGTCGGGTACTTGAACTGTGACCTTCCACTTCCTGTGGCGCCCACGGAGGCAAGGAACCTTCCGTCCCGCGTGAACTTCTGAATCCGCTGGTTGATGGAATCAGCCACCATTATGTTTCCCTTGGTATCCACAGTCACGCCACGGGGAAATTGAAAATTGCCGTTTCCGAAACCTCTCGTTCCAAATGTCCGTACCAGTTTCCCACTGGTAGTGAAGATAGAAATGGAATGGTTCGCAAGATCGCTTACCACCATTTCATTATCCTTGTTCACAGCCAGCCCGCATGGTTCCTTCAGAGCACTACAAACAACAACAGGTGTGGTGGCAAGTCTGTCCGTTTCAATCATGCTGACGATGATGGGGAATGGGCTTCCTGCGATGTGCTTGTTCTGGATCTTAATTTGTAGCTGGTGCTTGCCTTAATAGTAGGCCGGTAGCTGATCGTGTACTGATTTTCATTCGTTCTCTCCAGGTGACCTTTCACGATGTCTTTAGTAATCTCAGAGAGGAGCTCACACTCCAGAGATGCTGCAAACAGTTTGCGATCCGACTCACTTTTGATGGACGCAGTTTTCAGAAGAACCATCGACATTTTCCCGACTTTTCCTTCTTCCAAACCACTCCCCGAAACACGACACTTTAACAGGTCAGCTACTGCATGAATGGAGCCGTAATTTCGACATGTCGCTCTAAAGTCGCTCGGAGCAGAGAACGTTATGTTTGCATCGGTACATGGCTCCAAAGCTTCAGGGTGCATGACAGTGGACAGTTCCAATGCCTGCCTGACGATCGTCTTCTTCATTTTCAACACGTCTCCTTGGCTAGCTGTTTGCAAGCTTTCCCTTATGAATCCCAAACAGCTCTTCAACTGAGACTGGGTCATCTCAAGACTGCTTCTCTGGTTCATGAATTCCTGTCTCTTGTCACCAGCCATGCGGTTTAATTCTGCCACTAACTCGTCCTCCCGGGTATTTAGCGCATTGCGGAGTTCCTGAATGGAGCTGCGTATGTCTGCTTCAAGGTGCACTCGCTGATCATCGATGGCTTGAAAGCATGCAGCAACTCGCTCAAGAGCCATGTTGACTCGACTCAACTGGCCGTCCATTGGGTTAATAAACACCGAGATTTCTTCCATGTACGTGTCAAAGCTGCAATTGATCAGATTGAAGTCGTGGGAATGGTGCTTCTGTCTTTTGAAGACACAGTGGGAGCACACCAACTCGTCACAAGTCTCGCAGAAAAACTCCAACTCTTTGTCCATGTGCTCAGAGCAGTGATGAACCTTTTTCTTCTGTTTTGTGAGAGTCTCAATGTTGAGTTCTGGCATTTTATCCAAGCTTGCAGAGGTTGATTTCTTCAGATCAAACAGAATTTCCATTAATTCCTTGACACGAAATGCAGACTGGAGCTCAAACACTCCACCAGGTACGACTTGAGTTACTTGGCGACAAATGGGGCAGCTGAGGGAGAAGGCTCCTTGCTGGTCTCTGACAACCAGTTTCACCAGACAGCCCATGCAATATACATGGAAACACTGGAGAAGCTTGGGCTCCTTGTAAGTCTCCAGACAGATGGGACACTTCAGCTGCTCTTCAATCTTTTTTATGAGCACCTCATTCAACTCTACCATAGAGGACATCTTGGTCCACTCTCACAAAGTTCAGTTTCTAGCTACTACCTGCCAGTATTGCTCTTCATATAAACTGACAGTGGACTTCAAATAGAATAACAGAGTAGTCAACTCCAGTCTTGTGGTTTCCATGGCCACCCCCCCCCCCTCCACCTTCCTTATTAGGACACTGGTGGTCATGAGGTTTTACCACTGGAGTGTTTCCAGGAGTACAACTACCAGAACTTATTTCACTATCTATTACCCTACAGGTATGTGGCTACTATTAGCATGACTTGCAAGGCACCATTTTGTCTCGGCAGCATTTTGTCTCGGCACCAAAGTGAAGCCTAGTGTCCAACAAATCAATGCCATTAAATGCTCACCAATACGCATTGGTCACACTGGATTTGAATAAAACGCCTTGACTCGCAACCATCTGGTCAACCCCAATGAGTCAAATACATAGCAGTAAATTAATACTACTTCGCGAGTGTGCGTTGAAAAGAATTTCATCCACTCGCGTTTCTGTGATGTGCTGGGAGCTATATAGCTAGCTAGAGCTACAGAGCTAGAGATACTTCCAGTTTATGCACTTAGCTAGCTAGAGCTACAGAGCTTAGAGATACTTCCAGTTTATGCACTTCTGAAGTCCGTGCAGTCATAACCTTTGTTAGAGCTGGCCAAGTCTGCCAATAAACCTGACTGGTGCTCCATCTGTGAAGTGGACGTCCCTCTCCGCCAAAAACACCTCTCTCACTCCATTGACGTGGCTTCCTACTCGAAGCTTGTAGCAGAGGTTACCTTCAAAGCTCTAGCTCTTTCATCCGCCATCCCCCATGCCGGCGATTGGCTGAATGTCACCCCCTCTCACGCTCTTGGTCTCTACCTACAAGACCCGATGGTTGAGGAGGGTCCTAGATGCCCCATCTGTCAGGTTAGTTCTGACTCCTTTGGGGACCACTAAGTAGGCTGTGGTGGTAACGGGGATCGTATCCACAGGCACGACGAGATGCTCTATTTTCTGCAGCTCAATCCGCTCTCGCACCAAGGAAGGAGTTGCCCTCTCTCATTCCCGGAACCAACAGTCGTCCTGCCGATGTCTTCTTGCCCACTTGGAAGAGAGGTCAACCAGCTGCTTTAGATGTACATGTTATATCTACTCTTCAGGGCAGGACATTGAAGGAGGCTGCTGTCACTCAGGGACATGCCCTAAAGAAAAAGGGTAGCTCATTCTGAGGCATGCAGGGCTGTAAGTGTCACCTTCATTCCTATGGTCGTGGAGACTCTGGGGGGGTGGGGGGGGGGGGGGGGGGGGGTGGAACGAGGATGCAGCCAAGGTTATTTGGGAGGTAGGACGCCTTCAAGGACATCGTTTGGGCATTCCTCCCTCAGAAGCTACTTGCCATCTGTTCCAAAGGCTCCCAATTAACTTGTGGAAAGGCAATGCCACACTTTGGATCCGCCGCCTCCCAATTCGATCCTTGGAGGTAGATGGCGTGATTTAACTTTTAACTGGTTGTGTTTGTACACTTTTGTCTCATTGTAAAAACAAAAACAAAAAAACAACCTTGGTTGGTACTGTCTTTCCGTAAGCTCTCTGCTCTTTCTTCTCTGCCGCCATGTTTCCTGCGCATCTGTAGGTAACTAATGAAGGGCGCAACCCCCCCCCCCCCTAACAACAAGTACAGGTACGGTATGTGATTTTCAGGTACTCGGTGACAGTGGTAGGTTAATTATTTTGGCTTCGTACGGTTTATTTCTGTGCTACTAGTTTGAACGCACGCACAGACTTGGAATAATTTTCCCAGCACCCAGACGAACAGTACATGAACATCACAGTGCATCAGTTTAGGTGCAGTGTGGACAGGCCTTTAGAAGCGTTAATTATCTCTGTATATCTGTACGTGTCCCCGGTGCAGAAATATGGCAGGAAAACAATTATCATTTGCTGATGACAATGGAGGTACAATGACTCGTGGCACATGCCACACTCTAGCTGTACAATGACTCATTGCACGTGCCACACTCTAGCTGGAGAGGCTGCAGTACAATGACTTATTGCACGTGCCACACTCTAGCTGGAGGGGCTGGAGGAGCCAATGACTCATTGCACGTGCCACACTCTAGCTGGAGGGCCAGTACAATGATTCATTGCACATGCCACACTCTAGCTGGAGGGGCTGGAGGGGCCAGTACAATGACTCATTGCACGTGCCACACTCTAGCTGGAGGTGCTGGAGGAGCCAGCACAATCACATGCCACACTCTAGCTGGAGGGGCCGGCACAATGACTCATTGCACGTGCCACACTCTAGCTGGAGGGGGTACAATGACTCATTGCACGTGCCACACTATAGCTGGAGGGGCTGGAGGAGCCAATGACTCATTGCACGTGCCATACTCTAGCTGGACAACTATTGAGAGAAATGTGAGAAAGAGAGTGCAGAGTCGGCAAATCCAAGTTCTGTGAAGTCAAAATGTGATGCGACTCCACTCAAGTGTCTCCTTTTCAAATCCTTTTTCTGTTCCGCATCTTTCTAACCACATTGCACGTGCACGATTCAGCACGTGCCACATCTTCGTAACTGTTGTAATGTTAGCAGGGCAAGTCGTAGGCAGAGAGCCTCCTTCAAGGACCATGTAACAGTTGCACAGGGTAACTCAATAAACAACCCAACAGCAGATGTCGTACATCCTTGGCTCTCTTCTGTTGTCCTAATATAACTTCATCACCCAATGCTGCATATTTACTGCTTGTGATAGAGGAACACATTCAACAGCTGTTCTATGAGGTTTATAGAGATCTTTAGTGATTGTGATAGAGGAACACGTTCAACAGCTGCAGGTTGTATGAGGTTTATAGAGATATGAATGATCTTTACTGATTGTGATAGAGGAACACGTTCAACAGCTGCAGGTTTATATGAGGTTTATAGAGCTACTAATGATCTTTACTGATTGTGATAGAGGAACACATTCAACAGCTGTAGGTTCTGAGGTTTATAGAGCTATGAATGATGATTGTGATAGAGGAACACATTCAACAGCTGTTCTATGAGGTTTATAGAGATCTTTAGTGATTGTGATAGAGGAACACGTTCAACAGCTGCAGGTTTATATGAGGTTTATAGAGCTACTAATGATCTTTACTGATTGTGATAGAGGAACACATTAAACAGCTGTAGGTTCTATGAGTTTTATAGAGCAATGAATGATCCAATATTTACACTCCAAGGAACATCTCAGGCTGGTTTTGGCCAAACCAAGTTTCAGCAAATGAGAAGTTCAAAATCTAAACTGCTCAGTTACTAAAAATGAATGCCAAGATATTGTGTGGCAAGGAAGGTGTGCTGGAGAGATGGACAATTACTTTAGCATGGTTACCAATACTTAATTCCTAGCATTGTTGCCTTAATCCCAAGCCTAGATCACATTGCTCTAGGTATTCTCCTGTGCCAAGCATAGCTGCAGGCCTAACACTATACACTGATCTGTTCATTATTGATGGCATAAGATCACATTGCTCTAGGTATTCTCCTGTGCCAAGCATAGCTGCAGGCCTAACACCATACACTGATCTGTTCATTATTGATGGCATAAGATCACATTGCTCTAGGTATTCTCCTGTGCCAAGCATAGCTGCAGGCCTAACACCATACACTGATCTGTTCATTATTGATGGCATAAGATCACATTGCTCTAGGTATTCTCCTGTGCCAAGCATAGCTGCAGGCCTAACACCATACACTGATCTGTTCATTATTGATGGCATAAGATCACATTGCTCTAGGTATTCTCCTGTGCCAAGCATAGCTGCAGGCCTGACACCATACACTGATCTGTTCATTATTGATGGCATAAGATCACATTGCTCTAGGTATTCTCCTGTGCCAAGCATAGCTGCAGGCCTAACACCATACACTGATCTGTACATTATTGATGGCATAAGATGCATTGAAGTAGCTAAGAGATGATTATTCTTTACTGATTGCAAACTGGTAGCTATTAACTACCCAAACTAAAAGAAGCCCAGAATGGGGGTCCAAGTTACTTTGTCTTTCGTGACAAGTCATGGTCATAAGCTATCTATCTATCTATCTAGCCAGCTCTAATAGAGTACTAGCTATTAGTTTTACTCGAGCTGATATAGCTAACCGCTCTAGGCATTTGTCCTTCAAGCAACATATATCCCACCCATCACTATTCCAGATTCTCATACATGTAGGTTCATGTCAAGTTTATAATACTAATCTAATGGTATATTATGCCAGACCACACTTACCTGGTAGATAAATTATATCGAATGTATGCAAGTACTGTATCCGAGGTAAAGAACAGAGATAAATGTAGAGACATTCACAAGAACCTTGAAGACAGTTTCACGTCATTTATTGTTTTTGGGGTCCGTCTTTCCAGCACAAGACACATTGCAAGTCTTTTTGGAGTTCTACAGTAACAGCCATTTAGGCTGCAAGGAAGCTGCATAAGTGAGTGATAGTTAGGATATGAGCTTTGCTTTCATGTGTGAGTGAGTGAGTGTGTGTGTGTGTGTGTGTGTGTGTGTGTTGGATCCTGCCATTTTGAAATATGTGCCAAGCCACAACAGACAACGCTATCCCGCCCCTCTGGGTCTCTCTCTTTCCGGACGTCTCACTTTGTCTCATCAACCAGAAGACACTGTGTAAAAAAGTTTAGTCTAAGCCGCTTACCAGAAGGGGTAGGTTCACTGTACACAGCTGAACCTCTTGAGCACTACAGCTCTCACACTGGCAGACATTTTGATTAGTTTGGTTAGTACATTGTGGGTAAGGGTCAGTTAAAGAAGAGGAATGTCACTAACACATCGTCAAGGCGAAGCATTTATTAGGTCAGGGATTTATGACAGTTTTCCAAAGGGCAGGCACATGCTGTTTATTAATATATACCTCAGTAACAATATTATTATTACTAGATATATTTTGAAATGTGTACTTTCAAGTCTTAAAAAAAATAATATATATATATATACTCATTAGTAATTATAATATTGATTTATTGATTTACATAAAATAATAAAATTCATAAAATGCGGGTTGATAATTTAATAATTTAGCCAAAAAAATCAGCACTTATGATCTAATTAAGAACCCGTCCATCTCACCAGCTTCCAAGTCAAGTACATTCAAAATTACACACAATGAGATGGACGGGTTCTTAATTAGATCATAAGTGCTGATTCGACCACACGCATCTTCAGTGCACGAATGGTCACGTGCAATCAAGCATGCAAGGAAGGAAATAATAATAATTAAAAAATAAAATTCAATAATTAATAAAGAATGGGTGAAGGTGGACTAGAACCACTGCTCCATCTGGCGTGCAGGAAAGGGCTCTAGGATGTCAAGTCCTAAGCACGTTGAGGGGGTTGCAGTTGGTGATTAAAACAGGGGGTACACTACACAGGGAGGAAATATTCGTGGATTGGAAGCCAACACCATCCCGTGATGCTCCTTAACCACACCCCTTATCGTTAAATATTCACGACATGAATTCCAACTGTGAATAACAAACTGGTTAAAAAATAACAAACTGGTTAAAAAGACTTCTCTACGCGGTACCGATACTCCACAAAACCATGGTGTCGGCGTTTGAGTCTAGTGGCCCGTGCACAAGTACCTTCTGAGTGGGGTCTTAAAGTATTTGATGCCTCGGCCTCCCCGTCTCCAGCCAATCATAGTGCGGCTGGCTCTCACCATGGAGTAGACCACAGGCTGCATGCCTTCATTGTAGAGACTACCAGCCTGCATAGGATGTTCATTAGTGAAATGTACTATGTCTGTATGTGGTATATAGAGAGAGAGACGGAAGACGTAATGGGATTCACACTTATAAATAACAAATACCCCGACAACATGAATAAACTCTCAATGACCTTTCAGTTGACATAACGGAATTACAATGACTTTCCTGGTGAAAGCTAAAACGTAGGGAGTAAAATTCAACTTGATCATCGAGAAGGTGATTGTAACATGAATTATGTCATTGGAGGAGGGGCAGATAAGCCACATACCCTAGCACCCCCTACAAAAAATCCACTAAATATGTTATCTATGAACCCCGAACAAGGGGGGGGGGGGGGGGCACTACCAAATGTGTTGAAGTAATGAAACGGCATTAGCCAAGATGTGATCCAATCCTGCCATGGATAACCTGGGGCGTAGTGCAACTGGGCATGCCCAGAGTTAGACATTGTTTTCCATCCTACTAGTCGGTATAGGAAGGGATGAACTTTGAACCCTGGACATCCAAGTGGTTCTCCAAGGATGGTCCCCCACTTCCTTGGACATATCGGGGGATGTAAGAGCAGGGGGGTTGTATTCTTGGACATATCGGTGGATGTAAGAGCAGGGGGGTTGTATTCTTGGACATATCGGGGGATGTAAGAGCAGGGGGGTTGTATTCTTGGACATATCGGGGGGCTGTAGGAGCAGGGGGAGGGGGTTGTATTTCTATAAGCCTATATCGCTAACCCCACTTTTCCCTTGGAAATACAGTGGCAGAACTTCTAACAACAAGCACGTTCGGAGAAGCTTTAATTATGCCCATTGAAGTATTACGTGCATTAGCTCATAAAGAAAGCACACATCGAAAGTGTCGTCTATAGGGAGGTTGGTTACACAGTGTTGGAAGTTACCATTTTGTCAAAAATCACAACCTTGTGACTAATAATTTTCTGACACCTCCATACATAGTGTGTGTGTCATCTGCAGTGAAATATCTCTTGAGCAGAAGCACACACACTCAAACACAAACACACACATGCACGCACACACACAAACAAAGAGGCACATACACAAACACACACACACCAAAACAACTACGACAACATAAAAAGCACACAATAACTAGTACTGTGCCATATAAACAAGTATGTCCGTTAAAATCAATATGAAGTGACTTCTGCTGACCAATATCAGCATCAGAGTAGTATCCATATGTCACCCTCCACCCTACCACATGTCCCCCCTCCACCCTACCCACCTGTCCCCCTCCGCCCTACCCACATGTCCCCCTCACCTACCACCTGTCCCCCTCCGCCCTACCCACATGTCCCCCCTCCACCCTACCCACATGTCCCCCTCCACCCTACCCACATGTCCTCCCTCCACCCTACCCACATGTCCCCCTCCACCCTACCCACATGTCCCCCCTCCACCCTACCCACATGTCCCCCCTCCACCCTACCCACATGTCCCCCCTCCACCCTACCCATGTCCGTACCTTACAAAGGTTGACAATGGTGAACCTGTAAGTCTGCCCCTTCCTCATGTTCCTCACACTGAAGTAGAACCACTGGGTGTGCTTGTTAGTGTAGAGGTCAAAGGACAGATGCAGCTCATACTCCCACTTTCCTCTATAGAGCAAGCAATAGAAAATATAAATTCAAAAAATGGTAAAGGGTCACTGTCACAAAATACTGTAAACTTGTTTGTTTAGCATGGGCACTTCAAACTGAATCAGCACGTGCCAAACAGCTAATAGAACAACGAGCAGCTTAAGACACACATTCACTCCACCTCCAAACTTTTTGACGGCCAAATTGTTCAGAGTCAAATCTGAAACGAGTCTCTTCTCAGCCTAACTCTCTTCTCAGCCTAACTAATTCAGATTTAACTAATTCATAATCTGTCCTAAGTCTTGACAGTAGAGGCTATAAATAGCTTTGAATGGAAAAACAACAGCTAATTTATGCATAACACCGAGCAGCTAAGTGGCTTAAATTTGTGAATACTGTCAAGACAACTAGAAGTGGCTTAAATGTGTGAATACTGTCAAGACAACTAGAAGTGGCTTAAATGTGTGAATACTGTCAAGACAACTAGAAGTGGCTTAAATGTGTGAATACTGCCAAGACTACTAGAAGTGGCTTAAATGTGTGAATACTGTCAAAACAACTAGAAGTGGCTTAAATGTGTGAATACTGTCAAGACAACTAGAAGTGGCTTAAATGTGTGAATACTGCCAAGACTACTAGAAGTGCCTTAAATGTGTGAATACTGTCAAAACAACTAGAAGTGGCTTAAATGTGTGAATACTGTCAAGACAACTAGAAGTGGCTTAAATGTGTGAATACTGCCAAGACAGCTAGAAGTGGCTTAAATGTGTGAATACTGTCAAGACAACTAGAAGTGGCTTAAATGTGTGAATACTGTCAAGACAACTAGAAGTGGTTTAAATGTGTGAATACTGTCGAGACAACTAGAAGTGGCTTAAATGTGTCAATACTGTCAAGACAACTAGAAGTGACTTAAATGTGTGAATACTGTCAAGACAACTAGAAGTGGCTTAAATGTGTGAATACTGCCAAGACAGCTATAAGTGGCTTAAATGTGTGAATACTGTCAAGACAGCTAGAAGTGGCTTAAATGTGTGAATACTGCCAAGACAACTAGAAGTGCCTTAAATATGTGAATACTGTCAAGACAGCTAGAAGTGGCTTAAGGGGGGAAGAGGGCTGAAAACACATATTTTTTCAAAAAAAATTTTATGGGCCCAAAAGGGTTCATAATATGTCTGGAGTTTGAGTTTCAAGTTTCAGAGCAAGTGAATACTTGCATCAGAAGATATAGCCATTTTTATACAGTGCATTATTATTCCATTTCATTTCATTTCACTTCACATTGGAAGAGGTTCTCTCCCAGTCTTACCTGGCTACAATCGGGCGGGCGGCGATGATCGCCTACCCAAAATACAGTTTTTATATATCAAAATGTTGCCAATTTCATGGAGTCCCTTACCAGTCGTTTGCGCAATGAATTGGTCAGGTGGGGGGGTAGTGCGCAACCGCTAAGATGAGCACGTTTTTTTAGGTCAAGGTTCACTTGAAACTTTTACACTGTTGAGTTATGGGGAAGAGAACAGAGAAGCATTTTAAACAGAAAGGCCAAGGATTCAAGAAGAGTGAAGACAAGAAGAAGAAAGCCCTACAGGCGGCTGTTGTTGAGCCTGTCACAGTAGCCGCGCAAGGCAAGTTTTAATGTTTATCTCCATACTAAAAAGTTACTAGCTGTTGCCTTTCCTTTGTTAGTGAGTCTCTTGGATCCTGTGGGTGGGGTAGCACCTTCTGTGAACCTTCACTTACCTTGCAATCAATTGCAAATGTCTGAAGAGAGGCCAGTTCCATTGGTGACTATGACAAGTGACTATGACCAGGAAGAAGTTGGCTCTCATGGATAGTTCAGCTGCTTCTGTGGCTGTTGCTACTGGATCTACTGGCTCTACCTCTTTGGACTCGGGTGGTGTTGGAGAACTAGGTAAGGGTAATCGTATAATAAACTTAGATAAGCTTAGAGAGGTCATAGAAAGGTGTAATAAGTTGGTAACTGAGCTCCCTTGCAACTGAAGCCCGTAGGGCAGGCATGGTTTACTTTTTGTTCAAATTGTAGTAACACTCGAGACATCTCAAACCCTGTATCTGTAGAAGCATTCTTTGAACATCCAGTCAGTACTGGGTGCTCGCATTGCTGGAATTAGTCATTCTGGTCTGGAAGACATCACTGCAGTCATGGATATGTTGCTCCCTCTTAGTTCCACTTGTTTAAAAAAAAATATACTAGGTCAGATGTTGGATGCCGCTCATAGGTTACATGATTTTTATAGGGTTAGGCATGAAGACATCATTGATGTTAGTATTACTGTTGACAGCACATGGCTTAGACAGGGCCACAAATCAAATTATGGCTTGGTTGCGGTGATGTCTTGGGACACTGGAGAGTTTTAGATTATTATCTTATGTCTAATTTCAAGCTTGTGCGCGAAGACCTGAAGATGAAACAGAAGCAAGTTACACAGAATGGTTTGAGGGTCACAAGGTAAATTGTGAAGCCAATTTTGAAGGCTCTTCGGTTTCTATGGAAGTTGTAGGAACACAAAAACTTTTTTAGCGTTCAGTGGAGAGACTGAAGCTTAGGTACACACACATTAATTAGTGATGGGTATACAAATGCACATAAACGGGAGTGCAACAAGTGTCGGGCTTGCCATCGAGAGGCAGCAGAGTTTCAATGGAGGGCGGAGCATTGTATGGTCCTGGCAAGGGGGACCTGTAACATTTTTATTTTGTTTGTGTCTTGCTTTCTATTGTCAAACAGAGATTTCAAACAAAGATTACTGGAAGATACTTTTGTTTATGTGTATTTTTGTCAAGCTTAGAAATTACTGGAGGATGACTTTTGTTTGTGTTCTATTGTTTTTCAGGGATTACTGGAGGGTGTCGGAAGACATGTGTGGAGGGCGACGATGGATGGACCTGGGCATGGGAGCCCTGCAAATGATGACGTGTTTATGTTTGCTAATTCAATATTAGCAAAGCAACGTAACAAGTCTGATGCGTCTTTAATTTATGTGTATGTATATATATATAATTATTGTTGGTTTTGAAGTTGTAGTTAGGATGTAGGATACTGCTGTTGTTGAAAAAATAAAGGACTGTGAAAGTCAATTGGTTGCTTTCAACATTTTGTTTGTACACACACAATTCTAGTAATGAGGGGATGTATTCTAGTGAAGCAGGGGGTGTTTCTGGCAGCTGGGATGTGATTACAAACTGCTTGGACTTCAAGGCTCAATATCTCTGAAGTGATTTTTGAAAAACCGTTCAAATGATAACTTGAATATTTTTTATCCTTTCATTAAAAAAATTATTTCATTTGAAAGCAAATTTTATATTCTACAACTTGCGCGAGAGTTTTTGTTTGATAGGATTACTAAAAAATACCTATAGATGGAAATTTAACGTGATGTCATAAATCTATGTTCAGAAAATGCAACAAAAAAACTTTTTTTCGAAATTTCAAGACGCGCAGTTTGTAGTGCTCATTATGATTGACTAATAGACCGAATAAGAGCCTCGCAAAGGTCGTTACTGCAACGTGGTTTACTTAACGGCTTACGGTCCGCACTGGAAGAGCCTATAATGAGCCAGGAAAAAATTATGGCGAAACTAAATGACAAAAGAGACTTACCATTAGAAAGCACAGACTGCAAGCTATAATTTGATATATAAATTGGGAAACTAGAGTGAATGCGAGCAAAGATATGGTACTTTATATGAGACTACGCGATACGCAGCCTTCTTTCCCCCTTAAATGTGTGGTATAGACAGTGTTAGTCCTGATGGATACGGGGAAGACTGTTGGAGTATATGGAGTATGATAAATGATAATTCTTATGAGTATAGAATATACAATATATTTACGCTTGATGTAGAATAGGCAAGTCATTCACTTGCATGCTCGTGGAATGAGATATGTATATATATATTTTTTTAATCCTGCAAAGCTTCTTCTCTAGTAAGACTATATATATATATATGGTCAGAGCAATTATCATACTCCATATATATACTGTAACAGTCTGCCCCGTCCATCTATCAGGACTAAAACTGTCTATACCACAATTTAAGGGAGGCTTTTACCATTTCTGGGGTGGTCGACACAACTTGTCATAACTTTTTTATTTGTTTCTCAATGCAGGTGAAATTTTATCAAGATGCAGTGTATTGAATGTGCTTTCTTTTGATATGCTCAGATTTTGCATATCTACTACCTAGGTGAAGTTATGGATCCCACCTCAGTATCAGGGGCAAATATTCTAACTCATGGCCACTTAGTCCTAACCACTTCCCACTTAGGAAGTGCTTAGAGTGATCATAGAAGTGAAAAGTGAATGGCTAAAAATATCATTAGCACAACAACTGAATTTTAAGAGAGGTCAACCTGAAGTTCTAAACATGGTATGTATATCCATATGCATACCTTCACCATGGATGGACTTAAACATGTTTTAATCATTCACTTTTTAGAGCAGGGAAAGGGCTTTCAAATGATATATTAAAATCTTGTATACATTAAAAAATGAGCAAGTTAGAATATTTGCAGATTCGGAAACAGTGATTTTCAGGAGAAGCCATGAAAAGTGGGTGTGTTTTTGGGGGGTATTTTTTTGGTAAAAATCGAAATGATGACGGTTGCCTGACAGGATGCGCAGATCATGTGATGACAGCACAGGGCTGCGTGGTAACTATGGTAATTGGAAGCTTACTGAGAGCTTCATTTAGAGTCCTTTTCCAGACTTCTATCATGAACGGTTAGGGAGATACGCTTACCTTTGGCAGGAGCACCGTCTTCAAGATTCAAACGGTATTTTGTATATAGCTTGATAATGTGAAATAGAATGCACAAAAAGGTGCATAACTTCATAATGGAGCATTGAAATACTCTGAAACTTGAAACATAACAACTACATGCATCAAGGTATAGAATAGAGCAATAAAAAATTTTTTTTTAATCATAAAAAAAATGGTAAAAGCCTCCCTTAAGCCACTTTTAGTTGTCTCGACAGTATTCACACATTTAATTAAGCCACTTCTAGTTGTCTTGACGGTATTCATAGCTTTACTGCTGGCAATAAATCACTTTAACTGCTATGCCATCCAAAAGAACTGCTTCTGAATGGCCGTTTTAATTAACATACAAGAGTGCTAATCAATGGCACTCACTTGCCTTCCACTAAATTAACAAATAAGAAAGCACACATTAACTTTCTCTTACACTTGGACGGCTTTCCCCAAGTTTCCACTCTCAAATCTTGACTCGAATACGAGCGTGATATCGTTGTGTGATCTGGGGGATGAGGATTCGATGTTCCGACTGGGCCCAGCTCTGGCAGACTTGAACTACACGTGAGAATAATGCCACCTTCATTATCCTTATCCTGCAGGCATCTTGTCCTCCACACAGTTAATTAGAATTTAAAATTGGACATCAAAACAAGTGCGAAAAATTAAATTAAGTGAAGTAAAAGGGGAAAAAATGGTGATTCATGCCCCCCTCACCCTGCCCACCCATGCCCCATGGGTGCCCCACCCACCCCACCCCCCACACACAACACAACTCCCCAGGGAAATATTTAAGCTCATCCTGTACCTGAATGCCAAATTTTCAAATCAACAAACCAGCAATGCCATTAACTTATACCTACAGACCTGAAGCCACACCCATGGCGTGCACACCACACCCACTTCTCCGCACTGCATTATCAACAAGTTCGTGTGTCATATGTGTGGGTGGCTTAGTGCTTCGTTGCAATTTACACTTTAATCTTAAAACAGAAACGGGGGGGGGGCACAAGAGTTTTTATTATTATTTTGTTTAAAATCACTCAAAAGCCTGGAGAACACAAGACTGTTTCACGGACAATTCTATACTTCTGACGATCTCTAAGCAGGAAGTATGACTAGGCCTTCTCCGAGGGTATTGAAGGTGTCTACAGCTCCTTCACCTGCTTAAATACCTAAGGAGGATGGCTGCCAAATCCATGGCTAGTGAACTTGGTGATATGGATGGGGGGAGGGGAGGGGGTGTTTAACACTGGATAATGATGACCTCTCTTTGGTTGTGAAGACATGCAGAGTCTATCTTCATCAAGCATTCATCGACAGAGAGAAGTCATCGTCATCATCTGTGTCAGAGCATTCATCGCCAGAGAGAAGTCATCCTCATCTGTGTCAGAGCATTCATCACCAGAGAAGTCATCATCATCTGTGTCAGAGCATTCATCACCAGAGAAGTCATCATCATCTGTGTCAGAGCATTCATCGCCAGAGAGGTCATCATCATCATCTGTGTCAGAGCATTCATCACCAGAGAAGTCATCATCATCTGTGCAGAGCATTCATCGACAGAGAGAAGTCATCGTCATCATCTGTGTCAGAGCATTCATCGCCAGAGAAGTCATCATCGTCTGTGTCAGAGCATTCATCACCAGAGAGAAGTTATCGTTATCTGTGTCAGAGCATTCATCGCCAGAGAGGTCATCATCATCTGTGCAGAGCATTCCCAGAGAGGTCATCATCATCTGTGTCAGAGCATTCATCGCCAGAGAGAAGTCATCATCATCTGTGTCAGAGCATTCATCGCCAGAGAAGTCATCATCATCTGTGTCAGAGCATTCATCGCCAGAGAGAAGTCATCATCATCTGTGTCAGAGCATTCATTGCCAGAGAAGTCATCATCATCTGTGTCAGAGCATTCATCACCAGAGAGGTCATCATCATCTGTGTCAGAGTATTCATCGCCAGAAAGAAGTCATCATCATCTGTGTCAGAGCATTCATCGCCAGAGAGGTCATCATAAGCGTCAGAGCATTCATCACCAGAGAGAAGTCATCATCATCTGTGTCAGAGCATTCATCACCAGAGAGGTCATCATCATCTGTGTCAGAGCATTCATCGCCAGAAAGAAGTCATCATCATCTGTGTCAGAGCATTCATCGCCAGAGAGAAGTCATCATCATCTGTGTCAGAGCATTCATCGCCAGAGAGGTCATCATCATCTGTGTCAGAGCATTCATCGCCAGAGAGAAGTCATCATCATCTGTGTCAGAGCATTCATTGCCAGAGAGGTCATCATCCTCTGTGTCAGAGCATTCATCGCCAGAGAAGTCATCATCATCTGTGTCAGAGCATTCATCGACAGAAAGAAGTCATCCTCATCTGTGTCAGACCATTCACCACCAGAGAAGTCATCATCATCTGTGTCAGAGCATTCACCACCAGAGAAGTCATCATCATCTGTGTCAGAGCATTCATCGCCAGAGAAGTCATCATCATCTGTGTCAGAGTATTCATCACCAGAGAGAAGTCATCATCATCTGTGTCAGAGCATTCATCACCAGATAAGTCATCATCATCTGTGTCAGAGCATTCATCGCCAGAGAAGTCATCCTCATCTGTGTCAGAGTATTCATCGCCAGAGAAGTCATCATCATCTGTGTCAGAGCATTCACCACCAGATAAGTCATCATCATCTGTGTCAGAGCATTCATCGCCAGAGAAGTCATCCTCATCTGTGTCAGAGTATGGAGCATGAGAACCAAGTTCAAAGGGCATGGATTCGGTGGCCCCACGACTAGAAGTGATGCTTCATAGGTAAGACATCTCCTCCACAGAGAAAGACAAATGAATCTTCCCCATAGGTTCCCCATAGGTGTCCTTCCCCTACCAAGTAGTTTCTGCCATCGCTGGCACAGCTATTCCATGGTAGTGAAGCTCTCCATCTTTTCGACTAATTTTGCTGCAAGTCTAGGGTCTAGGGAGGAGCCAACAAGGAAACCCTGCGATCGCCAACACCCTGTGACCGCCAACATAGAGTGCTACAACTGGCAAGGCAGGTCATAAATTTTTTAAGTTTCAACTAAGCACTATACATGTACATACCCCACTCCATCAACTGAACTGAATTTAGCCAGTGTATTTCACAAGGACTTTCTCGATAATCAACCTAAATTTATTTTCTCATACATGTATCTCCCATTGTTATGTCAACTCAGACTTTGTTGAGTATTTCACTGCTGTTTGTTCAGAGACACAAAGGGTTCGTTATCAAATCTGATTCCTAATCTTAAAACCACCCAGTGATTCAGATTCAGTGGTGTCCTTAGCCAAGCACAGAGGTCAGCAAGCATGCACTTCCCCAAGTTGGCTCCACAATGTTGATTTATCTTTGTGCTTGCTAAACCACAAGGCTGTATGTGGAATAGTCATGTGCTTTGCAAAATCACACGCATGGTTATTTACCCTCTTTATGAGGTTCCCAGCACCTGCTTGCTGAACCATGTACATAGACAACTCTGCTGCTGAATCCACCCCAGAGTTGACAAAAGACCCACACAGTCTGCAAGTGTTTACACAGGCCAATTAATAGGTTTGGGAGGAGGAAAGCTGGCCACATGCATAGGCAAGTTGCTCAACTATGTACAACAAACTCTCTCCCTTTCTCTCTCTCACATACACACACACACTCAAATGCACACACCTTCAAACAAACACTCACACACACACTCACACACATTCAAACACACACACACACACACTCACACATTCAAGCAAACACACTCACTCACACATTTAAACAAACACTCACACACACTCACACACATTCAAACAAAAAAAAACACTCACACATTCAAGCAAACACACACACTCACACATTCAAGCAAACACACTCACTCACACATTCAAGCAAACACACACTCACACACATTCAAACAAACACACACGCTCACATTTAAACAAACACACACACTCTCATGCACACACTGAAATGCACACACAGGCATTTAAATAAACACACACACACACACACACACACACCTCCCAAATTGACTGCTACAGTACACACAACAAGAGACAAATTGGAGACAGAAGAGATGAAAACTTAAACTCTGACAGAGAGGTTTCTTTAATTAAGGAAAGTGGAGGGGCACTTGTCTCTCTCTAGATCAGGTTGGCTCCAACAGAGTGATAGATATATTGTGATATTGTGTGCGATCTGCCCTCCCCCCCCCCCCCTCCCACTACATAATAAAATTTAATTTTTTTGTCTGATTAAACTCCATTCTGTCAGAATTAAACAGAGTTCAGAACCCACACTACTACTATACTATATGTGCTACTGAGAACTCACACACTTCTGTGGCCCACGTGGGTTGGTGTAGA
The DNA here is from genome assembly GCA_028752905.1 of Cladorhizidae sp. MBARI D1340-BT2. NCBI lineage: Eukaryota > Metazoa > Porifera > Demospongiae > Poecilosclerida > Cladorhizidae > Cladorhizidae sp. MBARI D1340-BT2. The sequence goes on from JAQNBH010000003.1 coordinate 11,808,144, forward strand.
CAGTGGTACCCCCTTGATCCCCCCTCAGTATGGGCAGGGAGCTGATCTCGCAAGCCGGCCGATAAAAAGGTTCCAGATTGGGGGGAGGCGTTGTCACAAACTTGGTTCGCTGGAGGATGCACTCCACCTCCTTGGGCCTGGAGAGCATGAGGTCAATGTTACGTGATGTTACATGATCTTACATGAGACATGGCAGACTCTGGCATTTGTGCTATTCAGACTTCATGTCAAGTTTAAACAGCATTGGCATGCCTGCTGCACACACACACCTGTGTATCTACCTGTATACCCAGTTGCTGCATGGAATATCCTGGGGGGATGAGCCTGGGATGTACAAAAATCTAAGTTGCTAAGACTTGGAGAGGGCTAGGCTGGGACAAGGACTAAGTTAGGGCTAGGACTAGGGCTTAGCTAGGGCTAGGACTAGGGCTAGGACTAGGGCTAGGCTAGGACTAGGGCTAAGTTAGGGCTAGGACTAGGTCTGGGTTGCGACAAGGGCTAGGCTAGGGCTAGAACTAGGTCTAGGCTAGGGCTAGAACCAGGTCTAGGCTAGGGCTGGGACAAGGTCTAGGCTAGGGCTGGGACAAGGGCTAGGTTAGTACTGCGACTGGGGCTAGGCTAGGTTCAGAACTAGGACTTGCTAGGGATTGGATGAAGGCACGACAATACATTTATTTGGCACATTTAGTCCCCTCCACAATATGATGCAAGGCAACATGTGGCATGCAAGGAAACATGTGGCATGCAAGGCAACATGTGGTGCACAAGGCAACATGTGGCGTGCAAGGCAACATGTGGCGTGCAAGGCAACATGTGGCGTGCAAGGCAACATGTGGCATGCAGGGCAACATGTGGCGCGTAAGGCAACATGTGGAACACATGGCAACATGTGGTGCACAAGGCAACATGTGGCGCACAAGGCAACATGTGGCGTGCAAGGCAACATGTGGCATGCAAGGCAACATGTGGTGCACAAGGCAACATGTGGCACACAAGGCAACATGTGGTGTGCAAGGCAACATGTGGCATGCAAGGCAACATCTGGCACGCAAGGCAACATGTGGCATGCAAGGCAACGTGTGGCGTGCAAGGCAACAAGTGGCATGCAAGGCAACATGTGGCACACAAGGCAATATGTGGCACGCAAGGCAACATGTGGTACGCAAGGCAACATGTAGTGTGCATGGCAACATGTGGCACACAAGGCAACATGTGGCATGCAAGGCAACATGTGGCATGCAAGGCAACATGTGGCACACAAGGCAACATGTGGCGTGCAAGGCAACATGTGTGGCACAGGGCAACATGTGGTGCACAAGGCAACATGTGGCGCGCAAGGCAACATGTGGTGTGCAAGGCAACATGTGGCACACAAGGCAATATGTGGCACGCAAGGCAACATGTGGTACGCAAGGCAACATGTGGCACGCAAGGCAACATGTGGTGTGCAAGGCAACATGTGGCACACAAGGCAACATGTGGCATGCAAGGCAACATGTGGCATGCAAGGCAACATGTGGCACACAAGGCAACATGTGGCGTGCAAGGCAACATGTGTGGCACAAGGCAACATGTGGTGCACAAGGCAACATGTGGCGCGCAAGGCAACATGTGGCGCGCAAGGCAACATGTGGCATGCAAGGCAACATGTGGCATGCAAGGCAACATGTGGCACACAAGGCAACATGTGGCGTGCAAGGCAACATGTGTGGCACAAGGCAACATGTGGTGCACAAGGCAACATGTGGCGCACAAGGCAACATGTGGCACACAAGGTAACATGTGGCATGCAAGGCAACGTGTGGTGTGCAAGGCAACATGTGGCACACAAGGCAACATGTGGCATGCAAGGCAACATGTGGCACACAAGGCAACATGTGGCGTGCAAGGCAACATGTGTGGCACAAGGCAATATGTGGTGCACAAGGCAACATGTGGCGTGCAAGGCAACATGTGGCGGGCAAGGCAACATGTGGCATGCAAGGCAACATGTGGCATGCAAGGCAACATGTGGCACACAAGGCAACATGTGGCATGCAAGGCAACATGTGGTGCACAAGGCAACATGTGGCGCACAAGGTAACATGTGGCGTGCAAGGTAACATGTGGCGTGCAAGGCAACATGTGGCGCGCAAGGCAACATGTGGTGCACAAGGCAACATGTGGCACACAAGGCAACATGTGGCATGCAAGGCAACATGTGGCATGCAAGGCAACATGTGGCGCACAAGGCAACATGTGGTGCACAAGGCAACATGTGGCGCGCAAGGCAACATGTGGCGCACAAGGCAACATGTGGCACACAAGGCAGCATGTGGCGCACAAGGCAACATGTGGCGCGCAGGGCAACATGTGGCATGAAAGGCAACATGTGGCGCACAAGGCAACATGTGGCGTAAAAGGCAACATGTGGCGCACAAGGCAACATGTGGCATGCAAGGCAACATGTGGCGTGCATTGCATTGTTGCGATGAATGGGCGACACTGAGCACTGGAAGCACACAATGCGAGTGACCAGATGACTCACACCCAAACAACAGAACTAATAAAACATGGAACACCGGAACGAGACTTTCTCTTATATCCATTCCAGTGTGTCGGGACCAATCAAAATGTTAGAACCTAGCGAGTGATAAACTGCCCTCTAGGCTAGGGCATGATGATGGGTGACTCCATGACCTTACATGGCAGAACTTCAGCAAGCCATGCACACACTCTAGATGAAAAGACAAAGAAGAGCACTAGTGTGTGCAGACATTGCCTTCCTCTTGCATTACTCCTCGTGCAGAGTGTACTGGATTAGGCTGCATGTAGTATATATAGTACACACATGCAGCTGCATGTAGTATATATAGTACACACAGTGCAGCTGCATGTAGTATATATAGTACACACATGCAGCTGCATGTAGTATATATAGTACACACAGTGCAGCTGCATGTAGTATATATAGTACACACAGTGCAGCTGCATGTAGTATATATAGTACACACATGCAGCTGCATGTAGTATATATAGTACACACAGTGCAGCTGCATGTAGTATATATAGTACGCACATGCAGCTGCATGTAGTATATATAGTACACACAGTGCAGCTGCATGTAGTATATATAGTACACACAGTGCAGCTGCATGTAGTATATATAGTACACACATGCAGCTGCATGTAGTATATATAGTACACACAGTGCAGCTGCATGTAGTATATATAGTACACACATGCAGCTGCATGTAGTATATATAGTACACACAGTGCAGCTGCATGTAGTATATATAGTACACACATGCAGCTGCATGTAGTATATATAGTACACACATGCAGCTGCATGTAGTATATATAGTACACACAGTGCAGCTGCATGTAGTATATATAGTACACACAGTGCAGCTGCATGTAGTATATATAGTACACACATGCAGCTGCATGTAGTATATATAGTACACACAGTGCAGCTGCATGTAGTATATATAGTACACACAGTGCAGCTGCATGTAGTATATATAGTACACACATGCAGCTGCATGTAGTATATATAGTACACACATGCAGCTGCATGTAGTATATATAGTACACACATGCAGCTGCATGTAGTATATATAGTACACACAGTGCAGCTGCATGTAGTATATATAGTACACACAGTGCAGCTGCATGTAGTATATATAGTACACACATGCAGCTGCATGTAGTATATATAGTACACACAGTGCAGCTGCATGTAGTATATATAGTACACACATGCAGCTGCATGTAGTATATATAGTACACACAGTGCAGCTGCATGTAGTATATATAGTACACACAGTGCAGCTGCATGTAGTATATATAGTACACACATGCAGCTGCATGTAGTATATATAGTACACACAGTGCAGCTGCATGTAGTATATATAGTACACACAGTGCAGCTGCATGTAGTATATATAGTACACACATGCAGCTGCATGTAGTATATATAGTACACACAGTGCAGCTGCATGTAGTATATATAGTACACACATGCAGCTGCATGTAGTATATATAGTACACACAGTGCAGCTGCATGTAGTATATATAGTACACACAGTGCAGCTGCATGTAGTATATATAGTACACACAGTGCAGCTGCATGTAGTATATATAGTACACACAGTGCAGCTGCATGTAGTATATATAGTACACACATGCAGCTGCATGTAGTATATATAGTACACACAGTGCAGCTGCATGTAGTATATATAGTACACACATGCAGCTGCATGTAGTATATATAGTACACACAGTGCAGCTGCATGTAGTATATATAGTACACACAGTGCAGCTGCATGTAGTATATATAGTACACACATGCAGCTGCATGCAGTATATATAGTACACACAGTGCAGCTGCATGTAGTATATATAGTACACACAGTGCAGCTGCATGCAGTATATATAGTACACACATGCAGCTGCATGCAGTATATATAGTACACACAGTGCAGCTGCATGTAGTATATATAGTACACACATGCAGCTGCATGTAGTATATATAGTACACACAGTGTAGCAGTGAAGTATGTAGCATGTCAGCTGTGTTGCAGTTCATGTTAGCAGAACTGCCTGACACAAATGGGAAGGAGGAGAGGTGATGGAGAACACAAGATAGAAAAATAAATTATTTAATTAGGCACTGTTTCCCCTCTAGATGGCAACAGCTAAACATTGGCTCAGCACGGAGCGTGACCTACTCTCTCCTGCTGCTCTGCTGGTCCTAACTGGTAATATGGGCAGAGCCACTAGATGGGGAACCCCCCTGCCAATTAAAATATAAATAACAAACAAATATTAAGTAAGTAATTAAAAAATTACGTAATTAAAAAATAAATAAACAAACAAATAAACAAATTTAAAAAATCTAAACAATCTCCTGATTTATACTCAAGCTATCTGAAGCTTGGGGCAGGAAGGAGAGCTAATAGAGACTACTGCACTGGCAAAGTGTGATCACTGACGAAACTGGATCGGTAGGTCATTGCGTCAAGGCACAAAAGTCTTCCCTCCAAGACTACTGTACATGCATGTTCACTGTTTTCCATTACATGCCTGCCTAATGTAGATCAGGACACCTGGAACAGTTCTCAGTGTTTGTGTGTGCACTCAGATAACCAAGGCTATGAGTGATATATATTTATTATATACGAGTGTCAGCGCCAGGAACTAGCTTGGACCACCTCGACCAGAGGAAGTGGCTCGCTCACTGTCAACCAAAATGCACTGTAAAGTTCACTGTTTGTTGTTTGTTTGTTAAGCAGGAGTTTGCAGCATTTTAGTTTGAGAGATGGCAAGCACATGTGGTACAAGATTTTTGTAGTTGTTAGCAATGGGGGGAAAGACACCAACTTTTCGAGCAGAAGCAGACATAATCATGACAGGCCCTTAACAAGTAGAACCAATAGTAAAGAAGGTGCTTAATATTTATTTAAAAAATACACTCAATGAACTCTCAGGTGACATAATAACATTAGAATAACCTTCTCAATAATCAACTTGAAATTGTATTCTCTCCACGTTTCCACTAGATGTTCTGGCCTTCACCAGAAATTATTCCTGGTAAAGGCTAGAGAGAATTGATTTGAGAAGGTTTTATTAACTTCACCTGCCTCATCCCAAAGTGAAGCAGCTGCAATCAAAAGTAATAACTCTGGCAGATAGCATGTGCACAAACTCATCTGGGCTTCAGAATGTCTCTGCTTACCACAGTGGAGGCTTTGCCATTGGCTCAACAACAGCCAGTGGCTGCAGTTTGGCAAATAGACACCTTGGCTCCTTCAGTCTAAAGACTTCTCTACCTTCCTTGTAATGAGATATCAGCTGAGTGGTCGTCTTCTTATCCTCCGCCGTTATGCCACCTACTGTATGGAGAGACATGGACACCATCATGAGGAGGGAGGGGCAGAGGGAGGGGAAGGGGGTGGAGCAGAGGAGGACAAAGGAAGGGGAAGACGAAGGGAGAAAGGGAGGGACAGAGGGAAGGGAAGAAAAGGAGAGAGGAAGGGGCAGTCAGAGGGAAGACAAAGGGAAGGATGAAGGGAGGGACAGAGGGAAGGGACAGAGGGAAGGGAAGAGGGAGGGAGAGGTCAGAGGAATGGGCAGATAGAGGGAGAGGAGGAGAGAGAGAGAAAGGGGCAGACAGGAACAGGACAAGGATAGAGATGGTCGGTGGGAGGGGATGACAGTGGGACAGAGGGAGGAGCAGAGGGAGGGACAGAGAGAAGGGAAGGGCCGAGGGAGGGAGAGAAGGAGGGACAGAGAGAAGGGCCGAGGGAGGGGCAGAGGGAGGGACAGAGGGAGGGACAGAGGGAGGGCAGAGGGAGGGATAGAGAGAAGGGAAGGGCCAAGGGAGGGACAGAGGGAGGGACAGAGAGAAGGGAAGGGCAGAGGGAGGGACTGATTATTGTAAAATCATCAACCACCACCCACACCACCCGAGCTTATTATCTTGTCTCACTGAATGTGCGTGAGGCCCAGAGATTGTGCATGGCTGTTGTCCAGACATTCTTGGCAGGATGACCTTGGACCACCATCACTCCTTATTAATTTATATACTCCCTTACAATACAAACCCAATAAAACAAAAAAGGGGATGGGGGGGGAGAGGAAGGGACGGAGGGAAGGAGAAGGGTAGAGGGAGGGAAAGCGTGAGGAACAGATGGAGAGCAAGATGGAACAAACAATAGTTCTTCTTGCACATGCTCATGGAGTATTGTGAGAGCTTACCACTAGCCAGTTTTTCCCACGAGCTGTTGTGAGCAACTCTCTGGTCAGCTTGATGGGCCGGTGAGGAGGAGGAAGAGGAAGACACCTCCCACATCCCTATATGACAGGCATAACAACAAGAATATAAATCGACTAAAAAAACAAATTTTTTAAAAATTATATATATATATTTTTAAATGCATAAAAAGAGTCCAATGTGTTTATTGTGTAAGGAGGGCTGTGGGAGGATGTGGGAGGTGGCTGGAGGCAGAATAATTCTATTCATGAGTATCTATTGCTTCGTGTCGCATCGAGAAAAATCTGTTATTTATTTTATTATTATAACGACCTTCCTAATAATCAATGTATTCTCTCGATGTTTCGACTAGATGCTCTAGCCTTCATCAGGAATAATGATTATTGTTATTTATTTACAGCCTTACATACATAGGATGCACAGCAGAAAGGACAGAGCTGGTTTACTATTGTGAGTTAAATGGCAAAATAACCTCTTCTTGGGTCCTACAACAATTAGGCAGTGCCTGCAATGTACGAACTGTTGCACTATACATATTGGGTACAAATCCTGTACAGACTCAGTGAAGCTTTGCACGAAACATTATCTGTTCCTGTGCAGGCCAAGCTGCTAGTTTTTCATTCAACCCCCCCCCCCCATCCACCCATCACCCCACACATCTTACACTACTCACACACCACTCATACGTCCTTGTCTCTGTGGGATCAATACGAACATGAACATTACAATAACTGTCTCAATAACAAAATTGAAATTTACTCTCTCGACGTTTCAGCTAGATCTCCAGGCACAGCATAATTGCCGATAATTAGCACAAACAAGTTTTATAGATCAGGCTGCTTGATTAAATGACCTTTTTAGTTATTGTAGTGTAGTGAAATCCTATAAAATGATAATCCCCCCCCCCATTCTCCCCCTTCGTCCGTCTTCAGTTTATAAGCTAATGAGCAATATTTGGGTGTCTTATTGCTATTTGCCTCCGTTACAATTGGAAGGGGGGTTAGAATTAAAAGAAGGGCAGTTAGAATTGGAAGAAGGGTGATTACAATTGGAAGAACGGCAGAAGAAAGGGTAGTTAGAATTGGAAGAAGAGTGATTACAATTGGAAGAACGGCGGAGGGTTTAGAATTGGAAGAAGGGTGATTACAATTGGAAGAATGGTAGAAGAAAGGGTAGTTAGAATTGGAAGAAGAGTGATTACAATTGTAAGAGGGAGGAAAAAAGGGTGGTTACAATTGGAAGGGTGGTTACAATTAGAAGAAGGGTGATTACAATTGGAAGAACGGCGGAAGAAAGGGTAGTTAGAATTGGAAGAAGTGTGATTACAATTGGAAGAATGACGGGCGGAAGAAAGGGTAGTTAGAATTGGAAGAAGGGTGATTACAATTGGAAGAATGGCGGAAGAAAGGGTAGAAGAAGAGCGATTACAATTGGAAGAAGGGTGATTACAATTGGAAGAAGGGTGATTACAATTGGAAGAACGGCGGAAGAAAGGGTAGTTAGAATTGGAAGAAGTGTGATTACAATTGGAAGAATGACGGGCGGAAGAAAGGGTAGTTAGAATTGGAAGAAGGGTGATTACAATTGGAAGAATGGCGGAAGAAAGGGTAGAAGAAGAGTGATTACAATTGGAAGAAGCTGTTGCAATTACCCATTGAGATTGAGCTAAGTGGTTAAACTTGTGGGACCTACAACTGAAGGGGCAGTCTCTAATAGAGGAAATGCAGTATGCTCACATATTAACAGCGGCACACACAGCGGCACACATCTCCGTCAAACTGAGTAAGACAAGATAGCCCTCGAGCATTTTCTCTATGCAAAGCAGCTACAAAGTTTTGGATAATAAATAATTACTTGCATGGTTTATGTTGAGGCTAAAACACACCAACTTTGATTTCAAAGATTAATGAGCCCCCCCCCCCCCCCCCCCCCCCCCCCCCAACATGGAACAGGACCAAATATACGTAAATAGTTGACCTCTCTCATTCAGCTCCAATGGTAACGAGCGTTTCCAGCGGGGAAGTATAATGTTGGTCATAGAACTGTTCCAATTGGTGAAAAGAAATATTGGTTCCATCTTTTATTTTTAATCAACAAAAATTTTGATGTCAGCTTCAAATAATCGTACAAATTTGACTACTTACATGTCAAGTGCCAGCTTATACGTCATCATTCTAGTGATCGACATGAAGGTGGGCATACTCACATGAAGGTGGGCGTACTTACATGAACTTTGCACCCATATACCAGGTCCCTTATAGAAGCCACATGTGTGACCGAGGGTGTGATTTCATTACTGGGTATCCTTCTTTCTCGTCTTTCCCCTTCCCCCCCCCCTTTTTTTTTTAATTATTTTTTTTAAACTACATCTCTTGAACTTTTTGGATTGCGGCGGTACAATGGATTTAATGGCACGATCCTATTAACACCTGCATTAACACTTCTGCACTTTACTTTATTGTGCAGCCCTGGTGTTTAGATTAGTTCATGTGATGGTATACCTGTAGTCTATATTTAGATTAGTCCATGTGATGGTATACCTGTAGTCTATATTTAGATTAGTTCATGTGTGTTTTGAGATCGACGATTATTCTTGACTTTGCCTAAAAAATGCTACAGTTATTATGGACTGCTTTTGTAAATGACATCATCAAGGCTATAGTGTTCTGTTCAAGAAAAAGAACTGCTGTAGATATTTCACCCTTTCCAAATGCGAGTCATTGTTATGGTATTGCCATAGTAAAAATGCCTGTTCAAGAGAATTTATAAACCTGATAGTTTTTGCTAGTCTAAATTATAACTCTCAACGAACTCTCAGTTGACATGACGATATTTCAATGACCTACTCAATGATCATCAACTTGAAATTTAATCTCTCAGTGTTTCGACTAGATGCTGTAGCCTTCTTTCCTGTTGGAGGCTAGAGCATCTAGTCGAAATGTTGAGAGATTAATTTCAAGTTGATTATTGAGAAGGTCATTTTAATACATTTTAAGACTTAGCTCTCAAGGGCATAGTAGGAGTGCTAGAAACGATCCCACGAATAATTAGTAAATAAATCACACACTAGAACACACTCCCAGAATGCATGCATCCACATGCTAAGTACACTGAGTCAGCTTGACAACCAACATTTTTGAATATGTATGAAGTAGGCGGAGCTAAGATTGTCAATATATCTTTTTTCTTCTTCCAGATCTAGCCCGATGAATAAGTATGTTGCAGAAGTTTTGATTGAACAAATATACTTAGCAGTACATACACAAAACTGATGACAAACTAATTACTTTACACAACCTAGGTAGCTCTATATACCTCATGCCTGGGTAAAAGTCCATCTTGCCTTAAGGCCATATGCTAACAGCTTAAGCTACCATTGTGCATATTGCATAAAGTGTCACAACTTTTACAAGCTTAGCCAAACAACTTACCATTGTGTAAGAAGTACCCATGAGCCACAAGTGCTCGCTTTATGAACTTTTCAGGGCTGCGATTTTCCTATAAGCAACAAGCACGAGCTAGCTATGTACAGTCAACAAACACGAATTGTGGTGGGCATTAATTAAAATAATATGCCAACTGACGGTAGAGTGAGTCAGTACTCGACTGAGGGAACTGAGATTTGGGGACAATTCTTCCATCCCAGATCCCGCTTATAGTCAGAAATATTCGATTCTTATCTTCATATCAACAATTACACCATGCAGTGAATAGTAAGAATAACAGCACCTCAAGCAAGACTGTCCTTGTTTATCAAGATTGTGTGACAAAGGCGTTCCTATGGAGACGTGGCACATGCATCGTTAAGCTCTAATTATAGGCAATTAACTCTTTTTCATTGGCTCATGTTTACAATCTTTTCCCTGGTCCCGTGCGCTATTGCGTCATTGTCATGGGGCGCGGAAGCGTGCGTAGGCTTTTTCACACACGGAAACACACCCGCTAAATTCTTGAGAAACTGGCTTACCTACTTTCCCACAAAAACCACTAAACGTTACGCGGTTCGAAGTTTCGCGGGGAAGCTGTGAGCGACGTCTGATTTAGTCTCAAACAGTTCACTTCGTAGCTTCTTTGCTAGCCTTTTTAGAATCTCCAGCCATTTGACAACAAGGTGGAGTCGAAATGTCCGTGGCGTCAAACAAAAAGAGGAGACGGAGGCCATCTCTGAGAGACCTTCACTTCAAGGATACATTGGAGTCCAACAAGAAGCTACAAATATCGTTTGGAGGTTGTGGGTTCTTGGGAGTCTACCACATAGGAGTGGGTAAATGCGTTGTTGATCACGCTCCCCATCTCTTCTCAGAGTTTGACACTTTCTATGGTGCTTCAGCTGGTGCAATTACAGCTGTTTGGGCTGCTTGCATGATGGACCCTATGACTCCTTACAAGTGGGTCCGAGGGATGTTTGACGACTCCTCAAGTTACTTCATGCGTATGTTCAATCCATATTTCGACCTGTATAGCAGGTTGGCGGATTTTCTGGAGCAGAATTTGCCCAGAAAGGCTCATCGCTTGTGCAGGAATCGTGTTAAGATTAGTTTGACTGTGGTTGGAGAGAATGGATCGCTTACAAATTGGCTGGTGACAGATTTTAACACACGAAAAGAGCTCATCAACGTAAGAAGGGGAAAAAATAGTTTAAAGTAAATATAATATTTATGGAACGTGAAAATGTTGTGTTGATAGGGGCTATAAGAAAATTAAGTGTAATTGCACTTACACATGTGTTATATATTTGTTACAACAGTTAAAGACTGCGTTACAATGGTACGGGTGATGCTATTTAAAAAAATTAAATGAAGTGTCAAAGTGAGGAGAATTAAAGTGACTGATTTAACTAAGAACACCACCTATCACATGTGTAGCATAATAGTATATTCGATGACAAATTTACCTGTGAACTAACCTGTGGGAATGGAATGTTTCCAGCTCTTTGTAGCATAATTAGCAATTAGAATAAGATTAAGGAAGGTTTAATGAAATGTTGATTAGCATGTTGATTAGCCAACTGAGAATTAGTTATGTGGTGTTTAATTATTATTAGGAAAATACACTATCCCATTTTTAATCACCCCCATCTTTATCACCTTTCTAGATCATTATTGCTAGTAGCTTCATCCCTGGATATGCTGGCTTAAGAAAACTACCAAAGATCAGAGGAAAAGTAAGACAAAGCATGTGTAAATAATCCTTTTTCATAAGCCACCAGTAACTTGCCATCCTTTTCCTTTGACCCATAAAAGTAAGTTGTTTCTATGCGTGTTGTCTCAACTTCGAAGCAATTGGACAGTAATTCAGCCGACTTAAAAGCTTGTCCAACAGTCATACAGAACCCACCCTCCATTTCCCTGCCTCCTCCCTTACTCCCCCCCCCCCCCCCTCCCCCACCCCTGTGATGTGGGCCCTATTAGTGCGCTTTCATGTGGCAAGGGCCTCATTCTTGCACTTGAACTAACCTTATGTGCAGAACTCTAACTCCCGATGTGTAGTCGAGGGAAACCATATCCTCTCGGATTTGTATTTTCGTTCTCTGTGAGGAACCATTCCTAACCACATAAAATGAGTGAAACTCCAGCTAACCAGGGATATATACCCACAAGGTGGTGAGGTCATGAGTGTGGGTGTCTGTAGTAAGTGCTGTTTACCCACAGGAATTCATAAGCTTAGAAGTGGGCCTATATATATATTATAGATGTGTTGGGATGCAGTGAAATTTAACACCGAGGAGCTTATCAAAGATGGTTGTTGTGTAGAAGTTGCTTGCTGACATTACAACCACTCTGAGTCTGTGTCTCTCTAATATGTGACTGCAACCAATCGTCTTTGTTGTTCTGTATCTCCAGCATCTATGGTGACAGCACGGCTGCAAACCTTGTTCTGGGGACAAGCCTTGCCTTATATTATAGTCTTAGCCGATGTAGTCCTAGTCCCAGCGTCATAGTGTTAGCCCTGTACACATAAGTCATAGCAAGTCTCCTAGCCCTAGCCTTGCATAGTCCTGCAGCCCCAGTCCAAACCTAGTGTCATGCACATTCCATATGTATATTCACCAGTATTCCGACCAGTGGTGTCCTTAGAACACAGGGTGCTTTGGGGTTTTGGCAAAAACTTCTGGGTAACAATTTTCAAAGAATGACATTCCTGTGCTTGACTCTGCCTGTCATTCTGTCATAAACTCCATTATGGTGAAGAGCGGCCAAGTTGGTTTGGCCCTGCATCTCCACTCTTGCCCTTGACCTTCTTCATTTCCCGTACAAATTCAAAATCTTGAGTAGGGCTCTGGTGTTGGATCATCATATCCCCCCCCCCCAAAAAAAAATCAAAGGTTCTGACATCAGGCAACAGGCTCGCTATGCATTAGTAAAAGCATGTTTACACGAGTGAGAAATCACCACGATAAATCACCACGAGAAATCTCCCTCACTGCAATCACTGATTGGCTGTATTGACGAACGATTGCTGTGCGTCGATTCTAATTCCAAAACTGTCCTCTCCATGCACTGGAGAGAAATGGCCGAGGGAACCGGTTCTCTTTGGGGAACTTGGAAAGATTTTGTCATGTGATAACCTTTCGATGGTCAAGCCAGGAAGAGTTTTGCCTTGGCTGGAAAGTTTAGGCCCAAGCCTTAGTTAGACTAATTATCAGTATTATACAGTAGGGCTATATTATATCTAAAAACTCAAGTAGGTACTCAAGGAACATTGAGTACCTACTTCCTACTCATCGCCTAATTAACTGGTATTTACATGTGTGAGTAGTCTAACAGCTTAGCCTGGGGGTGATGGTCACACCCTAGCTAAGCTCATGATCCTGACAGACACCAAAGCGTTATCTAAATGCACGTTTGCTGTCATGTGACGTGCTTATGATGTATGCGCATGCCCTCATGTGACAGGTCTTTAGGCATGCTGTGCTCCTCCACATGGGTGTAGGCATCTGGCATCATCATGTGACATAGTCATGCACATGCTGTTCTAATTGAGCGAACCACACCCCTTGCTTTATGGGCACGGTGCCACAATCTGTAGGTTCCGGAAACTTAGGTATCCAGGCGACACTCCTTCATTACATCATGCAAAGCTGTCTGAATTTTCTCTCGGTGAGAAATTCTTCAAGATGTCTTTTTCTCAATTATTATTGAGTGGGTGTGTGGTTATGGGTCGGTTTTGAATGGGTCAATTAATTTTATGTTGTGTGTAGGGTTTTTTAGTTGGCGAGTGGAGTGAGCCCTCGGTGGGGAGTTGGATCGAACTCGGTATCGCCATGCACGGCTTATTTGGGTATGAACCATGCAGAGTACGTTGTTCACCCGTAAAAAGTATAAACTGGTGACCCATCTTAAATAATACGAGCTTATGTAATCTGGAGGTGGTCGCGTCAGTGATATAAACCATAGAACTGGCTGGCAGGTTCAAAGATCGAGGAAAGATTCCTGACTGCACCTGTGTGTTGGTGAGTTGCATAGCTAGTAGTAGCAATAGCTTCATTATGACATAGCTTCTCATTAGCTGTGGATGAGGATATACCACCAGTCATGAGGGTGTGGAAATACATCAGGCTTGGCAAGGGAGAAGCGCAATTCCTCGCATGCATTGCCCCTCATAGGTGCTGCTCTCTCAGACAGCGAGCCCTCGTAGGTGCTGCTCTCTCAGACAGCAAGCCCTCGTAGGTGCTGCTCTCTCAGACAGCGAGCACAAAAGAGAGCAGACTACAAATGAGGTCATTAGCACATCTATCCTCTGTTAATGAGGTCATTAGCACATCTATCCGAGCTGTTAATTAATTATAAGCACTAGATACCTTTCCTCTATGATAACTCACTGAACACAAACATACAAACATACAAGTGAGCAAAATGATACCTACAATCAATGTTTTGAATTATTGGAAGCTGCATGTGCATTGCATTGTCTTCCCTTCGGCACTCATCATTCTGCCTGCCAGCAAGCCCCTCCGGTTGACCTCTCAATATCTGGAGTGCTTGCTAGCTTCTGCTTGATCGGTCCTCTTCTCTCTTTTAGCCAGACTGCACATATATTTTGCAACCAGCCAGCTCAATGTGTTGCAGGGCATAGGGTTTTGCGACCACGCATAAGTCGGGCACATGTAATGAACACACATTACACTTATCATAACACATGGAATTGCAACCAAAGACATAGCAAGGTGCTTCCCCTAGCCACAGAAGGCCTCGCTTGTCAGCCTTTTTAGGCATGCAAATAGTTAGGCATGCAAATAGACTCCGTGTTTAGATCTGGCAGTGTATGTGTATATTTTAATTAATGTCTCATGAACTCTCAATTGACATAATGAAATTACCAGTGACCTCAATATCTCTCTCAATGCTTCGACGAGATGCTCTTGCCTTCATGAGGAATAATGATGAGAAGTAATTAATGTGTCCACCAGTGCCACTCAGTGTAATGCAGTGTTAAGTAGTGATCCATTTAGCCCCTCTTGATCACTCCAGATCATTAAGCTAGTGTATTCCACTTGTCATTATGACTCCACCTACTCCAGCTACACCTCATGATCATGCTGAGCTATGCTTGAACCAAGCAGCTACAATCCACACAGGGTACTTCTCAAGCCCCATCCTATCTTTAGCCCTAGTCAGTATTCCTTAACCCCATCTATCTTTAGCCCTAGCCAGTATTCCTTATCCCCATCTATCTTTAGCCCTAGTCAGTATTCCTTAGCCCCATCTATCTTTAGTCCTAGCCAGTATTCCTTAACCCCATCTATCTTCAGCCCTAGTCAGTATTCCTCAGCCCCATCTATCTTTAGCCCTAGCCAGTATTCCTTATCCCCATCTATCTTTAGCCCTAGCCAGTATTCCTCAGCCCCATCTATCTTTAGCCCTAGCCAGTATTCCTTATCCCCATCTATCTTTAGTCCTAGCCAGTATTCCCATGGTAGGTTGTCGAGCACCAGAGAGCCAGATGGCAGCTAAGTTGATCTGACAGCACGGGCTTGTCATGTGTTCTATGAGCACGCTCTTCTTATGTAACTTAACCAAATAGTGATGTGCCATGAGTGGCTGCACACATGGTGTGTGTTGTAAGTCAGCAAGAGTCGCATTAGCATCAGACGACGCGTAGGGGGCATTCGTTATGTACATATAATAAACTACTAATGGCCTCTAACTTCCGCTACACTAGTGAACCACAATTCGATAGAATTCTTTTGATGGTCACTATTATTGAATTGTAAGGGGTGTGCCCCTTCTTTGATGACAGTCAGACTCAAAGGTCTGGGGGTTGTTCTTTTGACCAGTGGTGCCATAGTTAATCCCGGGAGGTCCAAAGTTCAAAGCCTAGTCAGTATTCCTTAGCCCCATCTATCTTTAGCCCTAGTCAGTATTCCTTAGCCCCATCTATCTTTAGCCCTAGTCAGTATTCCGTAGCCCCATCTATCTTTAGCCCTAGCCAGTATTAGGTGGGAAAGAACTTTGGACCTTCATGACAGGGGTGTTATTGGGGTGTTCTTTGATCGAATGTCCTGATCATGTGACACTTAAAGAGTCATCATATGGTGTCTCGCTGCACTACAGGAAGTGCCTCATCGAGTAATAATACGACAAATTCTAGACCCATTTGTGTGCATGCATATGTTTGTAGTGCCTTTTGAAATGGGCCACCACAGAGCATGCGGTGAGAGTGGATTTCTGTTGGTGCAGAGATGGAAGCTAGTGGCAATCAAGCAGAATCTACAAAGAACCACTCTTGCTGCAAGTCTAGGGAGGAGGCAAGCATGAATCCTTGTGCTCCCCAGCATAGAGTGGCAACATTAGCAAACCAGACAGATCACTTGATTTCTATAACTAGGGGGGAGGCAAGCATGAATCCTTGTGCTCCCCAGCATAGAGTGGCAACATTAGCAAGACCAGACAGATCACTTGATTTCTATAACTAGGGGGGAGGCAAGCATGAATCCTTGTGCTCCCCAGCATAGAGTGGCAACATTAGCAAGACCAGACAGATCACTTGATTTCTATAACTAGGGGGGAGGCAAGCATGAATCCTTGTGCTCCCCAGCATAGAGTGGCAACATTAGCAAGACCAGACAGATTATTTGATTTCTATCTCATTTTCCAGTTTTGACCAAGAATGGATGCAGCTGAGTGCTTAGCTCCTCTAATGGTTAGTGTTTGACACTAATGAGGTCATGGACTTTGGCCAGAATGCAGGAGTATTTGATTCCGTTGTGTCCTAATCATACTAATGCCGGATATGAGGCTATTCCTGTGCATTGTAGTTGGTCAACCCTGAGGAGCGCTCATTTCTGTGTGTTGTCATGGCAATGCACTCACAGAGCTCCAGCAGCACAATGCAATGTGGGCTGAGTGGAGTAGCGGAGTATTGTGTGAAGTGGGACTCCACAAGATGTCCTGTCCAATTCACGGGGACTTTCTCCATGGACCGATGAATTTATCACCCAGCGGCCATGCCCGTTTGCTCCGATGATTGAGGATGTTAGCAGTTACCTCCACAAAGGAGGCTGTGTTTTCACCACTGTCCATTAGCAGGATTACACAAAAACTTGCAGACTTTGTTACAGCCAGGTTGGGTGTGGGTCAAGGTAAAGTCAATCCATTACATTTGGCTGGCGACTCACGTTGCTAGAAGGCACCAATGGCCGTTGTCGGCCATTTTTATTACAGGCCAATCTATGAAATTGGCATCCAATCTATAGATTGTGCTGCACAATCTATGAATGACCAATCTATTGCCTGCCAATCAAAACACTTCCAAACATGGTAGCATATTAACACCCTTTGCAACAGAGAAACAGAGAAAGTGATGATTGCAACTGAGAGTGTAATGATGTAGAAAAAAGTGATACTGAGAAAAAGTTCCACATGGACTTGGCAGATAAAGAACTTGACATGGCAAGTGTAGAGCACAAAAATATATATTTGAAGGATTCTTTGCAGAATACTATATGGAGGTTATGGCAGTGACAGTTCTCACGAATGTGCCAAGAGCAAGACCATAACAATGGCAAAAGGAGCAAAGATAGTGAGAATACTGAAAGGAAGTCATAGAGAATCAGACTCACCACAATTTAAGCACTGGATAAAACAGAGAGGTTTCAAAAAAAGATATAATGCACAGTTTGTAATACCCACGGACACTCGCACAACTGCAAATGTAGAGAAACTTGCCTCACAAACAGCTCTTCTCCCTTCTTCTCTTTTCGTGAGAGTAGCGCGGGCTTTGTAAATTCCCATCGACTATCCCATATTGTGTGGGTGGGTTTGGATATTTGGCTTGCACACTCGCTCAGTATAACTAGTCGATAATAAGTACTGGTCGATATGTTCCATCCAATCTATGAATCTGTTGCAAAGGGTGTTAATATGCTACCATGTTTTGAAGTGTATTGATTGGCAGGCAATAGATTGGCATTCATAGATTGTGCAGCACAATCTATAGATTGGATGCCGATTGGCATCGAATTTATAGATTGGATGGAACATACATATATATACCTGTGCATGCGTCTCTCGTGTATGCAACAATAGCTCACAAGTTAGGTAACATGGAGACATCAACAACGAACAAACTATTTCATTAGAACTTGCTTAGCGCAAGCAGATTGCTGGTGAGGGCTAGCCCCGCCCACAGGAGCCACTTCCTGTGTGGAGAAGTCAATCGCACCTAATTTTATTCAGAATCGTTGGGGGTGGCGGAGGTTTGCCGTCTCTGATTGCTCGTTAGTGGAGTGTCACACTTGTAGTGCCACTATGAGCACAGCAGCAGTGGACACATTAGCAACTTGTCTGTTTGGAGATAGGCACATTCAGCCTTAGCTATGTGATGCTCTAGCAGGTGTCTAGAGATAAGGTGGACAGTCTCCTTTCAAACTTAGCTATGTGTATGCTCTAGCATGTGTCTAGAGATGAGGTTGACAGTCTCCTTTCAAACTTAGCTATGTGATGCTCTAGCATGTGTCTAGAGTTGAGATGGACAGACTCCTTTCAGCCTTAGCTGTGTGCATGCTCTAGCATGTGTCAAGAGGTAAGGTGGACAGTCTCCTTTCATCCTTAGCTATGTGTATGCTCTAGCATGTGTCTAGAGATGAGGTGGACAGTCTCCTTTCAGCCTTAGCTGTATATATGCTCTGTCTAGAGATGAGGTGGACAGACTCCTTTCAGCCTTAGCTGTATATATGCTCTAGCATATGTCTAGAGATGAGGCGGACAGTCTCCTTTCAGCCTTAGCTGTGTGTATGCTCTAGCATATGTCTAGAGATTAGGTGGACAGTCTCCTTTCAGCCTTAGCTATATGTATGCTCTAGCATGTGTCTAGAGATGAGGTGGACAGACTCCTTTCATCCTTAGCTATGTGTATGCTCTAGCATGTGTCTAGAGATGAGGTGGACAGTCTCCTTTCATCCTTAGCTATGTGTATGCTCTAGCATGTGTCTAGAGATGAGGTGGACAGTCTCCTTTCAGCCTTAGCTGTGTGCATGCTCTAGCATGTGTCTAGAGATGAGGTGGACAGTCTCCTTTCATCCTTAGCTATGTGTATGCTCTAGCATGTGTCTAGAGATGAGGTGGACAGTCTCCTTTCAGCCTTAGCTGTGTGCATGCTCTAGCATGTGTCTGGAGATGAGGTAGGTAGTCCTGGCAATCCACTGTGGACATCCAAAATTTGAAGTTCCTCCCACCTAATACAAGCAGGGGTCAGAACCAGGATTGAAGAGGCGAGAACTTTGAACTTGATGCATACGCAGCGGATCACGAGACTGTCCATGGGATTTCTGGACTATCCCAGATTATGTGAGGCTACAACAGATCTGACCGACTCGGGTCTTGACAGTCTTCAACTCCATTTTGAAACTTTGAGCATGTGTTTGTTAATCATTGACTTCCAATTTGATTTTGATTAACGCATTATTTATTTGTATCGATAACTATCTTTCCAAGGCTAAGTAGTTCAGAGCATTGGAGTTGATAACTATCTTTCTAAGACTAAAACTAGTTCAGAGCATTGGAGTTGATAACTATCTTTCTAAGACTAAGTAGTTCAGAGCATTGGAGTTGATAACTATCTTTCCAAGCTAAGCATTGCAGTTGATAACTATCTTTCCAAACTAAGTAGTTCAGAGCATTGGAGTTGATAACTATCTTTCCAAGGCTCAGAGCATTGGAGTTGATAACTATCTTTCTAAGACTAAGTAGTTCAGAGCATTGGAGTTGATAACTATCTTTCCAAGCTAAGTAGTTCAGAGCATTGGAGTTGATAACTATCTTTCCAAGCTAAGTAGTTCAGAGCATTGGAGTTGATAACTGTCTTTCCAAGCTAAGTAGTTCAGAGCATTGGAGTTGATGACTATCTTTCCAAGCTAAGTAGTTAAGAGCATTGGAGTTGATAACTATCTTTCCAAGCTAAGTAGTTCAGAGCATTGGAGTTGATAACTATCTTTCCAAGCTAAGTAGTTCAGAGCATTGGAGTTGATAACTATCTTTCCAAGCTAAGTAGTTCAGAGCATTGGAGTTGATAACTATCTTTCCAAGCTAAGTAGTTCAGAGCATTGGAGTTGATAACTATCTTTCCAAGCTAAGTAGTTCAGAGCATTGGAGTTGATAACTATCTTTCCAAGCTAAGTAGTTCAGAGCATTGGAGTTGATAACTATCTTTCCAAGGCTAAGTAGTTCAGAGTATTGGAGTTGATAACTATCTTTCCAAGCTAAGTAGTTCAGAGCATTGGAGTTGATAACTATCTTTCCAAGCTAAGTAGTTCAGAGCATTGGAGTTGATAACTATCTTTCCAAGCTAAGTAGTTCAGAGCATTGGAGTTGATAACTATCTTTCCAAGGCTAAGTAGTTCAGAGCATTGGAGTTGATAACTATCTTTCCAAGGCTAAGTAGTTCAGAGCATTGGAGTTGATAACTATCTTTCCAAGCTAAGAAGTTCAGAGCATTGGAGTTGATAACTATCTTTCCAAGCTAAGTAGTTCAGAGCATTGGAGTTGATAACTATCTTTCCAAGGCTAAGCAGTTCCGAGCATTGGAGTTGATAACTATCTTTCCAAGGCTAAGTAGTTCAGAGCATTGGAGTTGATAACTATCTTTCCAAGGCTAAGTAGTTCAGAGCATTGGAGTTGATAACTATCTTTCCAAGCTAAGTAGTTCAGAGCATTGGAGTTGATAACTATCTTTCCAATGCTAAGTAGTTCAGAGCATTGGAGTTGATAACTATCTTTCCAAGGCTAAGTAGTTCAGAGCATTGGAGTTGATAACTATCTTTCCAAGCTAAGTAGTTCAGAGCATTGGAGTTGATAACTATCTTTCCAAGCTAAGTAGTTCAGAGCATTGGAGTTGATAACTATCTTTCCAAGGCTAAGCAGTTCCGAGCATTGGAGTTGATAACTATCTTTCCAAGCTAAGTAGTTCAGAGCATTGGAGTTGATAACTATCTTTCCAATGCTAAGTAGTTCAGAGCATTGGAGTTGATAACTATCTTTCTAAGACTAAGTAGTTCAGGTGCAAGACACAGAATCATCACCATCTAGATAAGCATATGTCACAACTATGTCCACAACAACAGATAAATCAACCTTTTTTTTCTTTTTTTTTAAGGGAAGGAATTCAGAGAGGTTCTTGGGCGAGCTTCTAGAACCAGAGTGTAGCACAGGATAGCCTTGATAGCCCCTCCCCCCCTTTGAACTGGATGTGTACTATTTAGAATGTTTACCATTCACTGGGCACATGCAGGTGATATTCAGCTTATACACATGTGGTGAAGTCTTTTGTGAAGGAGTTCCGTGTGTGTGTGTGTGTGTGTGTCGTATGGTGACCAACTAGTGGAGGTGTGTGTGTGTGTGTGTCGTATGGTGGCCAACCAGTGGAGGTGTGTGTGTGTGTGTCGTATGGTGGCCAACTAGTGGAGGTGTGTGTGTGTGTGTGTGTGTCATATGGTGACCAACCAGTGGAGGTGTGTGTGTGTGTGCGTCGTATGGTGGCCAACTAGTGGAGGTGTGTGTGTGTGTGTGGAGTTTCTGCCCTTAATAACATTTGGGGGCTATCCCTATCACTATCCCAACATCTCCACCAATCAGATTGGCTGCTGTGAATCCTTGCAGCTCAGCCAATCACATCACTATAAGGAAGAATAAAGTTGTGCTCTCTTGCCATTCAAATGTGATTAAAGAAAATCTCTTCTTCGAACAAGTGTCTTTTCTTTGATCCTCATCCATTTTCTAGAAGAGAAGTTTTTTCCTGAATCAGCGTCAGTATTGATGGCTGACTTGGACTAGTGCCGTGTTATTTTAACCTGTTTTGTTTGCTTTTTGCTCACTCACTGCACACATTTCCTTTTCTGTCAGTAGCTGCTAACTGTTGTTCTAGCAGAGTAAGATTAGACACAGCCTGTGCTAGCCAACAGCTGCTAACTGTCTAGCAGAGTAAGGGTTAGACACAGCCTGCTAGCCAACAGCTGCTAACTGTCTGGCAGAGTAAGGGTTAGACGCAGCCTGGCTAGCCAACAGCTGCTAACTGTCTAGCAGAGTAAGGGTTAGACGCAGCCTGGCTAGCCAACAGCTGCTAACTGTCTAGCAGAGTAAGGGTTAGACGCAGCCTGGCTAGCCAACAGCTGCTAATTGTCTAGCAGAGTAAGGGTTAGACGCAGCCTGGCTAGCCAACAGCTGCTAACTGTCTAGCAGAGTAAGGGTTAGACGCAGCCTGGATAGCCAACAGCTGCTAACTGTCTAGCAGAGTAAGGGTTAGACGCAGCCTGGCTAGCCAACAGCTGCTAACTGTCTAGCAGAGTAAGGGTTAGATGCAGCCTGGCTAGCCAACAGCTGCTAACTGTCTAGCAGAGTAAGGGTTAGATGCAGCCTGGCTAGCCAACAGCTGCTAACTGTCTAGCAGAGTAAGGGTTAGACGCAGCCTGGCTAGCCAACAGCTGCTAACTGTCTAGCAGAGTAAGGGTTAGACGCAGCCTGGCTAGCCAACAGCTGCTAACTGTCTAGCAGAGTAAGATTAGACACAGCCTGTGCTAGCCAACAGTTGCTAACTGTCTAGCAGAGTAAGGGTTAGACGCAGCCTGGCTAGCCAACAGCTGCTAACTGTCTAGCAGAGTAAGATTAGACACAGCCTGTGCTAGCCAACAGCTGCTAACTGTCTAGCAGAGTAAAGGTTAGACGCAGCCTGGCTAGCCAACAGCTGCTAACTGTCTAGCAGAGTAAAGGTTAGACGCATCCTGGCTAGCCAACAACTTGAGTCAGATTTCATCCTGCGAGTTCTAGTGAAGCTTTTCGATTAATGGTTGCCAAGTTGTCATCTTTGTGCAGATCTATTCAGTCGGCTCTAAAGAGCTCATGTGATATTGCAGCAACATGAATGAGTCCTCGGCCATCACCTGTACCTCCACCAAGCTCTTTAGCAATATGACCCACCCATGGTGCATATCTGGATGCCTTTACCCTTTACCCATGGGATGTGGTGGAGGAGGGAGCTCATTTTGTTTGTCCACTCTGCTCTTCACCTTGTGTGCTAGCAGCCCTCTGCTCTTCACCTTGTGTGCTAGCAACCCTCTGCTCTTACCCCTTGTGTGCTAGCAGCCCTCTGCTCTTCACCTTGTGTGCTAGCAACCCTCTGCTCTTACCCCTTGTGTGCTAGTAACCCTCTGCTCTTCACCTTGTGTGCTAGCAACCCTCTGCTCTTCACCTTGTGTGCTAGCAACCCTCTTCTCTTATCTCGTGTGTGCTAGCAACCCTCTGCTTTTATCCCATGTGTGCTAGCAACCCTCTGCTCTTATCCCATGTGTGCGAGCAACCCTCCCTCTGCTCTTATCCCACGTGTTCTAGCAACCCTCTGCTCTTATCCCACATATGCTCTGCTCTTATCTCGTGTGTGCTAGCAACCCTCTGCTCTTATCCCATGTGTGTTAGCAACCCTCTGCTCTTATCCCAGCAACCCTCTACTCTTATCTCACATGCAAAGTAAAGGCCTGTCCACACTGCACAATAACTGGATGCGCATTGAGACACACTAGCTACCAAGAGAGTCTCAATGCGCGTCCAGTCACGACGTCGCGTCCACACTGACATGACAATAAACCAAACGCGCATAAAAACCACTCCCCCTCCAAGAAAACTGCACTCACAATGCACAATGGATTTCTTCCGCAGACGCGACGGAAGCATATGCTGCAGAGGAGAAGAAGGATTTATAAATATAAAAAGGCAATACAGTAGACGGATGGCGCTCCATGAACTCCATAAAAGAAGGCTGCGGCGGTAAAATGTTCAAAGTCTATTTTAGCTATAATAGTATTTAGCTTGATCTTTGCCTGCTATAGGTCCTTTGATTGTGGCAATGGTGGCTGACTACCAGCATCCATCTGTGCGCCAGGTTTGGTGCAAGCCACGCAGTAAGCACTGGGCTACAACTTCATAAATGATTCTGTTTATCTTTTAACGCGCACCCGCGTAATTATTTTTACGCTTGGATTTGTTGCTCTGGCTCGACTCAAACCACCTATCGAGGTGGACTGGACCTAATGCGCGTTAGGTCCAAGAAATCTAATTCGCGTTCAGTGTGGACGCAACGAACGCGCATTCGTTGAGATCTAACGCGCATTCAGTGTGCAGTGTGGACAGGCCTTAAGTGTGTGAACAACTGTAATAGTTGTCATGTTCCTCACTCTGTTATGCACCTCTTCTCCCTGGACTCTCACCATGTTCCTTTCCTCTTCACTTCGTTCCTTCCTCCCCTCTCCATGCTCTCCCCTTCCGCCACCACAGGTCTGCTGTGATGGAGGCTTCACCAGCAACATTCCATGCGTGTCCGACCCAGACGTCATCACCGTTAGCCCATTTGCCGGTTTCTGTGACATCTGCCCCCAGGGCGAGTCGTGCACACAGCACATGGTGAACATATGCGACCAGCCCATGCAGCTGAGCCCCAAGAACATCCACAGACTGATCAAGTGCCTGTGCCCTACCTCGTGGGAGGAGTTGGAGGAGCTTTTCCATGAGGGATACAAAGACTGCCTCACCTTCTTCAGGAAGGAGGGTGAGTTTTATATATTTATTTTATTTATTTATTATTTATTTATATTTATTTTTTGTTTGTTTGTTTATTTATTTTTTGTTTGTTTGTTTATTATTTATTTATTTATATTTGTTTGTTTGTTTTTTGTTATTGGTTTGTTTATTTATTTGTTTGTTTATTTATATTTATTTATATACTTATTTTTATATTTATTTTTATATTTATTTATATATATATATATATATTTATATTTATTTATATATATATACATTATTACATTGATACGGGGAAATATCACAAGTCTGTGGCTAGTATTTCCACGAGTGCCGCAGGCACGAGTGAAAATACCGGCCAATCAGACGAGTGATATTTCACCGTATCAATTCAATAATGTATTTATCATGGGACTGAGGATGCGCAAACCTTTACTGAGCATGCGCATATTGGGTAGGTAATAACAAGTAGGTAATAACAAGTAGGTAATAACAAGTACGCGATATGGTAAAATATCACAGTAGTTCTATTTGTACTATTCTCTATGAGTGGAGTAGATAGCTACATGATAAATATTTTTATATTTATTTATAATTTATATTTATTTTTATATTTACTTATATATATATATAATTATATATATAAATTATGTATTTATATATTTATTTTTATACTTATTTTTATTTTTATTTAGTCATGTCATTTGTTTGCAATATCTTGATTTATTGATTGACATGTAACACATGCGTGCTGCAATACCATTCAGGCCTCGTAGCAGATCCAGTCATTCAAAGACGAAAGCAATCCAGTGCCCCCATAAGCATCTCCCCATCAATCGCCATGGCAAAACTAGGATCACATGACCGTCTCAGTGGCCATTCTTTTCGTCACTTAAAGCAGAATTCGGTCACCCTATTGTCCAATGGAGAATTTTTTAGCATCGGTGACGGTCTCGATCAGGAAACATCTCACTTGGAAGACGTCGAGCAAGGGCTGGACTTGAGGGGCACAGAGAAGGGTAATTGCTTGACGGTGTTCTTGTTGTTATGATGTTGTTATTGTTGTTATGATGATATTATTATTGTTGTTACGATGTTGTTGTTATCATTTGTTACAAGGGCTCGGAGTAATGGCTTGAATCTGTTAGTACGAGTATAAAAGTCTAAATTGCTGACACTGTCAATTGGTCTTAGTTGACTATATATAATAACACCATGCTCTCTCATCTCTGCAGCCACTAACTTGACCATGAAGCTCGGCAGACAGGAAGTGATGACTGATGATGTGGAAGGGCTGCGCTGGAGGAAGTGTGAGGAGGATGTGGGTGCAGTCAGAAGGCTGGTGAAACATCCCGTAAAAGCAATTTTTACTGCATGGAATAGGTAAATTGTCTTCATTAATTAAAGCCTACTATTTTCCATACCAGTAGATTTATAGTCCGTCCCCACCTAAGCCCAAGAACACTGGGTGGATGTGCAGAGCATGCTACAGAAGACAAGCAGGAAGGCATAAAGAATAATGGCTGTGAATGCTTGAAAAGAACTCCATTATTAGAAGCAGCCCCCTTCAGCAAGGCTTTCCCTAGGACCTACACATGTAGTATGCATGCAACATTCCACCTCATATTACGTTATTACCATGATTGACAACAGTCTCATTTTGCTCAGCATCTGGCTGTAGATAATATGTACCATATCTCCTCGAATAATCCACACGCAGACTCTTTATTTCTGCCAGCTAGCTGCATGTACATACTAGAGGACACGAAATAATCAAAGGTGTGAGGAGATCGAGGGTACACACTAAGCACCTGCAGAATGAAAAGGGACACGTCCGTCCTCACTCGGATCGAATTGCATGTGCACAATTTGTTGGGTATTGGTTCATCAAATAAAGAAAAGAGTGCATAGTCAATACAAAGGTACGAGCTATTTCATAGAAGACTGGAGCTTGGGAGTGCTATTTGAGGGCATGGCATGCTCAAGGATGCGAACGAAGCGATCGGGCAAATATGGTGTGTGTATATATTATATATATGGGAGATCCTCTTATTTGATCGTGGCACATGCTTCTGCTGGCGTTGTGTGTTTGTGTTGCTTGCTTCGTTTATTTTCACTTTCTGTCTTAATTTTTGCCGGCTGTAGTTTGTCGTGGGTGTGGCATAACTATTCTCTGCACGATGTCCTCCAAAGGGAATCACTGTGGTCGCCAAGGCAGTTCCGGCTCTCCTTCAACTACTCGGCTCATGATCTGTCACTACTTCTCACTTGGTAGGTGTAAATGTGTAATGGAGTTCTCACTAAACAACAATATCAACAATAACAAACATTCCTGTGGATCATTCCATATGTATTGCTCTAGGCTCACACATGTATGGCATTTCTCTGCACACAGAGCAAAGGAGAGCAGGATTTAGCAATGTCGGGTGGCCTCTATCTCTCTACGTGTATGTGCCTGCAACATGTGCTGCAAAAGTTAAAGGGGAGGGGGGAGGGGAGGGAAGTTTACGGATGCTGAATCTCCATACACCAAAAAAAACATACTTGCCAATAATCTAGTTGGGTGGCTGCAGTGACTCTAGTTAGTGAGGACTCCTTCTTCTTTGAAGTGATTAAAAAAAGTGATTAACTGCATGGACAGTAGCAGCTGCATCCCCAGGAACATCTCGGGTTGAGGAGGAACACCGTTTCACTTTGTTTAGTTTTATTTATTTATTTATTTTAACACCCTCAAATTAAGTCTGAGTTGATAATTTAACAACAAACGATATTTGGAAATACTTGCATTATTTGACCGGACCAGTAGTAAAATAAGTTAAGGAAAAATCAAGGTTTTCAATTCTTAACAATGAATGTATTTTTTTAATGAAATTTTGTAGCGAAGACGATGAATCGTCAAGGAATGAAGGTTTTCTGGGTCGGCTAATCAGCAACTACCCCAGCTGGATGTTGTCCTTCTAACTGCCAAAATCTTACACCGCATATAATTATCATCATTATTATTGAAGCATTATTTATCTATTTATTGTAACAATGCTATATACTGCTGAGGTCATGTGATCATATTGTGTATGCCAATTGCTTTTATCATCATTGCAGACTACTTTCCGGTGTGAATGCTACATTGGGATGATGACGACATTAAATCCTGACTGACGATTAAATGTAGAGATAAATATATCTTGACATTATTTTGTGTCTTGAATGAGGGGATAAATTGAATGAGGGGATAAATTGGAGAAATGATCAACTTTCAACGAATCAGTTGACATAGTATAGATCAGTGACTTCTAGATAATCTACTTAAATTTGCTCACTCGACCTTGGCTAGAATACAGATCATTTGAAGTAAGATCTTGCACCTACTTAAATTCCCACGCAAAGTCCATGTTCAAGGGGGAAAAACACCTGCAAATGAGGGGGGAAAGCAAGTTCAACAGGTGGCATCTTTACCAGAAATCACTGAACATAACAGTTAACCACTCTGGAATTTGTTAATAAGCCATCAGACATGCGTTCACAGAACAATGAAGCATACTGGATTAGGGTATTTGCTTCTTTTTTTTTATGGCTGCTAAGGAGGTAAACATTTGTGCCACATTGCTGGAGGAGGTGAAATTCAAGAAGTTGAAGGGTGCCTTGTACTTGACCAATTCATGTGGAAGGAATGGGTCATCAATATCTGAAACGCATCACATAATGAGTTGAAATGGCATCTCTGTATGCAGCAGTCCTTTGTACCAACTCTCACTGATTTTCTTTGAGTCACACGGTTTCAGTGCTTGTTCTCAAACTCTCACTAGTTATCTAATTAAACTCACGGGTCTTCACTCTAGTCTTTGAGAGATAGAAAAATGTCCTTAACGAGTTGGCAACATGGCTGACGACGACGTCCTGAGACTACAAGTGAAGAAAGTGGCCGAGATTTTGTGTCTGGACTATTTCTAAAGCAAATTAAACACCATTGCTTTCAAATAAAACAGAATCTTCAAAAGAATGAAAGAAAGTTTGGCCTTTCATATTTGTCATCCATACAGTTTCAAGCATAACGTAGCTATATATGTGCAGAGAATTTCAACTGTGTCCATTGAAATGCATTGGATATAAAGGATCACATTTGCTTCTTTAAGTCACCAAAAATGGCAAGAAATGCGGCCACCCACACAAACTTTCCTTCTGCTCAGCTGATCCACTTTAAGACAAGATGAGACTTAATTTTCTTTGCATTCAACAAAATTAATATCTTATGCAAATCTTGTTGTTGGTCTCTGTCAGGCCACTCGAGCTGAGGTGAAGCTTGCAAAGTCAAATCGCCTGAGCCCCCTCCCCTATTCAGTGCATCTTCACAGATTAGCAAATTGCGTATGCTACTATAGAATAAAGACAACAAGTATATATATAGAAGCTGGCCATTGCTCCCACTTCCAAGGTAAAAGACAAGTGTAGTTCATTAATAGTATAATTGTTCCTGTTTTCAATGGTCCAAAAAATTAAGGCTAACCCTTTCAGGCTCCTTGTAGGTGAATCAAATGACACTTGACTACAAAGGCTGAACCCGTAACGGTGGAGATATTTCATAGCAACAGAAGTCAAGTGTTGACTCACCTGTTGGACATGTGTACTACATTATCTCATGAATAGCGTTGCTTCAGCAATATTTAACATCAACTCTGTGGTGGAGAGACTCAACATTCCTTGGAATAATTGTGTTGGGTTTGGTGTGTATAACACCACTGCCAACCTTGTTTCACGACATTCCGTCATCTATAACTATGTGGCTAATCTGTGAACTTGTCAGGTTATAATGTACAATGCCTCAGTTTGGAAAAAGCTGTTTATCGAATTTTGCAACTTTAAAGATCTTTGAGAGCTACATATTTCAACTCTGAAGAAGCAAGATTCGCTAGGTTGCAGACAATCTTTGAGCATCAAAGCTCAATTTTTTCTGAAGCTCTTCTGGAACATGACAAGGAAAACATCAGGCTTGTTCAAAGGCTGTCTACATCCTAGAGAATCCGTCAAAATCGCACCAAATTATGCTGGGGAAGATAGAGAAAATAAAATATGCCAATCCGGTCAAGCCATGACATCAATGGAACTCTGTCCTCAATTATCAGTAAAGTTGGGCAATAGGAATTCTTGTATCACTTGGGAACCTCCAAAGAGTTTTTGGAATTCTGCTGCAGTGTAACATGCACAAAAATAATTAATTATTTCCTTCATCTATTTGTGTTGCTCATGTCGTTATCATTAACTTCAAATCAGCATTGTTTATAATTATTTTTTTGTTGAAAATCCGATGCAGACACAGTTCGTAACACACAAGATATTGAGCTAGTTAAAATATTGTCTCTTTCCCCTTCCCTTACAAAATATAACAATAAAAGTAATAACTGCAACTTTGGTATAATTTATAGGATGGCTGTGTATTCTTGATTTGGGGTGGGGATTTGGTGAAGTATTCGGTATGAAGCTTAGATCTTGCTTTGGCTTATTGCAAATTCTCTTTTGCATTAGACAATTTAAGGTCCTAGTTTATGGTGACACCAAGGTTTATATATATACTTGACAGGTCATAAATAGTGATTGGATGGCTGTGACCCTGATAATGATTTGTGAAATCGATTTATTGGAAGAAGTTTAATGGTTTGGAGTTGGGCAATGGGCTTGCATCCAAGAAAGATATTCTAATGGAGTTGGTGGCAGTTAATTAGGGCTATGATTTGTATATTGCAATTTCCTTCTGGCAGATATGGGCAGTAATATTAATTGCTGATGAAGGCTAGAGCATCCAGCTGAAACATCGAGTGAGCAAATATTAAGTTGGTTGGCAGAGTCTACTCGACTGAGAGTTCCTTGAGAGTTGTTGTTGTTGTTGGTGGTTTTTCTACTTTTGTGTGTATGTGTCAATACGATACACTCCCCCTATATAGCCCTGGTATATCTGGCCCGGATTTTTATTGTCAATGTTGCTCGAGGTTTCTCACTGATACCGATTTAAATTTACTTATATACTCGACGTTTATATAGCTATATATATATATAGATGCTCTAGACTTCATCATTGTGACTAATGTTTTTATTTAAAACCGCGAGCATCCTTGCAACCAGTACAAGGAGAATAATAGTGACCTCTACCACCCTAGCATGTAAAAATTATTTTGAAAGACACTTAAAAAGCAAAAGCATCTCGATATCCTTAGCTTGCAATTTGAGTTATAGTTTGAAGAATGCTGCCAGAGTCGACCAGCCAGTTTAAGGGTCATGAAAATAGTGTGTCCAGCACATCCTGCTTCTGTGACTTTCATCTCCCATAAAAAAAAATTTTTTTAAATACAAATTAAAAAAATAATAATAATAAATTTAAAAAAACAAGAGAGCTGTGTTGTATCAAGACAAAATAAAATACCCATACTGAATACCACTTTACCACACTTGTTGCAAGGATGTCTTAAAATGGAATGAAAACAAGCATGCTTAGTTGATGCAGCTAAAGTAGGTATCATTACCGACAAATAGCTCACCTCGCTCAAGGCATCTGCAGAAACCCCATCTCTTGTGAAATATAGCATGTGCCAAAGGGAAATGGAATATATATTAGGTGCATATTATATAGCTACCAGGCTATAATTATATCTGACATGCAGAAATGAGGAATTTTGTGACTAACTTTTTGTTATTAATTTCACCTTTTCATCGTTTCCATGCCACCCTCCATCTTCTTTCTACTTGATCCTGTGTTGCTGCATGTATTATTTACACGTATATTTATCTTTATGCCGCCCAGTTGGCAACCTAAACAATATGCAGTTTTATTTTATATAAGAGATCATTATTTCAAACCTGACGTCATTATTTGACATGTGTCTGAGATCATTATTTCACGTACATCTGACATCATTATTTCACACATCTCTGAGCTCATTATTTCACATCTATCTGAGGTCATGTTTGAGGTACATCTGTCCAAGGTCACTATAGAAGATCTGTCTGAAGTTACTATTTCATGTGTCTGATCTCATTATTTGACGTGTCTGAACTCATTATTTCACATGTCTGAGGTCATTATTTCACTTGTCTGACCTCATTATATCACATGTCTGACCTCATCATTTTACGTGTCTGAGTTCATTATTTCACATGTCAGAGCTCATTATTTCACATGTCTGACCTCATTATTTGACATGTCAGAGCTCATTATTTTACATGTCTGAGATCATTATTTGACATGTCAGAGCTCATTATTTCACGTCTGCGCTCATTATTTTACATGTCAGAGCTCATTATTTCACATGTCTGCGCTCATTATTTAACATGCCTGAGCTCATTATTTCACGTCTGACCTCATTATTTCACATGTCTGAGCTATTATTTCATACATATGTCTGACCTCATCATTTTACCTGTCTGCGCTCATTATTTCACATGTCTGAGCTATTATTTCATACATATGTCTGACCTCATCATTTTACCTGTCTGCGCTCATTATTTCACGTCTGAGCTATTATTTCACATGTCTGCACTAATTATTTCACATGTCTGCGCTCATTATTTCACATGTCTGCGCTCATTATTTCACATGCCTGAGCTCATTATTTCACATGTCTGAGCTCATTATTTCACGTCTGACCTCATTATTTCACATGTCTGAGCTAATATTTCATATGTCTGACCCCATCATTTTGCGTGTCTGAGTTCATTATTTCACATGTCAGAGCTCATTATTTCACATGTCTGAGCTCATTATTTGACATCATCCACATGTCTGCGCTCATTATTTCACATGTCAGAGCTCATTATTCTATGTCTCTGATGTACTCATTAATTTGATGTGTCTGAGGTCATAATTTTGATGGCTGAGCTCAAAATTTCACATCTATCTATTTCATGTGTCTGTCATTATTTGCATGTGTTTGAGGTCATTATTTGGATACAGCACATCCCCAGTAAATTTGGAGTCTTTAGGCAAGTGAGAGAAGAAAGAGATGAATCACTTTTTGTAGGTTTATAGCCCTGCCAATGTTGCATCGACACCCTTTATTGAAGGCCATGCCAACTGACATGGAGTGTTATGTGATGGATGAACTGATGAATGGGTGGACGGCAATTATTTGTGGGTTCATTAAAATTGTTGTCACCCAACTTTTATCTTTGTGATTCCCATACTGCCGTATTGGCGACATAAAAAACCCCGTGGGATTTGCAAATATAAAAGTTAGGTGACAATGAGATTCATGATGGCATAAGTAGTTGCCACCTACTCATTGGCCGGTGCATTCATCACATAACTTCTCAGGTCAGTTGTCCGACTTGCTTTATATTATTATGTTCTAGTAATGCCGGCTACGCTTGAGATACGTATGACCTGCAAGACTAGACAGTGTCACGGTGTAAATTTATTCCCTCCCACCCCACCATCCACATTTCTGTCCAGGAAAATAATTTCCTCTGGATAGTACAACCTATGGATATTTTACCCTTTCATCCAGATCTTCCTGGGATAAAACGTCCAACTAGGGCCATGACTATGGCCATGGGTAGGGTAGGTTTAGGAATAGGGATAGGTTAGGTGTATAGAGCTAGGGCAATTGCATGTGGATAAAATATCCTAAGTTATATTATCAAATAGGGGGAGGAGAGAATAATCGATCTGCCAGTTAAAAGATCCCACGGATAAATTATACTCTGTGAGCAGGGCTAAAACAGTTAGGGATGCAGGATGCTAAAGTGATTTTAGCAATTGATATATACAAGACAGGGAAATTTCAGTTTGTCAAATGAAATGCTAAATACTTCTGTCAAAATGGCAACATAAGTTCAATTATCAACTTCACAACAACAACAACGATTATCTTTTTATTCTACTTTTATCTTTATTAAAAAGTCTTCTAGATTCTCTGTGTGTTTTTCCAGGACACTCAGAATTTTTCCTAATTCTCGTGCTGCATCTGAGTTTGACTTTTTTCTCCCTTGATTATGCCGATGGACATCAATAGCTGCCTTCACCAACAAATAGAGATCAATTGGCACCAAAACAACATCCAAGACTAGTGAAGCCCCTCCTATAGTCATTCCAGCTACACTTATTGCTCGCCCAAGTGATCGTAATGCAACTGCCCCGATTTTTCCTCCACCACTAGTTACACTTACAGCTGCTAGTCCTGCACCAACCACACCTGCAACTGAGGAACCAATCTTCTTTGAAAAATCAATTTTCCCAGAAAAAATCAATTCCAAAAGTTCATTTTCATTGGCATCTGGGAAATATTCCTTCAATTGTTCCAAGTTTGCTTTTATGTTTGCACTGAGTTCTCTAACACGCTGCATCTGTTGCTCATCTTTTTTACATATGCTCTTCACCTTTTTCATTCGCTTTTTTGACAAAACCATATACCCGATGGTAGCACCTACAGATATAGTCCCACCAAGTGCTCCCAATGCTCCACCAGCCAGTGATAGACCCAAACCTGCACCAAAAGTCACAAAAGCAAGACCAAATCCTAAAATACCCAGGCCCATTCCAGCTATTGAAACTAATGACCCAGCGATATTAGATATCTGCCGTTTATTGTAGCTCTCTTCAAAGTCTCCCTTCAGTGACTGTAGTTCAACTGTCGATGTTTGCCTGTATTTTAGGCTTCTTCTTAGCTCTTTCACCATTTTGTCTCTGATAGTAGAAGGATAATCTCCTAAATCGTCAATGTCATCAGCACCCGATTCATCTGATGAGGATGAATCATCAGAATCTAAGATTTTTATGAGTTCCATTGCTCCGATTAGAATTCTGTTCTTCTAAATTATATCTGAAGGGAATTATACACAGCACAACAGTTAACAAACCTGTGTTTGTGTGTTTGTTTGTGTGTGTGTGTGTCTGTGCGTATCAAGCATGCCTGTGTGTGCGCCAATCCAATTCCGGAGTTTGGAAAAGTGAGTGATATGCATAAAATCCACAAGTACACTCTATCACCTATGTATAGTCTAGCATCAACAAATCCTTGTACAAGTAGGATTATTTGGGCATAGTTATATGTATCCTTGATTCATTGGGTCTCTACCAATTGAAGTCTTAGCTATGACTCGATCATTTTAAACATGTCTTCCTTGTCTACTCCTTCTACCTCCCTATCTAGAGTCTGTTTAGTCTATTTACTGTATGTGAGATGAGACAAGGATGTCAGAAGAGAGTGATATAGCATGATGATATCCCTTTGCAGAACACAATATATCTGTCAAACAAAATGAAGAAAATACAACAAAATTTCGAAAAAGTGCACTCAACTGGTTAAATGTGAATTTTCAATAGCAGTGATACAAGCAGGTATGGCACATTTTTTTGCTATTAATTTTCACAGAAGACCCTTTACCAGTCTAGAGATCGAGTTACCACGCTTGGAAGTGGTAGATACTTCAAAGCTAACACTTATGCATAAGCCACTTTGAATCAGGTAGGAATTATAAGGGACTATCACACACCTTGTTATAGTATATATATATAACACATACATATGTTAAAATATATATATGTATGTTACAGTGTACGTTACAATGTATATACACATATATAGCACTTATGTGGTCTACAAGAAGTCTATTTGCAGAGCTTACAAGTTCACTGTTAATTTTCCCAATTAGTACGGATTTGCACACTGCAAGAAACACAACAAGTTGAGGACTGTGGCAGTGTCCAAGAGTATAACTTTCATAACTTTGCCAAGACAGTTGGCTTCTGGGATAGCAAAATCTTAGTCTCTTCAGCTGGATCTGACTTCTACAAAATAGTTTTCTTTCACCATGGGGGAAACCAGAAAGAATCTCTAAAGAATAGCAAAGTTAGATATTACAGCCAAGCTTCATAACTAGCGACAATGAAAGCTCTAATTGGAATCTAAGATTTAAATCAGATTTTTGGAGTGTGTTTTTTTACAAGAAAAAGATCAATTTTAAAGCATATGATGTCAGCTGAGAGTATTTGTACTATTGAAGCTATATATTTTGAAGACATAATAAAATGATTGCACCACAGATCCTGCCTCATTAGCAGCTGCTACATTTGTCAGTCCAAATCTTATCCTGAAAGTGTCCATATGAATGATAGCAAACATTTTCTGGATAGACTTTGGCTGATTTAGAGACCCACTCTTTATAGCAAGCTGTTGCTTCTTCTTCTGTAGAGGTATGGTTGTCAGAGGAGCTATCATTGTCACTCTCTTGATCAGATGAATGAACTTTTGGCAGCACAAATGAGTCATCCAAGGCATAGAAGTTTGGACTGAATTGATCCAACGAAATTGTGGTTGTTGTCCCAGCTTGTGAGCTAGGTATAGGTTGACTTTCTTCTTGAAAAAGGGGTGTTTCTGGTTCAGACTCCAATTCAGGCAACTGTGACGTCAACTGTCCTTGAAGATTATTTTACTTAAAAGCAAGAATCAGTGGCAAACGCTACTTTTCTGGTACAAAGGAACAAAAAAACTTCCGCTCATGATGGTGTTCCTTTACACGACCTGCCATGGGAAGTGGCTACAGGCTTTCTGTAATTTTAGAGGATTTCAAAGGTGACCAAGGTAAATTTTTAAAGAGAGTGTATGCATCTTCACTGTACAGACTTACTAGCTTTCACAAACTAGATCATTGGAAAGGTCGCAAAATTTTCAAGTGATTCGGATGCAGTACAGTATATACACAATTACAGTACATGTTGATCACAGCATATTATAATCACTTCTTATCAAAATTTAATACTGTAATGATTGTAATGAAGGCTTATGGGCCAAAAATCACATTTTGTATAAATGTCCTACCAAAGCAATTCTTTCAAAATTGACATTCCCTGAATATACTATATTTTACGGCATATAAGACACACGGGAATATAAGACATACCCCCATTTCAGCTCAGAATATTTAGCGGAGTTACATTTAAGCATCCAGTGCCTTTGGTGCTCAGCCCCCCCCCCCCCCTTTTTTTGACTGCTCTGCTGCTTACCAGCTCCTTTGCATGTTTATAACTTTCAGTTTGTAGCTGATAGTATAGCTTGATCTTTTTCCTCCTGAAGCCATAACATTGAGGGTAAAAGGACTCAACACTGAGCAATAACAGCTGGGAGATTAAACACAGATGCAGTCGAAAATAGTGGAGCAACTCACCATAGGACCACCAATAATAGCAGGGCTAGACTAAACAAAAAAGCAGTCAATGGTAGTAGAGGAGCCAGACTTAACATTGCAGCAGCCAGCATAACAGTGGGGAGACTGAACACCCATACAGTCAACAATAATAGTGGAGCAAGACCCAACACTGCAGCAGCCAGCAATAATAGTGGGGAGATTAAAAACACATGCAGCCAACAATAATAGTGGAGCCAGACCCAACACTGCAGCAGCCAGCAATAATAGTGGAGCCAGACCCAACCCTGCAGCAGCCAGCAATAATAGTGGGGAGACTAAACACCCATACAGTCAACAATAATAGTGGAGCCAGACCCAACCCTGCAGCAGCCAGCAATAATAGTGGGGAGACTAAACACCCATACAGTCAACAATAATAGTGGAGCCAGACCCAACCCTGCAGCAGCCAGCAATAATAGTGGGGAGACTAAACACACATGCAGCCAACAATAATAGTGGAGCCAGACCCAACACTGCAGCAGCCAGCAATAATAGTGGGGAGACTAAACACCCATACAGTCAACAATAATAGTGGAGCCAGACCCAACCCTGCAGCAGCCAGCAATAATAGTGGGGAGACTAAACACACATGCAGCCAACAATAATAGTGGAGCCAGACCCAACACTGCAGCAGCCAGCAATAATAGTGGGGAGACTGAACACACATGCAGTCCACAATAATAGTGCACATTATCTTCACATACAATAACTTCATATATAAGGTGCAGAGCGATATTTTAGTCTTTTTGGGGGGAAAAGTTGCTTCTTATATTCCATAAAATACGTTCAGTGCAGTATTGCCAGTCTAAGGGGCTGCAGATAGATAAAGATCTATTTATAACATCTATATCTAATTTAAAAATTACACTACAGACGAGTTACATTCATTGTGTTTACTTTTATATGAAAAATATTCTTGGTACTGTTTTGGTACAGTCGTACTCAAATGCTTGCAGAGCTTGCAAAATGCATACTATCCTCTTATCATGAAATAGGTAGAGAAGAGCAAATCAATCTGAATTTTGTTATTTTCAATTCAGCTAAGGCCAATAGACTAAGGTAGTTAGAATTGTCACCAGAATATAAACATGATGAGACTGATTTTCAGCCGGAGTGTACTCTACATTGGGCTAACAATGAGTTTACTTTTAAGACAAATATTGGTGAAGACATGCCCACTAAAACTGGGTTATTCTCTCCAGCATGCATGAAACTCAATTTTGATCAAAGATTTATAAACACAGAGAGTCATGATTGCTAGTGAATGACTTTGCCCCTCATGCTTTTATAAGAACACTTTCTGGAGGTATCTCAGCATGAAGTCTGACTCTTGCACTACCTGACAAAATTGCAAAGCACAGAAATACAGTGGCATATATATGTATGTGCTTTACAGGGTTAACTTACATAGAGACTTGCTGTAGGATGATGAGAGTTGTATGCTCTTGTGACTAATAGTCTACTCCCAACTAAATAATACCAAGACAAAATGAGTTACTTCATTCTAAATGTTCTATGAGGTGCCCTAGGGTGCATTTCCAGCCGCATATATAGCAGCCTTCCGGAAAAACCACAACCACTACACAATGAAAGTGGGAGTGGCTCTCTAGCAAGAAGACCCACAGGAATGTGACTAGTAGTAATGGGGCCGAGGAAATAGTTTGAGAGAATGGAAGTCTTTCAGAAGTCAATACTCTGCACCAACCTCTAGAGAATACTTCATCAGATAAATTTTGGATGTATGTAGAAAGTTAATTACACCTTTGGATTGTGAATGTGCGATGTCAGCACTTGGGTGTGTTGTCCTGTAACATAGTAACCTGTGACAGCCCTAGTACTTGACCTAGACTCCCTTACCCTAGCCCTAATGCTGGGAATCACTTATACCCCTAATTCAGTGGCTCTTTTTATTTGGACAACATGCACCTAGGTACAATATAGCAGCCTCTTTAGGAAGAATTACAGAGTAAGTGAGTTTTTTGTAACAATGAGATCAGTTGGAGTTCTCATTGATCAGTTTTCATGTAGTAGAGGCAAAGCTGCTTATGGATGGTTTTCCTTACCTTTGTGTGGCATATAAATTTAGTTACTAGCTACAATTTTTCTGCCTAATATTAGTCCATAAAGGTGTGTTGGACTCGGAGGACTGAGACTTCCTCAGGTGGATTAACCGCAGAAGAATTCGAACAGATCTGCGAGCACTGTACTAACGGGTCATTGAGTAAGATAGTGCAGATCCTAGACAAAGTGCACAAAAGAAACTTCAAAGTTGGTCCTAAGACTCATACTATGCAACCTGACATTGTCCATTGTATACTGCTAGGACAGAGGCCATGGATATCCCAACTTGAAACCCTTGTCGATAAAGAGGGGCGTATCATAATCAGTCAGCAGCTCCAGTTCCATGTTCATTTCCCCACTCGTGCGCATCACAGGTTTAGTTCAGGACTTGTCTAGTATTGTGTTCTGACATGTCGTCCAGAAAGCCTCAAAGACATCGGCCAGTAGAAGCATGTCTGTACAGAGATACAGGTCGCAATAACCCCCCCCCCCCCCCCCCCGGTTTTGACATCTGAACATGTACCAAACCTTTCATGCATGCTGGTAGTCTTTTTGTGATTCTTTATTTCTTCTTTGAGCTTGCTATAGAAAGTTTCTTTGGGTGGTAGCAACTCCTGGAAGTGATACCATTAATCCATGTACTTATAGAGGTAGACAGCCTTTCACATAACAACTCTCCCCATCTGACTCTTATCATACATGATGTGATGCAAAATACTTCTGGTTTGTTATTTGCAATAGTCGACCAAATGACGCATGAGGAAATTTTGTGCCATTGATGAAGCTTATCCAAGGAGAAGGGGATATAATTTTCCACGTTGTTGGAAATGTTGGGTGTAGCTATCCTAGTCTTCAACTTTAGGAGGAAGAGTCATAGCCATGAAGTTTGTGGAAGACTAGTTGCAGATCCATAGCTTCCGACTCTGTGTGCTGCCTGTAATGTGGTAGGCCCACAAACAGATTATCAATCTAAGATTGCTGCACATGTGACAATCTTCACATTCGGTTAGTTATCTGAGGTCACTGCATATATGCATATCAGGGGTGTATCTATGGAGTATCACTGCTTCAGATGAGGAGGGAGGGGGAAGTTAGGGGGAGTTGGCTGAGGTGGAGAACCTACCTATTTCTAACTTGCGTTGGCATTGCTACATACTCATTATCATCATGTATGCCTAGTATGCGGGAGCCATGTGCTGTGTTGAGAAGTCAATCCTATCATGGTTTTGTTCAGAATGAAAAATTATTGGGGGTGGACAAGGTTGCAGTCTCTGATTGCTCATTAGTGGAGTGTCATACTTGTAGTGCCACTATGGGCTGGTATCAGCACAGCAGCAGTGGACACATTAACAACTTGTCTGTTTAGAGATAAACACTTTCAGCCTTAGCTATGTGATGCTCTAGCATGTGTCTAGAGATGATGTGGACAGTCTCCTTTCAAACTTAGCTATGTGTATGCTCTAGCATGTGTCTAGAGATGAGGTGGATAACTGGCAACCCACTGCGGACATCCAAAATTTGAAGTTCCTCCCATCTAGTACAAGCAGGAGTCAGAGCTGTGATTGAGAATTTTGAGCTTGAGACATACACAGCGGATCCCGAGACGGTCTGTGGGATCACTGGACTCTCCCAGATTATGTAAGGCTATAACAGATCTGATGGCTCCAGTCTTGACAGTCTTCAATTCCATTTTGAAACTTTGAAAATCTGTTTGTTAATTTTTTAATTGATTGACTTTCAAAATTAACGCATTATTTGTATCGATAACTATCTTTCCAGGGCTAAGTAGTTCAGAGCATTGGAGTGCAAGACACGGCAATTTGGTGTGAGAATCATCACCATCTAGATAAGTATATGTCACAACTATGTCCACAGCAAATCTTCAGCAAATCTTACAGCAGATAAATCCAAACAGGAGTTCCTTTTTTAATTTTACAAAGGGAAAGAATTCAGAGAGGTTCTTTGTCGAGCTTCGAGCTTTTACAAACAGAGTGTAGCACGGAAGGATAGGATAGCCTTGATAGCAGTGCTGGCCACCAGCCTCTTATAAATAACATTACCTCTGACTACTTCTTTGAACCGGATGTGTACCATTTAGAATGTTTTACCATTCACCGCCATGATGTAAGTGCCACTTCAAGCAGTTTTGAAGCTTCAGAACTGAAAGAGGAAAGTGAAGTACAGCAAAATGAGCACACTGCTCTACTGCTTGCGTGAGGAGGCAGGTGACATCCTGACCTCGACTAACATTGCCAATTGCGATCACAAGAAGTGCCATAAGATGATGGCGAAGATTCAAGTCTGTTGGAACGTGATCTTTGAGAGGGCATGCTTCAACTGGTGAAGCCGGAGTGCAGGGAGGTTTGCCAAACAGTATATGTGACATGGCAAGCAAAAAGGGGATAAATTTACAAAATGAATCCCCCCCCCAGATATTGAAAGTTCTAACATTGACTATATAATCATGGGCAAACAATTATTCCACAATAACTTTTTATTTTGCAGAAAACACCATAGCAACCATAATTAAAATGCATGGGCGGGAATATATGGAGACACATTATATATCAGACTGTATTTTAAGAGATCATAGGCCAAATATATTTTACTATTTTGTGTATTAAGTGTACATTGTTCATGGAAATGCAGAATGTTGTTTATAGCAAAAAAAAATCCTTTCTTAACCGAGTGTACAATAATCATGATGCAGCAATTACCTGTCAGCTTATCTTCTCTAAAATACTTTCTCTTCCTCCAAAGTTAGCA
Source organism: Cladorhizidae sp. MBARI D1340-BT2 (assembly GCA_028752905.1). Lineage (NCBI taxonomy): Eukaryota > Metazoa > Porifera > Demospongiae > Poecilosclerida > Cladorhizidae > Cladorhizidae sp. MBARI D1340-BT2. The sequence continues at coordinate 11,849,898 of JAQNBH010000003.1, forward strand.
ATTATATTTCCTGGTAGACATTGTTCAAGCATAATCTTAAGCTAAACGAATAGTCTACTAACTCTACACAACTATTGTACTGTACAATGTTCAGCTTATGGAAGTTATTGAATGTTAGTTATGAATAAGCAAGTTGAGCTGGTCCTATTGGAGGTGAATTCTGTCTAAAAGTAAGTTTATAAGATAAGTCATTGGTGTATAAAGCATGTTGCTGCATAGAATCAGGGTTAACCTCCTCCACAAGCTTGTAGATACAGGATTGGATGTTAACTTCAACCCCTTATGCACAGCCACTCTTGCATTTGCATACTCAATAGCAGAATATGCTGCACCAGCTTGGATCCACTGATTTCTTACCAAGTCTATTGATGTTGACCTGAATGAATGACACCATGTGACTTGCCTCAGGCTCAAACTCCTCCACACGCCTATATACAGATTTTCTTAGAATCATCTCTCGAATCAGTAATCACCATTCCAAGTACTCGTCGGGATCCCTTGTCCTCCAGGAAGGCTTTGAACATTGCAAATGCTATAGCAAATCAAGAATCAAATCACAAGCACTTTGTTATCTAACCGAAAGATCCAACACAAAGAAATTATTAAAGACTGCCAGTCGTGTGACGAGATGCGAAATGGTCACTAAGTTCATCTTGACTCCACCAATTTTTCCAATAAGCCTACATATCTCTCTCTTACCAAGCCTAACAGGATTTAGTAACCACACAGCATTCTTTTTCAAGATTGGAGCTACATCATACAGTGCCTGCCAGTACAGACTATCATTAAAACTGTAGGATCTTCAAAGCCATTCACCTTCACATTGACACCATCAGGTGGCCCAAGAGTACAGAACTTCCTTATGTTCAGTGTCCTGATCTTCCTATATACCAACAAACAAACAATAGCTAATTTTTACCTTATTAAGGAGATGATCTTTGGTTGGAGGGGTCTTTCGAAAATGGACTACCATACATAAAGAGAAAACCTTGTTTATTTATATTAGATTGACTTGACCAAAAAAACACCCCAAAAAGCATAGACCACGAACATTAAAAATACATCACATTATACAAAAAGTGACGTAGCATTGGTGTATAATTATACAAGGTAAAGGTTCCTCAAAGTATTTGTGGTCTATATTAATTTTGTCAATCCCAATTCACACCAATATTTTATGTCCTTTTCTCCACCTTTTTTTCTGCTCTTTAACACTTTCTAAAACTTTAGGAATTTGGCTCAGAGTATTTTTGAAGCTAATAGATATACCATTTAGGCAGCTAAATAGCTGCTAATATCAGTTTTAGTTTTATTAGGAGGATGGGAAGGAGTAAATGACTATTAAAAAAAAAAATTATTATGAAATATTAATAATTATACTCCCAGACAATATCCAATTTTGACCTATATATAACTTCTCTTATACAATTATGAGAATTACACACACACACACCACACACACACACACACACACACACACACTTGGTTTTTCACATTTCTAATAATTTCATCTATTTGACAAGAAGGAGACTGATTTGGCTCACCAATAATACTGAACAAACCTAATGCTAACACCTAACATTAATGTTATGTTATTTTTTCAGATAATGGTCATGACTCCTGGTGGTCTGTTTCTGCCTGACATCATCACCTCTCCAGGCTTTCTGGCTTGTCTCCGAGACATAGCCTGCATAAGCATAAAATAAACAACAATTTCGACCTCCTACCAGTTAACAGAATGGCAAAACCTTATACAACAGAACACCCTCTTGCATTGAAAGAAAACACCACAAGAACAAACTTTAAAAGCAAGCAAGTATACCTATGCATGATGGACATTATAATAATGTCTATGACAAACAATTAATGTAGTTCTTGCATAAATTAGGAGCCTCTGTTTGCTTTATGAAAAACCACTCACATGAAATCCACATAATTATAGGCATCATTGAAATCCTCACTTCATGTGGACAAGGAACAATTTCAAATAGAATTCATAAACCCCCAGATTGGGCAGTTACAATCATCCATCATATTTATATAGTAATGTATGCAAAGGTTAGATGTGAAGGAGTTGCTCCCATATGTGTCTGAGGCTTACCATGCTGGAAGGAATGGTTGAGATTATGTCTTCATTCTACTTAGTCCAGCAACTTTCCCTTCTAGTTCTAGGGACTACAGCCCATCCACCTCTCCTTCATTGTGAAAATTTTAATCCATATCATTTACTGATTTGTGTTGTTGTTCAGAATCAGTGAATAGTTTGGCCAGCGCATGCACGCAGTGGGAGTGGCTGGGAGTCTGCTTGATTTCCCAGCTTGGCTGTATGTTGGCGCATCTTACATCAGATCCAGAAAAAAATGAATAGCTACCGGCTACCAGTGGTATATAGGACTGTCAATGCTCTTTCCAGGGTAGGACCCCATGCTGTCAGGTAGAGTTAATCAGGGTAACTGTAGTAATAATACTACTGCAGTAATGGTAACCGCTGGGAAGTGGGGATGCCATGATGGGGCCAGCACCTTGCTCACTAGGTCAACAACCCCCTACTGGCATCCTCAATCCCTTACAATCCCTTAGAAACTCTGAGGTTTAAAATAGACAACAGCCATAAGCATATCCAGGAGAATCAAATTCTTTCCCACTGGTAAACTTTTTTGTGTGCATGCAAGCTGACTGTGTCCCTCATCCTACACCAGCTTGATAACACTCCCACAACAGAGTGCTGGTACCTCTTCTAGTAGGCTTACTTCATGCTTGCTTTTTTGTCTTTTCATCATGGCTTTTTGTTTGTTGGCTTCTGTGTTTTTTTACAGCCTCCTTCAATATGTGGCAGTCGAGAACTCCATTCCAACAGCTGAGAAGAACAGTACCATCTACACTTCATTAAAAAAAATCTATCTAACTATGTGATACCTATCTGTCTATCTGTCTGTGTGCATCTATCTATCCATCCACCTATCTATCTATCTATCTATCTGTCTGTCTATGTATCTGTCTGTCTGTCTGTCTGTATGTCTCTATCTATCTATCTATCTATCTATCTATCTATCTATCTATCTATCTATCTATCTATCTATCTATCTATCTATCTATCCCTTGTTCTTTTACTCGCAAAACATGCATACAATAAGGTCCGTAGACCAAACCAGTTAGGTGACCCTTTACTGTTTTAAATAATGTAATTTTTAATGAGAAATGTCATTCAGGTGGGGAGGGGTCTACATGGGTACAGTCTTGTTTTTGTTTAACAAGTTAATCCAATACAGTGGAACATTTTTGAATAATAATGTTTTAGTCATTGTGGTATGTATGTATGTATGCATGCATGCATGTATGCATGCATGTACGTATGTATGTATGTATGTATGCATTTATGTATGTATGCATGTATGTATGCATGCATAAAAATAGAGTACTTCACATAATCCCCTTATATTGGTAATACAAAGAAATCAACTGCTGACTAATGGCTATATAGCACATATTGGCTTACATACCCTTCGTTCTGTCCTTAGCTGTGCATTATAGAATGCTATAATGGAGGGGTCTTCCTTCAGCAGAGCAGATTGCAGCTTCTCAAACCTCTCAGGCTCTGATTTAGCTTTCTGTGCACAAACACACCACAAGGGGTGGATATCCCACCCAGAATGATTTACAATTTGACATTAGCACAGAGGAATTTGTACACACATACTCTTGAATCATTTTAATATCCACATCTCAGTGTAAAAGCTGGTTGTTAATTAAACATGCTCAAATGTGCACACACAATACCTCTCAAAATGGTATATCATAAACACATGGACATGTGCTGCACCTGATCAATCTCCATAGACGGCTCCTCCTCACCAACTGAGAGGTCCCCTCCCACATAGCACACCCTGTACCACTCAGCGAACTCTGACAAGAGCTTGGTACGAGATCTGTCCATATACTGCTTGACTACCTTCACGCATGCTTGTATCTCCTTCAGTTGTCTATACTTCTCACGAAATTCAGTCTTGAGCTGTAAATTTTTGAAAAAACTGTAACTATTTATTCAGTGATTATTCATAATTATAAAGCCTCTCAGGGATAACAAGTATTGGAAGAAAAGTCCAAAAATATATGAGTCTAGAGAATGCAAACTCTTTTCTACACCAATCTCAAGTACACAAAACCCAAAGTCAATATAATAATAGCACTAGCACCAACTGACATTTCAGTCGAAATGTTTGCTATGCAAGCTGAATAGTATCTGTCTAGACTACCATCAGCAAGAAGTGCAGAAGCTACACCTCTAGCTTCAAGCTGGTGGTTATTTCGTTTGCAGCAAAGAAGAAAAACGCTGAAAATTGTTCTTCTCAACTTTACCACAGCTTCAAGCCCAGTGATCTACTTGCAACCAAAAAGAGATTATGATATTGCAATGTGAGTGATCTACTTAATCTGCTTGTATGTGATGCAACCAAAAAAATCAAAAAGAGATTATGATATTGCAATGTGACAGGAAAACTAACACCCTACTACAGTACTAGGCAGATTTGAGGCTCTGACTTATACCCAGGTGCACCTGGTACATAGCAATGAATGTATGGTCCATAATATATATATATACTGCATATGTATACCGTCTTCAGCTGTGTCAGGGCTGTAAATTCATATTCCTCCAGAATAGTCTCACCGGCTTCTGAGGTAAGTGGTGGAAGGTAATCTGTCTCTCTTTCTCTCCTGCGATCATCCAAGTAATTAATTTTCTAAGACAAAAGAAGAAATTCAACGGATTACTAAACACCAGGTGCATGACCCCATCACAAGAAGATCAGGAAATAGTGAATAACTGGATAGATTCACTGTTAAGATACATTACAATCACTTGAATGACATTAGCTGGATAGTTTTTAGCAATATTAACAACAAACCATTAGTCCACTCTTATTATTGTGAACTTGCTTATTAATAAAGTGGAGGGATTAATAAAGTGATAGGCATGGCTATTCTAACATAACAGGGTGGATTTGAAATTGCCGCTGAATAAAAGCAACCACATTCACGTTAGAGTTTATATGCATGTTGCAACAGGCTGTAATAATATTTATCTTGCCTTGTCAATTTCTGACTTGAGTTTATTGATGGCATCAGAAAGTTCAAGACATTCCTTCCTTTTGGCAAGATATTGATCTGAAAATAAGTGTGTATTTTTTTAAATAATTATGTCTTTGGTATTCATGGATCTGTAAAAAAATTGAATTCCAATTATAGATTAATTGCTCAAGTATACATATACATATTACCTGTGATGAGAGTGAATACATGAGAGCTATATATTGACTATCTGGTTATTAAGGAGTCTCTTAATGAGCTTTGTGATTTATAATGACAGAGTATAAAGACACTTCAAGGTGTTTATATAGTACACAGCTGTAGTGAGTTCTAGACTTGAAGTTACAAGATGCCTGCCTCTTCAAGTGTCTATAGTATACAGCTGTAGTGAGCTCTGTAATCTACACAATCTTGCAAGACAACTCAAGGAGTGAAGTATTACAGACACAATTCAAGGTGTCTATAACATACTCAAGGCATAGTGTTACAAAGATGCCTCAGGTGTCATAGTAGTGAGCTCTGTGATTTGTAGGTGTTACAAGTCCTCAGTGTCTACACTTACTACAGTAGTCAAATGACAGAGCTCACAAAGAGGATTCTCACCAGATAATCACCAGATATATATGAGCTGAAAAAAGTTTTTTCAGAAATACAAAAATGGACATTTTTTTTTTGAACACAGAAACATATTAAAAAGAAAAAAATAATGAGATCCAATAAAAAATCATTTCCTCCAAAGCACTTCTCTCACCATTACTTTTGCTTATAGTTTTTGTGCATAGCTACATACAAAATTAATATAGTATTATTACCCTTATTGCTGAGAAATATTTCATTGGTCGTCTTTCCCCTCTCTTTCTTAAATTTGCCAAACATATATGTATATATATATGTTACCCTTATTGCTGAGAAACACTTCATTGATCTTCTTTCCCCTCTCTTTCTTAAATTTCCCAAACTCCTCCTCCCTTGGTGGAGGGCTCTGTGAGCATTTTAACGATGAAGAGTACACCCTCAGCTCATCTTTGGCCATTGGCTCATGTTTGATTCCTATTTCATCCTTGATCTTTAGTTGTGGTGGAGTAGTGCTGGCATTGTTCACTTTCCTAACAGCAGCGACTGGGGAAACAATTGACTTGGTATCGGTAGACGCCTAAACATACCAAAACATGGAAAATATTTTTTTTTAAACAGTAGCCATACCATATCCTCTCTTCCACCCTTACTTCCATCCCTTCTCCTCCTTTGTCTCCATCCATCTACTACATATAATCCCTTCCCCACCTCAACCTTAACCCTCATCTACTCTTTCACCCTTTTATTTTTAAGAAAGTTCCTGCACAGAATATCTTCCACTTTTTCCTTGTTAAAAAAGTTGTAATGCAATATTTGGCACCTTAGGAGTGTGCCTTCTCCCTCCTCCCTCTTTTCCCATCTTTTTCATGTGGACATGTCAATCCCTAGCTCTAGTCCCATCCACAGTCTTCAGTAAAGTAGAACAACAAAAAAGCGGAAAAGTGGTAGGAAAAGGAAACCAAGTAAATGGCTCATACAAAACAAATAGTTGTGACACTGGCTAAAGATGACGACTACAGTTCAGTATTCTAGCCATGTCGTTGAGTACTGTTTTACATCATTCCTCCACCCCCTTTTTATATAGATCGAGTACTGTTTTAAAATCATTCCTCCACCCCCTTTTTATATCGAGTACTGTTTTACAATCATTCCTCCACCCCCTTTTTATACACACATCGAGTACTGTTTTACAATCATTCCTCCACCCCCTTTTTATACACACATCGAGTACTGTTTTACAATCATTCCTCCGCCCCCTTTTTATACACAGTTGTGTGTGGACTATAAACCGATTCCATAGTTCCAGTGATCCACCATGGCAACTCCAAGTTACAAATATATCCTCATCCCTTCATTAACTCACATTCTAAGCTTCAAACAAGACCACAATTCATGACCCTTGTTCACCACCATTTTCAGCTATCATCCACTTTTGGTATCTCCATATATCCTCTAGTGGAAAACTGAAAAATCTTCTCAAGTTCTACAATGCATTTCCAAATTTGTTGTGACAGCTGATAACACAATAGCTTTACCACAATCTAAATGGTCACCAAGTACATACAGTATCCTGTCATCATGCATTATTATTCACTACTTTGCTTATCTAAGTGGAAAGCCAGTGGGTGAATATTTAGAATAATTGGCTAACAGAAATTACTGCAAAATTACCAATCCAATAGCGAATCCTGTCCCTTCATTCACTCCCACTTTGGTCTCGTACACAGACGACCCTATCTCTAAATCTGAAGGTGTGATGGAACCAACAATAGGCTGTAGTAAAAAAAATGGAGAGTAATATTAGGGAAGTGTAGGAATGAAATACATATTATACGCACTAGGGATGGAGGAGTCAATTATTATTTTTGGGGGGGGGGGAGGGGGGGATTTAAGTTGGGGGGAGGGGGGATGGGAACAAAACATGCAGGTTCTTTGAGGCTTTCTCTCTCTCAAAACGTCATAAAATGTGTGTACATAACATGTTGAGATATGCTTCAAGAAAGGGAGGACAACTCTGAGGTTGTGAGATGATTGTCTCTTGACCCCTCCTTTAGAGCTTTCCTGGCATAGACAGATAGCTCTATGTATAGTTAAGGTATTAGGTTGTAGTAACTTGAGTAAAGTGAGGGTGTAAAGGGAATAAGGTATTAAGTTGTGGTACCATGAATGAAGTGAGGGTAGTGTAGAGGAAATAAGGTATTATTAGGTTGTGGTAACGTGAGTGAAGTGAGGGTACTCTAATGGGAATAAGGTATTAGGTTGTGGTAACGTGGGTGCAGCGAGGGTACTGTAAAGGGAGTCCAGGTTTCTAAATATTGTAGATTTCTTTGGTCGTGTCTAACTTATTTACTATTCATGGCAAGTGTTGGTTGGCTTAATAAGCATAATTATACAGTCCGTGGTAAGCTCAATTTCCTTACATGTGATAGCAAACAGTAGCAACAATAAATTCCTTCCGGAGAGAAAGTGGATAGACAAGAACTGGGCATGATTGACTTTCACCTATTACTTGAAGCAGTAGTAGATGGTGGGAGATCTAGCTGTGCTGGAGCTGCTACTACCTCAAACAGTGACCTCACAATGTGCAATAGTTTTCAAGCCTACGCAGCTGCTGAAGTCAAGCTAGGCAAGAGTGCAACCAGATATAAACTCAGAAATAGTGTGTTAAAATTTGGGTGGAGTGGAAAGTTGAAGGAACAACACCATATATGAACTGGGGGGAAAAGACAGAGCATTGCAAAGCTTATTTTATATATTACCAAAAAAGTTGTTTGTTAAGTTGGGTGCAGTTAACGAGGTATTGCGTGCTTTATGCAGACTAGGAGCTTAACAAAGAATGTCCATATGCAAACGTAATCAATTTCTTATTGGTAAGGATCTTTAAGTGCATCTAGAAGGGAAGGAAAATGTTATACTGTTGCTTAGCAGAGCCTGGAGAGTGTCTGACATCTACAAATTTATCTTGTTGCCAAAAATGGACGAAACATTGACTTTTGAGCAATGCTTAACAAATAGAGGATTGAACCAACATTAAAGTAAGTGCATAACAAAAACAAGGTGCTTAATATAGATACCAGATTAAAAATTCTCTAAACCATAACATTCCAAGTACCATGGAGAATCGTAAACATCATCACTTTAATTACAGGGTATTAATCACATGTAGCTGACCAATTTAATTGCGTCTTATATGTGAAGTTAATATATGTGAAATGTCTGCACTATTATTGTTGGCTGATGTGTTTAATCTCCCCACTATTGTTGGCTGCTGCAGGGTTGGGTCTGGCTCCACCATTATTGCCTGCCTTTGTGTTTGGTATAGCCCTGATATTATTGCTGGCTGCTTCAGTGGTGAGTTGCTACACTATTGTCGACTGCGTCTGGTCTAGTATTCCCACTATTACTCTGGCTGCTTCAGTGTTGAGTCCTCTTACCCTCAAATAATATGGCTTCAGGTGGAAAAGATCAAGCTATCTATACTCTCAGCTACAAAAAAAATAAAAAAATGAGGACCAAGCGCCAAAAGCATGGGATGCTTAAATACACTAAATAGTTTCTTTCCTAAATATTATGTGCTGAAATGGGGGTGCATCCTATATGCCGGATCTGTCATATTTGCTGTAAAATATGGTATATAGCTATATATATATGTGATAGGATCTGAGAAAAGGGGTCTTATGTACAAAATTAAAAAAACTGAGTTAGTAATATCAGGTGAAAGAACAAAGCAATGCCTATATTTTGGAAATTAAATCATCACTTATTTCCATTCAGAAGAAAAGTTATGAAAGCATGAATGCTAGACGCTTGAAGCATTAATTTTTTTAGAAAAACTCGTTTTAAATTAATGCTTCCTGTGTACTTGATGAAGCCATTTCTTTGTTAGTTTGTTAACCATGCGGCCACTATTTAGAAGCTAGTAGGAAATCCCCCATTTTGGACATAAGCGGGCAGTATTTTCTCCATGTTACATGGCAACGCAGTTCCGTTACACGCATAGCAAGCTTCTTGACCACCAATCTTCTAACCACACTCTTGCCTACAAAGAAGCAAGCAGGAGCCTTCAGACTTCACACAAGTGTAAAGGAAAGGTAGTAGATGCTTGTAGTACAAAAAAAAGGAAAATAGTCAAACTATAACTTTGAGCTTATTTTGGTCATATATACCACAAAACGATTTTTCTCTACATAAGACCCCTTTTCTCAGATCCTATCACATATATGAAAGAGAAATCTAGAGACAATTTGGTTCAGCTGAAAATAATCGTACAAGTTAAAAAAAATTTTTTTAATATTAATAATAGTAGACTCAACAACTGAGATTATCTAAATTCAACTGGGGTTCGTATATATATATATACCTTCTTTCCCAACCTCTTAGCAGTATAAGAGATCTTCTTGATTGACTCTGTTTCATTGGTGGTTGGTGAAAGTGGTGCAAAGCGGGCTTCTAAGAAGGAACTGCTGGAATAAGTCCGGAAATTCTCTGCTGAACTGCATAAATGATAACTTTTACAAAGCACCAACCCCATAGACAGATACCACCATGTCTCATGCCCTTCATCTTATCCTCCCTAGCCGTATCCTTGATCCTCTTCTAACATATACTATCAAATTCTTGCCTTGACTATCCTCCCTCTCCTTTCTTGGACATTTATTATTATTGTTATTATTAGCATCACAAAGCATATTTTTCAAGTTGGGAGTTATTATTAACAAGATCAAAATTATGATAATGAATGATGATAAAATGACAATTGCTACTATGAATAATATCACATATGCTGCTCTCAATTACATTTATATAAAAACTTACACAATCAGATTTTTGAACCTTTGAAATGTTTCTTTAACCTGCCGCACAGATCTAATCTACAAGTACAGACAGTTATAGAAATGTTTGTTATAGTGTGTATTAACACTGGATAGAATTTTGAATTCCTAAGGACTCATCAAAATTTGGTATGCAGAATTAACTCAGCTAGACACAATATTGCACATTGCACATCCTCATGAGTGTGTCGGTGATTTATTTTAGACCGATTTTCATGTTTTACATCCAGAAACAGATTAGTCCGCAAATTCACTAGTCAATTTGGAGCTTCTGAAAGTAAAATTGCGTGGTATGCACATTTCATAGTTTTAAAACATTTTGGATGGGTTGTTAGTTTACTACCTTAATGAGTTCAAGGCATGCTGAAAATATTTTTGTAGCTATAATTATAATAATGGTATAAAGTCAACACCCATTAGCTTTCACCTTCAAAATCAGATGAGTGGGTACTTACTACATATTTCTTGCATCATGAAACTTGCACCATTCATTTTAAGTGATGCACACCTACTTCATTCGCATTCGTCTGATCATCTACAATGAAGTAAGTAAGTTACTAGCTTTAGCTCTAAGTGAGGATTTTCTGGTTGCCTTAATCAGTCAGTCTCTGCTTTAGCTATTGCTAATTTTAATCCTTAGATACTCTAAAACTTCGAACTCCTCGACTTAAGCTCCATCTTAATCTGCAAATGGATCATCATTGCTATTCTTCTCATTGGCTTCACATACAATTTTCAAAATCTATATACCAGGTGCTTGCTACAGCTATTTACTCAGGATCACTGAAAAGAGCATAATAGATGCTTGGTACATGGAGGGAGCTTACTACATACTTGATGGCAACTCGACAGAAAAAATACTAAGTCATACAATGCTTAGCCCCTGCATTCAGGCTTCTTGCTTTTTTCTAGGATTGTTATGCATGTAAGGTGCTATAATCATGATACATGTTTATAGAATATGATCAAGAGAAGGGTTTAATTTGGTATTAGGTCAAAACTCACAAAATTCCCTACAGAAGGAATTTGAATCGGCTCAATCATCAAGAATTAGAACATACCTCCAAGTCTGGTAATCCTCCACCAATGTAGAGTCTGATGTTGCTGTCTATGTCTTGCTGCTGCACCTCACCCAAGGGCTCATAGCTGGTAGACTGCTTGCCAAGCTATTGGTATACACATTACGCAAAGTAGATATACACTCAATTCAAACCACATTGATAGTATTTTGATATACTAGACTTGTTTTATGTCTCTTTTTTTTGGTTTCCCCCTTGAACGAAGACACTCGGATATCCAGAAACAATACCAGTAAGACCTAAACTCATTATACCCTGGCCAGAAAGACAAAAAGTGATAATAATCTATACAATAATGTGCTTGTGTTAGTGTGTGTCATGCTACTGAGCATGCAAAATGCAACGTGGCAACTACCATTAAGTTGCATAATGCTGCAAGTGCAAGATAGAGCTACAGCAGCAGAGAGATGGAAGTGGAGATCTAGATTAAAATATAAGAGCAAGTATCAGAATATCTAACAGGGAGTGAGAAAGGACAAGAACAGTGCTACCACACGAGGAAAAACATCCAGAGAGATTTAAACAGAAAAAGGCAAGAGGCTATATAGAGAGAGCAGCATTAACAGACAAGGGAAGAAATATTCACAGAGAGTGGAACAGAGAAAGGCAGAGATTAGCAAGAAGAAATGTAAGTGAAAGTCCTAGCAATGCAAACTTCCAATATCCAAGTGCCAGCATTGTGATTCTTCAGGTTTAATATGAGCCCAACTGCTACCACAATGCAAGATCACAATGCAAGATTAGTCTACTACTACATCCACAAATGCTGCAAGAACTATTTGGGGAAATAATCAGTAAGATAAACTGTTTTCAACATAAATACAATAGTATCTTCTCCTTCACAACAAATATAGGTATATTATTTATTATAGGTGGCATGCATGTATGATCACTTACAATTAGTGGCTTCTGGCATTAATTTGTTATGAAAAAATAACCACAGAGATAACAAATAATAATAATTAATGATGATGATGATGATAATTTTTTAATAACAACAATAAATAAAAAAATAGTGATAATAATATCATAATTAACAACAAAAAAAAACAATAACAATAATAGTAATAGTAATAATAATAATAAAAACAACAACAACAATAATAATATGATGCCTTTAGAGACTCTGCAGTTATTTGTTCTCTCACAGTTCATGTAGAAGTCACCAATAATAATTAACTAGATAATTTACCACCTATAGCAATATGATTTAAATAATATATTCATGTTAAAAAATATCTTGATAAATTACATTTAGAGTGAAGGTTTTTGCATGTGCTGCTCCTTGATACTGGGCTGAATGCATTTTCACTCTCACACTGTTGAGAGATTCCGAAGAAGATTGTGTTTAATTACTTATGTCTTGTTTGCCGACAAATAGTTATGACACTGGTGGTAGAGTAATCTTGGCAGCAGCTCAGGGTCACACATGACCATGGCAGTGCTGGCACAGTGTGGACATTAGCCCAAGACAGAAGTTTGCATTGCTACTTGTACTTCTTCTCACTTGTCTCTGCCTTTCTCTGCCCAGCTCTCTACAGACATTTCTTCCCTCAACTGCAAATGCTGCTCTTGCTAGTCTCTGCCTTTCTCTGCTCTTCAGAGACATTTCTTTCTTTGTCAGGTATTGTTGTTCTTCCCCATTCCTTATTAAATATTCTGATAATTGCTCTTACATTTCAGCCCTTCTTTGCCTCTCTCTCTACTGCAGTAGGTCTATCTCAGACCAATGGAATTTTGCATGTTAATAACAATTGCCATCCACTGTGCATGAATAACAATAATAATAATAATAATAATAATAATAATAATAATAACAACAACAACAACAACTACTACTAATTAGTAGTAGTAGTAATAATAATAATAATAATAACAACAACAACAACAACAATAATATTATTAATAATAACAATAATAATATAATAATAATAACAACAACAACAACAATAATAACAATAATAATAAATAAACAATAATAATATCTTGTCCAGTTGGAGTTTATCTGCCCTATACCCAATAGCATAGATCCATTCATAATAATAACAAAAACGGTACAGTTTCATGTACCCGACCTGCATAATGAGCAATAAACAACAAACTTAGCTTTCTGGACTAAGACAGTTAAATGACTTTCCAGCTATTGTGATAGCTGCTAAATTCCATAAAGTTTGTGTCTTTTGGGGCAAGATAGAGGCCTTAAAAAGTGGTGATTCATACAAACAGTGGACAACTCAATGACTTTACCCTGCATGGGCTATCAATGTATAACCCATGAGGCCAAGGTTTCTACATATTGTGCAGCAGGCAAAGTTTGGCGGTGAAAATTGGTTTTATTGGTAAATACACCAAGTCCAAAGAAGATTTAAACCTCTTGTGGTGCTTTGTATGCTAGTAATGGCAGATCCTTTACTGAATTGCTACACAGGAGAAGATAGTGATTCGGTAAAGCATTTGGCTCACGAGATTATTCACACAAATGGGGTGCTAGTTCCCCCTTGGCAAGACTGTACTTCTTCAATTTTGGAATCTCAGATGTTTCTATAGAGGTGAGGGTTACTGCATGCTATATATTACAAGGGAACAAAAATGGGCATGTTTACTATATGAGTTTAACATGTAGTGCGCATTGAGTGTCTTGGAAGGATATATTAAATACAAATAATTTCTTCTAAGGACTTCATGCTAATCAAATGTAAATTTCCACCACTGAACATTTCCCACTTATAGAGTTCACTCAACTTGTGATTAGGAAAGGGTACAGAGTCAGCAAATTCGATAATCAATTATGTGCAAGAGAGCAGAAAAAGAAAGCAAAACAAAATTGTTCCTTACAATCTGTAGCAGGATGTAATCTTTTTAAGGTCATGGATGCCTTAGAAAATCATATAAAGTCCATGGACCTCGTCTCCAGCAAGTTGATGTTTATAGTATGGAGGGTGGGGGGGGGGAGTGAGTGGGGGTTGGGACACACTTGAGGTAACACACACTCACAAAAAATAATGCCCTAGAACATCATAGACAATACACACAGGCTAGGCTACAAGTTGACATGGAAAGCTAAGATTCAGCCATTGTTTACCCACTTTGATGACCCTTTATCTAACAAAATGGTAAACGGTCACACTTAGTGACCGTTTGGAGTTAGTGATTTTCGATCTCAAAGGCGATCTAGAATGTTAGGCAGTGTTTAGCTAACGATCAATTTTTGTGACACTCCTGTCAGCCCAATTGTTTTGGCTGTGTCTTTATGTTACAAGTGAATGTCACAAAATTGTATATAGCATTTCAGTTAGATTTCAGTGCTTTAGCTGTAGCTGCTGCCATGGCCCTGACCCTAATTATTCTACCACAACCTAACCCTGAATGCCTACTCAATCCACAGTATTAATGACAACATTATGCGGATGTAATGCCAGGATTTAGATGGGCAAGCAGCTAATTAAACAAGAACCCACATTTTCACATGTGTGCTTACAGATCTCTCATTGCTAGATAAATGCAATATGCCAAGTGTATGCTTACCAAAGTATCGTGCATGGCTAGTTCCATCCTCAACATCTTGATCTCTTCTTCTTGCTCCTTGATCAATCGCTGTATAATACATAACTTGTCATTGAAATACACATCCACACTTACTACAATAGATATACAAAAACTCAGGTTTATAAAACTCATTGTCTCTTGCCAAACTCTTATTATTAATGAGAAACTTTTTGAAGATTTAATATCAAATGTTGTAGATATTTCTTTTTTCTCTCTCTAATATCTAAAATTCAAAAGCACTTTATACGATCTGACTTTATACGATCTGACTTTATACGATCTGACTTTATACGATCTGACTTTATACGATCTGACTTTATACGATCTGACTTTATACGATCTGATTTTATACGCTATATTTAGTTGAATCACCAGCAGTAAAAAAAATTCTGTCATTAATTAATTTCCACATGAGTGAGTCTAAATGGAAAGGTCATAAATGTCAAACGAGATGTGGCTGGGTGTTCATATTCTTTGCTTCCTCTGCTGAGTGGTAATGTTCTTAAGAGTGAAACAGATCATTGCAAATGTATATGATCAAGATAGCCAGGTAAATTGACTGGAATGTGATTTTGATGACATCTATACATATTGTATGCACCACATTAGATGCAGCTTATTATTATAACCACTTGGAATAGTCTAAAGGGTTTTGGATGGAAATACATCTTACCATCACTTCAACTACTCTTGCATCTAATTTCAGTGGTCCACTGCCTTAGTGCCAAGTGAGAGAAGAAATTTGATTGGATGCTTTTAAAGATAGGCAGTCAATCAACAGACTTCCTGTAATGTTTATAAGCCAAATCTTGGTTTTGACGGCTGAAAATAAATATTGTCCTGTGAGCTAATAGATCAGGGAGTGGCTTTGCTGTTATTATTTGGCATGAAATTAGTTTAAGTAGCATGAGAGTGTGTCACAGAGCATGAAAGTATCATGCCAAAAGCATGGGAGTTGGAAACTCGGGTATGCTGGTGTACAAGTCTTCGAGGATAAAAAGGGTCTGTATCACTTAAGCTTGTGGCAGGTCTTCACTACTTCTCATCAGATACTGTTTCTTCCCTTTATTCTTTTCTCCTCTTCATCTCCATGCTGTGAGAGTAGGACAGAAAGATGCATGCTTGTGCACACCATTACTCACAGACAGTACCACACTGCCTCACATTCTTCAAGCAGCTGCAATGCTTAGACAGTTCACATCTCATGAAACTACAAAGATCTCTCCCAACATCACCACCGAAATGTTAGCATTGGTGGTCCCTATTCCTCACTCAGCACACAAACCACTCTTCTAACGCTGACATACCAGCCCTTGTGACCCTCTTCTATTTGATTACCAGTCTCAGAACCAAAGCTACTCACTACTGTATGTAGTTGTATTTAACAGCTTGTGGTTGTCAAGTGTACCACATTGAAATGCCACATGCCATATTCAAGGTAAATTTTGTATCCTGCTTTGGTTCATATCATAACATTCTTTTTGCTTTATTGATAAAATGTTTCAATTATCATACCTTGGGTTCATGAAGCATATTCCGGATTGGATCATTGTGAACTCGTATGATCCTACTTGCAAAACGCAGAGTAGAAATCTGCAAAATGAATTGAAAGCCAAAATATTTTATAACCTTGGTATTATTAATTCATGCCTCAGAGTTGCTGCATCTAAAATTCCACAAATTAACAACTGTGTGTAATGTCATGTGACCCTAGTGACATTTTAAGGTATGTTGATACACACATTACCCATGACCACATATTTACTAGAGATGAATGAAAGGTATTGTGTGGTGAGCTGAAGCAATAATATTGACAAGCATTTTGTTTCGTGTTCTTAAAATGAGAGAGAGACAAATTAACTCACTCACTGGTGTAAGCATATACGTATATACGTCAAAAGATATAAAAATCATTTGAAGGGTTCCAAGGTATATTATAGGGTTCAAACAATAGCTATTATATGCATTCCAAATATGAAGGCCGTAAACATTCGGCAACTGGGGGAAAATGGGGAGAAATATTGGAAAATACAGAATCTGTTTCAAAGCGGTCAAGTTGTTGTCGACGTCAGGTTCTGGATGATGACTTGGGACTCTCTGAGAGTGAAAGCAGTGATAGAGAAAGTAATAGCATCTCCTTTAACCATCGCTAGATCAGTTGATCACCTTGAAGCTCTGCTATCGCTGGACACACAGTAGTTGCACCTAACTTACTTCCAGCAAGCCTAGTGTTCTCACTAGAGCTGATGATTATATTATCAGCGAAGAAGGCATTGATAGTGAGTTTAGCTTTAGTTAGCTGTGAAGTTGGGTAGCATGAACTGCAAAGGCTGTTTATTTTTGATAGTCCACAGAAAAACTACTAGCTGAGCAATTTTAGCATGAAGGGAGGATTGGGCAGTTGACCGAGCTTCATCAGCTACGGTGAAACTTCCTATAGTTGCTAGCCCTTCTATTGCATTTGGTATGGTTGCTAGGGACTTCTCTGAACTATTGCTGAGAAAGCATATTTTCACATAGGTAGTGTTTTTAAAATAAACCCACCGGTGAGAGTTATAATGCACACAAAACAGTTAAAAATTCACACAAAACAGAGATTGATGGAATATGCCAGTGCTGAGCAATCCTCAACATGCACAGATGCACGCATGCATGCAGACACACTCACACACACATTTTTATATATTACACCAGCACCATAAAGTCTCTTATTCATACCTTTCAGCTTGGCAAGTTGAAAAAGATCAGCATTGACCTACAAGGGTTATTGGCCATACCTCATTTAGCGTTAATTGGCATAATTTTCCTCTTGCTATAATTATAGACCTTAATCAAAGGAGCTATGGCACAGATGTCTAGTATATTATATCAGGTACTGAAATAAGATACATAAACACAAATTCTTAGACTTAATTAGAGTCCATGCAAGGTTTTTATTTTGCCTGTTGCTTTTTAGACAGCCCACACAGACATGCTGGTGAAATAGAGTGCAGCTTTCCTGTTTGTGCAGAGATGGAAGCTTATGGTGGTGAAGCAGCAATTGCAATATTTCTAGGGCGAAGTCGAGCAGAGAATCCTGTGACTGCCTACAGAGAGAAGTTCAATTAACAAGACAAGGCCGAGACTACTTTATTTTTGGCAGCTACTGTTCAAGACTCAATTAAGTATGCAGAGAGGTGAGATAGCATGTGATTGCTTTTATTTAAACTATATTGCCAGATATGCAACATGATTTAGAGAAATTTTGATCAAAGATGGAAAAATTATAATTGCTTGCATACAAGAAAAAAATGCGCACAGACAAAGTGTGCAAACTATTTAAATGTGACTTACAGTCTCTTCAATCTGTTCGGCCTCTACCCAGATGTTGGCCAGAACCAGTGTGCAGCAGTTTCCCCCCAAAGAGTCCTTGAGAAAGTGTGTGAGTTTAGACTGCCGATATGGGATAAAGTCACGACTTTTTTCATTCAGTGCCAATGCCACTTGCTCGAGGAAGGACAGAGATTTGTTTATGGCCATGGCTTCACGCTGAGTATTACCTCTGGGCTACCATCATTCATACAAACATAGCATAGTTACACTTAATCATTTATCTTATGCATTTCAATACCATAGACCCCCCTTCCCAGGGCCAGGTCCAGGTGGTAGGGTGTGGGGGAAGAGTTAGGGGGATGAAGCCCCTTTTCCCCTCCTACCCTACAAATTAAATAATAGTATGACAACATATTTGTATGGAGTCAGCCATCCGGATTTTAAGACAAAGCTGTTGGGTTAAAATAAAATGTTTACTCTTGCATTCCTGCTGAGCTAGATTACTGCCACTACTTCAGAGCACCTATATAATAGTCAGGGGAAAATAGCCCTTGTGCCTGTTCAAGGACCTATAACCTGTGCAAAAGTCTCTCTGTGAGGAAGTAAGCTGTATGTGTTGCATGTTGTCAGTGGATCCACTTTGTTGAATTATATAAAGGGTAAATTCTGTGGGGTTTTCTCTTTGCTTTGGTGTGCAAGGTTGCCAGGTGGAAACTTTCAGCTCATTTCGTACTCTAGAGTTCATCTCCGGTGGAATTTTTTCCTCGATTTATTTATTATTATTTTTTCCTTCTTCCTCCCCCCCCCTTTTTTCCCCTCTCGGTTGCTTGATACTCAAGGTCACAATTCAATACTAGGTGGATTTAATTTTTTAATTTAATTTCCACCTATTCCAAGGTTCCCCATTCGATTGTGGAATCATGGAATCATTCACTTTTTACTTTTTTAACCATACTTTACCAACATCAGAAAGTTCTGTGGGACGGCTTCGACCAAAAAAAAATAATAATAACAAGGAAAAAAATTCTTCCCTTGATCAACTTCTGTATAATACATAACTTGTCCATTCAAACTTCACACTCACAATGGGTATACAATGAACTCAGAGTGAAAGAACATCAAGATGCCTATAGAAAGTGTGGTAAAGAGAAGCCTGCAATTGCTGAACATGCATGTGATAATGGACATCCTATTTAGTGGGAGGAAGCCACCATCTTGGACCAGGCCAGAAGACAGAAGGAACTGCTAGTGAAGGAAATATTGCACATAAGTGTGAGTGGTTCAATCCAGACTGTGGAATGGACTTGCCTCGCTGCTGGGGAGCCACTCTGAAGAGCCTGAACTTGAAGCCACGACCACCATAATTATTCTATTTTTATTTTATCTATTTATTTTATATTTTATTTGCTTTAATATTTATATATATATTTTAGATTTGTTTAGATTTGTTTACTTGTTTATTTATTATTTATTTGTTTATATATATTATTTATTTATTATTTGTTTATTATTATTATTATATTTATTATTACATACATATTTTATTTATTTATTGTTTATTTATATATGTATAATTATTATTATTACATTTTTATTACATTTTATTATTACATATTTTATATATTGCTGGGTGGGTGGGTGGGTGGGTGGGTGGGTAGGTAGGTAGGTAGGTAGGTAGGTAGGTAGGTAGGTAGGTAGGTAGGTAGGTAGGTGGGTAGGTAGGTGGGTAGGTAGGTGGGTAGGTGGGTAGGTGGGTAGGTGGGTAGGTGGGTAGTGGGTAGGTAGGTAGGTAGGTAGGTAGGTAGGTGGGTAGGTAGGTGGGTAGGTAGGTGGGTAGGTGGGTAGGTAGGTAGGTAGGTACGTAGGTGGGTGGGTAGGTAGGTGGGTAGGTAGGTGGGTAGGTGGGTAGGTAGGTGGGTAGGTAGGTGGGTAGGTGGGTAGGTAGGTTGGTAGGTAGGTGGGTAGGTAGGTAGGTAGGTAGGTGGGTGGGTAGGTGGATGGGTAGGTGGGTAGGTAGGGTGGGTAGGTAGGTGGGTAGGTGGGTAGGTAGGTAGGTAGGTAGGTAGGTAGGTGGGTGGGTAGGTAGGTAGGTAGGTAGGTAGGTAGGTAGGTAGGTAGGTAAGGTGGGTGGGTGGGTAGGTAGGTGGGTAGGTAGGTGGGTGGGTGGGTGGGTGGGTGGGTGGGTGGGTGGGTGGGTGGGTGGGTGGGTGGGTGGGTGGGTGGGTGGGTGGGTGGGTGAGTGGGTAGGTAGGTAGGTAGGTAGGTAGGTAGGTAGGTAGGTAGGTAGGTAGGTGGGTAGGTAGGTAGGTGGGTAGGTAGGTGGGTAGGTAGGTAGGTAGGTAGGTGGGTAGGTAGGTAGGTAGGTGGGTAGGTAGGTAGGTAGGTGGGTAGGTAGGTGGGTAGGTAGGTAGGTAGGTGGGTGGGTAGGTAGGTAGGTGGGTAGGTAGGTAGGTAGGTAGGTAGGTAGGTAGGTAGGTAGGTAGGTGGGTAGGTAGGTGGGTAGGTAGGTAGGTAGGTAGGTAGGTAGGTAGGTAGGTAGGTAGGTAGGTAGGTAGGTAGGTAGGTAGGTAGGTAGGTAGGTAGGTAGGTAGGTAGGTAGGTAGGTAGGTAGGTAGGTAGGTAGGTGGGTAGGTAGGTGGGTAGGTGGGTAGGTAGGTAGGTAGGTAGGTAGGTAGGTAGGTAGGTAGGTAGGTAGGTAGGTAGGTAGGTAGGTAGGTGGGTAGGTAGGTAGGTGGGTAGGTAGGTAGGTAGGTAGGTAGGTAGGTAGGTAGGTAGGTAGGTGGGTGGGTAGGTGGGTGGGTGGGTAGGTAGGTAGGTAGGTAGGTAGGTAGGTGGGTAGGTAGGTCGGTAGGTAGGTAGGTCGATAGGTAGGTAGGTAGGTAGGTAGGTAGGTAGGTAGGTAGGTAGGTGGGTAGGTAGGTGGGTAGGTAGGTGGGTAGGTAGGTAGGTGGGTGGGTAGGTAGGTAGGTAGGTAGGTAGGTAGGTGGGTAGATAGGTGGGTAGGTGGATAGGTGGGTAGGTAGGTAGGTGGGTGGGTAGGTAGGTAGGTAGGTAGGTAGGTAGGTGGGTAGGTAGGTGGGTAGGTAGGTGGGTAGGTAGGTGGGTAGAGGGGTGAGTGGGTGGATAGGCAAGTAAGTAAGTAAATAATAGGATTTGCGAGCAGGTTCTGGTCCCAGTGTTTTATGAACTGATACGAAACACTCATATCTGATGCAAGAGAATTGACTACTTTTCTCAAATTCTGTCACATACAGTTAGCGCTGAATCTTGCTATGAACAACATTCAAGAAGCTTCAAGGAAGGTGCTTATGGCAATAATTATGACAATCCTTGCAACTTTACTGTTCTAGCCTTTATGGATGTAATACGTCTGGAAAGTCAGTGTCTCATCCAATGCTCAGATTTGTAGATTTGATATCCACATTGACACTCTTCATCCAGGCTCTGCTCTGCCAAAAACTCAACTATTCACTTTCCTTCTAGCTAACCTAGTACAGCGGTCTGAACTAAAACTTATAGTATATCTAGGTCTTGTGAACTTTCTCTACAGTGACACACACATGAATCTCTCTCTGATCATTGACATGAGCAGATTTCTGTCAAGTATATAGTTGGAATCATCCACCTATCTCATTCAGAGCAGAGGAAAACAGTAAGATGCATATAAGTGTGTAAAGAAATTATTTTACAAAAAAAATTATGTTAACCTCAACCTGCAAAACAACAACAACAATGAATAACATATTCATGCCATATATGCTCAGAGATCATCTTGTTTAATTAAGTATAGGCATGTAAGCTTTGATTTTGGCAAAACTTCTAGTATACTCACGGTGATGTGAATGACCTATGGTTAGGTGTCTGTTGAGCAGGAAGAATAATTTGTTGTATTTCGCATTTTTTATGTGTGTGGTGCGATTCAATTCAAGACACAGTGTAGATGTTTTGTGGGTCTACAATCACAGCTTAGGGGAAAATATGAGAGATCTTTTTCCAGGATGTGAGCAGCATTATTTTGAAATATGGGGCAACCTAAATAGACAGTTCCACCATTCTTTCTAATGTAGGACTTATTCTGCACCACATGGAAGCTTACATTGGTTTTTCCAAGGCGCTCAGAGCCAGCCAGGTCCACAAGATTGAGCTTGGATATGGTATACTTGGAGTTTATGTGTGACCGTGCCTCAACATAGAGGGTAAAGATACAGTGAGAACGAGAGGAGTGGAGGTTGAGGGAGTGCTCAGCTATGGAGCGATTAGTCTCACCCTGAATCAGATAATGAAAAATTTACAAAAGTGTTAAAAATGAAACTGAAATAGATGTACATAGCATTACACAGGTTAAGTGTCATTGTACTTAATTTTTATTATTATTATAACTACTATTATTATTATTATTATTATTATTATTATTATTATTATTATTATTATTATTATTATTATTATTATTATTATTATTATTATTATTATTATTATTATTAGTAGTAGTAGTAGTAGTAGTAGTAGTAGTATTACTACTATTATTATTCAACCAACTGACATGATAGGCTTTGCCACTCTAGAAAGCATTCAGACAGTGAGGGTGGAAACAAGAACTCTACAACTTTGTACATGGCATGTGCATACCTCGAAGAGCATGTTTAGAACCTCTTCTTCAGTCTTAGCCGGCCTAATTGTCAGCCCCTTCACATAGACATTACCATCTTTATCCTGGATAATGACAAAGAAACAAATACTCTATACGCACAGAGCAACAATGTGATAAAGTTGTTGTTGTTATTGTTGTTACCATAGTTTAGGATTTGTTTCAAATAATTTTTGTGGATGGAGTCCTCCAACTCCATCCACAAAAATATATCTCACAAATTTGTGAGAACGAATAATTAGAACATCAGAGTGATTTAAAAAAATACGGAAAGAGCAGATGTATGCATCTATGTCACAACATTAGATAACTATTTTATGTTCTAGCAACACCAGAGTTTGCCATGCCTTTTTCAAACTCATTTAAAGCCAAAAAATGGACCACTTGATTTCAAAGGCCCTGATATTGGAATTGCTTCACTCACAAGTAGCTAATCGAGTTGGAAAAAAACTAGATGAATAGCACCAACTTTCTTGACTGCTACTGTGTACCTGTCACGGATATTATTGGAATCTCATTCACACACTAATGTAATGTTATTCTGTCAACTGAGAGCTCACTTAGAAAAACAATACAATAAAAAATAATTTTTCAACATTAATCAAGGAGACTTTCATACCTCACACACAACAAGGGTGCTAGCAGATGAAGTGGCTGCTATCCTCTTGGAGCAGGTGCTGGAACTGTCAGGTAAAGTTATGAGCAGATCATGAGGCGAGTCATTGTAGATCTCAAAGTAAGACACTCTGCGGCAGAGGAAGAAACAAATAGTTTTGATATCAATGATTGCTTCTTCCACCTGGACAGCAAGAAGAAGAGAGCAAGGTTCTAATGGAGGTCGCAATAATAAAATCCTGAGAAGGTGCAGCATTACTAAATCTCACTCAGGTTGTTGTTATTCGCTGAGGACCAGAGTTTTGTAGCATTTTTGATATCTGATTATCATATTAAATCATAGCCACAAGTAAGTGCAAGTGAATGAGTGTCAATGAGTGAATATTAGTGTGAGTTTGAGCGATATAATAGGAGTCAGTGTGATTAAAGGATAGTGTGAGGTGAATGTGAGTGAGAGAAGAGTGTGGAATAACACTAAGGGACCTTCACATGTGCAGCAAAGAAGAATCTGAGAAGTGAAAACGACAATGCTGGGATGTCTCACTTGCTAGCTGAAGAAGGAAGGATAAATGTGGGCTACACTAAATGTTGGTCCTATCTTGGCCAAAGCCAATATTCTACCAATGCAAAACGCTAGATTTACTTGTGGAAGAAGAGAACATCACTCTTACCATCTCTGTGGTGTGAGGCAGATGCTGATTCATATGCTGAACTTTTGCAAGGTGGCCAGAGACGAGCATAGGCACAACACGAGGCATGACAAGGTCCTTTATGTCATTGTGGGAGCCGTAAAACTAAACTCAGACCTACCAGTGTATTGTCTACTGGTATGTGTCTTAGCAATATCTCCCCACTCACATTGCTCCTGCAAACCTGAGGCCTGACATTGTGCAGTGGAATGAGGTGGTCAAGTAGATTAGTGAAAGTTATCATGCCTTTGAAATCTCATTTTCTGCTGCAATGGTAAGCAAAAGATTGCAATGTGAAGGCATCCTTGTGGAAGAGAGAAGAAATGGTTTCCATAACCATTGAGATGAGTTCCCATGGGGTTCCTTAACTTCCTGTTTGTAAGCAAGAGATTGCAATGTGAAGGCATCCTTGTGGAAGAGAGAAGAAATGGTTTCCAAAACCTTGAGATGAGTTCCCATGGGGTTCCTTACATTCCTGTTTGTAAGCACCTACAACAGCTGCTGGGACTGTCGAGGAGAGAGAGTGTTGACTTGGCATCAAGTTGCACTGTGGAAACCATTAAGGGTGGTTCCTTTAATATTTGTACCTGATGCAGTGTGGCTGCCATGCACTGGACATGATGCTCCTTTGATTAATATTATCCTCTCATTTGTTGGCATGTTTTTGATGATGAATGATGGAGGGGGAAAAATATGAGTGTTGAGAGACTGCGAGTATGCGGGTAAGGAGTGCGAGTGAGTGTGAGTGAGTGAGATCATGTTGGTGGGTGAATATGAGTCGAGTGAGAGAATGTTTATGAGAAAAAGTGAGAGATTATGAGTGAGAGAACACGAGTAAGGGAGTATTAGTAGAGCTACAGATTGTGAGCAAGTTGATAAAGTGTGAGTGGGTGGATGGAGAGAGTAAATGAATGGAAGTGAGTGAGAAAGTGGTGTAAGTGAGTGTGAATGAGAGGGCATGAGTAAGAAAGTGTGAGTCAGAGATTATGAGTGAGAGGATGCGAGAGAATGGAGCAAAGGGAGTGAGTGTGAGAAGTGGTCTAATTGGGGCATGTGATCACTGGTCAAATGAATGTGATTGCTCTAGGGATGTCCCCAATGTAGAGTCCTTGCATTGAGGAAATACCTGGGCTGCACCATTAAGTCTCTCAGAGGTTTGCTGGTGAACATTAAAAAAAAATTTTTTTAACACCCAGGGCTCTTCAAAATGTGTTGTGTCAGAACAGGGCAAACACTTAAACCTTCTGCACTCTGTCATCTCCGCACCAGTGTGAACTATTCATGCCTAGACCCTGATTAATTTAATATATATATACATGTATATGGCACTTTACCCTGAGTCAGCCCCGCCTTGATCTTGTCAGTCATTCATGCAAACTCAATGAATGTTTTATATATAATACATGGAGTGAGCATGTATGAGTTATAGAGTGTGACTGAGTGAGTAAATGAGTGTTATTTAAAGAGTGTGAGTGAGTGAGTGTTATTTGGAGATGGAGAGAGTCAGTGAGAGAGAGGTGAGTTTGATTTGAGTGAGTGTAAGTGGGAGAGTTGTGTGTGAGTGAGTCTATATAAGAAGAGAGTGTGAGTAAGAGAGTGTGAGTAAGAGAGTGTTAATGAGAGACTGGAGTGAGTGAAAGCATGATTGAGAGAGTGAGGAGATTTGACTAGGAGAGTGTGAGTGAGTGTTAGTGAGTGTGAGTGAGTGACAATGAGTGGGAGCACATGGAAGAAGCAATGACTTTCAAGCAGGAAACATAGTGACATAAATACATAACAAATAGAGGCTAGAACCAACAGGAAAGTAGGTCAAGTAGATGTGATACCTGCTTAACAACCAGCATTTGTGGTGTACAGATAATTATTGAGCTATTAATTTCACTTTCATTTGTGACCTTGGTGATTAGCTATGCCCCTGTGCCTGTTGCTCAAGTGGGCTTACCGTCTATGTAAAACATCTGTGCTGATAGACTCGACATATATAATAATGCACCTGATGGAGGCCTTTAGTTCATGCCTCTCCTTTATCTCTCTAAAGAGATGTGCCACAGTCCTGGGAATTATCCCCCTCTGTTCATAGTGGCTGAATGAGCCTGTCATGGTGTACGTTTTTCCGGCTCCTGTCTGCCCATAGGCCATGAGAGTGGCATTGTATCCCTCCAACAAATGTGATATGAGACCACTGGCACACTCATTGTAGACTTGTTCCTGACTTGCTTCGTGCAGTACCTGGATAGAATGTACTTTTTAATCACCGATCTTAATGGAGTTGGTTCCAACCTTTGCTAAGTTACTTAGATAACAATCAGGAGGCCATATTTTTGGTAATTACAACGATTTCAGCAATCTCTATATAATAATACAAGAACAAAAGTGTTTCTATTTTTTTATTTAGAAAAAGAAAGAAAGAATTGTATTTGATTGACTGTCAATGAAGAAAGAAAGCAGCAGGTTATCCATGTAGACCACAACCAGTTAGAAGATCCTTCGAGTGTAGTCTTCTAGACTTTCTGCCTTTCCTTCTCTTTACAGTTTTTTAAAATTATTTTTTAAATCCTACAAAATTGCGGGAGGGGAGAAGTCCACAAACCAACCAAAAATCAAAGAGGAAGCACTTCTATTAAATACTTTATCAAAGAGTCCATGACTCTTGCTGTTGCTTCATTACATCACAATTACTATATCACATGACTTTACAAGCAAACTATTAAAAAAGAAAATTAAAAATAAATAAGGTGCGTATGCTGACCTTAAATAAAGCAGAAAATAGTGCTAGCCATTTTTAAGGAGCCAAGAATGCCCCATAACTCTGCTTGTAAAATATAAAAGTGAATTTTACAAGGAACAGCTCTAGCTATTATAGCTACAGTAATTATTAGCTGATACTTCATTCTGTTTTGTTTTTGTAATTGGAAGAGTGAGAAAAAAAGAGTTGATGAAAATATTTTTGATCGGTTAATTGTGGTGATCCAGTGTTGAAGTGGATGATCCAGGGATCAATAATTATGGATCTCCTAAATTCAAATATCTATACTTGACCCACCTAATCATATCTTAGCCACTATTAAGTGGGAAAGAATTTTAACTTCGGATTCCATAGCTGATCCCAGAATTGCCCACAGCATCACTGGACATACATGATTATATTTTTTGAGAATTAGTTACCTCGGAGCTGAAGAAGAATGATAAATGTATACGTGAACTTTTTTTGTTAGAGAAGCTTATGCTTTGCTGCTACTGGTCAAGGAAGAGTTTCTATCATATCTTGTATGGTCATTAACTATTTATTTTACCAATGTTTCTACTGCTTTGACCTTCTTCAGGGCAATAGTGAACGGACAACAAGAGTGCTTGAAAATAAACTGGCCAAATCATATTAAAAAATCACATGGGCTGGACATGAGCCATCTGATTACTAAAGTGTAGAAACCACAGCCCTACATCCCCGTGGAAGTGTTGACCCCAGGGTGAGATAGATGTGTGAAGCTGAGGAGTGAGGATCAGTGCTTATATACAGTGATGTATTGCAGGAAACTATCTTTGCTGGGTTTCCACTACCATGACCATGTACATTAAACCATGTCCACCATATCTGCCATGGTATTTTTTGCACTGCAGCCATCAGACACTGCAGCCATCAGACACATAATGGATCATGTGTAGAATGAGGTAGCAACCTGTTGTGCTATACCACAATACCTCTGTGAGCTGCTACTGCCAGGCAGTTCATTGGTTAATCTAAAAGAAGATATTTCATATTTCTGGAGCAGCACTGAATCAGAGCCCAAGTCCACTTCATGTAGAGGAGCAGTGGTTGAGTGCCGCTCAAGCACTGGTTGAAGTACAGAGGTGCTAAACATCTCAGAAACTTACATTTTATAAGTTCTATGCTGTTGTAACCACCTCTGCACTTCAAACAAGTGCTTGAGCTCCACTACATTAAGTAGACCAGCTTGGGTACGGAGCTTGTTGTTAGTTCTTTTCGAAGACACCCTGACTTCTCCACTCACCAACATCTTTCCACAAAAAATTAGCAAGTTTGGTTCATATATGCACGACTAGTGCTCATGTAAAAAAGAAGTTAAAAGTGATTCTGTTGTCTAGTTTATTTCTTGATCGAGGCAGAAGTCCTTGGTGAAGGTAATGTGACTACTGGACCCTTTCCCATATCCCAGGTACCAAAAGGGTGTGGCTATGCTAGACTAGAATGTGTGCATCTCGTGTGATTTTCCTTTGGACACAAACAGCTTAGTTCATTTAAGCACCTCACCATTTCTTTCTCACACAGAAAAAAAGCAAAGCATGTTGGCCAAAATGTGAGTTCAATTATCTTTTTTTAAGACTTTTTATTATGCTATTAGTTGATAATCATCATTCCAGTTTGAAAATGTTTTTGACTCGGGTAAATTCATGCAAACAATTAGCAGTCTAGTGCTGTATGTGGAATACATGCAGACATTACCTTGTCTAGCTTGAAGCTCCAATTTCTTTGCTGATGACTGAGGTAGCTAGGAGCCAGTCCCTCCTTCCTGGGAAGACAAATACTTACAGTCTAACAACAACAGCACAGCAACAACAATAGAATTAATCAATAACTTATCTTGATATTTTTCCTTATTCTTAACTTGTCCATAATATAGAGTATACAATAATCAGTAAATCATAATATACAATAAATCATAATATATAATACACAATAAACAATAAGTCGTAATATACAATGGGCCAAATGGACTCAGTATTTTGAAGATTAAATTAGGTATATACAATAAGTCAGGCCTCTTCCTAATTTACTGATGTTTAAATGAGCTGTAGTTTACTTAATAGGAAACTTTCTATGAAGAGCTTGAAGAGAAACGCTGATACGAATATTAATTAGAATGTGAAACATAATAGCCAGCTACCTTACGAATTCAGGAAAGACACAATAAGCAGTAAATACTGAAGAGCTGATCGAGGAAAGCAGAAAGAATTTTTGCTGCAGTGAGCATTTTTTGCATTTCAGTGCAAGCTTTAACTTACTCAAGATTAATTGATCTTACTTTTTCATCGCTTTCCAAGCGAATCAAATCGTGTGCGAAGTTTACAGTGGGTTTAATGCGAGCTACAACCCTCACTTGACCGAAGGCCGGACTTGAGAACTTGAACATCCCCTTGCACCTGGGTTCGATTGGCACTTGTTGCTATAGCAGCGGCTGCAATCTAATAAGAACGCACCATAACAAGCGCGCATTAATACGAATTTAGAACAATGAGTGTTCAGTTTGGTAAGCTGATATCTAGCATACAGCAAGCAGCTAGTCCTTCAGAGAGGAAAGGTAATTTATAAATAACAAGTCATTGGCTGTTGATATGTCTTTTTTGTATGTGTTGATGTCAGAGATCTTGGACGCTGCTGGTGTTCGATACTCATTCACTTGTCACCAACTTGGTGAGCTTTATTGCACTTAGCTGTTGTGCCTGTGTATAGGCTCAAATAAGTTAAACACATAATGGAGAATGCAAGAAAGTTGGACCTTATGTAGCATACCATAACTTTCATCGGCCTTACCTGCCATGGACAATCTTGGATCCAACCTTAACTTCTTTATCTTTGGGGAAGGATCTGACATCTCTAGCAATATGACTTGTGTCATGCAACTATACTTGCATGCCCACCAGGTTGCAGTATACTCGATTCCAATCCAGTCACGTGGAAGGCCGAGTTTAATTCTCCACAACAAAGTTAAATTGCCCTTGGTGCTGGAGAGGAACACACTGAAGTAATTACCAGCTAGCTGTTAGTCAAGTTATCATCACCAGACTTTCAAAACATTGTTGAGACACAGGTGGTGATGTATTACATAAATCCCTACTCCCCAAAGTCATGTGTTAGAGACACCAGATCCTTTTCTCTCCCCTGCCCCAAAGAGTGTATTAGAGATGCCAGATCCTTTTCTCTCCCCTGCCCCAAAGATAAGTCATGTGTTAGAGACGCCAGATCCTTTTCTCTCTCCTGCCCCAAAAATAAGTCAGATGCCAGATCTTTTTCTCTCACCTGTCCCAAAGATAAGTCATGTGTTAGAGACACCAGATCCTTTTCTCTCCCCTGCCCCAAAGATAAGTTATGTATTAGAGACGCCAGATCCTTTTCTCTCCCCTGCCCCAAACATAAAGAAGCAGAGTAAGTTTAGAGTCAATCCTTGCCTAGATATTGCTTGTGAGGGCCAGGTTAGGTGAGCAAGAACTTTATGACTCTGGTCGTTAATGATTGTTCATGGTGGCTCTATACCCCCTGCAGCCTTTTGTAGTATTATTGACATAAATGCCCATTGTGAATCAGACCAGGCAACAATTTTAAGATTTATCTTTAAATCAGCATTTTTGGTTTTCGAAATACTCAAGTCTTTATCTAGGCAAAAAACGAACACAACGCACACTCACTGGCAACGTGTTTCACACGACAAATGCATGTGATTCCATGAATCATCTGAGTAACGACACCAATACATCAGACAGACATGAATCATCTGAGTAACGACACCAATACATCAGACAGACAAAGATGGGTGTGGTTTCACCTGCATGCAAATAAAAAGAGCTGGTCAATAATAATGGGCGGGGTAAGGGGGGAAAGCAGTACTAACCTTTAAACGACTTCTGCAAACTGTTTGCGTCATGCGAACTCTAGCATAGCCAGTACCCTCTACAAGTGGTATATAGGGGGCAAAGAGGCCCTCTGGGCTACTCTGAGCCTTTCCCCCCCCAAGTCCCTGTGGGGTGTTATTCACTTCACTTTGCCTGCTATGTAAAATGTTCTTGGCATACAAGGCACTTGGGCACTTGAGTATTTTTCCCCCTAGCACACCAGTGTTGGGCCAAATTCCTTTTGCTTTGCAACCTTCAGCTATAAATACATTGCTATTTACTTGATTGATTTTTTTAATGTGTTATGTATACACTGGCATGATGAAACTTTAAAATACCTTGATGTTACTGAACTCGGCACTCAATGTCATTGAATATTCACATAAATAGCACATTTTGCTGGTGAAGACTGAAGTATTTTGGTTGAAATGTTGGCTTCAAGAAGCTGATTTAAAGATAAGCATATGATGTCAGCTGAGAGTAATCGAACAGAGTTTTGACAGGAACTGTTTGGGTTCTATATCATCATCTCAATCTGATCAGTTTTATCTCGTCTCCTGCAGGTATGATTCTAATGAACCTCCACTATTCTTCAGAGAGACAAGCCACAGCTGAAAGGCTTAGTATGAACATTGTGGATCCTGAGAATGCAAACGACCACTTGCTTCCTTACATAGCATGTGAGGGATCGGCTGTACGAGAACAGATACTGCGAGCCGTAATAAATACTACTTGTATGGACACACTTTGACCTGTTGATAACCATGTTGGATGTTAAGTGTCATATGTATATACTTCTCATGATGAGGATATTAATGTGCATAAAATACTTTGATGTTGCTGAACTCGGCCCTCATTGTCATTGATTATTCAAACTACATAAATAGCATGGATGAATTATTACAGCAATGAAGGGAATATATTCTATTGACATGAACATATTGTGTACAAATCTAGAAATTATTCCTGATGTAGGCTAGAGCATTTAGTCAAAATGTCGAGAGAATACAATTTTGAGTTGATTATTGAGAAGGTTATTGTAATGTCAACTGAGAATTCATTGAGGGGATATATAGCTGTTTTTTTATGACTAAAAACAACTCCATATTGACAAGGCTGGTGTAGCATATTAAATATATAAATTTGCAAAAATTTACCAACCTATGACTATATACACCCCAATAACAATTGATAAACGCTTGAAAAGCTTCTCGCAAGGAAAAAAATTATGATCAGAGCTTTGCATGGCAGAAGTAAAATGTTACCTGAAGAAGAAGTGTGGCTTCTTCAACCACAACAAACATGCGGTTTATACAGCTTGAGATATATTGAACCACAGAAGAAACATTTACTCCAAAGGAGCCATCTGAGGAAGGACAGAACCACTGAACTTCATGGCAGGTGGCTGTTGATGTCTAACTTCACTGTAGCAGTACGTGCTAGCTCCTGACCGTGCTTGCTATAGCATGGTGGACATGTAGACTGCATGTGCTTGGGGGAAATGTAATAATAATAATAAACAAAATCATTACCTCCATTGGTGATGTGATGGCCAGTTCAAGCTTCATCTGTGGTTGCCACTATTGCGTTTGGAAGGGGCCTGGATTTTGATAGCTCGTTCCCATGTGAGGAGAATATTTCCAGCTGAAGCTGACTTGGACCTGGAAGGGATGGGTCATGACTCATGTGACAAACAAGCCATTTCACGTATTGTGTGGAGGATTGAAATATCTGAAGAAGAGAGAACTGGCTGGAGAATTTTCTGTGAAGAGACATTTCGATGGATTTTATGTCTTTGTTAGTCAGCCAGGTGTTCTACTATGGCAAACGTTCAAAGCACACTGGAGATGTTTCTGGAGTTGAAGACGATTTTTACTGATATTTGTAAGTTACATGCATTCAAAATTAGGAACAAGCTTTCTGCATTTTCTGACTCCTAATTGGATATTGGAAATTAGTCGCCAGACGAAGCTCTCCGTACACAATCAGTGTTGTTATCATTAGGTGCTAAAACATAAGTATGTGGTCAAGTGCGCGGGTGGAAATTTTCCACCCGCGCCCTTGACCGCACACTTGACCACTTACATTTTAGCATTGGCATGTTTCTGTAGTTGAAAATGATTTTTTTACTGATATCCTGTTATTTTGAAATGTGGGTCAAACCATTACACACTACTACAACTCTCCCCTCTACTCTCTCTTATACTTACATCTTGGTTATGCTGCAGAGTGTTACATCTCTCGAACATTGTACTGATAGCTAGAGCTGGAGTAGCTCCCATACATAAATTGGATGCTCAAGTTGGCCGTGGAATGTTATGAACATAGTACAGCACAGAGATCACAGTGTATTAATGAATGATGAATTTGGCCATAAAAGTATGCTAACTAAAAAAAAATATGCAAATTAGTACTGTAAGGATGGCATGACATGAGTTGTAGTATACAACTGTGTATAAATGTATTTATGATGTGTGGGAGAGCTAAGCTGTCATGACTGTTCCTGCCTTACTGGCTTTCAGCTCAACATAAGCAGTAGCAAAAGTGGTTCCTCCCTAAGATTATAGACAGAAGAACTACATGCCATCATAGTCACTTTCACTGACAAATCAATTATAGTTCTTCTAGCATACACATGTCCCCATTCAAGCCAATGTGATGTTGATCCATTGTCAACCTACTTTAACCCGTCTCAACCCATTGTGATGATGTGCTCCGATAGAGCTCTTGTCAACCTACTTCAACCTGCCTCAACCAAGTGTGATATTGGCCAGTGTGTATCCCCACATTATCAATGCCAGTATAATGTGATCCAGTGTGTTTCTCCATAGAGCTATCATAAACCTTAAACCTACTTGAATGTGCTTCAATCCAGTAATGTACTACAACATTCGGACAAATCATGAATCGTGCCTTTCATACATGATGTGTTGCTAATTGATGTACAAGATTGCATGAGTGGATTGCCTATTCACCCTGAAGACCCAGGTAGCTTGGTTGAAACATTGCAAATTTTGAACCAGTTAAAAGAGAACTCTTCTGTTATGGAGGGAGAAAATATATTCTCCTTCCACTAACATAGCGTCAAGTTTTACCAGTGATGGAAGAACACACTTGACAAAACACGGAGGGAGAAAAAAAGTGCCAGAGGTTAAAGAAGAACAAGAAGAAGAGAAGGTGGAAAAAATGAAAACCCTTTCCTCACCCTCTCCTCTGTGGCCAGGTTGTTATAGGATCGCAGCTGAGAAAAGCACCTTATAAACATTTGGGATTAGAGAGAGGAATAAATTGCCAAGATTAGTAGGATAGCCAAACCATATATTTTTTTGGTAATTTCCAAATTACTCGCCTGGGTTATCCAAACATTTTGGCAACAAAAATTCCAAACAAAATCCGAACAACGATTTCACGAGAAATAACATACTAAAGTGTGTTCATAGCATTTACACATGCCTTTAATAGTTCAGTGTTTCTGTTTAAATTCATATATAGCATTTTTGAGGAACATTGAATTGCACTGTTAAAAGTGAATTTAATGTAGAGATTCCTAGTCTGTTTCTGTGCTTCGTTTTGTTGAGACCAATGTGGCTGAATAAATGTTCGGTATCGGCATTGCCATGGGGTATAACTAGAATGGCTTTTGCCAACGTGGAGTAGCGATACTCAGTTTACAAGCAGTCTTTGATTTGGCTGATTGTATGCCAATGCTTATCCACTTCTGTGATGGCCGTGACTTTTAGGAGGTAATGGCGACTTGCAGAAATCCATAAATTCCTCTTGAAGGCTGGGTTTGTCACCAACTTTAACTACCTGAGGAACACACTCTGCTGCAGCAAGCACATGATCAGCCATACTGTATTGTTGTAAGCCTGGTTGAAGCCATTTGAGATTGGAGAGTAACTTATGACTCGTTTGGCAGCTCCCTTGGCTGCAGCAATCCACCAAGCTTGGATAGTCTCCCTAAATTTTCTCACATCTTCAGATGATGATCCATCCTCTTCTTCAAGGTATGATATTGTTTTGTGATCTACGAAAACTTCGTGTAAAGGGAGATCCTCTTCTGAGTTATCAATACACACTTGTGAAACATGTTCAGCAGCACACACATACTCAGAATTCATGAACCGCAACAGAAATTTTCGTACTAAGCCATCGAGCTCTTGGTAGAGAACATGAAGAATTGGATATTGCTGCTGCATGTACCTGTTGAAATTATTAACAATTTGTAATGCAGAACATAGTAAGAGCAAGTAAGCTTTGGTCAGAGGCATTTCAAGTACAATTTTTACTCTTCTCACTACTGCCTGCTTATCCTCAGTACTTCGAAAGTATGAGAGTAAGGCTTCATATTGCTCGATAAGATGATTTATACAAGCTTCAAGGCTGAGCCATTGTGTTTGGCATGCTTTTAACAACTTGTCTGGCTTGCATTCCATAAAACTCTGAAATTCTTCGGCCGCCTTGGGCTCTTCTGGAAATAATATCATACATCAGTTGTCAGATCTTCCAATTCATCAGGCAATACTTTGCAGGCCTCATTTGCTATTAGTGCTGCGATGTGACAATGGCAATTAAAGCTGGCTACTTACATCGTAACCGTGACATCACTGAATTTCGTGCTCCCAACATTACTTTGGCCCCATCTGTACCTAATCCGACAAGATTATCATAAAGGAGGGTAGTGGATTCTTGAAAATGCTTATCGATTGCGTTAAATAGCAGCTCTGCAGTTGCCCTCTCTACACACTCTAGGGCAAAGAAGACACATCTCACCTGTCCTTGGGTGTTATCGAAGAACCGAAGCATAATAGCAGCTTGTTGTGTAATAGTAATATCAGTTGTCATATCAGTTTGGAGGCTGAAGTATTTAGTCTCTCTCTGCTGAGGAAATGGTTTTCCAACAATCCTGGGCAATAACTTTCAACACAGCTGTTGCTTTAGAACGACTGCACTTAAAGTCTTTAGCAATAGAAGAATCAGGAAGCATCAACTTGAATAGTTTGGTACACAATGATCTCCCAATTGAAAGGCAAGATAGTGCTCTCCAAGGAAATATGCGAAGAGTACTTTTGCATAGATTACAGACTCCTCCCTTATTGGCCCGAAGTAGGACTGTAGAGGCAGTAAACCCACACCATCTTTTTCTGAGTGTTTATGAAATTTCGTTTCCTGATGTCTCCTGAGATCTCTAGTACCACCTCTTCCAAGGTTTATATCACGAGAGCCTTCATACAGAAGGCAAAAGAAGATCCCTTTCTCGAAGTTGTGGCCCATGGGAAAGTCTTTGCATACTGTCTACGATAGATACACAATCGCTTTTTTTGCGGACTTAGAAAACATGATAGATGTAGAGATTTGTCAATTTGTGAAACCTCATTATCAGAGTCAGAATCCATATCTGAAGAGTCTTCTTCTGGAAGTACTGGGTTCTGAAGATGCCATAGCTAACTCTCTCTGACACTCACTGTGAAAGATTCTAACTTTTGCACAAATCAGGCTTTAAATACCCAACCAGATAGCTCATATGAGCATGCACATAGATCAAAGGGTTCTGGTATATTCCTGCACAGAGCTGGGTGAACACAGGACAGTGCAGGAATATTCCTGCACAGACCAGGTGACCAGATAATATCACAGGACTGTGAAGGAATATTCCTGACAGACCAAGTGACCACATGAATATTCCTGCACAGACCAGGTGACCACAAAATGACCACACTCGCTAATACCACAGAGAGTGGTTTTGAAATAGGCTGTACATGGTCTGATATGCATGAAATGTCAAACAATTTTCTAATGATAAAAAATCCAAACATTTATGGCAATAAAATCCAAACAGAAAATTTAAGTGTCAAAAATCCGGATAAAGATCACTCTCGACACCGATCAGTACGTTAGCTTTTTCACTGGAGAAACCCTTTACCAGCCGGTAAAACAAGGTCTTATGCTCCTACCACGCCCCCCGTAACGTAACGTTAGTCGTAGTAAAGGTTGCCCGTTGAACCCACTGTATCAACGCTTGGAGCTCCTCCAGTGTGTTTTGGCGATGGCCAGTTCTGTGGGTTTAGAGAATATCAAATTGGACTCGGACACGGATGCGGAAAAGGTGAAACATGTTATGACTGATGAGGTGTTCGTTGAAGTGATCGGTTCTCTGAAGTGTTTTTTGTTTTTTGTTTTTTGTTTGTTAGTTGGTCAGGCTAGGCTAGGCCAATATGGAGGCGGATAGGTGGTGTTCTAATTTGGGGTGGCGGGTACAATTATTGAAGTAATTCTTATTAATGCACCCCATGAACCCCATGAAATGTTTGTGAGCTAAGAAAGTACTTAACAACTTAGTTCATTTTCTTCCCCCACCACCACCACCACCACACACACATCTGTGGTGTTGATCCAGTGTGTCTTCTGTATAGTAGCCACTTCTGTATGTCTTGACTCCATGGTGTGATGTTTCCCAAGTATTAATCATCAACTCATGCGAGAGACAGCTGTAACTCCTTACTATCATTATTTTGTGTTACACACACATCAAGGCTGGTTCAATGAGCCTAATGTAAATGAAGGGGAGAAACTGCAACAATATTGGAATTTATTTCGACGCCCGGCATATGTACATGAATGAACCCTGTCAACGGACCCTGACGTGCGAGGCTGCTGTTGATGAAGCTTGGATTGCATTGCATCATAAACATATTGCAATATCTACTGTCACGCAAAGGAAGGCGGATTAGAAAATGCTCCTCTCAGATGTTTGTTCCAAATCTAGCTCTGACCTCTTGGGCCTTATTGTAGCACCTAGCCCTTGCCTTGCCAAGGTGCTGCCCTAGCCGTGAGGCGACCGTGCTGGTGTGTGCTTTGACTGGAGCCCAGAGCCTAGGCACCTAAAAGCAATCAGCAGGTTTAATTTAAAAAAAATTCAATTATTCAAACACTATACCAAACATTAGCTCTTTTTCTCTCTCCCCCCTACCCCCCCCCACCCACTTTTATGTTAGACCACTTAGAAATTTTAAGGTCAAGGTTGATGTTGGGCGGTCATGAGGTCACATGTACATGATGAATTGCAGCAAGTAAAGGTCATCTATCAAGCCCCAGTTGAGGTGTAAATCACTTTAAAAATGTTACCACGTCTCCAAACCGGAGTTAACATTCCCTAGGAGCGGCGAGAGGGAGGGGTTGGGAAGCGGGGAGATTCAAAATAGTTTTCAAAATAGTTTTCGGTAATATAAAAGGGTGGGATAGTCTCATTAGTCAGATTTAAAAAAAACTTTTTATTGTTCATGTCTACAGTGTGTATATACACGTACATATGTAGTCTGACTTCAAACTTGCATAGTTGTCATGCGATTTCACAGTTGATCCTCTTGATGTGTATGGTGAAAGGTCACAAAAATTGAAACAAAATGCTCTATAACATTTGACAAAAACTATTTTATCGTTGCAATTTCTTTCTACTCACGCCTTAGGGCGTTAAGATGGCTGTGTGTATCTATAATATTTGACCAACTCTTTTACGTTACTATTGGGGGGGGGGGGCAGGTGTAGGGGGGGGGGGGGTAGGTATAGGGTGGGGGTAGGGATGGTGGCAGGTGTCGAGGTGGGGAGGATAAGTGTAGGAGTGGAGAGGGCAGGGAGGGTGGAGGGTGACGGCATGTTAGGGGCGGCAGCTGCAGGGGAGGGGGGGAGGGGGGGAGGCGGGATAGAATGGGAGACCGGTGTAGTTGGGGGGACAGGTGGAGGGTCATTCTCGAAGCAATGTGGGAGAAGTTGGATCGTGTGCTGTTTTGTTCCACAGCAAAGAACATGATTGAGACCGAATGGCTAAGGCACCAGAAAGGGGGTTCCATGACTCTAGTTCTGTCACTGGAATATTTTGCTCCTGAGGCATTTCAGGCTGTTAGTTAGTGTTGCTGGATCCACCAAGCCTTCAACTTGGTGGCTACTACAGATGGGTAAAGAAGATTCTTGCACGATGAACAGATTTATAGCCTAGTCTCGTATAGAATATCTGACTATTTTTGTAGACTTTGCAAAATCCAATGTTTCAAGGAGAGGGGTGGTGTGGATACTATTTCAAAGTGGGGGGAATGTTCCCCATGCACCCCTAAACAAACCCCTATGGATTGTAAATAATGGAGTCAACTTGAACTAGGAGTTCTCTTAAAACAACTCCGTCCTGACCCGACACAGCAGGTGAATTGGAGCTTACAAAGATGACTTTAATTTAATCACTGTGATGTATATATAAACAAGGTTTTTTTAAAAAATGTGGTGAGCAAGTCTACAGGATGTGGTTTGAGTTGCCGGGCGCTCGAGTCGAGTGCAAATGGCAGTTGTGCAGAGTCAAGCTTTCTCAATGGTTCTATTCATACAGAACAACAGACTAAAACAAGACAGCAATGTTCAGGATGACCCCTATACATATCAATTATTTCACCCATGTGAGAGAGAGTGAATACCTACATGTACGTGTACCTACATGTACATGTACGCAGGGTTTCATTTAGAAAATTGTCCAAGGGGGGGGGGGGGGGGGGGGGGGTAACTGGAGGAATCTGGATATTAAGAGGATTAAGGGTGGCATGATGGTTAAAGATGTGACAAAGTTTCTAATGAATTTTAATAATACAATTTCCAAGGGGGGGCAAATAGGTTCCAAGGGGCGGCGCCCCCCCCCCCCCCCCCCCCCCCCTAAATGAAACCCTGCCGGGTGTACGTAATATATACATCACCAATACATATCCATACCCCCTTTCTCCCCCCTGCCCCCTTCCCCCCCGAGTTCACCGATCTACGAAGGTGGACTTCAGCAACATTTGGTGTTAAGATGGTGCCAAACACTGGAATCATAGTGGATAGAGGGCTTTGTGATTCGTCTGGTATTGTGCTTGCCACCAGTGACGTTAGTGGTAGCGATGCCATTCCCTCAGGCTGGTCGTCGGGATCAGGTGGTGCATGCGGGACGTCCAGCCAATATTGGGTTCCTTGGCTCCTGAAGGGACATCGGTTTTCTCACAACCTGATTAAGTGGAATAGCATCTTTTGCTTTGGGCATCATTATGTACATCTGTTGTCCTTAGCAATGTTGCCGTGGCGACACTGGGATGGCAGTTGTCAGCATTAGTGGAGTGATGACAGCAAAGGGATTCATTTCCCCTGCCAGGGGTCCCATGGCTAAAGTGGGAATTGGGCTATTTGTATTTCTGGGTGGTATGGTTGGAATTTTCGTAGTCTTGAGCTTTCTATTCCGCTGTGTGGGTCTGCCGGAGCCGTCTACTCTTAACATGTACTGGTCATGCAGTCTCACCTCGACAACGACTCCTGTTCTGTCCCGTTTTAGTGGTTCTTTGCTCGTTTGGTTTTGGATCTGAACATGGTTACCGACGCACAAAAAGGTGGCAAAGTTTTGGTGTGTTCTGAGAGTCATTCAGCTGTCCGCATGTGTCTTTTCCTGAGGATGAGTTTCCCTCAGGCCTGCATTATCAATCCTTGCTTGTTGAGGTTTGTAGCGTCCGGAATTGACAGGGATGTAGTCCTGCCGAATACGATCATTGCTGGTGACAATTTAGCCTCTTGGTCCGGTGAGTTCCTGTATTGTAGCATGGCCTTTTGGAACTTTAGGACGTCCTTCACCGTTAGGCATTGTGTTGTTCATGATCATGCATTTGGATGTCTTGACACCTATTTCTGCTCTGCAATTTGAGTGAGGAAATGCAACTGATGAACGGCTATGTCGGGCCTCCCACGTCTTGAGGAATTCCTGTGTGGCAGCAGCCGTGAATTCTGGTCCACCCTCGCTGGAGAGTTCCTCAGGAATGCCGTATGTCACAAAGTCCTTGCGTAGTTCCCCAACAAGTCTCTTTGATCCATTTATTCATGTGATAATTGGCCAGTTTGAGTACCGATCCACAATGATCAGGTAGTTTGCTCCCTTGTAATGAAAAAAGTCTGAGCTAATGCACTGGAAGGGTATTTTGGGTCGATAGGTGAGGTACATAGTCTGGGTCGATAGGTGAGGTGTAGATAGTCTGGGTGGATAGGTGAAGTACATAGTCTGGGTCGATAGGTGAGGTGTAGATAGTCTAGGTGGATAGGTGAGGTACATAGTCTGGGTCGATAGGTGAGGTGTAGATAGTCTAGGTGGATAGGTGAGGTACATAGTCTGGGTCGATAGGTGAGGTAGATAGTCTGGGTGGATAGGTGAGGTACATAGTCTGGGTCGATAGGTGAGGTGTAGATAGTCTAGGTGGATAGGTGAGGTACATAGTCTGGGTCGATAGGTGAGGTAGATAGTCTGGGTGGATAGGTGAGGTACATAGGCTGGGTCGGGGGGGTACCTGGCCAGAAAATGGAGGTATCCATCCTCGCCGTCATTGAAGTCACGCTCTGGTGGGCACCATGTAGAGACTTCAGCACTACATATAGTGATGGTGGAGTTATAAAGGACTCTGTCCTTGTTCAGTATAATCTGTTGTTGATAGGTGTTCCCGGAAGGGGAAATATTCCCTGAGCATCGGAGGTTAGCAGAAGTTTGGAGAGTGCGTCCCGTCTTCAATGGTCTCCAGTAATTCCATCGTGATTGGGTCACTGGTAGTTGCTTCGCGAACCATGTCCCAAGTTATTGTCTGCAAGTCGTCCAGTGCATGGGCGGCAGAGACTGTAATGTCCGTGTCTATGCTGGTGTGCTTATCATCATATCTGACTGCAGCTTTCCAAGGACATCCTCCCCGAGAGAAATTTTGATGATGCAGATTCCTGAGAGTAGATGGATGCTACTTGGGAATCATCTGGTAGCTCCAATTTATCAGCGTTCGCCGGCCCAACGATGTGTCCGGAGATGGCATCCGTGGCCAAATTTCCCCCCCCTGGGACATGAACATTTGAATGGGAGTGTCTTCTCCTTGAGATTGAGCGGTCGTGGGTTCTTGTTTTCTGTCCCCCGTGATTTTGAGTAGCGGGGTGGTCCACTGCAACTATGAGGTCGTCACATCCAAGGACAATGTGGTGGGTTTTTCCCGAGTGCTTTTGCCACTGCAAGCGCCTCGCTTCCGATGGGGGCGTATCTGTATTCAGCTGCATGTGTGAAGTGGCTTTCCACCAGGGTGATCTTCCATCCATTCTGGCCGCAGAAAGGGTTATCACCTTGAGATGTGCAATGTTTCTGTATGGGGAAAAATCCGAGGCCGTCCTTCGACCAATCTGTAGTTAAGTTTGTCTTCCTGCCCTTTCAAAGATTCACACGCCATGTTTGATTGCCTCAACAAGGAATGGGCACATCTTTTCTGTCATAGACGCGTAGTAGCTGACCTGGTTGACTAGACCAACCATGATCGGACGTCTGTGATGTTCAAGTGTGTTGGAAACTTCCGTATGCCATCCTGATATTTGCTGCACGGTCCCACATGGGACATTGTGATCTCCAACCTGCACACTCAACCACATCTTGTGCGAAGTGGAACTTGACAGGGTTACGTACGTATGATACCACAAATGTCTAGCCATTTGCATGCCTGGTGAAAGCTTTCCTCTACATGTGTTGTGAGCCCACATGCACATCAATGCATGTACATGTATGTAGTCTTCTGTGGGAAGTCCGACACAAACTCGTCGAACTGTCGGGTATAACCGTTTCCTGCTGCAATGTAACCTTCGGGTGTGTTGCAATATCTGTAGTGCCCCCAAGGTGTTATTAATGTGGTAAGGTGTCTATCGCATTCCCTCATGGGAACTGAATGATACCCATTCCATGCATCGAAGACTTGTCTTCTTCTTGTAACTAGGCACGGCTCTGGCCAGTTGCTAGGGTGATTGGGTGTGGTGCGTTTGCCTGGTGCAATGGGTGTTCAGAGACTGCAGATCCACGTTGTGGTTTGTCATTCTCTTCCCGGCATGTGACCATCCTGTGGCACCACGCAACAGGCTCACTGATTGGGACTGGTTCAATGACACTAAGGCGGATATCTTGGCAGGGTTTCATAAAGGGGGCGAAGGGGATATCCCCCCTAACCCAAGTTCCCCCCCCCCCCCTACTAGCTTAGATCAAATTTATAATTAAATGCCATGGAGAGGAAAACAAAACATTGCTTGTGCATGTATGTGTATTATAACAGTGTATACTCAGTGCAGCTAATTAATGATCAATTCTTCTAT
The DNA here is from genome assembly GCA_028752905.1 of Cladorhizidae sp. MBARI D1340-BT2. Taxonomy (NCBI): domain Eukaryota; kingdom Metazoa; phylum Porifera; class Demospongiae; order Poecilosclerida; family Cladorhizidae; species Cladorhizidae sp. MBARI D1340-BT2. The sequence continues at coordinate 11,893,054 of JAQNBH010000003.1, forward strand.
AAAAATGTCAACAATTTCTTCAAATTTCACATTATCAGTTCTGGTCCAATCTTCATTAACCTAGACAGGTTACAATCAGATAGGCGATTTCTAAGCCTGGTCTTGATCATTTTCATGTCACTGAGAGATCGTTCCACTGTTGCAGTCCCGATTGGCAAGACCAAAATGATATGATTGGCAAGACCAAAATGATATGAAGGAGGGCAAAGGTTTGTGGAAATATACCTTCATATGCTTCAGTAGCTTCCATTGACTGAATTACATCTTGCATCGAATGCATTATCACCTCCTTTTCTTTGCAAAGTGCCCTCCTGAAAAATTTCCATTCATACACAAGTCCTCAGGTCATACATGTAGTAGAACTTCTAGAGAATCCAAAATGAAATATTTTAAGAATATGCAATACTATATTACCTTTAGCTACAGAAATCATTACGATGGTAATTCACTTCAAAGACAGCACATGGCATGAAAGTGGGTGTGGTCATGAAAAGGGCGTGTCCTCTAGTAATGGTTTCCCCCCCTACAGAAAATCCTACATGTATGTACTATATGTACTATATGAAACCCTGCTTGGTCTAGTGCCAATTTGACCTCTTGCCAGTGCAATGCTACGGGTACCTCCACAGGTTGTGTGTCCTGTCGTCCTGGGCAATTGGTCGAGTGGGCAGACGTTGAATGTGCTGGCAGGTAGTACATGTATTGTAGTCGAGCAACCCAACCTTCATTTTCTCAGTGTTTTCCTCTGTGGGTGGGAATGGTATCTTAGTTGGGATGGGAGGGATTCTCCCTCTGGGGACAGTCACAATCTATGGTCTCGGGTTTGGAGCACATCGGTGGCAGGAGTGTATCTTCCAAAGACTCATTCCTCGTGGCAGGTTTTGTGTGATGCGGTCATGAGTCACTCCTATTGATGGGAAATTATTTGAAATCAGGCCTAGATCGACACAAGCCTCCCTGCTGTTGTACATTGAGTCCATAGTCCATATCGGGGGTCACATAACAGATCTGGGCAGTCTCATGCCACCCCTATTGAAGCCTGACAATCGCAGAAGGACTGTCCTGATGATGCTAATGGAGTTCTGAATAATAGCAGATATTTTGTACCTACCGGAATCAGGTCGGAGTTTTTGAAACCAGCCGGCCGGTATACAGCCTTGAGGCCGATCAAACAACTTTGGTAGCTGGTGTCTGCAACTGTCGTTGGCCCTGTCATTGGCCCTCCTTGTGGAATGGTTCGCAGCGACACCCCAAAGTGGAAGTAGTTCTTCCTGTCCACCCTTGCCATCACTCTCACTGTTGGTTCTGGTCGAGAGCGTCGCTGGCGCCATCTCGGATTGTCATCAAAGACGTGGTGGACTAGGGTGATTGTTTTCACACCACAGTGCCACTCAGCCTTGATGGCAGCCGTGCAGATCCTATCGAGAATGGTGGAACCTTTGTTGAGTTCTGGTTCCTCTGCTTGCTCAGTCTTTGCTTCTGTTGGAGCCCCAGCAAGGGATAGCACTATTTGCAGTATTTGTGAGGTCCCGCCCTTCCATCGTGCCCAGGGGGCGAATGAATTGTTTCCCGCACCTCTCACATTTTGCGTTCTTGTCTGCGAATGTTGACCTCTTGTATTTGCTAACCCCATGTGACCTACAGTCATGGGTGAGGCCTGTGAACATTGACCTCTTGTATTGGCTAACCCCTTGTGACCCATCAGTCATGGGCGAGGCATGTGAACATTGGCCTCTTGTATTGGCTAACCCCTTGTGACCCATCAGTCATGAGCGAGGCCTGTGAAGATTGACCTCTTGTATTGGCTAACCCCTTGTGACCCATCAGTCATGAGCGAGGCATGTGAACATTGACCTCTTGTACCAGCTAACCCCTTGTGACCCATCAGTCACAGATTTATTTGTTGTAAGTTCTAGTCCAGTTGTAGCTTTTGTTTGCTTACTTCAATGGAGCAGATGATTCAACCCAAACAAGTTCTAGCTTAAAACTATAATCTTGTTATCCAAACTCTCGTATCATGGGCAAGGCCTGTGAACATCGACCTCTTGTATCAGCTAATCCATGTGACCCATCAGTCATGAACGAGGCCTGTGAACATCGACCTCTTGTATTGGCTAACCCCTTGTGACCCATCAGTCATGGGCGAGGCATGTGAACATCGACCTCTTGTATTGGCTAACCCTTGTGACCCATCTGTCATGGGCGAGGCCTGTGAAGATTGACCTCTTGTATTGGCTAACCCCTTGTGACCCATCAGTCATGAGCGAGGCCTGTGAACATCCACCTCTTGTACCGGCTAACCCCTTGTGACCCATCAGTCATGGGCGAGGCCTGTGAACATCGACCTCTTGTATCAGCTAATCCCATGTGACCCATCAGTCATGAGCGAGGCCTGTGAACATCAGCCTCTTGTATTTGGCTAACCCCTTGTGACCCATCAGTCATGAGCGAGGCCTGTGAACATCCACCTCTTGTACCGGCTAACCCCTTCTGACCCATCAGTCATGGACGAGGCCTGTGAACATCAGCCCGCTTCTTTTGCCTCAATCGGCTTCACGGGTACGTTCCAGATCCATGTCCTGGTTCTCATACCTATGTTCCAGATCCATGTCCTGGTTCTCGTACCCAAGAACTTCCTGTTAGATTTCCTGATCAATGAGCACATTTATTAGCACATCACGGACCATCTAATTGGTAAAGTTGACACCGGTAGGGGTGTCGCATGAACACCTGACTGTGAAGCAAGCAGATGTCGGCCTTCCCACGATGTCTGGCAGCGAAATTCCAGACACCCTCATCTCTGTCTTGAGACATGCCCTACAGCACCACTCTGGACACCATGGCATTCTCTTGTTGAACTGCCAGGCTTCTTAAGGAAGATAGAACTGCTTTTTCAGTTCTGGTCTCCAACTGCTCGCCGCTTCTGCGTAGGTCCCTACGGAGTTCATCATCACAGCAAGCAAGCAGCTGCACATTGATATCGGCATCTGGCAGCTTCTGGTGAGTTAATCATCGCAGCAAGCAAGCAGCTGCATGTTGATATCGGCATCCGGCAGCTTCGTCGCCATTTTATAGCTTGCCCATAAGCTGTTAAAGTAGCTCCATTCATCGGTTGCAGTGGCCTTCCCAATTGTGGGCCTGTTAAGCTTTTCCGGCTTTGCTGTAGTGTTGTTGGTTTCTGTCGGGTGACCATTGTCAGCGTGGATCTGTAGAGAGGCCGCGGCAAAGGCGTTGTCTAGATCCTCAGACTCCCAATCGATAGGGCAGCCAATATGGGGCATTATTTAAAACATCGGTCGTGATAGTGATTTCGATGTATCAGTTCTTCAGCCACCTCTGGTCTTTTGACATTATAAACAAAGTCAATCTTCCTCAATGGTTCTATTCACATGGGAAAATGACAAAAGACTAGAACAACAAGACAGCAATGTTCAACATGACACCAACACACACCAAGTCCCTCAATTGTCACAACCATGTGAGAGAGGTAAATACCTACCAGGGCCGTAGCAAAGGGTCCGGCTGCTCCGGTTTTGACCGGACCACTTTTTTAAAACTATGGCTAAATAAAAGTTTAAAGGTTCAGAGTTCAAGCCTGCTTAAATCAAATCATGCGCATGTGTATAGAGTTGATAATCAAACAATAATGTTTGCAACATCACGAAACGTTTAGCAGTTTTGTCAATCCAGTCTGTCCTTCTTATCGCTACTCCTGGAGCTGCTTCTTGAGGTCCACCAGAGATCGCTGGAGATATTCCCCAACAACCAGCCTCGTTCAACTTTCCTAAACGCTCCTTTGTAAGAAGAATGTAATTTTCCATGCTTTTCTGCCTGTTTGGTTCTCGAAATGGCCATTCCTCACGTACTGAATGATGAGTCCAAAGATGTTGCGTACTGCCATACTTGTATCATGGGAATCAAGACAAAAAGAATGAGGACCAGCAATGCTTACTAGACCTGCTGTGCACTTCCAACAGTCCCAAGACAAGTCAGTAGGAGACTCTGAGATGAACAAATTCAACATTTTTGATGTCAAGAATTACTTTCCTTCACTTTCCTCTGGTCAGTTGACACTTTTGTTTTCCGTCAAATGCCTTGTGGTCATGCCTGCCACCAATGCATCTTCTGAAAGGTCTTTTAGTGTCCTAAAGCATGTAAAGACGTATCTTCGTGCAACGTGAAGCTGAATTACTTAATGCTTCTTCATGTTCATAAGGATAAAACTGATCCACTGGATCTCAAGATTATCTTAATAAATGAATTTGTAGGTAGTTCAGATCACAGGTGTAATATAATATTATTTGCAAAAATTTAATCAATATCAATCAGCAATTTAACAACCTTGTGTACTTGCATTCAAGTAACTAACACTAACTCACTACTTGACTTGTGTCCTAGCCAGAATCAAATCCTATATAGCCAAAATCAATAGCAATAAGCAATCATCAGTAATAAAATGTAACCACATCCTGTCACTCCGGTGGCCACACCCACTTCCTGGATGGACCACATCAAAATTGCTTGCTACGGGCCTGCCTACATGTACGTAATACAATCACCAATACACATACACATATCTACTCTTGACCCTGAAAGGCAAGGCATCCATACAGATATATGGAGGAGGCTAGCTGTACATTTGTCATTTGTAGCTGCAGCTTTTGCACAAGTGTTGGGTATTCTTGGAATCTAGTGAGTAGACATGGCAGCACTGCAGAGCCAAAGGTCATGAACCTCCTGACCTTTTTAAGGCAAAGGTCGAGTATTTACATCCACGTACATGTAAGCAACAGTGTGGTCCTCTCCTCACCCACTGGGACTCCGTGAAGCATCGTACAGTAGTTGTGGATGAGGTGCGATGTTGGTAGTTGTTGTTGGTGCAAAAGCCGCATGGATTTGCTATTGTAGTTTAAATTTTATTATCTTGTGAAGTGTCAAATTAATGGGAGGGGCCTGTGGAAGTCTGTTTTGTAGTGCGGACATGAGAGAAACAACTAGAGTGGTATTGGGATGAGGATGACCCAAGGAATGTTTTGAAATGTTTTCATACTAAGGGAGATGTGAGGTGTGTGTGTGTGTGTGTGTGAGAGAGAGAGGTACATGTGTGTGGGGAGGTGGTGGATGTGTGTGTGAGAGTATGTTTGGATGAGCTTGGTGTGTGTGTGCTTGTGTGCAAGATATGTATATTAGGGGAGAGGCAGGGACGGATTCCTTTAAAAGTACCATCACTTCTTATGATAACCAATTTCCCATCACAGGAGAAGTTTGAGTCACATGATGAAGGCGGGGGATCACATGATGCCACAAGCGAATCACATGATTCGGCAAGCAAGACTTGCAGAGGATCAAGGAAGAAACTGAACCCCTCGAGATACAATCTGATGGAGGCAGCCCAGTATGGGATCCTAGAGAGGTATGGCTGACGGGGACTCATGCTGAGGGCTGCAGATGTTGTGAAAGGAACCTATTACTTGAAGAATAGCATCTGTTCTGTGATACCAGTCCCATATCCCTAAGGCTAGGCCTGTTCTGTGATAACAGTCCCATATATACCCCTAGGGCCAGGCCTGTTCTGTGATAACAGTCCCATCTCCCTAAGGCTAGGCCTGTTCTGTGATACCAGTCCCATACCCCTAGGGCCAGGCCTGTTCTGTGGTACCAGTCCCATCTCCCTAAGGCTAGGCCTGTTCTGTGATAACAGTCCCATATATACCCCTAGGGCCAGGCCTGTTCTGTGGTACCAGTCCCATACCCCTAGGGCTAGGCCTGTTCTGTGATACCAGTCCCATGCCCCTAGGACCAGGCCTGTTCTGTGGTACTAGTCCCATACCCCTAGGACCAGGCCTGTTCTGTGATATCAGTCCCATGCCCCTAGGACCAGGCCTGTTCTGTGGTACTAGTCCCATACCCCTAGGACCAGGCCTGTTCTGTGATATCAGTCCCATGCCCCTAGGGCTAGGCCTGTTCTGTGATACCAGTCCCATGCCCCTAGGACCAGGCCTGTTCTGTGGTACTAGTCCCATACCCCTAGGACCAGGCCTGTTCTGTGATATCAGTCCCATGCCCCTAGGACCAGGCCTGTTCTGTGATATCAGTCCCATGCCCCTAGGACCAGGCCTGTTCTGTGATATCAGTTCCATACCCCTAAGGCTAGGCCTGTTCTGTGATAACAGTCCCATATATACCCCTAGGGCTAGGCCTGTTCTGTGATAACAGTCCCATATCCCTAAGGCTAGGCCTGTTCTGTGATAACAGTTCCATACCCCTAGGACTAGGCCTGTTCTGTGGTACCAGTCCCATCTCCCTAAGGCTAGGCCTGTTCTGTGATAACAGTCCCATCTCCCTAAGGCTAGGCCTGTTCTGTGATAACAGTCCCATCTCCCTAAGGCTAGGCCTGTTCTGTGGTACAAGTTCCATACCCCTAGGGCTAGGCCTGTTCTGTGGTACCAGTTCCATACCCTTAGGGCCAGGCCTGTTCTGTGATACCAGTCCCATCTCCCTAAGGCTAGGCCTGTTCTGTGGTAAAAGTTCCTTACCCCTAGGGCTAGGCCGGTTCTGTGATAACAGTCCCATGCCAGGCCTGTTCTGAGATAACAGTCCCAAACCCCTAGGGCTAGGCCTGTTCTGTGATACCAGTCTCATAACCCTAAGACAGTGGTTCCCAACCTTTTTGGAACTATTACCCACATCGCTCTGTTTCCTGTGTACTAAAATAATAATAATTCTATTGTATATAAGTGTGACAATAAGTGTGTTAAGTATTAGTAGTTAGTTAGTAAGTTAGTTAGTCAGCAAAACAAATCAAATCAATTGGATGACTGTGCTTGCATTTTATTAGCCAAGTCTTCAATGTGCAGTTTTGTAAAACTGAGAGCAATTCTTGCATCATTTGACGCCTCCAACTGGTTCCGTTTCTTGGTTTTCATTCCCATGATGATGGGAAAGCCTTGCTCACATCGGTAAGTGGTCGAAGAGGAAGTCGGGATCTGTCTCACCAAGGTTGGTGTGTCATTTAGCCAGGCTATCCAAAAAGATTTCCAGGTCCTTGTTCTGCTTCCAAGCTTCTTCACTCGCAGAGTTATCCACTCCTCTTTTGCTGGAAAGTCATCTTCATTGACGTGATCCTCATCGGTCACAAAAGGCCGCTGGCACCACTAAAGGTATTCCTCCATCTTTCTGATCAATTCGTCCAAGTCGGCCTGGATGTCTGCTTTCTAAATTTCTAGGATATCTTGACCATCCTCGCTCACATCAAACAAATTTGTCAAGTGTGGGAAGCTGTGCCACTATGCCCTTTGCAACGCTCTTGCTCCACAACTTTAGGTTTCCGATAAATGCAGAAATGGCTTGTTTGGCGTCGATGATTGTCACATTCCTTCCTTGAAGTGCCAAGTTTCCTCTGTTGAGTCCATTGAAGATACCACCCAAATAACACAGACGGAAAAGCCATTCATGATCAGAAAAGTGGTGTGCCAAGTCTGATCCTTTTAGCTGCAAAAATAATTGCACTGCCCCTTGAAGCTCAATCACACATCACAACCTTGCCTCAAGACAGCCACCTTACTCCGGTGTGGTAGAGTAGCACTTCATGCTTCTTGCCCATCTCTTTGCACAATTCTTTAAACACACGGCTGTTGAAGTCTTTGGCTTTTATGAAGATAAAAACATTAACAAGTTGGCCAACTAGTGCTTTCAAGGCATCTGGGAGCATCTGTTCCAAGCCAGTCCATTTTTCTCGAGGAAACCACTGAGTATGCTGAACATATCGTCTCCTTTAGTCGTCGTAGCAAGACTCTCACATGGGAAAAACTCTTCCTGCACATCTGAGTGAATATAGCGAATAGTCCATTAAAATAGCGCAGCTGCTGACATCCATGGACTCGTCAAATTGCAGAGAAAATTTGTGATATGGACTGGTCTTGACTTCTTCCACTACTTGTGCCAATATATCCACAGCCATCTCGTCGATCCTACGTATGTCAGATTGTGTTGTTTGGAACTTATGTAGAACTGAGCTTCTTATCCTGATCTTCACCACAAGCTTTGGCAACCATTACTCGTACACATGGCATGATCAGATTTTTGGCAATCGTATGCCCCTTCTGCTGCTGTGCAACTTTGTAGGCCACCTCATAGGAAGCTTCAAGAGCGGCAAGATTTTTTTTAATTGCTGTACTAGTGTTTCTGAATTGAATACCCTTCAACTGCTTCGCCTGTGTTTGAAGTTGGCTTAGTCTTTGTTATGGAGGTCAGGATGACATTTCAGCAGATGGTATGCAAGTTTTGATGGCTTCCGGCTTTCATTGATCAGAACCTTGCTGCAGATAGCACACTGTGGTTGGTCTTCACCCTTCGAGGGCAAATTGACAAATTCACCAGCAAGAAAAGCATCCGAGTAAGTTCGCTTCTTGCCAGTTATAACAACTTTTGTATCTGTGGAAAAAATAATAAATCCAGCTTGCTCTCACATTCATAGTCTGCTATTGATGTGTAGAACACACTCAAGTGATTGGCCAATATAATTTGTTTAAATTTTAAATCAGAAAAACAAACACTAATTGACTATGATAACTTGGAAGTGTAGTAAAGTTCTTGTCTTAATTCAGTATGCAGATCACATTATTTCAACGGTTCCTTCTAATTTGATTGTGTCTTCTTTATACACAAAAACTCAATGATCTCTAATAAGGTCAAGATAAGTCGATACAGCTTATACATACAGAATGACATCACCTACTCATCTAAGGTTAAGAAGTTCTCTTAAAACCTAATCTTCTAAATAACAATATTCACTAAATAATATTAAGAATATCATTACATCAGTCATTACACTGACCTGACGTTTTGTAAGTCAGTACAGAACACAAATAGCAACAACAACAACAACAACAACAAAATATCCGTCAATCAGCATTGCTACATTACTCCTAAAATATTGGCTTATTACCATGAGGCTTATTACCCTCAGGGTAATTTACCTCCAGGTTGGGGACCAATGCCCCGGGGCTAGGCCTGTTGGTCTACATGGCCTAGCCCACCATAAAGGGCCCAGCATGCAAGCACACATTATTCTGTTTTCAGCGATCTAGGATTTTGAAGTGTACGCATAGCAAGCGCCCAATATGGTCATCAATATTGTTGAAATTGTAAGCGAAGTTGACGAGAATGGTAGCAATGACGATCGTTTTGTAGACATGGGCGGAGCTGAACTCACGGGATGCCTTATGGTATGGCAAACAAGTGCATCTAGAACTATAGCAGATACAACACTATTACCATGTACATGTACATCCTACTACATTTATAACAGGCACGCCTATAGCAGCTACTATGCTACTGCAACATGTGAGCCACTTGAGGTGGATGCCAGAGAAGTAGGCGTGTCTCTCATCCAGGATGTTGAAGCATTAGTTTCTCTTGCCTTGTAGCCCAAAACAGTTCCTGCATCTCGATAGCGGCCTCGACAGATTCTCCCCTAATCTTGGTGACCTATGTATCAATAGCAAGGTTGTAAGGTTGTAATGTTGTATGTGACGTTTCTTGCGTATGCATACATCATCAGGACAGCAATTGCGAACTTATACGGTTCCTAGAGAAGTGTTGCACATGCACACTGCAAACAATTCCAAGTGATCCGTGTTCCGCCAGGTTCAGCAGGGATCAGTATGAGGATATGCGTTCCAGAGATGAGCAATCTAGCACCTCCATTGAGTTCAGCACCTCCATCACCTAAGAAACATAGAATAATATGTCCGTTGTTATCCCTGCACTTCATATCATCTTTGTACTCGACTCTGAAACAGTGCTAGCATGTACTCTACTCTGAAATAGTGCTAGCATGCGTACGTACCAAGCTAACTACAGAACTCTAGGCCAGAGCAGTGAGTATCACAGGAAGTCTAAGGTCTAAGGTCTGGGAATTGTGCTTGTGTTAGCCAAGAGTACTACAAAAACAAGCAGATTTTAGCGAGAGCCTAGAGAATACATGTACGTGTAGCGTAGCTGTAAAATTTGAAGGTAAGATTTGGCCTAATTATTACATACATGTATGTACTACTAACAGTAACTAGAGCATGAAGACATCAAAATGTGTTTTAGCTCTGGGAGTGGTCAGGTGTTGTATACTAGAGTTACATACGCAGCTACTGTAGGCGGAGTTTAGCTCTGGGAGTGGTCTGGTGTTGTTATAATAGAGTTACATACGCAGCTACTGTAGGCGGAGTTTAGCTCTGGGAGTGGTCTGGTGTTGTTATAATAGAGTTACATACGCAGCTACTGTAGGCGGAGTTTAGCTCTGGGAGTGGTCTGGTGTTGTGTACTAGAGTTACATACGCAGCTACTGTAGGCGGAGTTTAGCTCTGGGAGTGGTCTGGTGTTGTATACTAGAGTTACATACGCAGCTACTGTAGGCGGAGTTTAGCTCTGGGAGTGGTCTGGTGTTGTGTACTAGAGTTACATACGCAGCTACTGTAGGCGGAGTTTAGCTCTGGGAGTGGTCTGGTGTTGTTATAATAGAGTTACATACGCAGCTACTATAGGTGGAGTTTAGCTCTGGGAGTGGTCTGGTGTTGTATACTAGAGTTACATACGCAGCTACTGTAGGCGGAGTTTAGCTCTGGGAGTGGTCTGGTGTTGTTATAATAGAGTTACATACGCAGCTACTGTAGGCGGAGTTTAGCTCTGGGAGTGGTCTGGTGTTGTTATAATAGAGTTACATACGCAGCTATTGTAGGCGGAGTTTAGCTCTGGGAGTGGTCTGGTGTTGTATACTAGAGTTACATACGCAGCTACTGTAGGCGGAGTTTAGCTCTGGGAGTGGTCTGGAGTTACATACGCAGCTACTGTAGGCGGAGTTTAGCTCTGGGAGTGGTCTGGTGTTGTATACTAGAGTTACATACGCAGCTACTGTAGGCGGAGTTTAGCTCTGGGAGTGGTCTGGTGTTGTATACTAGAGTTACATACGCAGCTACTGTAGGCGGAGTTTAGCTCTGGGAGTGGTCTGGAGTTACATACGCAGCTACTGTAGGCGGAGTTTAGCTCTAGGAGTGGTCTGGTGTTGTATACTAGAGTTACATACGCAGCTACTGTAGGAGGAGGTGTAGAGCTAGCGACCTCATCGAGGACCTATAGCTCTATGCTTGGGTCCTAGACTTTGACCTTCAATATAGTAGCCACTACTAAAAGGAATGCTGACTTTATTGGCAGTCTAGTGAACGAGAAGGGAAGACTCGGAGCTATCCCAGTACAGCAGCGGATATAAGAACAGCAGATAAAGGGCAGCTGAGGAGAGATACCTTCGTACTTCTAAGCTTTAGTCTCCCATAAAATAACTACTAGCTCTGTGACTTACTTCCACAATCCAGCGTTCCCACAAGAGAACTCCGTCCCATCCTGATTATGTAATGCGTAGGAGCCAAGTAATAGTTTATGGAAAATTATATATTAATTAATGCATCTTCCTTAGTAACCGACTTGATTGAATGCTTTCTTGGAGGTACGCAATAAGCCAGCGTTGCACGCTTGGGACAGAAATGGTTATAACTGGTAACCTGTTGGTCAGGTGAGTCTAAAACAAAACCTGTACAGTAATTGGAGATCGAAAAACCTGTTGGTCAGGTGAGTCTAAAACTTGTACAATATTTGAGATCGAACATAATTCTCGCCTTTATAATAACAAAATCTAACAAAATCTCGATTAAAAAAAATTGATCCATGACAAGTCGGTTTTTCACAAATTCAGTCACTTATGAGCGAGTTTCATGATGCAAGAGAGCGCCAAAACCGTTTGATTTCCGAGGTGTAAGGTAAAGTGCCTGAGGTGCTCGCCATGTACCTTAAGGTGTACTTGGTAATGCTTGTAAAGTGCACTAGCAACCAGTCACCTTGCTTGATGGAGTTATACCGGATCCACCTGTTAGCAGCAGATGACCCTTTACCATATAAATTCATGTACACCAATATTGCATTCCTCTTAAAATCATGATTGGCTTTTTATGAATAATGTGGTCGACAGCGGATGATCTAGTTTCTTTCTGTCTATTGAATGGTTGCTTGGTGTCAACCACCTCTCTATATTGCTACAGCTGTACAGCGACTTCCTCTATAGTTTAGGAGGGATTGTCATGAAATAGAAACCACTAAAGGAACTTGTGGTTAGACTTTAGAGCTCCGTAAATTCTGCACACTTCACTATATGAACTAAATGCATATGTACAGTAGCGGCCAAAAATAATTTTACGTTGCGTTTTCGAACAACTACTTTTGAGAGCAAGCGTTGGGTGTGTGTTTCTTACTGTTATTCCAATCGTCCTTCGAAAACGTAGCTGCATTGTGCAGCTGGGACGCATGCGTTCATAAACGTTCACGCGGGTACGTTTAGTCGCTCGCTCGAGTAGCTTACAGCTCTCTTTCTCGCGCTATGGTGTATCGCCCTACAAAAAGCTAAAGCCAAGAATTCTGAACCTTAGCCTAAGCCTTGAAGCACCCAAGATATTGATGGATTCCACGACCTTTTGTTCAAGGAGGAAATTGGTTGTCGAGGCTCAAGTGGCAGGTTAAGTTTTTGTGCCATGCCATGAATTATAGAAAACTGGTAGCTCACAAGGAATATGAAGTCAGGAACCTGAAATCCCTTTTCATGCAGAGCATTACAAAAACTATACTATATTACAGTGCCAACATGATGGCCTACTAACTACAGGTGAGGCTTTCTTCAAAGCAATGATTACTCTTTGAGTGCCATCTTTTGGTGTAGGACAGACATCTAGTGCTTGTACATTGCTGCATAGCAATTCATATCGCCATCTATTCCGAGGTGAACAAGGTAATGCTTTGGCTTGTGAGTGCTTACATGTTCGAGACAACACCGGGTAAAGTATAAGCAAACTAAGATACACAAAACTTGCGTGCCAAGGCTCAAATCTAGTGGACCTAAAGCAACAAAGTAATTTTATTTTATTTTTATACTATATTTTTCTCCTTCACATGCCAGGTCAAGAGGTTGGAGTGGACACAGCAATTTGTCAGCAAGTCATTCGAGAATATCATCCAGTTTGATAAGTGTACTGTGAAGCTTAGAACTGCTATACAGCAGATTTGTTGAGAGGCGATTCTTCACATCATCAAACTAAATAGCAGTGTTACTGGGTATTGATAATGTGTATTTTAATTTATGCAACATCTTTGTGTGTGGTTCGGTGCAGTAGTTGTTATCTGACAATATTGACAAGGAAAGTAAAGGTATGTAAAGCTAATTGTTGGTTTATATCTTCTGGGCTAGTTTGACATCTCCATCCTCGGACTTGGTACCTGCATTTACAATCCACAGACATCCAACATCTAAAGTGCTATTAGTCACAACAGTTGCTGACTAGCTTCCCCCTTTTGGGGCCAACCCCTCCCCCCCCCCCAAACAGGATACATTGTATAATGGTGACAATTCTCATGCAGCCAAAATATCACACAGTAACTTGCATTATCAAGACATCCATACCATCTAGCGAGCCAGTGCACACATAATCCAAACTCATTACATTTGACAAACAGGTGTGGAGGTCTTCAAGACCGTTTGTGTGTAACCACTTTAGCTCATGCATGTTCTGATCAAGCTCAAGTGGGATCAATCCCAATTATAAGCCCCCAAGGGCCGAAAAATGCGTGTGCGTTTTTAATTACGCGAGCGGTAAAAAAAAAAAGTTGAGCGCCAAAAAAAGGTATTGAATAAACACAACTTTTGAGCGCCAAAAAAGATGTCTTATAGTTTCATTTTTTCTTATAATTACATTTTTTTTGTATTCAGATGTAATAATCTTTCATTATGTTATATGTGCATGTATGTATAGTTTTTACCATGATACTTCATTCTTATTATTTAAAATGTATATTATAGAATTTATTTACAGAATTTATTTATTTAAAATTGGTATTGTATAGTTATAGAACGGATGATGTTTTTATATGCCTGCCTCATCCGTTGTCCATCCTTTACTCTCCCTCCACATAAATTCATCCTTATAGGATGGTAGCTGGTGACGATGGACACCCTTCATTGATTTCAGTTTTATCTTTGCCTGTAAAGAATGTAGAATCAAGTTATGTATTATTCAAGTTATTCAGGTTATGTATTATTAAATACCAGTTATATATATATAATTAAAATCACCTTCTCAATAATCACCTTCAATTTTTATTCACTCGACGTTTCGACTACATGCTCTAGTCTTCATCAGGAATATATATATACTTAGAAGGTAGTTTGCTGATGAAGGCTACAAATAGTGCTCAATGCTGTGTTAAAGCAGAGCTATTGAATAGTAGTAATAGAAAAGTACTGGGATGGCTAGTCCGACTATAGTTTCATGCGAATGCAATCATCAGGGACAATTTACCCTATTCCAATAAGATTCGTTGTGCTTAGTGTGCACACCGGTTGTCTGGTCGACGAACTCAATTGAATGGTTGACCGTCGCATGGCTAGAAACACCAGGCACAACTGCCACCCTCCTGTATGCAGCCCACTGGTCAGAGTGCACAATTGTTCCTTGTGCAACGTGTGCTTGCATTATCGGCAGTAGTGTTGCTGCATCCCGTTGGACCACAATCTGCATGAAATCTTGGAAAATATTGCTATATAATAATTGAGTATCGTGGCAAGCAGTGGTCATGGTTTACCAAGAGCAGGTGTGTGGTTAGTGTCAACCATCCCAAACACCCAAACTTCTTGTGCTGGCGGGCGTCCTCTGTGATGCTATTTATTGACAAAGAACGAACGTAAACTTATCTCATGTTCAATATGATACACGACTGCCTTGAAATACCTTTGGTTTATGTGTGAACTGCGATTCGTCGATTTGCACGACCGCGCCAGACCCATCTAACACAATAGGTTGTGCACACAGCTCTGTGGAGCATACCTCCCGCAGACACTGGTACACATTGACTGCTGTGTCTTTGTTGCAGCCGCACTCACATGCAGCAGACCCGGTATTCACTGGACCACCAATAAATCAGGATGATCCAACCTCGCAGCGAAAGCCGTGATTTTGAAAACAACAACTCCCTGTTAATATTCAACGGTATGATTAAGTTTAATCAACGCAACTGCATTCAATCTGCATAACATACACTACCTACCATGTGGCAAATTGATTTTGTATACTTGCATGTCGGACATGCGCCCAAGTCCAACCATCCTTCAAGGAAGCCTTACGTCGCATAGTCATATTTATATTGCATCTAGTACACGGGTATAACATCAGTGAATCCCCAATTATGACTGCACCCATTATCTGTTTTACCTTCCACATGTAACAGAACATGCCAATCGACTGCTTCTTCAGATAATCTATAATTCTCACTTGATCCAAACGCAGCAGAAGCAATGCATCTCAATGTTCCAGAAGAAGAAACCATAGACAGTTCACCAGCACAATTCTACAGTTCATATAAGTCGTTCATTATAAGTTTAATTAACAAAAATTGCCCATTCGACACTTTTTTTTTTAACCGCTCGCGTAATTAAAAACACGCACACATTTTTCGGCCCTTGGGGGCTTATATTGGGATTGATCCCCCTCAAGTGAAAATTGAGCTACTCAGATTGTCAATCAGATGATCACTAAGATGCCCTGACGAAGACCAAAGTATTTGAGTAGAAATGTTGGCAAAATGTTGGCAAAAAAGCAAAAGAATTAGCACTGAAGTGGCAACAACAAATCTAAGCTACACTGAAATACCAGCAAGTAAAATTTATTCCGACAAAGGGACTAGTTGAGCTAGTAAGACACAAAATCGTAAAAGTACCTCCAGAGCAAGCCCTAGGG
Source organism: Cladorhizidae sp. MBARI D1340-BT2 (assembly GCA_028752905.1). Lineage (NCBI taxonomy): Eukaryota > Metazoa > Porifera > Demospongiae > Poecilosclerida > Cladorhizidae > Cladorhizidae sp. MBARI D1340-BT2. Next base: position 11,908,875 of record JAQNBH010000003.1, read on the forward strand.
AGGGGGACTTACTTCCTTTCGAACTAGTATCCTCAGATATTTTCTGAACATCATCGTTTGACAGAGCTACCCGCTGCTGCAATGCTACTTAAATAGAACTTGGCCTCCCGAATGCGTGCGTGTTCCTATTTGTCACCTGTCAGATGTGGTAAAATTAAACAACGATGCGTTCCAACGGTGCGTTAACGTTCGTGCGTACCGTTATCCGTGCGTTCTTAAATGGTAGAGCGTGCGTTGCTTTATAAATGCTCGAGCTTACCACGTACGTTGTACAGAAACGCAACGTAAAGTTATTTTTGACCGCTACTGTAGCTAAAAATATAGGTCTCTCTGTGTGCTCCCTTTCGATACTTACTACAGCTAAAGTGGGGGGGTACCTAAAAACCGGAGTTTCCTGATTTTGCAACACGTCTAACTCCACGTTGTCAAGTGTTAGGCACCTGAAATTGGTGCCAGTGGCTAGAGGAAGCTCTACTCTATACAATGAGTGTTATCATTAGGTGCTAAAGCATGGGTATGTGGTCAAGCGCGTGGGTGGAGAATTCCCTGTCTACCCAATCCAACCACCCAATCCAACCACAACTAGTTCAATACTTTTCTATGTAAATCTGACGTGCCCCTCCCCCCATCCCTTCCCCCTACAGTAAGTGATTTCAGTTTGTTTATTTCCTTCCAGATGTCGGGAGTTGATAGAGAAGGACGGAATGGACGTCAACAAAGGCGACGATGAAAACATCACCGTGCTCCACTGGGCTGCGATTAATAACCGCGTCCCTGTGGTCTCTTACTTCCTCCAGAAGGGGGCCGATGTGAATGCCATTGGGGGCGAGTTGAAGTCTCCACCAATACATTGGGCCACCAGGTGGGCTTCAATTAATGCCGTGAATGCTGGTTGTTAGGGGGGACAGTACAAAATTGGTAATCTAGGGGAACAGCGTGGCCCCCTTAATCCCCCCCCCCCTTTACTTAAAGTCCTTAAAGTCCTCAAGGGAATCACAGTTCAGTTGTTCCCATGCCAAAGGTGTACATGCCACCTTTCAAGTCATCACCTTAATCCCTCGCCGCATTGTGTGCTTACTAACTTCAGAAGAAGCAGGTTTAGTGAATACCAACATATCAACAATATACATGTACTGTAGCAAGTGTTATCATTCTCTGTATATATAAATTTAAGAAAATGGAGAAAGAAAAAAAAATTGGTTCACACAATGAATGGAATTTGTATTGTCATGAAAACGGAAAAGGGTAAAATTTGGAACGGAAAAAAAGAGCGTCTACTCAGGTTTGGGAAAGTGTATCTACATAATAGCCCGCTATTCCCAGAGGAGCTGTATCTGAAGGGCTTATGAGGTGATGGTCTTGCTCGCATGAGAACATTTTGGTGTGGCTCTGTGCAGCTGAAAGCTTCATTAGGAACTGTGTATGCCGACGAGTCGTGTGCAAAAGAAACCTGATTGAAGTTTGCAATTCCTGCTTCTATCAACAGATGTACTGTACTGAAGGTGATTTCTAACGTTCGTAAAAGATTGGCCTCTAACTAAAATATTAATTGGAACCCCAGCCTGCTCCCACGTACATGTAGAGAGGTCTTCAACACAAAGTTCAACAATGAGGTCAGTCAAGGAACTTTGTTTGAAATTTGAACTCAAACTCAAATACATACTACATTCACACGAACATTTCAAATTCAGGTTCAAATACAGCTCCTCTGGGAATAGAGGGCCATTATGTATATACACTTTCCCAAACCTGAGTAGACGCTCTTTTTTTTCCATTCCAAAATTTACCCTTTTCCGTTTTCATGAAAGCACAAATTCCATTTTGTGTTCCAATTTTAATTTATTCCCCTCCATTTTCTTAAAAATATATATACCGTATTCAATCGAATATAAGTCGCGACTTGTATTTATTTCAAGTGGCGAACTTCAAGGAATGCGCTTGCGCAGTGCCAAGCCAGTGTTGTGCTATTGTATGCTATTTTTCCCGCGGTTGTGGCGGTTGTGATTGTTTCATTTCAAACATTGAGCTAGGTAGTAGTTGGCTGACAAGAGTTCCTAATCGCTATCGTTATCTACAACGAGTTCGTTATGTTCGATCTGTTCTTCATCCTCTTCGTCCAGGGAAGCAAATGGATCTTCTCCACTGCTGTCACTTCCTGGCGAGTAGTATCGTCTTTGAGGCAGTGAATTTCTCCATCTTCAGACCCGTCCACCTTCACAGTGATGCCACAAGCACGGAATGATTTCTTGATCAACTCGGCAGACAAGCTAATGATAAACGACTGCGCGTGTGCAAGAGCGGTGGTGTAATTAACTTGGTGTGCTACATTTGGAGTGCGGCTTTCAGAGCGACTTCTATTCAGTGTGCGACTTGTATTCGAGTGAATACGGTATATATACAGAGAATGATAACATTTGCTATGTACAGTACATGTATATTGTTGATATGTTGGTATTCACTAAACCTGCTTCTTCTGTGAGGGTCTCCCTCCACTCCTCCTCCCCTCCTGGTTGTTAAGGATATGTTTATTCTGGGAGAAACTCCTCTCCACACACATCAACAGAACTGGGCATCCAGATTATAGCATCTTCAGCAGCAAGCAGTGGAAACCGTTAACCCCCTTTGCACCCTCGTATAGCACGCCCAACTTCTAGGTGTTTGAAATGAGTAAAGTGTGGTCTATCCAAGGAACTAGAGCACACATGTAAACACAGTATACATGTGTGTATATATAGAGTTTGTATTTGTGTCCAGGGGTTGTCCTCACTGCGTTTCACACTCAATATGCATGTGATACATATTGGGCGTGTCCACGCTGAATTTCAATTAGGAAATTGCATCCCCAGGGTTCCCCCTGCCCTCCCTTGGAACCTTTTTGCCCCCTACCCCCCTTGGAAATTGTATTATTAAAATTCTTATTGATGTAGACAAGTGTTTGACATCATGCTCCCCCTTAATATCCAGATTCCTCCAGTTGCCCCCCCCCCCCCCCCTTGGACAATTTTCTAAATGAAACCCTGATCCCCATGGGTATCAACTCCAACGTGCCTCGAGAGGTAGTTTGAGTCGTCGGTCCCGAGCAGTTAAGAGGTTCGTAGTGTGCGTTGAATAGAACTTCCCTTTCTCCGTCGCTGCATGCAGGTCAGAGCTTGGAGGAGATATGAGCACTAATCAGGTATGCCTTGCTGGAAACTGCAAACCATGGGATAGCTACTGTACATGGAGATACATGTATGAGCATTAATCAGGTATGACTTGCTGGAAACTGCAAACCATGGGATAGCTACTGTACATGGAGATATGAGCACTAATCAGGTATGACTTGCTGGAAACTGCAAACCATGGGATAGCTACTGTACATGGTATGACTTGCTGGACATGGAGCACCATCCTTTGAACACTTCCTTCCCCTTAGCTTGGACCCCTTTCTGTTCTGCATCACTGCTCTCCTTCATGTCTGTATTGACATGTAGTTAATTAACTTTTACTATCCCAACGGAGCGAACACTAAACGAGGACGAGTATGTATAATTATAGGCATTCACAATTAATCCTAAACCAAGGCACAGGCAAGCGAGAGCTCATCTAGCCTCGCACAGCAGCTCCTCCCAGTCATTGTTGAGTAAATTCTAGCACAGAGAACCCAGTCACTGTTGAGTAAATTCTAGCACAGAGAACCCAGTCACTGTTGAGTAAATTCTAGCACAGAGAACCCAGTCACTGTCGAGTAAATTCTAGCACAGAGAACCCAGTCACTGTTGAGTAAATTCTAGCACAGAGAAATTAAACACAGTGAGAGAAAAAATAGGGTCAGGGCCAGAACAAAGTTGGCATGACAATCATTTCCAGTTTAGCAAGCTTTTATTTGGTGGTATCACACCTCCCCAGTTAGGGCATGCTGATAATTTGGTAACTATGGAAACAATGGTTGCTACAGAAGTCTTCAGTCATGAACTAGTATTTCATTAGTTTGCTGGTCTTCGTCGAGGTGGTCCGAGGAAGGGTCACTAGAATCCTGACTGTTCTTGACTTTCCTGCTTAACACTGAGCTCAACAATTTGTGTTGCGGCTTCAGCGGCGACCTCTCCTGCTTTAGACTGAACTTTGCGATCCTCGCTGCCACTTTCCTGACGTCCTCGATGTCTAGCTTGGAATTAAATTTATATGCACATTTACGGGACTTGTGCATGTTGAGAATACTATTCAAGGGAGAACCTGTTCAGTCCTCGTATTGGAGCGAACACTATTACTGTTCAGTCCTCGTATTGGAGCGAACACTATTACTGTTCAGTCTTCGTATTGGAGCGAACACTATTACTGTTCAGTCCTCCTATTGGAGCGAACACTATTATTGTTCAGTCCTCGTATTGGAGTGAACACGATTACTGTTCAGTCCTCGTATTGGAGCGAACACTATTAATGTTCAGTCCTCGTATTGGAGCCAACTATTCAGTCCTCGTATTGGAGCGAACACTATTACTGTTCAGTCCTCGTATTGGAGTGAACACTATTACTGTTCAGTCCTCGTATTGAAGCGAATACTATTACTGTTCAGTCCTCATACATATAGTATTGGAGCGAACACTATTACTGTTCAGTCCTCGTATTGGAGCGAACACTATTACTGTTCAGTCTTCGTATTGGAGCGAACACTATTACTGTTCAGTCCTCCTATTGGAGCGAACACTATTATTGTTCAGTCCTCGTATTGGAGCGAACACTATTACTGTTCAGTCCTCGTATTGGAGTGAACACTATTACTGTTCAGTCAGTCCTCGTATTGGAGTGAACACTATTACTGTTCAGTCCTCGTATTGGAGTGAACACTATTACTGTTCAGCCCTCATACATATAGTATTGGAGCGAACACTATTACTGTTCAGTCCTCATACATATAGTATTGGAGCGAACACTATTACTGTTCAGTCCTCGTATTGCATGTATTTTAGATGCGCTTCCATTTTGGCATAGTACTGTATGTATGAACAAGTCTCTATAGAAATGGAGCAGGAATTTCCTTTGGTGGCTATTATTATTATTATTATTATTATTATTATTATTATTATTATTATTATTATTATTATTATTATTATTATTATTATTATTATTATTATTATTATTATTATTATTATTATTATTATTATTATTATTATTATTATTATTATTATTATTATTATTATTATTATTATTATTATTATTATTATTATTATTATTATTATTATTATTATTATTATTATTATTATTATTATTATTATTATTATTATTATTATTATTATTATTATTATTATTATTATTATTATTATTATTATTATTATTATTATTATTATTATTATTATTATTATTATTATTATTATTATTATTATTATTATTATTATTATTATTATTATTATTATTATTATTATTATTATTATTATTATTATTATTATTATTATTATTATTATTATTATTATTATTATTATTATTATTATTATTATTATTATTATTATTATTATTATTATTATTATTATTATTATTATTATTATTATTATTATTATTATTATTATTATTATTTTATTATTATTATAAATTTCAACCTTCCTCTGCTTGTAATGCTTGTTGGTTCAGAAGATGTCCACCTGTCTCTATTCCACCTTGTTTCTCTCTATCTTCTCTTCCTTTCTTGTTCTTTTCTCTGTCTGTGTCTGGCCTCCAATCATCTCTTTTCACCATCTCCCTCTCCTCTACATCATCCTGCCGTCCCTTCCATCTCTTCCACTTCCTTGCTCTCTCATCTCTCTCCCGACCTTGTGTCCTCATGATCACCAAGAAATGTCCTGTGCGTGTGTGTTTCCACAACCTTCCTCCTAGGATTCCCGGGATGTCCCTAGTGAGTATACAGCATGGATACAGGAATACTTATATCCCTGGATACTTGGATATCTCTAGCCCTAGCTCAGCCTTAGAATATCCTAGCCTCCTCCGTAGTCCTGGCCCCTAGAAAGCCCTTTCCAGAAGAGCCCTAGAGAAGAGCCCTAGAATACCATATATGGCCCTATGCCCCTATCCTAGAATACCATATATTGTATGTCTATTACTTCTAGCCTGTATGCATAGGCCTAGAATGACCATAGATGTATCCCTGGAATACCTGTAGTCTCTGGTCCTTGCCCTAGCCCTAGAATTGCCCTAGCCCTAGAATAGCCCTAGCCCTGATACCAGGATCCATGTTGTATAAACGGGCACCCTCGCTAGGAACATCTCAGAATCCCGCGATGCCCTAGGAAAGGTTGAGCTGGTGTGTGTGTATCTTCCTTGCTTTCACCTTCCTCCATTAGTTTTCTTGTCCTCTTACTCACCACAACCTTCCTTGTGCATTCCCTGCCTTCATCATCTTTTCAACCCTGATTGGTTCTTATCCCCTCTTCCCCCTCATCCTCTTCCTCCCCCTCCTCCTCATCCTCCCTCTCCTCTTCCCCCTCCTCCTCCCCCTCCTCCCCCCCTCCTCCTCCCCCCCCTCCTCCCCCCCCTCCTCCTTCCCCCCCTCCTCCTCCTCCTCCCCCTCCTCCCCCTTCTCTTTCCCTATTCTTTCAACCCTTTACCAGACAAGGCCACCTCAGCATGGTGGTGCATCTGATGAGGTATGGCGGTCTGGCCGAGTTGCAGGACGGTGAAGGGTTAAACTGTCTCCATATAGCAGCTCAGTTTGGGTTAACTGGGATCATGGCCTACTTCATTTCATGCAGGAACCCGATAGTAAGTATTTTCTCACGGTTTTGTTTGCGTTTGTTTATGTATATATATATGTGCATTTGATGACCCTTTACCCGTTAAAACCTTGGAATAAGTTAAAACCTTGGAATAACACCACCAAGACAAAAATGTTTTTTTTAAATGCAAACAAAAATGTATCAACAAAAAATGTACCAAAAATGTACCAAAAGTACCAAAAATGTACCAAAAATGTACCAATGTAGACAACAAACACTTACAAGACCCTTTACCTATTAGTCTAATGAATAGTCTAATGAACTCCAAATAATACAACAATATTATAGTCTTGGTCTTCATCATGGTAAAGGGTCTTCATTATGGTAAAGGGTCTTCATTATGGTAAATGGTCTTCATTAGGTAAAGGGTCCTACAAATCAACATTTGTCTGCTGGTAAATTCATGTTATTACTCATGGTCAAGCAGCCACCTACATGATGTTACTCAATCACCAGAACTAACCATGTTATTATTTATGGTCAAGCTACCACCTAAGAGATGTTACTCAGTGTAATACCAGAATTAATCATGTTATTCATGGCCAAGCAGCCACCTTCAGTGTAAAACCGGAACTAACCATGCTATTATTCATGGTCAAGCAGCCACCTACGAGATGTTACTCCTGAAGTGTAACACCAGAATTAATTGTTAATATTTACCATGTTTATTACTCAAGTAGATACATGTGCCTATGCATTCACATACTAACACATTTAGTGTTAGTAGTCGCCAGGTTTTGTTGAAGGTCTGGGCTGTTAACTATTGTCACCAGAGAAAACTTCTGAGGAAACTAACTCATCACTTCATGGAATGAAAACGTACAGCTGCTTGCTGACTCAGCTCAGCTTGACTCGATGTTTTTTTTTGTATTTTTGACTTTTTGACTAGCTGCCACACACATGCACACACCAGACTTGCAGGAAATTGCATGTGCACCAGCGTGTTTATGATATTGATAACCCTTTACCAACTTTTTGTTTGTTTGGCTGAGTAGCTAAATGTGAATCAGATTAGTTTTTAGTTTGGAGTCTTCCAATAGTGAAATTATGATGGGTGGGTGGGTGGGCATGGACAATATAAAATATGCACAGATGGTGCTAATTAAATAACTGAAATGCAGGAACGATTACATACACACATACATACATACAGGCATACGCAAATAATACTCACATACATACACACATACATACACACATACATACAGACAGACAGACAGACATAGTCATACATACTCACATACACACATACACATGTACATACATGCATTCACACACAATATACACATGTACATACATATGCACACATATACACATACATACATTTGGTGCTACCATGGTGTAGAGGTGTACACACAGCATGCCTGAGTGTAGTGTATACATAGCAATCCTGAGTGTAGTTTAAAGGTGTACACATAGCATGCCTGAGTGAAGCTGCTGCAGACAAAGTTGAAGGACTTGAGGTCGCCTTGTGAACAGTGTGATTTGAAGTCCCGCCAGAGTGAGTGGGTGGGTGGGTGGGTGGGAGGGAGGGAGGGAGTGAGAGTGAGTCAGAGAGGTGAGTTTATTTTGTTCTTGTTGCTGTTGTTGTTGTCTATCTTGTGCTTCTTGTAGCCAGTAGATAATCGTGATTCAGGAGGGAAGACGGCACTCATGCACGCGGCCGCCAGAGCCAACACCAGGTACTTAGAACCCATAGCAACCTTGATAGCCTCTGGGCCCACGAGAGTTCACCTAAGGACTATTTGTGAATAAATTTAAAAAAATCAATTTCAACTTGATTCTTAAATTTTTGTTTATTTAGAGAAAGTGTTATGTAGTGTTATAGTGTGCGGTCTTTTATGTGTTAGAGATTGTTTCGTCTAAGGTATGGAATTCTATGGTGTTATTTAGTATTACATGGTGTTACAGTATGTTATGCCGTGTTACTGTGTGTGGTGTATTCAATCGACTTTCCATTCTAGTTATGATACTACTCGTCTTCTGGTCTCCCTTGGCGCAGACACATCTCTTGTGGACAATGAGGGAAACTCCGCCCTGCACCACGCCTCCATCAACTTGAACTTTGTATCCACCAGGGTGCTTATTGATGTTGGATGTCCTTTAGAGACGATGAATAAGGATGTAAGGAGTTATATAAAGTGGGTCCATTAGAGGAGTTCTCTATGAAAATCTTAAGGATTAGAGGGGGATTTAAATTTAAACTAAAGATCATGGGGGGGGCGGGGGGCGGTGAGAGGATTTATACCCCGAGTATCTTAAGGGGGGAGTAGACCATTTTGTGGGTTTTTAAAAAAACGTGTCATAACTATTGAATGCTTAATCCATTTCCAAAGATTATGGTCTCAAAATGTAGCTCATTCTAGGTGCTTTCCAATGACATTAGAATAATGGTGTTGCAATAAACTAGGACTGAAACATGGGTAAAACCACAAGGGTCCTTTTAAATGTTTAGATGCGCTCCTGTACCCAAACCACAATTCTTCAACACTTGCTATTTATGGTGATATTAGAGTGATCACAGATACCTCTTATGAATAGATAGTTTTTTTAATTTTTTTTTATTCACCCCAACATCCCCAATTTCATTTCCCCCCCTGGTCATATGCTGTCAGACTGAATATCTCATCAGAAAATGACTGGATTGATAATTTGTCAATTGAAAAGAAGGAGTAATGCAAGAGCTTTCATAATATATAAAAATTATTTACTACAGACAAAAATTGAATGAGTTACACGGTATCATGTGATGTCACTACATGAAAATAACATTTCATAATAAATCAGTTTGAAAAGTACAACAATAAAATAACATGAAAATATTGATGAAAGAGTTATTTTATGATAAATTGAGTATATGAATTCCAGTTTGGGGTTCAGCACTGTAAGTACAAGCATCATCATTGACGGACACTCTCACCCAGAACACAACAGATAAGCTGGGTGTGTTCTGAGTAAGAGTTGCCAGTCACTGGAGGGGGCAAATCTAGAGCTGCAGACAATGTGGCAAGTCCTGTCCTCCCCTTTCCCATCAACCTAGCTCCGAACACTGATTTGCAGTTCAAACCCTTAGCCTCACTGCTGTATGGATCAGTAATGTTCTACTTCCAGCTACACCCATTACAGTCCAAAGACAACATTGTGACGAACCCTCGTCGGTTACCTACACCTTCAGAAAGACTAACCCTTGAATTGCAGGTTGGACATCTCACAAAGTCAGCAATGTGGGACAAGGTACTAATGCTGACAATGCGATTGCCTGTACCCATACAATCTTTCATCGAGTAGCTTGGCTTTACCAGCCCCACTAGCAACCTTTTTCAATTTACGTTGACTAGCAGTCTGAGAGTGCATGGTAACAGGAACAGATTCCACAGAGGTTGAAACAGATTCCACAGCAGTCTGCCTCAAAATTGGAGCAGATTCCTTACGAATCTGCCCCAAGATAGAAGCAGACTCTCCAGCAATCTGCCCCACTCTTGAAGCAGATTCACCAGCAGCAATCTGTCCCAAGGTTGAAGCAGACTCCCCAGCAATCTGCCTCATGCTTGACACAGGCTACCCAGCAGCCTGCCCCAAACCAACAAGTTCAGCGCTCGCATGCAAAAGGCCACCACTCTTGAAGCAGATTCACCAGCAGCAATCTGTCCCAAGGTTGAAGCAGACTCCCCAGCAATCTGCCTCATGCTTGACACAGGCTACCCAGCAGCCTGCCCCAAACCAACAAGTTCAGCGCTCGCATGCAAAAGGCCACCACTCTTGAAGCAGATTCACCAGCAGCAATCTGTCCCAAGGTTGAAGCAGACTCCCCAGCAATCTGCCTCATGCTTGACACAGGCTACCCAGCAGCCTGCAAGTTCAGCGCTCGCATGCAAAAGGCCAGCCTCAACAACAGACTGACCTGTTCTAGCTGGTATTCGGGTAGGACCTACCACGGACTCGCTACTAGTCCGAACCGGAGGGTTTGACAGTGAAGAAGAGCCAGCATCACTCGTGTCTTCAGCTTCTATTCTCATCTTCTTTACAAATCGTACCCCAGGGAAGACTTTGGGTCTCTTCTTCCGACGACAACTGGGACGCTGCATGATAATAGCTTTAGAATCGCACTAGAATCACACAGAGATTCGATCAAAGTTGAGAACTGAGAAAGAACAACGTGGCGTGCGCACGAGCCGACCTATATACCCCCCTTTGCGCATAGAGCACGGAAATGACGGAATAGCACTGAGCGATATTTTAGCCAAGTTTCAAGTCTTGGCCATGAACGGTTATTATGTTATGAACGATCCAACTTATAGCGTTTATTCAGCGTTTATTCAGGCTTCTTCTTGTTCATCGCGCAGAGTTGTGCAATGAAATGGGAGGATAAAAAGTATCATAACTCAAGAATGGTTGACAATAAAATGTTGAAACTTGAAATGCAGCTAGTTTAATAGTGAAGCTATAGAATGATGGGGGAAAGAAGAAAAAAAGGAAAAAAGGGAAAACTACTCTACTCCCCCCTTAAGGGTGAGGGGTGAGTTTCTTAGAAAATGCCCGGTGTAGGGGGAGTTATACTATGAAGAATGTCAAAGTCATTTGGTTAAAGGGAGTTACACTGAAAATCTTAAGGTTACGTATAAAAATCTTGGGGTTAGGGGGAGTTACTTGTGAAGACCACGTGGGCTAGGGGGAGTTACATTGAACATCTCGAGGTGTTAGAGTTAGTTGCACTTTGAATATCTTAATTAAAGATTAGGGGAGTGACATCCAAAATCTCAGGGGTATCTTGAAGTCAAGGAGTTCATATGAAAGTTGTGTGGTGTTGGTGAGTTATTGAGTTATGCACAATGAATATGGTTTAGAGGTGTTCCATACCAATACAGTATCTAAGTTTGTTAAGTAGAGTTACATTTGAAAATCTTGGGGTTAGGATTTGCACTATGCAGGCAACATTGCGAATAATGTCCCACAATTATCTATAATGGTCTGGAGTTGATATATACTCGATGGATCTCATTAGAACACTTCCGGTAATGTACTATTGTAGCATACTAGACACAGTGCATGTATACGAACACTTCCATTAGTATACTAGACACTTCCTGTAGTATACTAGCCACTTCCTGGAGTATACTAGCCACTTCCTGTAGTATACTAGATACTTCCTTAGTATACTAGATACTTCCTGTAATATACTAGACACAGTATGATGCCCTTCTGAAACGGGTCGTTTGTCAAATGCTACATTGTCATTCCATCCTCCATTAATCTTGACTTGTGTTTCTCTATTTGTGGCCTCAGGGAAAGATGCCTCATGATCTTGCCATGGAGAACCAGAACACTTACGCCATGGACCAGATATCTCTGGCCAGGCAGAAGCAGACCCCCAGAGGGGTTAAGGAGTATGTTACCAGGCATGCAGTGAGTATCAAGATACCGTCTCCCAGACACAATACTCGTTCTGTGTTTCACCTGCCATAATGTGTATTAGTATGGACGAGCTAACTGTGCTCGAAGTTGCTATCGACTAGAGGTTGCTATGACGATGTAAATAAATGATGGATTAACCCCTTACTGTGTGCATATCCATATTCCCACATGTACTGATCAGTTAAGCTCTTTATTCACGGCACATTATTTAACCCCTTATCAAGTACATAACTTTGTTCCCACTGCTACACGTTATTTAACTCTTTACCGTGCAGCAATCTTTATTCCCATGATGGGTACTTTTTATTTAACCCCTTGCTGTCTGCATATCTTTATTCCCGCAGGGTTTTGTATGGTGGTTGATGCTGTTCTATCCGGTGGTATTGATGGGGTTATTGGCATGGGCGGGAGTGATTGCCCCTAATTGGTGGAGTTACTGGATCATTACCACTGTTCTGGTGCTCTTTACCAAGAAATTTATAGAGTAAGTTGAAATATTCACGGACTCTGGATTACTGATGACATCATGTTATTAACCACATGCTCATGAATAATTCATGTACCTCATGAATATAGTCGTAACGAATCGCGTCCCCTTTTCTAATTTTTATTTGCTGACCAACCAGAAGAGGAATATCTTTAAGCCGAGGGCTATCTGATGGCCTACGGTTGCTCCTGGATTGGCTTTAAAGCCACAATTTACCCATGAAAGGGTTAATATGCAGCACTGCTCGTTGTTTGTGATCACTGTGATCTGTAAGGGTTATAAGGCTATGGTTGGGACCAGGGTTATTGCAAGGGCTATGGTTGGGACCAGGGTTATTGCTAGGGCTATGGTTGGGACTGGGTTTATTGCTAGGGCTATGGTTGGGACCAGGGTTATTGCTAGGGCTATGGTTGGGACCAGGGTTATTGCTAGGGCTATGGTTGGGACCAGGGTTATTGCTAGGGCTATGGTTGGGACCAGGGTTATTGCTAGGGCTATGGTTGGGACCAGGGTTATTGCTAGGGCTATGGTTGGGACCAGGGTTATTGCTAGGGCTATGGTTGGGACCAGGGTTATTGCTAGGCCTATGGTTGGGGCCAGGGTTATTGCTAGGGCTATGGTTGGGACCAGGGTTATTGCTAGGGCTATGGTTGGGACCAGGGTTATTGCTAGGCTTATGGTTGGGGCCAGGGTTACTGCTAGGGACCAGGGTTATTGCTAGGGCTATGGTTGGGGCCAGGGTTATTGCTAGGGCTATGGTTAGGGCCAGGGTTGTTGCTAGGGCTAAGGTTGGGACCAGAGTTATTGCTAGGGCTATGGTAGGGACCAGTGTTATTGCTAGGGCTATGGTTGGAACCAGGGTTATTGCTAGGCCTATGGTTGCGGCCAGGGTTATTGCTAGGGCTATGGTTGGGACCAGGGTTATTGCTAGGGCTATGGTTGGGACCAGGGTTATTGCTAGGGCTATGGTTGGGACCCTGGTTATTGCTAGGGCTATAGTTGGGACCAGGGTTATTGCTAGGGCTATGGTTGGGACCAGGGTTATTGCTAGGGTTATGGTTGGGGCCATTGTTAGGGCTATGATTGGGACCAGGGTTATTGCTAGGGCTATGAATGGGACCAGGGTTATTGCTAGGGCTATGGTTGGGACCAGGGTTATTGCTAGGGCTTTGGTTGGGACCAGGGTTATTGCTAGGGCTTTGGTTGGGACCAGGGTTATTGCTAGGGCTATGGTTTGGACAAGGGTTATTGCTAGGGTTATAGTAAGTTTTGGGGTTATGATTTGTGGCAAGGATGTGAGATGTGATTGGGGGGGATGAACCCTGTACTCTGCTTACAGGGCTACAGGGCTAGCCCAGGACAGTCCCTGTCTCAGCAGCCGAGCATGGTATGATCTGGTGGTGGGGGGGGGGGGGGGGGGGGGGGGTGGTGAGCAGTGCATAAAGAAATACCCATTTAAAAATTCTCCAGATAAAATCTTCTACAGCATGTAGTGTGATCACATTTCTGCAACCTTTGTACCCAATGCAGGATGCTGTACTGCCCGTACATTCAGCTTGACCTTAACCCTGACCTGGTTCTGACCCTAACCCTGACCTGGTTCTGACCGTAACCCTGACCTGGTTCTGACCCTAACCATGACCTGGTTCTAACCCTGACCTGGTTCTGGCCCTAACCCTGACCTGGTTCTGTCCCTAACCCTGACCTGGTTCTGACCCTAACCCTGACCTGGTTCTGACCCTAACCCTGACCTAGTTCTGGGCCTAACCCTGACCTGGTTCTGGCCCTAACCCTGACCTGGTTCTGGCCCTAACCCTGACCTGGTTCTGACCCTAACCCTGACCTGGTTCTGGCCCTAACCCTGACCTGGTTCTGGCCCTAACCCTGACCTGGTTCTGACCCTAACCCTGACCTGGTTCTGACCCTAACCCTGACCTGGTTCTGACCCTAACCCTGACCTGGTTCTGACCCTAACCCTGACCTGTTTCTGGCCCTAACCCTGACCTTGTTCTGGCCCTAACCCTGACCTTGTTCTGGCCCTAACCCTGACCTTGTTCTGGCCCTAACCCTGACCTGGTTCTGGCCCTAACCCTGACCTGGTTCTGGCCCTAACCCTGACCTGTTTCTGACCTTAACCGTGACCTGGTTCTGGCCCTAACCCTGACCTGGTTCTGACCCTAACCCTGACCTGGTTCTGACCCTAACCCTGACCCCCTAACCCTGACCTGGTTCTGGCCCTAACCCTTACCTAGTTCTGGCCCTAACCCTGACCTGGTTCTGACCCTAATCCTGACCTGGTCCTGGCCCTAACCCCTAGTTCTGGCCCTAACCCTGACCATAATTTTGGTTTTCCTAACCATGGAGAGCTCTGGCTACATAACTCTATAGTTTGATATGATCCCTAATCTTTTTCTTGACACTTGCCCTAATCCTGGTCCTAACCAAACCCTCGCTGAGCCCATCCATAGCCCTGGACCTGACCATGGTCTATCTGACTGCTTTCTTGGCCTATCCTCTCTCTGGCTATAACCCTATACACTAAGACCTCATGATAACCCTTACGATAACCGACCATGGCCTGTGTACCGCTTTAAAGAAAGATGCATACAATAATCCTTGGCAGTTCTGGGCATTAACCCTTTTCACCCCCCCTCCCTTGGCAGGATCTACCTACCTGTTCTTCCGCACAACAACCCAGCTGTGTTGGGTGTGGTGCTCGCCACCAAGTTCTGGTTGTACTTCACAGCGCTGGCCTTTTACATGCCGTCCGGCGTCGTGGAGCACTACATCTGGGCGCACGTGTTCACATTCGTCACCATCTATGTACTGTATAGGATGTGCAAGAGCGACCCTGGTCTCATTCCTCGGAGCAGGAACATGATGGATGTGCACAGGGTGAGAGTTGCTAAGGAATGGCGGCTAGCATGTGTGAGGGCCAATATTCCATGCTGCCTGTTTTTGTATATGCATGTGTGTACATATGTGTGTGTGTGTGTGTGTGTGTATACATGTATGACTGTCTGTGTGTGCACATGTATGACTGTCTGTGTGTGTACATGTATGACTGTCTGTGTGTGTACATGTATGACTGTCTGTGTGTGTACATGTATGACTGTCTGTGTGTGTACATGTATGACTGTGTGTGTGTACATGTATGACTGTCTGTGTGTGTACATGTATGACTGTCTGTGTGTGTACATGTATGACTGTCTGTGTGTGTACATGTATGACTGTCTGTGTGTGCACATGTATGACTGTCTGTGTGTGCACATGTATGACTGTCTGTGTGTGTACATGTATGACTGTCTGTGTGTGTACATGTATGAGTCATGATTGTCTGTGTGTGTACATGTATGACTGTGTGTGTGTGTACATGTATGACTGTCTGTGTGTGTACATGTATGACTGTCTGTGTGTGTACATGTATGACTGTCTGTGTGTGTACATGTATGACTGTCTGTGTGTGTACATGTATGACTGTCTGTGTGTGTACATGTATGACTGTCTGTGTGTGTACATGTATGACTGTCTGTGTGTACACATGTATGACTGTCTGTGTGTGCACATGTATGACTGTGTGTGTGTACATGTATGACTGTCTGTGTGTGTACATGTATGACTGTCTGTGTGTGTACATGTACACTGTATGACTGTCTGTGTGTGTACATGTATGACTGTCTGTGTGTGTACATGTATGACTGTCTGTGTGTGTACATGTATGACTGTCTGTGTGTGTACATGTATGACTGTCTGTGTGTGCACATGTATGACTGTCTGTGTGTGCACATGTATGACTGTCTGTGTGTGTACATGTATGACTGTCTGTGTGTGTACATGTATGACTGTCTGTGTGTGTACATGTATGACTGTGTGTGTGTGTACATGTATGACTGTCTGTGTGTGTACATGTATGACTGTCTGTGTGTGTACATGTATGACTGTCTGTGTGTGTACATGTATGACTGTCTGTGTGTGTACATGTATGACTGTCTGTGTGTGTACATGTATGACTGTGTGTGTGTGTACATGTATGACTGTCTGTGTGTGTACATGTATGACTGTCTGTGTGTGTACATGTATGACTGTCTGTGTGTACACATGTATGACTGTCTGTGTGTGCACATGTATGACTGTCTGTGTGTGTACATGTATGACTGTCTGTATGTGTGTACATGTATGACTGTCTGTGTGTGTACATGTATGACTGTCTGTGTGTACACATGTATGACTTTGTGTGTGCACATGTACATGTATGACTGTCTGTGTGTGCACATGTATGACTGTCTGTGTGTGTACATGTATGACTGTCTGTGTGTGCACATGTATGACTGTCTGTGTGTGCACATGTATGACTGTCTGTGTGTGTACATGTATGACTGTCTGTGTGTGCACATGTATGACTGTCTGTGTGTGCACATGTATGACTGTCTGTGTGTGTACATATATGACTGTCTGTGTGTGTACATGTATGACTGTCTGTGTGTGTACATGTATGACTGTGTGTGTGTGTACATGTATGACTGTCTGTGTGTGTACATGTATGACTGTCTGTGTGTACATGTATGACTGTCTGTGTGTGTACATGTATGACTGTCTGTGTGTGTACATGTATGACTGTCTGTGTGTGTACATGTATGACTGTCTGTGTGTGTACATGTATGACTGTCTGTGTGTACACATGTATGACTGTCTGTGTGTGCACATGTATGACTGTGTGTGTGTACATGTATGACTGTCTGTGTGTGTACATGTATGACTGTCTGTGTGTGTACATGTATGACTGTCTGTGTGTGTACATGTATGACTGTCTGTGTGTGTACATGTATGACTGTCTGTGTGTGTACATGTATGACTGTGTGTGTGTGTACATGTATGACTGTCTGTGTGTGTACATGTATGACTGTCTGTGTGTGTACATGTATGACTGTCTGTGTGTACACATGTATGACTGTCTGTGTGTGCACATGTATGACTGTGTGTGTGTACATGTATGACTGTCTGTGTGTGTACATGTATGACTGTCTGTGTGTGTACATGTACACTGTATGACTGTCTGTGTGTGTACATGTATGACTGTCTGTGTGTATACATGTATGACTGTCTGTGTGTGTACATGTATGACTGTCTGTGTGTGTACATGTATGACTGTCTGTGTGTACACATGTATGACTGTCTGTGTGTGCACATGTATGACTGTCTGTGTGTGTACATGTATGACTGTCTGTATGTGTGTACATGTATGACTGTCTGTGTGTACACATGTATGACTGTCTGTGTGTGCACATGTATGACTGTCTGTGTGTGTACATGTATGACTGTGTGTGTGTGTACATGTATGACTGTGTGTGTGTACATGTATGACTGTCTGTGTATGACTGTCTGTGTGTGTACATGTATGACTGTCTGTGTGTGCACATGTATGACTGTCTGTGTGTGCACATGTATGACTGTCTGTGTGTGTAAATGTATGACTGTCTGTGTGTACACATGTATGACTGTGTGTGCACATGTATGACTGTCTGTGTGTGCACATGTATGACTGTCTGTGTGTGCACATGTATGACTGTCTGTGTGTGCACATGTATGACTGTGTGTGTGTACATGTATGACTGTCTGTGTGTGTACATGTATGACTGTCTGTGTGTGTACATGTACACTGTATGACTGTCTGTGTGTGTACATGTATGACTGTCTGTGTGTGTACATGTATGACTGTCTGTGTGTGTACATGTATGACTGTCTGTGTGTGTACATGTATGACTGTCTGTGTGTGCACATGTATGACTGTCTGTGTGTGCACATGTATGACTGTCTGTGTGTGTACATGTATGACTGTCTGTGTGTGTACATGTATGACTGTGTGTGTGTACATGTATGACTGTGTGTGTGTACATGTATGACTGTCTGTGTATGACTGTCTGTGTGTGTACATGTATGACTGTCTGTGTGTGCACATGTATGACTGTCTGTGTGTGCACATGTATGACTGTCTGTGTGTAAATGTATGACTGTCTGTGTGTACACATGTATGACTTTGTGTGTGCACATGTATGACTGTCTGTGTGTGCACATGTATGACTGTCTGTGTGTGCACATGTATGACTGTGTGTGTGTACATGTATGACTGTCTGTGTGTGCACATGTATGACTGTCTGTGTGTGCACATGTATGACTGTCTGTGTGTGTAAATGTATGACTGTCTGTGTGTACACATGTATGACTTTGTGTGTGCACATGTATGACTGTCTGTGTGTGCACATGTATGACTGTCTGTGTGTGCACATGTATGACTGTGTGTGTGCACATGTATGACTGTCTGTGTGTGCACATGTATGACTGTCTGTGTGTGCACATGTATGACTGTGTGTGTGCACATGTATGACTGTCTGTGTGTGCACATGTATGACTGTGTGTGTGTGTACATGTATGACTGTGTGTGTGCACATGTATGACTGTGTGTGTGTACATGTATGACTGTGTGTGTGTGTACATGTATGACTGTGTGTGTGTGTACATGTATGACTGTGTGTGTGTACATGTATGACTGTGTGTGTGTACGTGTATGACTGTGTGTGTGTGTACATGTATGACTGTGTGTGTACATGTACAGTATGACTGTGTGTGTGACTGTGTGTCTGTCTGTCTGTGTGTGTGTGTACATGTACAGTATGACTGTGTGTGTGTGTGTGTCTGTCTGTGTATGTGTGTGTGTGACTTCGTGAAGGGAGCGTTGTTACATCTGCTGGCTTCGAGCATGCACATGAAGCACACTTTCTTAAAGCATGGCTATCCTCTACTTTACAAGGTACACGTACAGCCTTGGTTGGCAGAGATGACTTGTGTCCAAGACATACAGCTGGTGCTCTAAGAGGCCAGGGGAGGCCTAGAAATGGTGGGAAGCTCCAGAGATTGCATACTCAAGCCAAGTTAGTAGTGTATGGCATCATCGGAACTACTGTATACAGCTTCATGTTGGCCGTGCCATAGCAACGCGTTTGAAATGTAATAATTACTCCAATAATTAATTTTCTAGTGCTTCACTCAAAACCTTCAAGGCATGATCTTGAGCCATCATTATAGGTGCCAATACCAATATTAAAAAAAACTTCATTTTTTAATGCTTAGACTGACTATTCCATACCTGGTCACATACATGTACATGTATGTACTATACACATTATATGTACAGTATGTGCTGTGGATGTGATGCTACTACCCAAAGATTCCGTCGGGTCCTCCCACAGAACTAGCAAGATCAATTCACGCAAAATACACACAACTACGAAGACACGGCTCCTCGGGGAGGATAGCAACTAGGCTTGCACCAATGTCGACCCTTTACCTCTTTTATGTTTGGTTTGGAGAGGATAGCACACCGACAAGGAGTGTTTTGTTCCAGGTGTAACCTTACCTTGGTTCATTTGTGACTTGGCCACTGGAGAGTCTACGAACCATGACCACATTGTGGTGACGCCACTGAACACACCTAGGTCGGGGTACATTTGGAACAAAACGTCCCGCATCAGTGTGCCACACCTTTTTCCTTCTCAAGCCCCAATGCGAAAGAGGTAAAGGGTTGCTACGCAAGCCTAGACAGACACCAACGGCCCCCCTGCCACGGTGAAGTGGGGGCGTGGTGTATTAGTCAGCCAGGAATGGTGCGAGACACGAAGTATCTTATCTTAATTAGAAAACAATGCAGTAATATGGTTGAAAGCCATTTATGCAAACAAGGTGTGGAAATCCTTTGTTGAGAAATATTGGAGCCGCAGTGACTAAACACTCACCAACTAAAATCCATTCGCTTGAAAGGGACTTTTGTTCGTGTATACATTTACTAGCACACTGCTGGGTAGTCTAAAGTTTTCAGCGAATAAATTTTTCAAGGAATACGATGAGTACTCTTTCATTGATTGTGCATTCATCGGCGCGAATGCGTGCTTTCTGTATCATCGGTAGAGGTTGGCATGGCCACGCTGGGCCACGGTGGGTGGGTGGAGCTGCAGCATGGTAGAGCTGTGGTGCACGCCTTACTGTCCCATAGCCGGCCATTGTTTGGTTTCAGCTCATTTCATGGATACACGTCGCAGAAGTAGTTGCTGCCCACAAAACTCGGAGGATTCTGCGTGACGTTGGGTGGCCACTGCACGAACAGCAAAGGTTTTGTTTCGATGTGTGGTGGAATCGGCAGCCAACGCTCCCGATGTGGTGAGCAGGAGAGGAATGAGTTAGGCTAGACACTGTCCAAGTGGCTGATAGCGCCTCTAGGTCTGCATGTCGCAAATGCATCGGTACTGCTTTTTGAGTGACCTATCGATCAGCCGCACACCTTGGTGTAAGTGTGCCAACAGGAAGAGTGACCTGGGAGCAGTCAGATTCGGTGTCATGGTGACTCTTTTTCAGCTTATCAGAATCAAGATTCCTTATTCTAGTATAAGAAAAGATAATTCGGAATCTAGAGGTGTAGCTGCCGTCTGTATTTTGAAAGGAGGGCATGACAGCAACAAGGCAAAGTGTCCACAGTTTTGTCAAGCAGTACCCACGAGACTGGTATCCAGCCATGGAGCGGGAGATCTTCGTTAGTTACAGCTGCTGTCCAGAAAGTCGTGGAAGAAAAGATGCAGGAAGATGACAAAAGACAGCGTAGCAACTGCACATTCTCCTTCACAGCAAAGGGAACCCGGCTTGCTGTGCAGGACATTGTTTGTGTGGATTTTTCGAGGCAGTGCATACTGCCAACTGATAAGAGAAGCCAACAATGTTTGTGTTGAACTAGTTTTGGGATTAAGCTACATGTACGTGAAAGTTAATATCTAGTGTACAGAAGCTTTCTGTGTCACAAAGCTATGTTGGTTGCTAGTGGCTAATGATAATCTAGGCCTGGGTCTTGATGGCATAGCCATGTATTAGAACACTGGTGAATTTGTATAGTGACTCATGTAATACATAGGCCTATGATCAATGGCAGTATCATTTATCCCTATCCTAGATCAAGAGATTGGAGTGAGAAAGGCAGAACCTTGAAGAGGCAGCCAATGTTTTTTAAAATTTATGTCATATGGATGGACGAGTTCAATTGGAAACACATACAGTAGGCATTTTTGTTACCAAAAAATAAGACATGAATGAACAAGCCATGGTTGTGTAATAAAGTGTGGATTTATGGTATACAGACCTGTGTTTTAAACTTCTGTTTGTTTGATTATAGCATAAAACATTTGGTGAATGTGGACTGGAATAAGCAAAATGCATCTTTGATGGTATATGTATGGTTATTTCAAAGCCTTCTCTTCCTCCTCCATTCCCTCTCCTTTTAAGAATGATGTAGTCGATAAATCTCTGTAAGCCTGCTTTCCTGTAATTTCATAAACCCCTCCCCCCCCCTCCCATCCTATGAGAAGTCCTGATATAGTGAGTGCACCTAACCTGGCCAGTAACCTTGCTGGTTCACAGACTTACACATTAAATTATTCACGTTCGGACTGGTGACCGTTCATGAACTCCGCCAAGGAAGTTTCGTTTTCACTCCGTGTCTGTCGGGCATGTCAGCAGATTTACACGAAAAAGTATATAATTATATAGATCTATGAATTTCCCGTGAATTTTTGTGGAGAGCAATCCATTCAATTTTGGTGGTGATCTGAAGTTTAAACGTTGCTAGGGCGTGGCACTAGGGCATTTTGGTACCTGTGCATGTGTCCTTTGTATACTGGCAATGATTGCTCACATACTAACTACTGTATGTACGCACTTTTTCATAATTTCATCAATGACTCCGTCAAAAATTGTTGGGAGGACGTAGCCCGAGGTTTGCAGTCACCAACTAAGTGGGAGTGGACATTGTGTTTGTGGTTCTCTCTGTGTTCTAGTGTGCTCATCTAGAGTGGGAGTGGACATTTGGTTTGTGGTTGTCTCTGTGTTCTAGTGTGCTCACCTAGATCGTGTTGAATTTAATTTTTAAACTTAATTAAAGCAAATGCAGTGTGAATTCGTACTGTACCCAAGTAGAGAGTACATGTACATGACGTGAGTTCTTTCCCTTCTCTCTCCCCCGGCACTGTCTGCAGGTGATCATGGAGTTGTGCGAGAAGGGAGAGTACAGCAGCACCTCCTTCTGCTCCACATGTCTGGTGAGTGTTTGGTGTGTGTGTGTGTGAGTGAGTGTTTGGTGTGTGTGAGTGAGTGTTTGGTGTGTGTGAGTGTTTGGTGTGTGTGAGTGTTTGGTGTGTGAGTGTTTGGTGTGTGTGTGTGAGTGTTTGGTGTGTGTGTGAGTGTTTGCTATATGTGTGTGTGAGTGTTTGGTGTGTGTGAGTGTTTGGTGTGTGTGAATGTTTGGTATGTGTGTGAGTGTTTGGTGTGTGTGAGTGTTTGGTGTATGTGTGAGTGAGTGTTTGGTGTGTGTGAGTGTTTGGTGTGTGAGTGTTTGGTGTGTGTGAGTGTTTGGTGTGTGTGTGAGTGAATGTTTGGTATGTGTGTGAGTGAATGTTTGGTCTGTGTGAGTGTTTGGTGTGTGTGAGTGTTTGGTGTGTGTGAGTGTTTGGTGTGTGTGTGGTGTTTGGTGTGTGTGAGTGTTTGGTGTGTGTGTGAGTGTTTGGTGTGTGTGAGTGTTTGGTGTGTGTGTGTGTGTGAGTGTTTGCTATATGTATGAGTGAGTGTTTGGTGTGAGTGAGTGTTTGGTGTGTGTGAGTGAGTGTTTGGTGTGTGTGAGTGTTTGGTGTGTGTGAGTGTTTGGTGTGTGAGTGTTTGGTGTGTGTGAGTGTTTGGTGTGTGTGTGAGTGAATGTTTGGTATGTGTGTGAGTGAATGTTTGGTCTGTGTGAGTGTTTGGTGTGTGTGAGTGTTTGGTGTGTGTGAGTGTTTGGTGTGTGTGTGGTGTTTGGTGTGTGTGAGTGTTTGGTGTGTGTGTGAGTGTTTGGTGTGTGTGAGTGTTTGGTGTGTGTGTGTGTGTGAGTGTTTGCTATATGTATGAGTGAGTGTTTGGTGTGAGTGAGTGTTTGGTGTGTGTGAGTGAGTGTTTGGTGTGTGTGAGTGTTTGGTGTGTGTGAGTGTTTGGTGTGTGAGTGTTTGGTGTGTGTGAGTGTTTGGTGTGTGTGTGAGTGAATGTTTGGTATGTGTGTGAGTGAATGTTTGGTCTGTGTGAGTGTTTGGTGTGTGTGAGTGTTTGGTGTGTGTGAGTGTTTGGTGTGTGTGTGGTGTTTGGTGTGTGTGAGTGTTTGGTGTGTGTGTGAGTGTTTGGTGTGTGTGAGTGTTTGGTGTGTGTGTGTGTGTGAGTGTTTGCTATATGTATGAGTGAGTGTTTGGTGTGAGTGAGTGTTTGGTGTGTGTGAGTGAGTGTTTGGTGTGTGTGAGTGTTTGGTGTGTGTGAGTGTTTGGTGTGTGAGTGTTTGGTGTGTGTGAGTGTTTGGTGTGTGTGTGAGTGTTTGGTGTGTGTGTGTGTGTTTGGTGTGTGTGAGTGTTTGCTATATGTGTGTGTGAGTGTTTGGTGTGTGTGAGTGTTTGGTGTGTGTGAATGTTTGGTATGTGTGTGAGTGTTTGGTGTGTGTGAGTGTTTGGTGAGTGTTTGGTGTGTGTGAGTGTTTGGTGTGTGTGTGAGTGTTTGCTATATGTGTGAGTGAGAGTTTGGTGTGTGTGAGTGTTTGGTGTGTGTGTGAGTGAGTGTTTGGTGTGTGTGAGTGAATGTTTGATATGTGTGTGAGTGAATGTTTGGTCTGTGTGAGTGTTTGGTGTGTGTGAGTGTTTGGTGTGTGTGAGTGTTTGGTACATGTATGTGTGAGTGTTTGGTGTGTGTGAGTGAGTGTTTGGTATGTGTGAGGGTTTGGTGTGTGTGAGTGTTTGGTGTGTGTGAGTGTTTGGTGTGTGTGAGTGTTTGGTGTGTGTGAGTGAGTGTTTGGTCTGTGTGAGTGTTTGGTGTGTGTGAGTGTTTGGTGTGTGTCAGTGAGTGTTTGGTGTGTGTCAGTGAGTGTTTGGTGTGTGTGTGTGTGTGAACCAGCCAGTGCTGTCTCCACTCTCTGTTAATGTACAGCTGCTTAAGTACTGTGTTTCACCAAGGAGAGAAAGCTCGCCCTTGAATTAGAAGGGATATCCATCAATGGCCATGAACTCTCCTGGGAGAGCATATATAAGGCTAGGGTTATGGCCAAGTTAGAGCTACATGTAGAGTTAGGGTTAGGACTGGGGTTAGGGCCAAGTTAGGGCTAGGTTTAGGACTGGGGTTAGGGCCAAGTTAAGGCTAGGGCTAGGGTTAGGACTGGAGTTAGGGCCAAGGCTAGGGTTAGGGTTAGGACTGGGGTTAGGGCCAAGTTAAGGCTAGGGTTAGGACTGGGTTAGGGCCAAGTTATGGCTAGGGTTAGGACTAGGTTAGGCCAAATTATGACTAGGGCTAGGGTTAGGACTGGAGTTAGGGCCAAGTTAAGGCTAGGGTTAGTGCCAAGTTAGGGATATGGTTAGGACTGGGTTAGGGCCAAGTTAGGGATAGGGACAGGATTAGGACTGGGGTTAGGGCCGAATTAAGGCTAGGGATAGGGTTAGGAATATGGTCGGACTGGAGTTAGGACTAGGGATATACACACCTTATCTTTATTCTGCCTCATCACTTCCTTTTCTCCTCCTTCCTCTCCCAATGCCCTTCTCTCTATCTTCCTACATGTGCCTTCTTCTCGTTCCTCTTTTGCTAACTTCTCTTACCAGGTAAGGCGTCCCTTGCGCTCCAAGCACTGCTCGTCATGTGACAGATGCGTGGCGAGGTTCGACCACCACTGTCCATGGGTCAACACCTGCATCGGCCTCAAGAATCACAAGCTTTTCCTTCTCTACCTTGTCTGTCTTTTAATAATGCTCACCTGGTCAGTCAGGGCAAGCCTGTTATGTGAGTCTCATGTGATCTTAATCTGAGCATGTTCAGTATTGCTTGAAAGTACATAGCAGAATATAGTAGTTGCATTGTCGTCAGTCAGTGATTGTTTAGATTCATGAATAAACACTCAATTTCACACGGAGATTGAGGCAAGTTTGAAGTACTGATTGACAGTACATACAGTTCTCTGGGGACATGCACTGGACAACACCACACTGGGTTGAGGCAGTTTGAAGTACAATAAGGTTGATAATGACTCTGTGGGGACAAACTGGACCAATATCACACTGGGTTGAATTTGTAGGTTGAAAATTTAGTTCTATTGGGACACACACTGGACCAGTACCACACTGGGTTGAGTAGATTAACAAACCCTCTATGGGGATACACACTGGATTAGCATAACACTTGATTGAGCCCCAGATAGATTGACAATGGCTCTATTGGGACACACACTTGATCAGTGTCACAGGTGTTAGGTCAGGGGGACATTATCTCAATGGGGACATATGACGGGCGATTCACTACGGCAAATACAATTTGAGGTTTCATTTCAAACCCAAGTTATAGGCTCTTGCAAGCTCATTCAGCCTCGCGCACCGGCTCCTCCCAATCATTGTTGAGCTCGAGCCAACAATCGCTAAAACAAAGAAATGGAATATTTAGTCAGAGAAGATAGGAGCCAGGGCCCGAGCAAAGTTGGAAACAAAAGTTTGCTGATCCTCAGTTATCAACTAGTATTTCGTTAGTTTCCATTTCTTCGTTGTCATTGCCTAGGTCCGAGGAAGGGCCGCTAGAATCCTGACTGTTCTAGACTTTCCGGCTTGAAAGTGAGCTCAGCCAGTGCGGCTTCATTGGCGACCGCTCCTGCTTTACGCAATGCATTTCTTTAACTTTGCTGCCATCCTCCTGACGTTCTCGACTCTCAGCTTGGAGTTAAAAATGTATCTGCATGCGCGTGTGTTATATGCACGTTGCAAATAGTATTTGGGGACAAACACTATTTTGTTCAGACTTCGTAATAGGGAGAATCTTTGGCGAATACCATTTGAGGAAATTCTGCATACATGTAGATTATATACATGATCATTTACATGTACATTGGGTCTAGAGTGTACATGTGGGATTGTGGGATTATTACTGTACATATGGGACTCAGCTCTGTTGTATACTAGACACTTCCTGTGTTATACTAGACACTTCCTGTGTTATACTAGACACTTCCTGCAGTATTCCGGACACATCCTATAGTATATATATACTAGACACATGTGCCATTGATCCTTTAACTACAACTGGTCGTCACTTGAATCACATGTGCCACTCCCACTTGTAGATGTCTTCATGCTGTTTCCTGCTGACGATGGTAACCTGATCGGCAAGGGTTACCACTACATAACCTGTGACCCCTGGGTGGGGTTCATTTTGGTGATGTCTCTGGTGCACATGACCTGGGTCTACATACTGCTAATTGTGCAGCTCTTCCAGGTGGGTGTGGTTTAGTAGGTGTAGCTTGAGTAATTTAGTGTGGTTGGTCAAATAAAAGCGAACTATTTGCTGATTCAGCAGTTTCTCCCCTGTTAGAACTGTACAACTGAAGCTGTAGTAATTGCTCCCTAACTTAATTATTCATAACCATTATACAAACAGCTCCATTGGTTTATCCATTGGTTTAACTCGTTTAAAAAGAGCAGAAACATAATCGTAATCATATAAACCACAAACTACTTGACGACCCTTTCCGGTGATAACAGTCATTTTAGTACAGTACTGGTGTGCAGGATTTCAAACTGGTAAAGGGTCTCATGTACAGCTCGTGCTCAACACAGATAGAGTCGTATTTTCGTTCTGTTTTTCAAGTTGCGTATTATTTTTTTCCTTCCTTCCCTTAAGGCCAGTATGGCCCATTTTTCCTCAATATTTGACCTTTTTTTTTTGTGTGCTTATATAATTTCTAAACACCTGTACAAATTGTCTTTCAAATTTGGAAACATTAGGAAGCACAAGTCTCAAGTTATGGTGGATTTTATCCAGGCCTACACTTCATTCAACTGAAAAATTGAAGGAGGGCATTTTTTATTTTAATTTAATTTTTACTTGTGGTTACACCTTTAGAGCTCCGTAGATTCTGCAAACTTCATGGTGTGGACTTGATATATAGCTCAGAAGAGAGGTCTCTCTATGTGCTCTCTTTTGATACTAAAATATGTTTCATAGTATAACTATAGGCAAGTTACTAGACCCTAAAGTGGAGGGACCTCAAAAACCTGCATCCCAAAGTCCCCATCCAGAATAACTCCAGATTGCTAAGTGCAAAAAAAATGAAATTGGTACGAGTGGCTAGAGGAAGCCCTAGAGCATGCAATGACCTTTTTCATTAGGCGTTAAAAATTTATTACCTGGTCAAGCGCGCGGGTAGAAAATTGAGGGCGTTTATTGGAAAATTGAGGGCGTTGATTGCAACACCCTCAATTTTCTACCCGCGCGCTTGACCAGGTAATAAATTTTTAACGCCTAATGAAAAAGGTCATTGCATGCTCTAGGGCTTCCTCTAGCCACTCGTAACAATTTCAATTTTTTTTGTACTTAGCAATCTGGAGTTATTCTGGATGGGGACTTTGGGATGCAGGTTTTTGAGGTCCCTCCACTTCAGGGTCTAGTAACTTGCCTATAGTTATACCTATGAAACATATTTTAGTATCAAAAGAGAGCACACAGAGAGACCTATCTTTTGAGCTATATATCAAGTCTATACCATGAAGGTTGCAGAATCTACGGAGCTCTAAAGTTGTAATCACAAGTTAAAAAAAATATATAAAAAAATACCATTGTCTCCCCTTGAAAGTATAGTCCAACTTCAACAGCGATTTCTAGGCCAGTATGGCCCATTTTTTTCTTCAAAAAACTCGCACCTCTTTCAAGGGCCATAACTCCTGAACTACACCCCCTATGCCAGTGATTTTATGCTCAAAAGATAGATCTCTCTTAGTGCTTCAAAACAACATTTAAAAAGTGAGGATAGGGTCTGTATACAGTGTGTGACATGCAGAAAAGCTGGGAAAAGTGAGAAAAATCAACCTTAAAACCCTACGAAGCCTAGCTAAAAAAATAAAACAGCTATGGCTTCCAAAACTCTTGGTAATATTGCTTAGACACTAATGAGTGATTTGATAGAATTAAATAGTGCTTGCTAAGTGCACTACCAGCTGTACAATTGGCTGCGTGCCAGCGCTTTTAATTGCCACTAAGGACAGTTGTGAATAAACTTATAACTTGGAAGTGCTTATAGCTACTACTTAACTAACTCTATTAAATCATAGAGCAAAGACAGAGCTATAAAATGATATATAATTAAGTAGGTACACACTAATTTTTCTTAGAGATATCCTTCTTTGAAATTCAAAAAGGCTCTTTTTTTGGAAATGTGGGAAATCGCTGTTGAAGTTGGACTATATACTTTCAAGGGGAGACAATTCTTTCAAGGGGAGACAATGGTATTTTTAAATATATATTTTTAAACTTGTGATTACAACTTTAGAGCTCCGTAGATTCTGCAACCTTCATGGTATAGACTTGATATATAGCTCAAAAGATAGGTCTCTCTGTGTGCTCTCTTTTGATACTAAAATATGTTTCATAGGTATAACTATAGGCAAGTTACTAGACCCTGAAGTGGAGGGACCTCAAAAACCTGCATCCCAAAGTCCCCATCCAGAATAACTCCAGATTGCTAAGTGCAAAAAAAATTGAAATTGTTATTAGTGGCTAGAGGAAGCCCTAGAGCATGCAATGACCTTTTTCATTAGGCGTTAAAAATTTATTACCTGGTCAAGCGCTCGGGTAGAAAATTGAGTGTTGCAATAAACGCCCTCAATTTTCCAATAAACGCCCTCAATTTTCTACCCGCGCGCTTGACCAGGTAATAAATTTTTAACGCCTAATGAAAAAGGTCATTGCATGCTCTAGGGCTTCCTCTAGCCACTCGTACCAATTTCATTTTTTTTGCACTTAGCAATCTGGAGTTATTCTGGATGGGGACTTTGGGATGCAGGTTTTTGAGGTCCCTCCACTTTAGGGTCTAGTAACTTGCCTATAGTTATACCTATGAAACATATTTTAGTATCAAAAGAGAGCACACAGAGAGACCTCTCTTCTGAGCTATATATCAAGTCCACACCATGAAGTTTGCAGAATCTACGGAGCTCTAAAGGTGTAACCACAAGTAAAAATTAAATTAAAATAAAAAATGCCCTCCTTCAATTTTTCAGTTGAATGAAGTGTAGGCCTGGATAAATCCACCATAACTTGAGACTTGTGCTTCCTAATGTTTCCAAATTTGAAAGACAATTTATACAGGTGTTTAGAAATTATATAAGCACACAAAAAAAAAAGGTCAAATATTGAGGAAAAATGGGCCATACTGGCCTTAATTAATTAATAAAAACTAAAGACCAGTCCTTGTTTCAAGTGAATAGAATATTAAGCAGTAGAGGCTGGACAGAGTAGTCTACAAAGTCCAACTTTATTGCCGTTGGGCACGACACATATTGGCACGTGCCACTGCCACTCGTGTCCTGTTGTTGCTACATTTTCGACTGGACGCATGCAGGCTCGGCTACAGCCTCCAGCCGGCTTGGCAACAGTTGCCCTGGAGCGAGGACTCAACAAACTGGAACAGCTGAGCCGAATATGAGTTTGTTTTTGCTTACGCCAATCACATGGATGACGATCATTACCCAACAAGACAGCATGTGAGGGGGGCTTGATTGCGTCATGAACCGACTGTTGCTACCCGCACCTTTTTACTGCACGAGCAAAGTAGTCGTGGATGGCCATTGGAACATGTGCAGTCTTCTGGCACTACATATTTTTTTTGTGAGATGACCTACAGTATTATACACAAGTTATGCAAGTGGAAATGAAGATAAATATATAGCTGCAATGATGGACCCTTGGGGATGAATGTCAATTTTTTTCTCACTTTCTCACTTTCTACCTGTGTTATTTTCACGCTTGTATCTGTGTTATTTTCATGCTTTCTACGTACCTCCTGTGTTATTTTCACACTTTCTACCTCACACTTTCTACCTCTGTTATTTTCACGCTTTCTACCTGTGTTATTTTATTTTCACGCATTCTACCTGTGTTATTTTCACGCTTTCTACCCGTGTTATTGTCACGCATTCTACGTACCTGTGTTATTTTCACGCTTTCTACCTCTGTTATTTTCACGCTTTCTACCTGTGTTGTTTTCATGCTTTCTACATGCTTTCTACCCGTGTTATTTTCACGCTTTCTACCCGTGTTATTTTCACGCATTCTACCTGTGTTATTTTCACGCTTTCTACCCTTGTTATTTTCACGCTTTCTACGTACCTGTGTTATTTTCACGCAATGTTTCTTCACTACCTTGGATAAGGATTGTAGCTGTTCGGAGTCTTTTGGAGCTAATAGTGGCTGAAACCATTTAGGCAGCTAAGATGCTATTTTTAGATACTTATGAGCTTCGGTTTTGTTGTTGTTTGGGGGGAGGGGATTGCCTATTCTGAAATCGGAGTCGAACCAATATAGGCTTATGTCACCCTTTTCGATAGCTACAACTTTTTCTCAGGAACATTCATTCTATTATTCGAGTGCAATACAATGAGCTGCAGTTTGTATGAGAATCAGCTTCTTTAGATGCGATATGTTACATGTGCACCAAAGAAATCCATTTGTGCAGACATTAATTAATTGGGCATCCATTTATGCACAGTACAAGCCAAAAAAACACATGCTGGTTACATTGCGTACAACGTTAAAAACCGCATACCGTAAACACAACCAGCTCAACAGAAACCAATGGTAGCAAACGGATAAACTGTCCGCTTAGCGGTGCTGAAGTGCAAGCGCTTCGCAATTTAAAAAAAAAAGTGTCCATGCGCTAGTAAGCATCAGTTGCGTAGGGAGTGTTTTTTACGTCTTCTCTTCCTCCCAGAGCCTTCACTCTTCCCACCTGAAGTATTGCAGTCTAGTCTAAGCCTACTGTGCCGTACTTCAGTCGAGCATCACCCATCAAGAAGCAATGCAGTCGAGAGTCCGTCTCCTACCTGAAGCACTTTTGTTCCACAGTCGAGCGTAGGTCTCCACACCTTTCTTGCTGTAGATGCAGATAGCAAGCAAGAGGTGCAGAGGCCTACGCTCGATAATAGAACAAAAGTGTTTCAGGTAGCAGACAGATGCTCGACTGCAACTGCTGTGCTGTCGCTGAGTCCGATGCTCATACGTAACATGGGACTTGCCTACTTCAGGTGGGAAGGTTGAAGGTTCTGGAACTAACCCTAGCCCTCCTATCCGAAATATAAATGAGAGCGTCAGTAGCTTTTTTGTTTTACTTTATATATATATAAATATATATAATTGCTGCTCTCTTTATTTTGTTTTCTACCTGATAACTATTTAATTATATGATTATAAAAATAATGTTATCAATTGTTGTGTTCTTTGTTGTACAAAAAAATATTCTGAATAGAGAAAAATGTTCAATTTTTTAATTTTTTATTGGTAATAGTCCCACTTTGGAGTCACCACCTTCAAATCAACGGTCTGAAAGGAGGTGGCCTGGCACTAAGGTAGGTGGAGCAATGGGATGCCAACTTCATTGAACCTTGGAGACAAACTGGAGAAGGCTGAAGCACTGGGGGAGTTACCGGAGCTAACCTGTTCTCCAGAAGTGGCACACGGTGGGCTGGTTCTTCTCCAACGAAGAACATTCTATTATACCAAAGAGAAGAAAGAAATACACAATCACATTGTCCATTCATTTTGGATGCATAACCACTTTTTTTAATCTCAAAATAAGAACGTGTCAACAGATTGGTGGAACGTGGTTAAGCAGCTGGAAAAATGTGGACACGTATTGGTGGAGTCTTTGAAGGGAACTAAGGTCATCACCAAAATCCTACCTACACCAAAATCCAACCTACTTATTATTTGTTGCTAATCAAATAGTCTTACGAAAAGGACTATCTACATTTTTTCTCTCCCACTAACTTCCTCTTCTATAAAAATCTAAGACTCAATGCTGCAATAATACCAGTTAGAGAATACTGATATACAAACTATCAACTAGTCAAGATAAAAGTTTAACTATCGACACTTTATACATTGAGAGCACGTTATGTAGCTAAAGGCTTGCACACAAAGGCTAGCTAAGTTTTGCTGGGCCTTTCTTATGGAACAACTTAATAAGAAAAAAAGCTTGCAAGTGCTATAGTACAGAAGCTATGACTTACAAACCTGTGAAGGCCCAGCTACTAGCTGAAAAGAGGTCTTGACTTTATATCACAATCATACAGAATCTACTTGCTGTTTTTCACCGTGGGCTTTAGGATATCTCTTTTCAACAACTTATGTTGGTAGAACAGGAGCTGTAAAACAAAGATGATCTATCCTTTCAAAAGCTCGACGCAAAGACGAGTCCCAGCAGCTAAAATAATAACTTGCCACGAGGCACAAATCTCATGTGCTTTGGTGACCTTTGTACGGAGGCACTGACCTTTTAGTCGGCGTCGCTGTGCAGAAGTGACGTAAATGTTAACCGTTGATTTGCATTTGTTAGCGCTGGTTGTTCATTTTAGTGACGGTTGGAAACGGTATGCGTCTACATGCGTTCAAAATAAACGCAACCTGCATGTTTAAAATAAAAAAAGTAGATTAAGAAAAGGAAGTAAAGTGGTTAGCGAGGTGCTTGAGGAGGTTGGCGAGGTGCTTGAGGAGGTTAGCGAGGTGCTTGAGGAGGTTAGCGAGGTGCTTGAGGAGGTTAGCGAGGTGCTTGAGAGGGTGGCGAGGTGCTTGATGAGGTTGGCGAGGTGCTTGGGGAGGTTAGCGAGGTGCTTGAGGAGGTTAGCGAGGTGCTTGAGGAGGTTAGCGAGGTGCTTTAGCTTGTTACACGATTGCCTTGCATCCAATTCTAGTTAAAATGTTATGTTGTCAGTTCCTTCCCTACTCTGTGTCATGCTTATACAAGGCTATGAATCTCATTTTATTGTACATTACATAAAGAAGTTTTTCCTTAATGCTCAGAAAAGGACACTTACTTTTATCTTCACTCATTTCCAGGACTGCCAGATTCAGGTCAGCTAGGGCCATGGCTAAGGCTGGGGTCATGGTTACGGCTATGACCACACTTAGGACTATGGCAATTGTTAGGGCTGTGGCAAGACCATAGCTCTAAGATTATGGTTAGTACTAGAGGCATCTTTAGGCTAGGGTTAGGGCTAGGACATCAACTAGGGTTCAGGACATGATTTGGGCTAGAGGCATTCTAAGGCCACATGCAGTTAGAGGTAGGCCAGCAGTTAGGGCTATGCCAACGTTAGAGCTACATAGGGTTGGGGGGTTTGCTCTCTGGGACATTCCAAGACAGTTTCCAGTGGGGAATTGCTGGGACCAGGCACTGCCCATAACTCAGAAACGCCGGTATCTGTAGAACACCCCACATTTTGCCCAAATTGATGATCTGCCTTGAATTTTGCATCCTTACATATATTAACTGATTGAACGACCGCCGACTTTATTTGTGGGTTGTTGTAATAATTAGCTATAACTTAAAAAAAGAAGATAAACTCACAAACTGTTTCTATCATTAGAAGGGAAGCAATAAGCTGCAGTTTTGGTATAAGAATCAGCTCCATTGAAGTAAGCAAACATAAGTTATGCAGAGCTACGTCGCTACATGTCTGCAACAAAACTTACACCAACGAAATCCATCCAGGAGCACCTCCTGGCTCAAAAGTAAAGGAACTCAGAAAGATTAGCAAGCACATGATGGCTACTCACCAACTGCCTGGCAGCATGATCGGGTGCTTGTGCTGTTTTCCACCGAAGAAGAACTTCCAGAAACGGTAGAAAAAGTCAGGAAGAGACTGTTTACGAAGGCAGTTGCGATCGTCAGCCATATATTTTTATTTTGCTCCCATGCCCTGTCTAACTGGAAATAAATTAATATTTTAAACCAATCGAGTCATCTACTGGGCCTGTGCTGTGCATGGGTATGTAATACAAATTCTTTAGTTTAATTTTTTTTCCCCGACGATGTTGTGCCATATTGCGTTTAAATGACATGCACATACGTACATGTATATTAGTATGTGTACATACTGCACATGTGCACTGACTGGAAACAACGAGCCACAACCATTTAAAAAAAGGAATTATGGAAGTGTGCCTCGTGATTTCTGTCTCACCCGAGCTGCAGTGTTGTGTCATCTTTTCACAGAAAGAATATTTCAAGCCACAGCAGTGAGTTTTCTAGAGCCCTGAAAGCGTCACCAGGTATGATGGAACAATCTTCCACGGCCTCCTCCCCTTCATTCTCATCATCAGTCACTGTTGCGGGCAACCTTCCGTGTCGTTCTAGTCTCGGACTTCTTCAGGCACAAGCTTTAAGAAAGAAACTAACTATAATCTGAGCATGTCTCCTCCCCTGTGGACAAGAAACTGGACTGCACTACTGTCAAAATGAGTCGCACTTCCACCAGTTTGAGGACCATGCGCAATACATGTTACATGATTGTGCAATGCATGGGTGCTTGGTAGACGGACATTCCCGGATGTGGGGCGTCTGGATGTGGGGTGTCCGGATGGGGGGAGTTTAAGTGTATATTATAAATATGTATATCATGTGTATATATATACTTTCTGTGTGTAGATGATCTGTCAAGGAATCACTACTAATGAGCTTCAGAATCGCTACAAGTACAAACACTTCAGCAAATCTAACCCATTTCAGTGAGTCTTTCAATGTTTAGTTACGTTGTGTACAAGTATAAAGGTCAAAAGTTTGAAGTTCCAACTTTATAAGGCAGGGGAATGTGAAGGGAAAAAACAATTGTTGGTGTACATACACTACATGTGGGCTGTACAGTCCGTGAAAACATTTTCAAGTATCTTCCCAGTTTTATTTCTCTTAAAAAAAAAATCCCTCCTTTTTCTGTCCTATTCTGCTTCTGGAAGGAGGGGGGGGGGGAATTGTCATTTGGAAGGCAGTCTTTGATACACCATTTACATAGCGGTGTTGATTTTGTACTGCTTCAGTCATAGTCGAGCAAGTTCTTTGCAGATGCATCTGGTACTGTTTGCCTTATGTAGGAGCAAGCTGTTATTTCAACTGAGAGTTCGTTGTTAGTTATTTAAAGACTTGTCTGCTTATTGTTCCTCTGTGACAACCAAAGATCCTGGATGTTATCTTGCTCTATTTTGGTGTGTGTTTTTCCAATATGCATCTGGTGCTGTGGCAATGTATTGTTGTGGGGAAATGCTCTCAAAGTGAGTGATTATTATTTTAATCTTCAGTCGTGGAGTTTTGGCCAATGCTGTGGAGTTTCTAGGCTGCACTTGTTTCCAGGACGACCAGGACAAACTGGACTGGACAAAAACATATTCCTTGCCCAAGAAATACCAACAACATCCAGGAGGGGACGCATCCGAAAATAAGAGTGGCTCTGATAACGACAAGGGTAATGTACGTATTCCCTTACCATTCTCTCGCACTTGGGATCCCACGCAGGACA
The DNA here is from genome assembly GCA_028752905.1 of Cladorhizidae sp. MBARI D1340-BT2. Lineage (NCBI taxonomy): Eukaryota > Metazoa > Porifera > Demospongiae > Poecilosclerida > Cladorhizidae > Cladorhizidae sp. MBARI D1340-BT2. Next base: position 11,944,925 of record JAQNBH010000003.1, read on the forward strand.
GATTAGATCGTGCCTGGAAGAAGTCCCAGAAGTAAGTTTAATTTATATATATATATGTCATTGTATTATTCAGCTTTTATATGCATTTTGAGGATATGTTAGCCCCTCGAATGCTTCAATGTATTATTTGGCTGAGCACATGCAGCAAGCGCCCATCCCTTTAATTAAGTTAGGTACCTACTGTATAGGAAGTCCTGTTAGATGAATTTTGTATCAATGCCGGAGAAATTGCGATGAAGGTTCATTCACTCATTTAGATGAAGCAGAAAAGTGCTGGTGGTAGCTAATATGGCTCGTTGAATTAACTGCTAAATCTATCTTGTAGCTAAGCTCTGATTTTCTAACTTCGTTAAGAATTTTCAGCAAGGTTTATGAGCTGGCACCTAACCGATTGTACTATACAGTGGGTGTAAAATAAGTATTTGATCCTGTGCGTCAACAAGATATAATATGGTTGATAATCAGTTGTCTATTAATTTTTTTATTTTATACCGGCAAGGATGGCAGGATATCGTCATAGCAATGGCTACTTGAGTTCTGATGACGAGACCTGTAAAGAGCAATTTGCAGCAAACAGACAATTTAATATTTAATTTTTGTAAAGAGAAAACACTATAGAAGACAATTGGGAATGAACGACATCCTGCGTTGACCAGAAAGACTCAAGATTTTGACGTCCACATTAATTGTGCTATTGTGTATGTAATCACTGCACACATTATTACCTGCGTATTGTAGACTTCCCAATTTTTATTATGCCTTATAATATTTATGCATACTGCTTGTGACCACATGGACAATATTGGCACTGTTACAATGTGTGTTGTGTTGGAGAATTGGCTATTTTAGTAGTAGCAATGTGCTCAAATTTGTCATCACCTCATTAAACGGTTCTAGAAATCAACTTATGGACCAACTAGCTTCAGTCTTCGTCAGATAAGTATTTACATATTTTTCATCTTTATTTGTTTGGTCCCATTTCAAAAATAATGGTGGGCTCCCATAATGCTATCCCCACCACACACATGCACACACACAACCCCTCCCCCCCAAAAAGGATCAAATCGCAGAATTACAACCATGTGTTACATGAAGCTCATTTTGTGGTTTTCCAGCAGGTCTTCCCGGGAGTCCCCATACACACACACATCTCATAAAAGTGCTTCTACTATATATTTGTGTTTGCTCTGGTCGTATAGAAGGCAGTTAGGGCTTTGACCGAGTTATAATGGAGCTTTCCAGTCTCTTCTCTATGAGGGGCAGGTTAATCCTCCTGGGATTGCTGAGCCTATTGATGGGGAATCCTTTGTCCGAACAAGGGCCTGGTCGTTGCCTCTCAACTTGCTCAATGTGGAAGGTGGTGGGTGTAGGTGACTCAATCCCTGTGAAGTCCAGTCCATCTTAGGATATTTTTGTCTTTGTGGCTTCCTGGAGGCTCGAAATAGTGCTGACAGTGGAGTTCATTAATGGTGATTATCAACCTTGCTCTTCACATTGACCTCTGCTCTTTTCTTTTTCCAATGGCAGAAGACGACAGGATGTATGAAGCACCTGAAATGGTTGGAACCAAGCAATAATGTCTAGCCATAGAAGCTCTACTCTCTTACCACTCAACCAGATACTCTCCATCTACGCTGTATGTCCACTGTTTGGGGAACTCTTGGATCTCTGTTGGAACTCTTGGATCTGTTGGAAAGCCTAGTCCTTGAGTTCCTGGAATCTGATGGGTCTTCAAGATGGCTTCCTGCGTAGGTTGACATCTGTAATTTTGCACCCTTGAGATCTATGAGTTTATTTGTTGATCTTGTGATATATACCTACCTTCCAAGAAAACTTTGGGTCAATAACTGACAATGTGGCCTCCTTTGAGCAGCTGGTACAGGCCCAGTGCATGGAGGTAGTGTGGGCCTGTTGCATGGGGTCACTATGGGACTGGTGGGTAGGAGTGGTGAAATAAATACCCATACCTAAAACAACTATTAATTAAGGCACGAGAAAACCTCACTCAGACATGAGGGAGATGCCTGCTGGTTTAGCAAGTCGGAATCCTTTTCCCAATCGGGACCTGCTACAGCTTTTGGGGTCAGTTTTCCTTAAAGCCTTCCCTAAAGCCCACTACTAGTTCTGAGACCTTGCCCCTTCCTGTCAGAAGTTAGGGTCACCTATATAGGAGGTTTGGACCTATTTTGTAATCCTGGGCTGCATCTGAATAATGGTATAGGGAGTACAGTGTTTGCCTGGGTGAAGGTGGCCCAGGAGCAGTACTCCCTATACGCTACACCCTTGTGTTTATCAGCTTCTCTTGGTTTAACCACATGTACTACCTCAGCCCACTCCGCAGAATTTGTACAACCCGTTTGGGAGATCCCTGACAGTACTATAGGTAAATGCATTATGTACCTGACCTTCAGCAATCAGCTAATGGCTACTTGTCATTAGCACTAAACAGCATGTGCAGCTACAAGTCTCATCTGCTTTTCAAGGAGATCAAGACTTTTCCTAGCCTTCCATCTTCCACTTGAACTGTTCCTAAGAGACATACAACATGCATTTTTTGACCATGTTCATGTTTATTTAACAACTGTTCCACATAAAAACAGGTTTAAGAAGGGAGCTGTCCTGTTTTGTATTTGGATAAACTCTTTTTTAGGTGGACTGCATGTCTATATAATCAGATTCATAATATTGGGCCTATGCAACTCTCGAGTTACTACAAAAAACAAGTGATGGTTTGATCAACCAGATCTTGGGATATTTATTTTTAAACTATTTCGTAACATATACGGTACATATATATACCCATTTACTTATACCCATTTACTAATCAAACCCTCCAAACCTTTTCCTTATTATATCCATCAATTTGTTACAGTACTTCTTAATTGTAATTATATCAACTTGATTCAACTCATTAATTGTTTTTATATTCTGAATATTCATCTATCTGAAAATTTACATAATGTCATTTATAACCTCAATAATCAACTTCAAATTGTGTTCTAGTCGAAACATCGAGAAGATACAATTTGAAGTTGATTATTGAGTCAACTGAGTGCATTAAAATGTTATTAAATTAGTAAAAGAAATGTTTATGTGAAATTTATTCTTCTGACAAGAGAAGCTGTTTGGATAGGATGCTCGAGAACCTCTCAATTTCTATAGTGCTCATCAGAGCTGTGATGTATCACCTCTCCATTTCTGTAGTGCTTCATCAAAGCAGTTATGCTCCACCTCTGGACATCACTGCTCTGATGAAGCACTACCCACTCCATCATCAAACAGTGATGTACTACCTCTCTATTTCTGTAGTGCTATATCAGAGCAGTGATGATGAAATATGTCTTATCAAGTATTCTTTGCACTTAGACCATGAAGTATAAATCTAGCTAAATCATCTGCACTTTTGAAATATGAATGCATTCACATCTTTCATCATTACTTGTTGAAATGTACAAGATTCTTGACTATTTCTTCATTGATGTTTCTTCATTGATGGTGCTGAACAGATGGAGAAGATGTGTGAAAGGAAAAATTCCACAAGTTTTTAAAATTATTATTATTGTTGTTGTTGTTGTTGTTGTTATTGTTATTATTCCTGATGAAGGCTCGAGAACGAGAGAGTAAAATTCAAGTTGATTATTGAGACGGGCATTGTAATATCATTATTATTGTAATACCACTGGTAAGCTGGCTAGTCAGCCGATAACCTTTATAATCGTAACATGAATAGCGATAATATAAATGTTAATAATTTACAGATAACATCGTCAGCATTTGACTCAGTTACATACACTAAGTACAGTCCAGTACATATCCCTTCTTAAAACAAATGAAGTTTGCTCTTCTTACAAACCAGTACGAGCTTGACTCATGGTCAGCCCACTTTAAGAGGGAGAAACTAGCTTGCTTCTTGAGGGAGAAGCAGGTGGGTAGTCACTGGTGGAGATTTTTCTTCTGTCGCCATCTCATTTTCATCTCGGAATAGCTGAATCACATTGTATGAAGAGGCTTGTGATCAGTTTCAATTTTGAAATACAACCCAATTAGGTAATCCTGAAAGTGCTCACATGCCTATGTCACCAGAGCTTCCTTCTCCACCTGGGCAGAGCTTTTGTTCTGTCGGAGTAAGAGCCCAAGAAATATAGGCAACTGGCTGCAAGTTTCCATCTGGTTTCTTCTGCCGGAATACTCCTCCCAGCCCATAAGTGGATGCATCTGCAGATATTATAGTTTCAAGCGTTGGGTTGTCATGGCAAATACTTCACTTGAACTCGGTGACATCTTAATAGGGCTAGGGCTAGGGCTAGGGCGTAGGTTGAATGCTGTTCCTGTCTGATAGTCCATAATCACATGTTTTTGGCTGAGTGTAGTTCACCCAATGGCTTGGTTTTCTCAGCTAAGCTTGGATAGAATTTATTTAGTTGGTTGATCATTCCCAAAAATCGTATCGATTCAAACTGTTGTTTTCAAGTGGTTTCATGTTCTGGATAACATTAACTCTATCTGGATCTGGTTAAATTACAGATTCATCCCAGCTGTCCCATCTTCTTGATTCAGTGTGAGCCCTGATCTGCTCAGCCTGTTCATGACTGCTTCTATAATAGGCATGCATCATGTTGCCCCTTTGTGTTTTTCCGTTGAGTGTGTCATCTATTAGACAAACAACTCTTTCTAAATCTCTGATAATTCACTCATTGTTTGATTGTTTGCTCGGAGCGGGTGTTATACCAAAAGGAAGATGATTGAAGTAGTATCTCCCAAAAGGAGTGATAAAAGTTGTGAGCTTTGATGTTTCTGGGGGGCTAACTCAATTTGCCAGAAACCGGAATTTGCATCTAGTTTTGAAAATATATTGCTCCCCCATTTGAGCAATAGATATGGCATTCCCTGCAAACACTTGCATTGAGCTTGGTCAAATCCATGCAAATTCTCACTTTGCCATTAGTACAATGACCGTACCTGCACGTCATTCTGAGCTCCAGAGACTGGAGGAGCTCTGCCTATATTTTGGGTAATCTACCAGGAGCTGTGAGTGTGTATGGTTTTGCATCATTCTTGATCTTGATTTCAAAACTGTCTCATTCTCCCTATGCTTTTGAACAACTGAGGAAACGGCTTGACAACATCCTCACTCTGTATTTGTTCAAATTCTTGCCGAGCAATGCATAGATACCCTGGAGAAGGGTGACAGGCTTGCATAGGGACTAAAGGCAAAGAGTTTCAATGCAATGTGTGACATTGTATTTAGGAGGTTGATTGATGGGTTTGGGCCGAGTGAGCAAGGGAAAATTAACAGAGATGCCCTATATTCTTAACTGGGTCTGGTCATTCACAAGGTGAGTGTGTGGCATGTCAGCCAAGAGACTGGGTCTATGCATCCACAAGGAGAGTTTGCATTGTTTCAGCCAAGAGGCTGGGTCCACAAGGAGAGTGTGCGTCATGTCAGCCAAGAGGCTATATAGGTCTGAGCATCCACAAGGAGAGTGTCTGTCATGTCGACCAAGAGGTTAAATTGACTGAGGAAATCTGCAACTAGTGAGGTAGAAAACCCATAGGAAAGTGCGGCGAAAGACGAGATAGAGCGTCAGTGAACCGCTGCCCATAAGTGACAATTGGGACACTGGTGCCAAAGTGAGCAGAATTCCACAACCAGGAACCGAATGCAAACATCCCCACGAGTTCCTGAGGCCACAAGAGAGATCAGTTACATGAAACAGGCAATTAGATTCCAGGCCAAAAAAGCTTGTACCGCTAGCACTTGACCCCTGGCGGGAAGGTTGATGGCACATGGTAGTGGCATTTCCAAACTGTTGATGGTACCAACAGTGGGTGGAGTCTTCCCATGATGATTGTCAGTCTGGGCTTGGGGAACATCGAACCACAGGGAGAGGGTGATCGTGGTCGGAATTGTCTGTATTGCAGATTTCATTAGCTTCTGTAAGTAAAGAACTCTGGAGCAGAGATTCCATTCCTGCAGCTGTCGAGGATGTGGGTGATGCCTTAACTGCTGCCTGCTGCCACTTCTATGATCCGATCAGCTATATCAGCCAGTCTGTCCAGGTTAGTGTCTGCTACTGAGGGAGCCCAAAGCAAGCGTAAATTGCTGGGAAAGCATTACAGAAATAACTCGTGCAAAAAGGCAATATCACCATGCTCAATCCAGAGTTGTCGGATACGACAGAGAAACTGAGAGGGCTTATGATTGCGCCACTCCACCTCATTCGTGAGTTCCTGCAGCTTTTGCTGATTTGACCTTGGATCGACTCTCTTTTTTTACACTGAATAGGGAGTGTCCACTGGGGAAGCCAGGTCTCATAATATATATATACCTATGTGGAAGAACTCTGTTAAACAAGTTATCACACACTGTCCATAAACTTAGTTTTGGAATGTTTGATAGCATTGTGTCTACTGTAGGAGGCAGAGAACATGGCCTTGTCATAGTAATGCACACTCAACGATCAGATTATAGCACCAAAATATTTGACCTCATTAACTGGCGGTGGCTTCTACCTTCTAACAACATAAAAATGTGTTGTTGCCATGTTACAGCAATGTTTTGGCTTCGGAAATCCTTTCTCTGTTCCTGTAATTACTAGTATTACACCTAAGTTGTAAACGGAGTCGAATATTCAGCATTGCTGGAGCATGGAATAATCAATGCTAGACAGTTAAAGGTTGGCTTCTCGTCTGCCAGAAAATTCCAGAGGTCAATATATGCTACCATATTTATTTACTATATTATAGTGAAAAATACACCTCTCTAATTTCCCATAGAAATCTCTGAATTAGCATGAAGACGATAACTGGCAGATATTTCAAGGAGATGATTAATGGTTGTAGGTTTGGTCTTTAAGTACTTTTCTTGGCTTCTTGGCTTTAGTGATATTTCCTTCCAGACACATTAATTAAACACTATTTCTGCACCCTTAAATGATCCACAGCTGCATGACATGGTTCAGTTTGTTTTTCGAATGGATCTTGCAGATGTGAGCTCTTTCCACTGATTGCTGCTTTGACACAAACCTTGCAAACCTGTCAGTAATCTCTGTTAAAAAATAACACCACTCAACCTTAATTCATTGTAACTATTTTTAGAATGGCGCTCTTTTTAAAGGAAAAAGAGTCTGAATATGAATGCATTTCCTCTGCTACCTACATGGAGTCAGACATGGACATTTTTTAAATATAATTGACTGAGATTGAAGTTCTGCAGCCAGAGAAATGGCGGTGATAATTGTTTGGGGGTTATGTATAGCTAGGGGTAGTCATATATATATATAGCTAGGGTTAGGACTATATACAGTTTGGCAGAGATGAGATTTATAGCATAATCAGGCAATTTTATATGTGTATATATCTACATATGTGTGTATAATTATATATACTTATCTCATGTATATATAATTATCCAGGGCTTGATTGGGGTCAGGGATTTAGGAAAACCTGCAGAAGGTTTGTTTTTGTGACAAAATTGAAGTTAGGTAACGTTGGATCTGAAAAAATTTTTTTATAAATATTTTTAGAGAGTGACATGTGCTGTTGTTATGAATTTGAATATTACTCTCTACAATCTTGTGATGCAAATGCTCTTGATATAATTATGTGAAAATTTTGACCTCTTAAACCCGATAGCCGGCAATTTTAGTGAAAATGAGTCCAGTAAAAGAATACTGCACTTTTAGAAAAACAACACCGCTTATATGAATCAATTACTAGCATGCATAATCTGCACAAAATTATAGTCTACTCTTCATTGCTAGCGCTTGGCATCATCCACAGTCTAGAATTAAGCCATGTAAAGGTTCTATAGAAGAAGCAGAGTCACAAAAGTTGATAGTCAGCTAAACATTGCACCTTTGAAATCGAGAAGCACGACTTCAAACGGTCACTAAGCGTGGCTGTTTCCTTAATCTGGTAGCGATGACACCGCTTTGAAAACTGAATTAGGGCAGATGATAGTGACAGTTCTTTAAACTCTTCAGGCATTTTTTTCTATACCAAACAAGACAGTAACAACTTGAAAATAACTCCGCCATATGCGTTATAATATATTAATTTTAGTGAACCATTTATTTTAGTAAACAGTTGCAAGGTGACTGATGATGTCATCTCACAAGATCCCGATCTGTGTACACCTTAAATAATTGTGTAGTCATCGGAGAGCTGATGCCGATCTTTCGCATGAACAAGAGCTCAAAGGGATGGTATCAATAATATACAGATATTTGGAAGAGATTGAGGACACTGCTTTAGAGAATCACTTAAAGTTTCAGGACGATCTTTTTCTGCAACAAGCAACCACTTTGACTTCCACCGACAGAGTTCTTCATCGATTATATTTGGATTGGGAAGGTCATCAGAGTAGAAATCTATTGCCTCTTTAATATCACTGAAAGAAGAATTAGCATTGATGTTTGCAGGTAAAAGCCCTTGAAGGGAAGCTGCTCGCTTACTGTGAGCTGTAAATCTCTAACAAATATCAGTTATTAGATGGTCAAGGAATGGAATTGCAACAGCTATCTTGAAATACTCTTCAACTGATGTAAATTGTGGGTTTGAACGATGTTGCTGCCGTTGACTTATATGAGGCATTGATACAGATATGCCAGATTGTTCTGCAATTCTACTGCTGTGATCAAAAATACGCTTGGAATAGCTGTCAATATATTCCCTCACTATCTTCAACTCCTCACAGCATTGCATGACTGTGGATACACCAGAAACTATATCTTGTTTCCACCCTAAATTTTAACAACTGCTTCTTTCAGGTAAATTAAGGAACAATAGATCGTTACCATTGAGTAAAGAAACTCAAAATATTCCAAGGTTTTCATATGGGCAAGTGCATTCTTTTTATCTTCTGGTGACCACCGATCATTAAACATAGGAAAATCAATGTCCCCATAAAGCATCACTTCACATACATGGATTAAGAATGGATGAGCTAAGGAGAAGCGCTCCCAACCATCTATGTTCTCAACCCATCTGGTTATGCAGACATTAAGAAGAGGGGCTCGACTTGACCTATGTGTGTTTCGTGCCACAATTGCTTTTAACAGCCCTTCTCTTTTGGGAGAATGCTTTATCCAAAGGACGAGACTCTTAATTTGATCTATACAATTTCTGATGGATGGAACAGAGCAAGAACTCACAGTAGCCAGATTGAGTGAATGACTGGCACAGTGAGTGTAAAGTGCTTTGGGTTGCTTTTCGAGTATTCTAGCTTGAACACCAGCTTTTGTTCCACTCATTGTAGATGCACCATCATAACCCTGGCCACGCAAATTACTCAAAGACAACCCAAGATTGTCCAAGGATGTTATGATTGCATCAGCAATGTCGACTGCCCTAACCCTCTCTAATTTTACAAATGCAATAAATTCTTCACGAATATTACATTTACTATCAATGAACCACAAACAAATGGGCAAATGCTCAATATTGTGACAACTCACTTCATCTGCTAGCACAGAGAAAAATTGGGCAGTCTTCACCTCAGCAACAATACCAGCTAGAATCATATCAAAGCCAATAACATTAATAATGTCGTTCTGCGATCTTGGAGATATGTAAGTCGCATTTCTAGCTATTGGATTGGTGAGATGCTTATATAAAATTTTATCAGCTTAGCATAATCTTTAAGCAAAGCTAGAAAATGTCCTGGATTCGTACTTAGGCAAACATCTTCTCTATCACCTCGAAAAGGAAGCCCCTGCTTAGCCAGAAACAGTATGGTACGAACGATTTACTATGTTTGTTCTCATTCTTTCGTAGCTGAAGAGCATTATTTGCCATCACATCAATATGGGAAGAAGGATTATCAATTGTGCCTTTCAAAACATCAGCATCTTGAAGACACTCACAATGATATTGAAGTGAAGAGTGGTTACTTAATTAAGTCATTACTTATTTTTGGCCAATTAGAGTAAGGTTTATTCACAAGATAACCTTTATCCCTTCTATTAATACTAGAAAGAAGAAGTGAACATGGTCCACAAAATACAGCATCCAACTTTGGGCTATACAACAGCCAGGGATATTTTTCGAGCCAAGAAAGATTAAACTTTCGGTTTTTACCACGAAATTGTGTACATGGCAAAACACTAGGTGGGTTTATATGATAATAAAGTAAAAAATACTTTTCATCAATAGAAAGACTACTAACTGTGCAAATAATGCTTTCTATAGACTTCTTTGGATCCAAGAAGGTCCCAATATCATCAAAAGGGGGTGGTTCAAGACCTGATGAAGACTGCTGACTTGAAATTTGGACGGCAGGTTGACATTCACGTCCACATTCAATATTATCACTATCACCTGATGGTGGAAGAATCGTTGGTAGAGAAGGGCTTCTTGGAGCTTCATTCTGGGTGTGGGGAGTCCTAATGTTACAGTAAAATATTAAATCTCAATTGTAGCTAGAGCCTAACCATTGTTTTACTTACCTCCTTCATCACAGGCAATTCTTTTGTTAAAAAAGGACCGGATGTCTTGAGATTGATGCTATCTTTTCATAACTTTATTCCAAGGGAAACTTATACACTCACACACTTTAGCTTGCAGCTGCATGTGAGTGCAGTCCAAAGTACAACTTAACAGGAAATAATTAAAGTTTTCTGGTGAAGGTGTTGATCAATATGAAGTAATTAATTGCCATTTGGTTAAGAGTTGATGATTGGAATGAAGCAGGGTTTATGGTTTATGTATAACTGAAGTTGAACTGATGATTAACAATAAAAATGTCAGCTAGCTATTTCATACATACATTACATACATACATACAACTGTCATGAATATAATTATTTTGAAAGGGGGGTGCCTGTGCACCCCCGGGCACCCCCACCTGTGTACGGCTACTATCTTTAGCATGTAAAATGTTTTCATAGACTGAATATTGATCTACATGAACTGTTGTGAAAATGTATGTGCATAGAACATTACTGCAATAAAAATGTTATTGTTAAAGAAATGTTCATGGTGGAAAACTCATTCCTTTGACAGAGAATGGCTGTTAGGACAGGATACTTGAAAACCACCTCCCCATTTCCATAGTGCCTCCTCAGACCAGTGATGTTGAAATGTGTCTCGTTGAGTATTCCTTGCGAATGGACCATGAAGTATTTGGCTAAATCGGTTGCGCTGTCAAAAATATGAACACACTCATGATCTTCCATCTTTACTTGTGCGAATCTATAGGAATGTGCAAGATTTTTAACAATTTCTTTATTGATGGTGGTGAACTTGAGCACTCTCTTTAATTCATTACTGAACTCAGTAGGTAGAGATATTTGTGTTACACATACGAAAGCAAAAATTCCACCAATCTTAAGTTTGCTAGCTATTTCTCTGAAGACTAGGTCAATGTCTTTACACCAGTGCAATACATGATTGCTGAAGATCAAATCATAGTCACCTCCTGGAACATTTTCTGCACTTCCCTCCAAATATTCTATGGTGTTGGCTGAGTAGTTTTCTCTGGCCAGTCGAAGTCTCTCTTTATCAGGATCAATGGCCACCACTTTGCCATCAGATCCCACAAGTTCAGATAGAACTTTCGAATTGTAGCCAGTGCCATAACCAAGATCCAAAACCTTACAGCCTCTCTTAGGAGCAACACTGTTGATTAGCTGAAGTCCATCTTCTCTCTCTACTGCACAAGAACTTTCATATGATTCAGCTTCATTGAAGTTGTAAAATATTGTTGAAGACATAGCAACTTTGCAAGAATTAGCTCTAGTGGTAGAAACCCTTTCTTCCGTGTATAGAGTAGAGTGAAGTAGTGGAACTTTAGCTTTGGTATGATTGTGTCCAGAGGAGTCACCTTTTTTATAGCTCCAGTTCGTGCCGATATTATTAATTAATGTAAGATACCGGTAAATAACATAAGATGATATAATGACGCTCCAATCTTAATACAATTATCTTCTCTGATTGGGTTACATTCACAAATATGTCAGAGTGGGTTAAAAGATCCTTAGGTTTCGCCCTACAGGATGACATATCGAATACTTGATATATATCAAGTTACTTCTCTATTACTGAGCATTGAATATTTACACCTCAGTGCATATTGATATTTTGTGGGGTTTTCCTGCTTGGCCCCTTCCTAGACAAAATGGGGGGGGGGGGGCTATAGCCCCCAAACTGTAGGCAAACAACTTCTTTTTTCCAAGCGATTTTTACACACCACTAAAAGGTACAGAAATAATCTTGAAAAACTAGTAATGGGTTTAACACATTTATGTTTAATTGTGTGAAAATTGCCTACTAGTATAATACTCACATAAATGGTAAGTGCAAATTCATTCCAGGCCACACGTGTTTGAATATTTTAGAGCTAACTAGTGCAGAATCATGCTAAATGACAAGCCTCCTTGTTTGGTTTTTATGTTGTGAAAGTGTGTATATACACACAAAAGAAAAAGGGAGTCTGAGGAGAAGGTTAATAATGCAGATCAAGAACAAGAATCAGATGACTCTGATTGCCAGCTGATGCACAGGTAGCCCCAACATGAATCTACGGAATCTAAACAAACATGCCATGATCCATCACATATGATGTCAACATTGAGCCCCCAAATTTCTGCTGATCTCATAGTCACTGAAACATAGTCACTGAAATAGTAAGTAATCATGTATTATCAGGCCTTGTTGTTCATTTTGAAAAAATTCGACATTCACTCGAGCTGAAGTATTACAAGTATGTAGTAAAAATAAATTTTGTGTTTCTAGGCAGATGCAGAAACCTGGAGCCAGTCAAATATCTTTAACTCTGAATGTCCTTCCTCCAAGGTCCCATATACCAGCCAGTTAACATCAAATACCCTAAAATCAAAATGGATCATCAACGACCTTTCTAACTATTTAGCCTGGTGCTTGCAATTTTCATGGCTACATTGCCATCCAATTTCAGATTCTGTAATTTGCCATACTGGTATTACAGCAAGGGACTGCTTCATTTTGATTCAATATCTGAAAGCTCTTTCTTGTCTAATGGGTTCAGAAATCAAAAAGGTCCCTTCAGTATGCAGTACTTCTTGAAAACAGTAACAGCGTATACCAATGAAATCAGTTTGGGACTGCCTTCTTGGAAGTAGTGATGTTGCGCAACAAGAATCAGCATAGATATAGCCTTGCTCCTCAGGAGGTTGAGTTCATGTTGGACAATGGGTCAAATGTCATAGCTGTCACTGAAGCCACCTATAAGGTGCTGTGAAGTGAGGCACTCTAAGGACTGACACATCAAAGCATCAATGTGTTGGAACAGTTGATGACAACTTGGAATGTGCATGACTAGCTACAATTCAATGTAAGCCATCTACAATTTCTGTTGTCTCAAGAATAACTTACCGGCAATCACTTCCCCAAACTTCCAACAGTGTATTGGTACAACCACCATGGAAGAGTTTTATTTCCAGAAAGAGTTACCAAAAATCCTTCAGGCCTTTGGGACTTTGCGAGGGGACTACAACATTAAACTGAAAGAGGAAGCAGTATCCTACACCCTCATCATGCCAAGAAATGCACCATTCCTCTTCAGGGGTAAAGTCCAGGACGAGCTGTATAATAATTACTGTTATTATTGTTGTTCTTGTTATTTTTGTTGTTGTTGTTGTTGTTGCTGCTGTTGTTGTTGCTGTTGTTGTTGTTGGTGTTTTGTAGTAGTTGTTGTTATGTTCTTATTCTTATTCTTGTTCTTCTAATTATTATCATCATCATCATTATAATTATAATCATAATCGTCGTCGTCATCATTATCATCATCATTATTGTTAATATAATTGTTATTCTTATTGTTGTTGTTATTATTATTGTTATTATTATTTTAATTTTATTATTATTGTTATTATTATTATTGTTATGTTGTTAATATTGTTGTTATTATTGTTGTTGTTATTATTGTTGTTTTTATTATTGTTGTTATTATTGTTATTGTTACTATTGTTGTTGTTATTATTATTATTGACATCATCATCGTCATCGTTATCATCATCATCATCATCATTATTATAATTATTAATTATAGGTGGTACAGAAGGGGAATACTGCAGCAGTTTTTGGCACCCTGGGTCCATTTTCACCTTATGACTTTTTTAATTTTAATGTTATCGTATTTAGGTTAAAGTATATATAATATTTATGTATTTGTAATAATAGATAAAAATTAAATAAGTAAATAAATAAATAATTAATGAAAGATTAAATAGAATTTTTAAAAATAGACAATTAATAAAGAAACAAATAAAAACATAATAAACAATTATGGTGGTCATGGCAGCCTGAGAGTGGCTCTCCAGCAGCCAGGCAAGTCCATTCCACAGTCTCAATTGAACCACTCACACTTTGGTAGATTGATGTGCAATGCCTCCTTCACTAGCAGCTCATTCTGTCTTCTGACCTGGTCCAAGATAGTGGCTTCCTTCCACAGAATAGGATGTCCATTATCCCATGCATGTTCAGCATTTGCAGACTTCCCTTTAGCACACTTACTACAGGCATTATATAATATAATTAGGCCCACTGGAATTAGAACACTGATTTATGGGCTCCCTAAGATACATAGACCTGAGGTTCGCCTTAGGCCAATTGTGTCTTGTATATGTGCACCATCGTACAATCTTTCCAAATTCATAGCACATTTGATATCACCTCTAGCATGAAATAAAAGTACATTTGGAAAGTGTATGTATGTTGTTAAGGGTGACTACATACAACATACAAATCTATACTACAAAGTAGATAAGTAACCAAAGGAAACATATGCGTCCTAATTACAAACAAAAGATGTGAGCAGTTCCATTGTGGCACAATAGTTATCAATACCTGTACCAAAAATATGCGATTGAGTTCAACAGTGTTACACAGCTCCCCTCCAAATAGAAATCTGCCCCGGATTTAGTGATCAATGTGTGACCACTGGCAATAGTCGATCTGGAGGGTGATGAATTCGTTGGGGCTATCGAGGATGAGTTGTCGTGTGTGGTAAAGGCGGTTCTTCTATCACTGGTGTAAGATTGGTGCCAATTAGAGGAACAATTTTAGGTGGGAGGGAGTTTTTGCATGTAGGTCTCTGTCGAGGAGGTAAACGAATATCGTCCGCACATAATTTGAGCCGATCATAGTGTACCACTGGTCGATTGGTACGTTTTTTAATGTTTTGTAGTCGATACACCGATTCTGACAAGCGTTTTACAACACGGAACGGGCCTGCCAATGGTTGATGAAATTTCCTTGCTACTCCCTTTCATCTGACAGCTACACCAAATTTCCCCGATCCAATGGTTTTCCATTAGCTTTATCGTTATAGAGTTCCTTTTGTCTCTCCAGCTTATGACCAGTCTTTTCTCGCACTCTTTGATAAGCTTCTTGTAGGGTCGACTTAAGGTGATCTACATATGCAGTTGTAGAGATGTGGTTTGGCTCTGACGGGGCTGTACCATGAGCTCAAGCGACATTTGTACTTTGTGTCCATACATGAGAAAAAACGGGCAATAGCCTGTGGTCACATGAATGCTGGTGTTATAGGCTAGACAGAGAGGTCACAGCTGCTTCTCCCACTCGAAGGGGTGTTCAGTCGCAGTGGTGGGTAACATGCTGATAAGTGTGCGGTTGAACCTTTCAACCATCCCATCCAACTGAGGATGGTAAGGGGTGGTCCGAGTCTTGCTAATGCCTAACAGTTTACAGATCGCCAAGATTAGTTGACACTTAAATTGCCTGCCCTGGTAAGAGTGCAGCTGCTCTGGTGGTAAGAACCGAAAGAAAAACTCATTCGTTATCACTCGAGCAATTGTAGTTGCTTCCTGGTTTGGAATTGGATATGCCACATCCACCTTGTAAAGTAATTGCCCACTACAAGGATATACGCATTTCCATTCTCTGATTCTGGCAGAGGGCCAACTATATCAACAGCGACCAGCTGAACGGGACTACCTACTTTTATGCTCTGTAATGGTGCCCTGTTCTTGGGAGTGGGAGTTTTTCTCCTAGCACAGGATGAACAGGTTTTGCACCACAGGGTTATGTCAGCTTGGTAACCTGGCCAGTAATAACGTTCCTTGACACGAGCGAGGGTTTTATCCTCTCCAAGATGTCCATCCAGTATGCCTTCATGCATCTCTTTTAGTATTTCTTCCTACTTTACTTCAGGCATGAGCTGTTGCAACACAGATGTCGAGGTGTCAGGTTTCTCATACTGACGGTAGAGAATACCCTCATGGATTAAGAGCTGGTCCCAGATTTGGAGAAGGCGTCGAGTATTTTTGCTCAGTTCTTTTGTCTGAGCCACAGTTGGTGGATGTCCACAAGGGGGGAATAATGTCAAACTGCTAACTTTCACTTTTTTTTAACAACTATTTTAAATGGTGTCTCTGCTCATATAGAAGTCATATTCCAAGTTTCAGAACATTTGAAGATTCTATGATGCAGTTACGACAGCTTTTGCACTCACTATTTTCATTAGAAACCCAGCAAGTGTGAAGAAGAATCGCGTCGCATTAGATTAGAAGAATTTCCACATATTTCCACAAATTTCTCCTCACCCAAACTCCATAATTTATATATCACCAGAATGCTTATTGTGTGCTCTTCCCTTAGAACCCTATGCTCCCTAATATGTGCGTGCCTGCCACCCTGTGGTCCTGGAGAAAAAAATTACTAAAAAGTTTAAAGTTGATTATAATGCAAAAAAAAAAAAATAAAAATAAAAAAAACGAAGAAAAAAAAGGGAAAAAAAAAAAAAAAAAGCCGAAAAATCGGCCGCTCGGTTATATACTATCGGCCGAAAAACCGGCCGCTCGGGGTCTAAGAGTTAACCTAAATTATTTTATTTTCACTGTTATGAGAATGTGTTGGGTATAGACCAGCATATCTGCATGTGGTTTGTATGGGATTTCCCCCCCCCTCTCCTGTGGGGCATTATCATACTTATTCAAATAGTTTAGGTAAAACTACTACATGTACTCTTAACCATAAACCACCTAGCAGCTACTTTGCATTATTAATGGTTTTTAATTTGTGGACTGGATATCCTGGCTGATAATTTGGCATAAAATATATATATGACAAAAGTTAAATACATCATTAAATGGCTTATCTTCTAAGCTACATTTTGGTACAAAAATTATGTTGATATATAGAGGGTAGTGGGTGGAAGATATGATTGGTATTGTCAAGGTGTATTTTTTTGAAATTATTCCCCCCTTAACTTTGCCTTGATGACAGGTCCAAGAATATTATCCCCTTCCTGTAACCTTCTGATGTCTTCTCCACCAACCAGAGAGGTGACAGCAATCTTCACCTCATTGCCATGGCTGTCCCGACTACACTGCTGTCAAGGTAACCGAGATAAGGTATCTGCATTAGTATGTTTCTTCCCTGGCCAGTGGAGAATGAATTCTTGCAAGCGTTCCAGCCACCGTGCCATCTGACCTTCAGGTTCCCAGAAATTCCTTAACCAAGTGAGAGAGAGCCGTGGTCGGTACGGAGAGTAAATTGTTCCCCAATCAGGAAATATCGAAAATGTCTGGTGAAGACTACCATTGCGAGTAGTTCTCTCCTGGTCATATGCTCTGGTTTGCCTAGCAGTCTATTAGTATAGCCAATCACACATTCCCTACCACTCCCATCAAGTTGTGACAAGACAGCACCTATTCCAGTATCACTTGCGTCAGTGTCTAAAAGGAACGGTTTTGGAAGTCAGGGTAAGCCAACACTGGGGCCGAGATTAGATACCTTTTGAGCTTTTCGAAGGCCTTCTGAGTTTCTCCTGACCACTTAAAATGAGCATTATGCTCGGTGAGAAGATGGAGGGTTGAGGATAGTTTCTTATATCTCATTCAATACAATATACTGTACAACACAATCCAAAACATTGGGGTTCTCCTCTCTCTCTTTTTCAAGGGCCCCTCCATCCTGGATACAACACATCCTGGATACAACATACAAATCTATACATAGGTATTACAAAGTAGATAAGTAACCAAAGGAAACATGTGAGTCCTAATTACAAACAAAAGATGTGAGCAGTTCCATTGTGGCACAACAGTTATCAACACCTATACCAAAAATATGCGATTGAGTTCAACAGTCTATTCACTACTTTTACACACTCTCTATATGCTAACCAGTGGGTGTGAAGGCCTGACTATCTTCATCTCAGGCACATCGACTACTCGCTGAATCTCTTTCAGAGACACACTTCCTTTAGAAGAAGAGTGGAAACATTTCCCTAGTGTATTCAATATTGTTGTATACACATACTTAGTTCCTGTAATAGAGTTAGCAGCTCAAGCAACAAGCAAGCTAAGGCAGTGGAAGTGTGCGATTTTCCTTTGTTTATTCTGAACTCCACTTTTCTTTCCGGAGAAAGTTGTGTCTCATTACCCACAAGCCAACTCCTGGGTTAGGAGGTGGTCCTGGGTTAGAAGGTAGTCCTGGGTTAGGAGCTGGCCCTGGGGTAGGAGTGAGGAAGTGGTCCTGGGTTAGGAGGTGGTCCTGGGTTAGGAGATAGTTCTGGGTTAGAATTGCTTTGACCAAAATATCCCGAATGTCCATGAAAGTAATAATCAAAGTAAAAGACATTTGAATGATTAACCATCTACTCACTGAGCGAGCTACTATTCCACAAGCAGAGAATATCATTTAATGCCCACTTATATATTTGAATAATTAACCATCTACTGTGAGCGAGCTGCAAGTAGAGAATGAATTTGAATAATTAACTATCTACCTACTTCACAAGCAGAGAATATCAATTAACCACTTGTATTGAAGCGTGGATGGATTGGAATGAAAGCCTTTCCTTCTTAGCAGTGCACGATCTGCTACTTGACCTCTATGAGAAATATTTGGCTCATTATGGTTCTCCATATCTATTTCTGCAGGGACATTGCTGTAGAGATATTGTCCCACCAACCAGAGGGATCGTATGGTGTGTTCAAGTTCCATGCACTAGCTCATAGAGTTTTCACCTCTGGGAGGGCTACTGTATACAAGTTAATTATTGGTGTGAGCTTTGTCATGTTTGAATATCTATCAGTGTGTGGAATGATCAGTGTGTGGGATGATTTTATAAATACATATCCAGCCAGATATATATGTTATTATCACACTGAGGGTGGGCGGGGTGGTTGTTCTAACCACACTTTGGAAGTGTTCTAATCACATGGGTGTGTTATATCACACTGGGGAGTGATCTAGGCCACTTACACATGGTTGATATCTGTGTAACTGCTCTCCTTCATGGGGAGGGTGTGGTCTGACATACTTTGTGACTGCTCTCCTCCAGGGGGTGGGTGTAGTCTGGCATACCGGCTATCCTCAGGGTG
This sequence comes from Cladorhizidae sp. MBARI D1340-BT2, assembly GCA_028752905.1. Lineage (NCBI taxonomy): Eukaryota > Metazoa > Porifera > Demospongiae > Poecilosclerida > Cladorhizidae > Cladorhizidae sp. MBARI D1340-BT2. The sequence goes on from JAQNBH010000003.1 coordinate 11,964,256, forward strand.
TGGGTGTGGTTGCCAACTTTGTGACTGCTCTCCTCCAGGAAGTGGGTGTGGTCCGACATACTTTGTGACTGCCCTGGTGGGTGTGGTATGAGAATACTCTCCTCCATGGGTGGGTGTGGTCTGGTATACTCTATGACTGGTGTAACCAAAAATCCCCTTCTTCTCAACGATATGCCTTTATCTGAGAGGATCCTAATCTTTAGCCCGACGCCTGACCATGGTTTAAACTCCCCTGCTTAAACCCTCTGGTCAGATCGGAATCAACAATCACCCGGTTGTTGTTTATCCTCGAGAAGGAATAGGTAAAATAATTATATACAAAAGAGTTGCCTAGCCAATCGGGAAAGACAATAGTCCAACATACAATATTGCAATATACAATTAATATAACCCTAAGTTCTTTCTACTAGAGTTCTTTCTCAGTTCTTAATTCAGTTCCTTCTCTAACTGTCTCTCTTTTATCTATCTACTACAGTTCCTTTAATAACGTTAAAGTCGGATCATTTGGTTGATCTGCACTGACCAATCTGATGGCTCCTTTTAGACCAATCAGATGGTCCTACTCTGTCTCTGCCTCATCTGCCACAACATTCTGTGTGTTGTCTGGTGTGTCTTCGTGGTTCCCACATACGTTACCATGGTTTCCATATAGGTGTTGATTTGTTTTGTTATCCCGGTAAACAACATCTGTCGTATTCCTGACTTCAGTCAGGGAGGTAGGATTCTCTGACAACTGGCTCTACTCCAGTAGGTAGGTGTGGTCTTGTATACTCTGTGACTAGCTCTCCTCCATGGGGTGTGTAGTCTGGTATATTCTGTGACTCTCTCTCCTACATGGGGTGGGTGTGGTCTGGTATAATCGTTGACTTCTAAGGTGGGTGTGATCCGCCATACTTTGTGACTGACTCTCCTCCAGAGTGTGGGTGTGGTATGGGATACTCTGTGACTTAGCTCTCCTCCATGGATGGTGGTGTGGTCTGGCATACTTTGCATGTCCCACCTTTGAATGTAGGAATAGCTAGCTTGTAGTCACTGTCTCGGGTGTTCGACATTTACTGTTCAGTGAGTTATATAGAACTCCCTCCAAATAGGAGAGAATGTTGGTTTTTTTAAAAATGATGTCATCTAACACCACTATTTATGAGCTAACAGTATATGTAGAAGCATGTTACAAATTACTAGCCATTGAGATAGGGAATAGCCAAAAGTCCACGAGTATGGGACAGAGTATTCTGAATTATGCTACATGTACTGTAATCAATGATGCTTAACATGTGGATGGCCATGCCTCTTGGGAATCATGTGATTTGGTGTGGCTGAAAATGGTCTTGCTGAGCTAACCCATCAGCTACAGTACAAGCCCCCAAAAACTTTATGCAAATTTAAATTTTACAGAACACTCAAATTTGAGGAATCAGGTCAATGAACACAGGATTAGTGTATGATGGAGGTAAGAGTTCCTAATTGTCACCTGATTTCAGGACTTGGATTTAATTACCCTGTTTGATAACCCCTTTTATCAGATCAATATGCAAATCGTATACAGCACATCTCCAGCCAACACATCCGCTTTGACCTGCTGAATAAGTATTAATACTATCATAGTAGTATATTCTGCATAGATTATGCCTACATCTCTCCTCTCTCCCTCTTCTCTCTCAACCACTCCTTTCTCTCCCTCTTCCTCGTCTCTCTCTCTTCCCTTTCTCTCCCTCTAATCTCCCCCCCCTGCTCCTCTCTCTCTCATTCTCCTTTCTCTCCTTCTCCTCTCTACCTTTCCTTTCTCTCCCTCTCCTCTTCCTCTCTCATCTCTCTCCTTCTCAGCTCTCTCCCTTTGTTTCTCACCCTCGCCTCCCTCCCTCTCATCTCTCTCCTTCTCATCTCTCTCCCTCTCCTCTCTCTCCCTTTCCTTTCTCTCCCTCTCCTCTCTCCCTCTCATCTCTCTCCTTCTTATCTCTCTCCCTCTCTTTTCTCTCCCCTGCTCCTCTCTCTCTCATTCTTCTTTCTCTCCTTCTCATCTCTCTTCTTCTCATCTCTCTCTCCTTTTCATCTCTCCCCCTCTCCCCCATACTCTTCACTACAAAACAAATTTACAACATTCACAATATGTAATCTTGGTATTGAAAATCACAATGATGAAGTCATGAGATAAATTGCACAATATGATATGAAATAAAATAGCAACTGCGAAACATAAAGTATTAAAATATATATGTGTGTTTTTATTTTTTAAGTGTTGAAGTACTAGCAGAACTTAACACTTAACACGACTTGCATCCATATCTATTACGAGCCACATATGCTATCTCGGGTTCAATTCTTCTAACTGCATATCCTGGCAGCAAACATCTCTTGCATGTGGCATCATGAAATGAAAAATCCACAATGGCCTTCATGGAGTGCACAGACTGGAGAATATTCTGCTCCTCTACTTCCTTATGAGGTTTTGAGTATTTGGTGGTGTTACCATCTTCCCCTACTTTTCCCATCCATTCCACATGCTCCAGGATAATAAAACGACCATCTGAATGCACATGAAGTGAATGGTCTATAATGTACTTGTCTTGCCAGGTATACTTGGTTGAAGAAATCATCACTATTCAAGGGGAAGATGTAATCGTACGTCCCTCTGAAATGATACATGCAATCCAAAAACTGAAAAATGATCCCGTAGACATAAAATTCATTATCATCATACCACTCGTACCAAACAGTGATAGAGAGGTAACCTTCTCATAACCACATTGCATGTAAACTCATCTGACATGAGGTAATCTTGGAATCCACCATCTTTGATGAAAGTGTCTATCATGGCATGTGTACATGGTCCACTCCAAGTGTCTTTTGGTATCTGTTGAACTCGGCTAGCCATGAAAAGTGCAGTGCAGTTATATCTGTAGTAACCCCCTCTTCCCGCACACACATACACATAATAATATTATTTGTTGCTGTCTTGTTTCTATTTCTTGTTTATGTTGAGTCATTATTATTATTGTTATTATTATTATTATTGTAATTATTATTTTTATTATTATTATTATATTGTTATTATTATTGCTATTATCGTTATTATTATCGTTATTATTACCGTTATTATTATCATTATTATTATCGTTATTATTATCGTAATTATTAATCGTTATATTATTATTGTTATTATGTTATTATTATTTTTATTATTATTTTTATTATTATTATTATTATTAATATTGTTATTATTATTGTTATTATCATTGTTGTTATTATTATTATCATTATTATTGTCATTATTATTATCATTATTATTATCATTATTATTATCATTATTATTATCAATCATTATTATTATCATATTATTATTATCATTATTGTTATCATTGTTATCATTATCGTCATCAGTACGTCATTATCATCATTATCATCATCGTTATCATCGTCATTATCATTGTCGTTATCATCGTCGTTATCATCGTCATTATTATTGTCGTTATCATCGTCATTATCATCGTCGTTATCATTGTCATTATCATCGTTATCATCGTCATTATCATCGACGCTATCATCGTCGTTATTATCGTCGTTATCATCATCGTTATCATCGTTATCATCATCATCATCATCATCATCAACATCATCATCATCGTCGTCGTCGTCGTCATCGTCGTCGTCATCATCATCATCATCATCATCATCATCATCATCATCATCATCATCATCATCATCATCATCATTATCATCATCATCATCATCATCATCTTTATCATCATCTTTATCATCATCATCATCTTCATCATCATAATCATCATCATCATCATCATCATCATCATCATCATCATCATTATCATCATCATTATCATCATCATTATCATTATCATCATCATTATCATAATCATTATCATCATCATCATCATCATCATCTTTATCATCATCTTTATCATCATCATTATCATCATCATTATCATCATCATTATCATCATCGTTATCATCATCATTATCGTAATCGTTATCATCGTCGTTATCATCGTCAGAGAATCCTACCTCTCTAATTGAAGCCAGGAATATGACAGATGTTGTTTACCGGGATAACAAAACAAATCAACACCTATATGGAAACCATGGTAATGTATGTGGGAACCATGAAGACACAATAGACAACACACAGAATGTTGTGGCAGATGAGGCAGAGACAGAGCACGACCATCTGATTGGTCTAAAAGGAGCCATCAGATTGGTCAGTGCAGATCAACCGAATGATCTGACCTGAACATTATTAAAGGAACTGTAGTAGATAGATAAAAGAGAGAGAGTTAGAGAAGGAACTGAATTATGAACTGAGAAAGAACTCTAGTAGAAAGAACTTAGGGTTATATTAATTGTATATTGCAATATTGTATGTTGGACTATTGTCTGTGCCGATTGGCTAGGCAACTCTTTTATATACCTATTCCTTCTCGAGGATAAACAACAACTGGGTGATTGTTGATTCCAGTCTGAGAAGAGGGTTTAAGCAGGGGTGTTTAAACCAGGGTCAGGCGTCAGGCTAAAGATTCGGATCCTCTCAGATCAAGGTGTATCATTGAGAGGAAGGTTTTTTTTGGCTATAATTGTCTTGAAGAAAGTAACTTAGGACTCACAAAGTAACTTAGGACTCCACCACATCCGACTCCACCACATCCGACCCCAAGAGCCCAACGGAAGTCACAAGAGCAGCTGGAAGAGCAGGAGCAACTCTAGCAAAAACAGGACGAGCCAGTGGTCCAGGACCTGGAAGACCTTACAGAAGACGAGACAGAAGGGGGAGTGAACCCAGTGGACGAGCCAGAAACACCTTCCACGGACAAGCCAGGGTCTCCTCCTTCAAACTAGCAGACAGGAACTGACTCCTCAGATGAAGCTGTGGTTCCCCAACTGAATGAGCCAGAAACACCTCCAATGGCCGATCTAATTCTACTCAAGACCACAGCATCAATGGGAGTCTGGTGGAGAACATTTCTACGAAAGCCTTCCGAGCCGAGCAGAAACAGAAACAGTATTATGACCGCAAGGTGGTGGAGAGGAAATTTGAGGTTGGGGATTATGTATTGGTGTTTCGCCCAACCATGACTAAATGAGTGGCAGTGGCCTTTTATTATCAGCAAGCAAGTCACTGATGTTACCTACAGAGTAGACACAGGAGCCCTGGGTAAACGGTTTAAAACTTTCCATGTTAATGCCATGAAAGCATGGTCCTCCCCAGCCCCTGCCGTGTTCATTGCCGAAAACCTAAAACCAGACCACCCATCTGTTTCAGATCGGGAAATAAAGCCTAGTAACCTCTCACCTTCCCAAAGCACTCCACTACAACAGTTGAGAAGAGAATTTATGGATGTGATCCAAGATGCACCTGGGAAGACTAGTTTAGTGGAGCATAAGATTGAGACAGAAGATGCCCCACCTATTCGATTACCCCCCTATAGCCTGGCACATAAGGCACAAGAGTTTTTGAGAGCAGAGATTAAAAACCTGCTAGACCAAAACATAATTGAACCTTCCAGGAGCTCCTGGGCGGCACCCATTGTTCTGGTACCAAAAAAAGACGGAGGTATCCGCATGTGTGTTGATTACCGAAAGCTCAACAACATCACCACAGGTAACCCTTATCCACTACCTAGAATAGAATCCTAATTGATGTGATTGGCAGGGCAGAATTTACTCACCACCTTAGACTTAACAAAGGGTTACTACCAAGTACATATGGGGAAGCATAGCAAGGAGAAGACGGCTTTTGTAACCCCATACGGGAAGTATCAGTTCTTACAATGCCCTTTGGTCTAGCTACTGCCCCCTCAACCTTTCAAAGACTGATGGACTATATATTGCAAGGAATGCATGAATATGCCTCAGCCTACCTAGATGACATTCTAATTAGGAGTCATATGTGGGAAGAGCATCCGATAGCTTATGGATCCAAAATATTACTTCTAATAGAACAGAATTATTCCGCCATAGAACGCGAAGCACTAGCTATTGTTCAGGGTATCAAACATTTTAGTACATACTTGCAGGGTTCCAAATTCACAGTGGAAACCGACCACAACTCCCTCACCCACCTCGGAAACCTCAAAGATTCCCACGGGCATCTGGCCAGGTGGGCTCTGGCTCTGCAATCATTCCAATTCTCAGTCATGCATCGAGCTGGAACTACCAATGACAATGCAGACAGACTGTCACGTGACCATGAGCCAGAATCCAAGGGATGGGGAGTGTCAGAGAATCCTACCTCTCTGAATCCAGGAATAATATTATGACAGATGTTGTTTACCGGGATAACAAAACAAATCAACACCTCATGGTAATGTATGTGGGAACCACGAAGACACAACAGACAACACACAGAATGTTGCGGCAGATGAGGCAGAGACAGAGCAGGACCACCTGATTGGTCTAAAATGAGCCATCAGATTGGTCAGTGCAGATCAACCAAATGATCCGACTTTAACATTATTAAAGGAACTGTAGTAGATAGATAAAAGAGAGACAGTTAGAGAAGGAACTGAATTAAGAACTGAGAAAGAACTCTAGTAGAAAGAACTTAGGGTTATATTAATTGTATATTGCAATATTGTATGTTGGACTATTGTCTTTGCCGATTGGCTAGGCAACTCTTTTGTATATAATTATTTTTTCTATTCCTTCTCGAGGATAAACAACAACCGGGTGGTTGTTGATTCCGATTTGACCAGAGGGTTTAAGCAGGGGAGTTTAAACCAGGGTCAGGCATCAGGCTAAAGATTCGGATCCTCTCAGATCAAGGCGTATCGTTGAGAGGAAGGGGATTTTTGGTTACAATCCTCATTGTTATCATCGTCATTATCATCGTCGTTATCATCGTCATTATCACCGTCGTTATCATCGTCGTTATCATCATCGTTAATCATCGTTATCATCGTCGTTATCATCGTCGTTATCATTGTTGTTATCATCATCGTTAACATCATCGTTATCATCATCATCATCATCATCATCATCATCATCATCATCATCATCATCATCATCATCATCATTATCATCATCATTATCATCATTACCATCATATTTATCATCATCATTATCATCATCATTATCATCATCATTATCATCATCATTATTATCATCATTATTATCACCATTATTAACATTATTATTATCAACATTATTATCATCATCATTATCATCATCATTCTTATCATCAGTATTATCATCACTATTACTACTATTACTATTACTACTATTACTATTATTACTACTATTATTACTATTATTACTATTATTAATTACTATTATTAATACTATTATTATTACTATTATTATTACTATTATTATTACTATTATTATTACTATTATTATTACTATTATTATTACTATTATTATTACTACTATTATTACTACTATTATTATTACTATTATTATTACTATTATTGTTACTATTATTGTTACTATTATTGCTACTATTATTGTTACTATTATTGTTACTATTATTGTTACTATTATAGCTACTATTATTGCTAATATTATTGCTACTATTATTGCTGCTATTATTGCTGTCATTATTACTGTTATTATTACTGTTATTATTACTGTTATTATTACTGTTATTATTACTGTTATTATTACTGTTATTATTATTGTTATTATTACTATTATTATTACTATTATTATTACTATTATTATTACTATTATTATTACTATTATTATTATTATTATTATTACTAATATTTATCTATTATTATTACTATTATTATTACTATTACTATTATTATTATTGCTATTACTATTACTACTATTACTACTATTACTACTATTACTACTATTACTACTATTACTACTACTACTACTATTACTACTATTACTACTATTACTATTATTACTATTATTACTATTATTACTCTTATTACTATTATAACTATTATTACTATTATTACTATTATTACTATCATTTTCGTGAATCATTGTTGGTGGACAGTGCAAATGGCAAAAGTGTTTCACTTTCTGCAAGACTGAAAGAGTTGTATGGCAGTGATATCAACATGGATAAGTTGGAAATTTATTTAAAAATGATTCCAGATATAAATCAAGGCTACACCCTTGGATGGTATCACGATCCAGAAAGTAACCAGAGTTCAGACTATTTGTGACATTCTAAACCATCAATCTGGTTTCAAGAAAATCATCACAGAAGTCCACAAACTCATTAAAATCTATCTTACCATTCCAGTCACCACTTCATCTGCTGAACGTGCTCTAAAACGCATAAAAGACTACCTTCGGAACTCAGAGAGGCTAAATCATTGTATATATGCTACTGCATATGCGTCGTGAAAGAACAGATAAACTAGACCTTGTTGATGTGGTCAGAGAATTTATTTCTAGATGCGATAGAAGGAAGAACTTTTTTGGAACCTATAAATAATTTTTATTATTAGCTATAAAACATGCATTTGTTCTTTGCTCATTGTTCATTAGTCTTATTAAAAATATATATATATATGGGTCTCAAAAATAGTGATTGGTTGCATGCATTCCAACATACATCGGTTCGGCCCCCCCCAATCCATTATATGTTCCTACTCCACTGCTACTACTACTACTACTACTACTACTACTACTACTACTACTACTACTACTACTACTACTACTACTACTACTACTACTACTACCACTACTACCACCACTACTACCACTACTACTACTACTACTACTACTAATAATAATAATAACAATAACAACAACAACATTTTTTTAAATTAATTAATTATTATAATTTTTTTAATTTTTATATACAAAAACCAATTCATTATCTTACACGTATGATAAACAGGACATATGATAAACGGGAAATATCGGAGTCCATTCACACCTAATTAAGTCATGCGCATTATTAATCGTCAGGTACTGAGCTGGATCCAAGCACTGCAGCAGTGTATTAATGACTCAACAAAAACAATAAATATATATTATTAACAACAAAAAAAATGGGTCCACCAAGAGACTGTCAGATTTACGCATGGACCATTGCCTTCCCTGTCCTATGCTGTAATCTTCCGTTCTACTACTTCAGAAATGTTCAAGACCTCATTCTCATTGCCATCAGAATCTCACTAACAATTGGGAAGAAGGAGTAAATAGGTCCAATAATAATAATAATCCAATAATAATAATAATAATAATAATGACTCAACAAAAACAAGAATGCAAACATTCCTGACACTTACCCACCTCAGCGCAAGTCGCCAGAGCTCCCACGCTACTGGTGTCACACCAGTATAACAGAGCAAGATAAGGACAATTATGTCCTAGACAAGATGCTTGTCATGGCCACGAGATCATAGTGAGATGCCACATGGCTGGAAGAATATGATTGGTCGAATTAGCTGAGGCAGAAGAAAAGCAGAAGGAACACAAGCTGCACACAACACTCCCAATCCCCAAAACTGCTTGATCTTAACAGGCAGTCTCTTGTGATCAGGCTAGATGCTGCAGATCACTTCTGATCTGAAGACCGCCTGATTTTAACAGAGTCTCTTGTGATAAGGGTGGATGCTGCACAACATTTCTGATACTAATACTAAGACTTACCTGTTCTTAACGGGTCGAGTCTCTTGTGATCAATTTGGATGCTGCAAACATTCCTGATCCCAAGTCTTCATGAACTGAAAGAACTGCTTGTACATGCCTAAAGCATAATACCAGCTGATCTTGAATCCACACATTCATCCATAATGGTAAAGTATGAATTTATTCAACTATTCCATGAAGAACTGTGTGAGACATGAGCCATAACATTTCATTCTGGACATCTGGACTTGTGTATTTGTTGCTCTTTCTTTCTAGCCATTCAGTTATATCCTAAATGTCTAATACATAATTTAAGGCATAAATATATCCAAATTTTATTTGTTCATAACTTTTGTAATAATTATTGTGAATTGAATAATGAAAATCTCACACACAAAAAAAGAAAGATATATAGCTTTTTGAAGGAAGAACTAAAATTGGACCAATTAGAATGCGGCTCCATCCATCGTTAGCATGGTTACCTTGATTATCATGTGGCTAGTTCTAGTGCACAGCTGAAAAATTTCTTCAAAAAATCTAAACTTTCTTAATTATAATTCCACAACAGCCATTCTGTAGAACTCTCTTTTCTGCATTTTTTATACTATTGTACTGAGTGCACACCTTATGGCATTGTTGGCTGAATTCTATTTTAGTCTGACGGTGAAAATTCATTCACACTCTTCATATGGTTTGGTATATAAAAATTCTACAACAGCCCAAAGGTTTGCCACTACCATGTGCTATTGGTGGTAAAAGTGGATAAGGTTCCATATTTGGTTGTAGAGTAAAGTCGACATTTAGAACATCAAAGCCCTTCGTGCAATATATTTTTCGTAAGTTTGTGGTTAAAGGTATGCACTTCTGGGTGGGTGTTACATTTGAACCAGTCGAAAGAAGAAAAGTTATAATGAAGTAAGTTTTAAGTTATTCTCAGAACAGTAAAGGTCTAGTTTTGGATATCCATGCTGAACTGCTCTATATAATGATTGACAGATTTATTGATTGATGTTGACATCTCAGCAGCTGAATAAAATTACTCCTATTATGATCATGTCCTCTTAATGCCAATTCTTCTCTGCCAATAACCTGCACATTTTCTCCAGCACTCTTCGAATGAGCTTCCTTTCTTCTTTGTGTGCTTCATCTAATATCTTCCAACATTATTTGCCATGTGAGCTGGATATCACTCTGACAGCATCAGCATACTTCGATAGTTGCTCTGTATTACCTTTTGGCAGAAAATTATTTTTGTCTGCCTGAGAAGAGTAGACACGAAGCACAGTCTTGGGCCTCTTGATATATATATATATATATATATAGTCCAACCACTGACCACTCTGCAAACATGCAGGTTTCAAGCTTCTTTTTTCTCCCTTGCTTCCAAAATGGTAAAGATTGGCTGGTGAGGGACAGAGATATTTTCTTGTGACAGCAAGTTAGTCTGCCAAGCTGAGGAATTGTTACTGGCCATTGCGTAGTCATTTACCACGCCTACTACTTTTCTAGTTTCCTACCTTTTCTCCCTTAATTTATGGTTGCGGCGAGGACCGCACGGCTGCACCAGTCCCCAATCAATTTTACACTGATATAACGGTTTAGGCACCGTCGACGACCTTCTACCGCTTACCAGTAATTGAGTCTGCAAGTGTGTTTGGCATGCGCGCCTGACTCCATGACCCGGAGGTAAAGGGTCGCCGCCGCCATTCACAACGTGTGCAATACAACGGAGGTCTTGGGACGGTTGGCGGTCACGGTACCAGTACTTGTGCTAGACAAGTTTGTTAGATCTGAATGAATCCTAATCTGGTGAGCGTTTACTGTATAATAAGTGCATGGTTACCAGGTACTTTGCTAAAATCTTTGTGTTAAACGTGTGTGGGTTGGGTGAATTTCTCACACATCTCACTCTCCAATGAGAATAGAAAGCCAGCTTTTCTTAATGGTTGCTTTTGTTGCCTCTTTTTATTTTACTTGGAGTGTTATTTTACCTAGAGTGGAATCATGAAGGCGGTATCGTCAACGTTTGTCAAATTAATCTTGTAACCCTATCGATATATTTTGAAATAATCATTAACACATTCTGAAATCGTCATTGACCCTATCAATATTAAACCTATCAATATATCTGACAGGCTCTGTGAAAAGGGCCCACTTCGTGCAGATATTGAAATTGAGATACAACCTAAAGCAGTGCTGTGGGCAAAATTTTATAAAATCCATTGTATTACCTATTATCTTTTAGCTAACTTTCTGTGGAGTTTGATGATCTAAACGTGTCTGCTTCATGCCGAGCGTGGCCTCAGAAAACTCGGACTTCTTGACGCGTAACCGAGATTGAAGTTTAACTTCCGGGACGCCCACGCAGAAGTATGGGAAGTACCCACACATGCCTTTATTGACACGTTACCACAGCAACAGCATTGTGCTCCAGCTGCAGAATGACTTTTCAAACTAGTGCTGGGGAAGCTGCTAGCAGTAAATGCTTTGCTTCACTTTTGTGTGAAAGACCAACAACCCTTGCTGGATGTCTTACAAGACTACTTGACACTCCTTTTGAAGGAGAAATGCAAAGTGATGATGACACTGGAGCAGCAAATCATGGTAATTTTAGTGAAGACAGGTGTGTCCATAGCACACAAAAAAATCATACTACTGAATAGCTGAAACTATTGAATAGCTGAATAGCAAAATACACTGTATTGACAAAAATTTGTATTTAGGAGTAATGTGTTGGAATTATATTACATCTCTGTGCATACTATTTACAGAGATGGAACTTTTGTGGAGTAGCAGAGCGGTAGAGGTTGGTGAGATGGGTGTGGAGGAGGAGATCAGTGAGGATGAAGAAATTGAGGAGGAAGATTTGGACCGTGATGATCAAGTGAGTGAAGCCCTGGAGAATCACCAACACTTTCTGACATTGAGGAAAATAAGCAAGTTGGAGATTTCTTGGATGCTGGATGTGGTTGTCGTCTTCGTGATGGAAAAAGTTGCTCTCTCCAATTTTCCATGCAGCATGTCTTAGATTTTCGCTCACATTGCAATTCCCTGACACATAATGAGTTGGACATGGTCCTGCTTGACCAGCTCATGGCTACCTCAAATTTGATGGAGATGGTTTCTGTACACTCCCGGCATTCACTGTTGAGTCGACAGAAAAATTACACAAAGTAATACCATCAGGGGCAACCAGTGTGTCCTTCCATGTGTCGTTTCCTTCACACTGTTGGCGAGAAACGAATAAAGAACTTGGTGAGGCACTTCAAGGACACTTCAAGGACAATGGGTGTGCACCACTTGTCCATTGAAACACCAGGCGTCTTTCTCACAATGCCCTTGTATTTGCTTCAGTAGAGTTTGTTGTCAGGTTCTTACTAAACTGTATGCTGATCAGAATGACCCTCTCCTTCCTGGTCGCATACCAGGTTATAGCAGATCTGATATCAAGCTGCTACCTTCTAGCATGTCCAAGAGAGGGATCTGGAGGATGTATTCTGAAGCTGCTGACTCCACACCCTGTGCATGTCCTGCTGCATACTCCACCTTCAATAAGCTCTGGCAGTCACTGCTTCCAACTATTATTATTGTGAAGCCTATGTCTGACTTGTGCTGGCAATGCCAACAGAACAGTACAGCTATCCTCTGAGCTGCTAACTGTCCTGATGTGGAGAAATGTGCTACTATCAAAGCAGCAGGAGAGCACCTTTGAATTGTGCAGCTGGAAAGGTCGTTCTACAAAGCCACCTGTGACGAGTGCCGGCGAGAAGTCTGTGAGTACTTCACCAAAGATAATACATTTTTACCCCCACAACCTCAATCCCAAATTGCAGCAAATTCAAACGACATCAAGGTGCATTACAGTTTCGATTATGCACAGCAAGATCATTACCCTTCCGATCCACTCCAGCCTTGGGCCTACCTTCTTCCTTGCACCACGAAAAGTGTAGCATTTTTGGTGTTAATTGTGAGGCTATACCTCGCCAAATTAACTTTCTAACTGATGAGGTTGGAAAATTTAGAAAAGGAGCAAATGTAGTTGTCAGTCAGCTTCACTATTTTTTCCAACATCATGGCCTAGGTGAAAAAGAAGTCTTCCTGCATGCTGATAATTGTACCGGTCAGAACCAAAAAAAGTTGCATGTTACAATATCTTTTGTGGCGGTACTTGACAGGAAGACATACCAAAGTCACCTTGTCCTTTCTTGTCGTAGGGCATACCAAGTTTGCACCAGATTGGTGCTTTGGATTGGTCAAACGATTATATATACCGTAGGGCAAAGATTGGCAGCTTGATGGGTATTGCACAAGTAGTTTAGGATTGTGCTGTGTGCAATATACCACAGCTAGAGTCTAGGGAGAATGGGACCACCATTGTGCCGACGTATGACTGGACCGACTTTTTTGCTGCTAAAGTACAGAAGGTTGTCGGTATAAAACATTATTCTCACTTTCTCTTTGACTCGATAATCCCAGGGGTTGTGGTAATAAAAACACATTCTGACACCTCTGAGCACTCACTCAACCTATTGAAAGCTCCTTGGACTCCTGATGATGAAGATCTTCCAGCAGTTATTCATCCCAAACCAATGTCAGCTGAGAGACAGTGGTGTATTTAACAAATTCGACTATCTTGTCCTGAAGATTAGAAGGATAGTACCTGTCCTTTGCCAGCTGTCCCCAGGCCTTCCAGCTCTCCCTCCTCACCCACTGGTAATCAGAATAGAGAGGATGATCTTTCCTCTGCCAAGAAACGCACTTGTACGATCTGCAGAAAGGAGAGACATAACAGTAGATCATGTAGCAATAGGCCTCTTTAACTAATGTTGTTGTAACACTGTATAATTATTATTCTTGTCCTTCTACTTTTTAATTTTTGGTATCTAATAATACTTGGTTCTAACAACAAAAGAGAATGAAAACTGGGTTAGGACAAGTAGCCGGTTTACTGCTGAACTGAAACCAAGTTTAATAAACACTAACTATGGGCTAGAAACAAGTTAACTATGGGCTAGAAACTAAACACTAACTATTGGCAAAATAAATAAAGGCCTACGTGGGCTAGAAAAAACTGCGGGCTAGAAAAAAAGCAATTGTGGTCTCGAAAAACAAGTTAAATAAAAGCTAACTGTGGGGTAGAAAAGTCCAAACTGTGAGATAGAAAACAAGTTAAATAAAAGCTAACTGTGGGGTAGAAAAGTTAAAAGAAAATCTAACTGGGATAGAAAAAAAGTTAAATAAAGGCGATATAACTGTGAACAAAGGCCAACTGTGTGCTAGAAAACAAGTAAACAGGCCAACTGTGAGTAGAAAACAAGTTAAACAATTACAGTAGGTGGTTCAACACAGCTAATAAAATATCTCGCCTGCTTTTCAATAGCTGCTTGTTTCATGAAGGCACAATTTTTTTTTGGCTCTTGTGGTGTTTTAAGTCCAGGGCTGCGCCGTGGAAGCGAAGAAAAGCTCCTAACTCCAAGAAGTGTTACTTCTTTTCTTCACGAACTATGAAGGGCGTGTCTTGTAGAATCACGTGCTACCTCAAAATCGCGTAACACGGAAGATTACAGAAATGCGAAGTTGTCGCCGTAAGTAAACATTGAAAGGCCGTTTTCTTGGAATGATATCTTTGTTCTTAGCTGTGTTAGATCGGTCATAGCGCAGCAAACCAACTAGCTATGATGACACTTCTTAGACCATTTTGAAGGTAATAAGGTGTGCTATAGCTTGGTGCCAATAACTCAATTTTATGACTTGCGCGAAGTGGGGCCTTTTCGCAGAACCTGTCACATATTTTGAAATACGTGGGATAAGATTTTCCTGTAGCATGAGCAATAATAAACATGTTTTTTTTAAGGGAAACAAATTTTCCTCACAAAAAGAAAAGTTGTGCTGAGTTTATTATTTGATAACTGCTGGCAGATTGAGCATGCCCAATTGCAGCCTTGGACTGACTTCATGGTTGAATATTGCTTTGCCTGTGAATATAATTGGTTGTCACATATTCTCTTTCCATAGGAAATACCCCTGCAACAGCTATTCATTACGTAATTGGTTGCCTCATCACATTCTGTTCTGTACATCTTAGCAATACACATGTAATCCTAAGGTTGTACCCATGCTGGTACAGTGAACATCGTTTATGGTGGGGTGGCACCAATTGGGACCCGGTAACTTTTTGCCTATATTTTAGAGAGTATAATAAAAGGGTTGTTGAACTAGTGGTCTTGTATGTGCATGCAGTCTTGTTTTTTTAAATTATGGCAAGTCAATCCAATTGAGTTATTATTAAATATAATGTATTGGTTCCTGCTTGTTGTAAAGTGGTGTGTGGATGCCAAGCTGATTGTGGTAGTGTGTACTCTTGTAACCTACAAAAGTGTTAAATTCCCATGCCAAAAATGGGAGGAGCTCCAATGTAGAGTTTAGTGTGAGGGAGGAGGATGGGGACTAATCCACCCAAAATATCAACACTGCCCCCCCTCCCCCCCCCCCCCAAATAATAACCCTTGACACTAGGGCACCATAGATTCTGTGCACTTCACTGTAAAAATGGTGGAAGGATAGATCTCCCTGTGGGTGCTCTCTTTTGATATAAAAAATGTATGGAAAATGTTACATAGGTATAACTCGGCCAAAGTTACATACATGTACAACCAAATTGGGATACCTTAAAATCACGAGTGCCTAATTTGAGACAGCTGTAATTAGTACCTGAGGCTAGAGAGAAGTCCTACTTTATGGGATGAGTTTTTTTTTGCTTCCATTAGGTACTCAACCTCGACTATGTAGTCGAGCATGGTCACTGAAAGTCGGTTCTCTTGCTAGCGTATTCCAATCCAGAACCACAATAATGGCAAATTCAGGCATTTAGATGATGACGTTTCCGAACTTTAGAAGTACAGTGTATGTAACTTTGGCATGATTATTACCTAGGCAACATTTTTAGTTTCATAAGAGAAATCAACCTTTTGACAAGTTCACATATTGAAGTGTGAAGAAGCCACTTAGCCACAGAGTTGTAACCGAAATTTTTTTGTGGGGGGGGGGGGGGGGGGGGGGGTTAGCCCATAATTAATCTGTTGGGTGCCTATGCACTGTCCATCAAAGCAAGGTCTAGGTGAGCAGTAATATATGCCTAATATATTCGCTCAGTTTCCCACAAAGTGGGATGCTTTGGCAGTCACTTGGCAACGTTATTCCCAGGAGAAAGCTAGCTGCTAGAATCCGAGCTTGAGCCTGCCCAATAGCTAGATGGGACTCCCAAAAATTGGTGTGGACGGGACCATTTTTGTCCCTCCTTAATCCCTCCCAACAATGAGCTACAACTAGTTGGTTGATGTTGGCATGCTCTTAATATGATGATAAGCGAGTGTGTCTGCTTGTAGGGAGTCCAGGTAGAGCGTTCCCAAGGTTCCATGAGCTACAACTAGTTGGTTGATGTTGGAATGTTCTTAACAGACGATAAGCTAGTGTGTCTGGTTGTAGGGAGTCCAGGTAGAGAGTTTCCACTCGTCTATTCTACATAATTCTACTTAGAAAGAAAATAGCTGTGAAATTTCATGAGTGGCCATCCAAACGTGAACAGGAAGAGCATCTCCGGTCGGGATACTGTGCTTGACCAACGTGGTCCGTCCAGGCTCATCCTGTATCACGTCTTGGAACTCTTCCTTCAACTCTGCCAGTTCCTGTCGTTTGTCAGGGTCTAATTTTTTCCCCTCCACTTCCAGATTAGGTTGGGAAGGGTCAGCAAGTTCTTGGTCTAATGCCAGGTAGACGGCTTGAACCATTGAGTTCCAGAGCTTCATCCCATTGACATGGAAGGTCTTATACCTCTTCCCAGTCACACCCAGATCAACTTTGTAGGTGACGTA
The DNA here is from genome assembly GCA_028752905.1 of Cladorhizidae sp. MBARI D1340-BT2. NCBI lineage: Eukaryota > Metazoa > Porifera > Demospongiae > Poecilosclerida > Cladorhizidae > Cladorhizidae sp. MBARI D1340-BT2. The sequence goes on from JAQNBH010000003.1 coordinate 11,981,679, forward strand.
TGTAATCTTTTGCGTGATTACGAAGGGTCCTTGCCATGCACTTTGAAACTTGTCCATTTTGGTAGGCTTAAATAATAAGACATAATCTCCCACTTCGAAAACTTTTTCAATAGAACTCCCTGGTCTTATTGTAGGCCTGCTGGGCTAACTCATGAGCTATGTCAATGTTCTCTCTTAGCAATTTCATATATTCACCAACATTCTCTCCTGTGTCTCTCTCTTTCCCTTTCCAGTATCTGACAATCTCGTCTAGGGTCAATCTCATTTCACGACCAAACGATAGGTGAAAAGGGTAAAAAAAACTATAGTACTATGTATTGTGCTACGATAGGCCCACAATATGAACGGAATACAACGGTCCCATTCTGTGTTTCCTGCTGAGGTAAGTTTCTTTGTCAATCTTTTAACGTTTGCATTGAAACATTCAATTGGTCTGGGGATGGTAGGGGGATATTTTAATTTGGTGGATGCCAGTCATTGCACAAAACCGCCTCATAATCTTTGATATGAAATTTGTGCCATTATCTGTGAGTATCCTTCGGGCACTCCCACTCTCGAACTCAAATGAATTAAACAGTCTACTATAGTTTCCGTAGTCATATTTTTGATGGGAAAAGCCTCAGGCCATTTGGTTGAGTATTCCATTGCGACTAGGAGGTATTTATTCCATGCCTTAGTTCTAGTAAGGGGTCCCACTATATCCATGGCGATACACTCAAATGGGGTAACTATCACGGGTACAGGTTGTAATGGTGCTCTCATTACCACTAGTGGGGCGGACTTTTGACATATTGGACAGGATTTACATAGTTTACTTACCTCTCCTATGATCCCGTACCAATCCAATCTCGTCTGAATTGCTTCAAGCGTTCGGCTCTGCCCAAAATTTCCCGCCACTGGTGAGTTGTGTGCCAGCCTCAGGATAGTCGTCCGAGCTTTCTTCGGTACAACGATCAGCTTTTTCACCCGAGGTTGGTACGACTCTTGCATAAGCAAACCTTTCTCCCACAGATACGGGCTGTTTCCTTCATGTTCCTTCCTCCGTATATAGTTACTAGTGTATGGTCCTTTTTCTGAACTCCTTCAACTGATCTGGGGTCAAGGTGTCGAAAACTGATGTGTCTTCCTTGGCTTTCCTCAAATCTGGATGTGTATCGATAGCTGGAACCTTCGGGGTCACTAACTCCTCTTCCTCCTTTTGCTCTCTCAGTTCTTCCAACGTATGGCTGACCGCTCCCTGGCTCTCTTGAAGGTTTTGAGCTTCCTCCTCAAGCTGGTTTTGCCTGTTCTTGAGCTTGGATCACCACCATGGTCACTTCAGTAGGGACCACGTTCTTGGTTACTACTGAGACTCTTTCAACTGGAACCAAGTGTTCCACCTCCTCTTTCCCTGCGTCCTGAGCTATGTGCTCCTCCACTCCTCCTGCTCGATATGTCCGGTAGTAATTCAACCGCTTCCTCTTTTTATGTTGGGTACTTCCACCAAAACTTCTCGCAAACACTTTCGAAAATGTAGCACATCGTGTCTCATTAGCATATATACCTCAATATCTGGGGACAAACCCACCACCAGATCTATTTCCTTTCCTTCGATCTGCATTGTGATCCTTGCTGCCGGAAACCATGTTTGTTTGGCGCTCGCAGTAGTGTATGGGATCTGCCAGGCTAAGTAGTCTGCCTCTCGCACACATCGAGGAAGAATAATAGACTTGGAACACCCACGAGGAAGAATAATAGACTTGGAACACCCAGTATCGACAAGGGCTAACCAACAATTTGCCGTTGACTTTGACCAACTTGGTCCAATTGGGTACTTTTTTTGTCTTCTTTCGACTCACCCAAAATTTGCTTTTTCCATTTTTATACAACACTCACTTCTATAGTGTCCCTTTCCCCCGCATCTGAAATACTCCTCCTGACTTAAATCTCTTGATTGTGGTCGTGGTGTTTTCAATTGTCTGGCTTCTGTTCCTTGAGGTCGGTTTCGAGCCTCATTCCCTTTTCTCTCCTTGGGACGATACTGTTCTCTCTTTTCAAAATGCTTCGAAAGGACCAGTTCCCTTCGCTGGTTTCACAGTTGCCTTTCCACCAGTTTGGCCAACTCATCAAGTATGTCGGAATTACAGTTCCGGATTTGGGCCTCAAGCCAGTGGTGTAGTTTTCGTATTACTAACGCCATCAGAACTGTATCGAAGTTCGAATTGTTTGATGATCCCAACCACTGGGTATAATTTCGCCGGTATGTTCTAAGCCAGGCTCCAGGCAGGTTACCATAGAAATTTGGTAGCTGAGTGTTCTAAACCCTTCAAGTCCCGAGCACTTTTTAATAACCCTCCTAGTAGCCATTAAAATGAGTAAGCTTTTAGCTTAGATCTTTATATTCGGACAAAGTAGTAACCGAACATCAATCTAGCTTCTGTCAGATGATTATCATTTAGTATCCCATAGCAATGGAATGACATGCCTGTGAAGGGTAGTTGGTATTTTAAAGGTGTCTAAGGTTCCTCGCTTAGGACTACCTTCTCCCTTCAGTTAATAGGTCCTGCCACCAGAGTCTATCTCTAAGTGTGGCCTTAGTTAATAACCTACCCAGAGAAATTTAGGGTGTCTAGGTATAACTTATGAACTGACGAAAACTATGGTGAAGACAAGACTAATCACAAATGGCTGACAGGACCTTTTATAAGTCCTGCCAGACAGGATACAGGAAGTAACCACAATTACATGCACACAGAGAGCCCACCTAACATTATATCACTACACTCACAACCACATTCACAATTAACACCAAGTTCACAATTAACACTTTAATTAATGCATGCACTCAAATGACTGTTAGGTTCATCATCATTGATGAAGCGAAGATAAATGGCCTGGCTGGCCATGTTGAGCAGCCCTCGACAATGCCCACTAATTACAAACGTGCCCCTTTACCAAATATGTAATGAAGCCCCCCAAAAATATTCCTTTTCCACAAATTTTTGTACTTGGGATGGTCTATATTATTGTTTTGAGTACCCTGAATTTGACTGAGTTACATGAAAGAGTAAGAAAGATATTGGCAAACAAAAATTGTTGTGAAAATGTTATGCCTAATATTGGTGAAAAAATTGTTATGATGCTATCTATGTACAAGTATCAAAACATGGTGTTGCACAAAGAGATCTGAACAATCTTCACACCAATAAATAGGTTTTGCACTAGAAACTACACAATCTTCACACCAATAAATAGGTTTTGCACTAGAAACTACACATCAGTGGGGTCCATCAGGTCGCTTACAGACAAAATGGATGTCAGTGAACCTCCGATCAATTATTGCACACAAACGTGGCCTAACAAAACGCTTTCTAAATCTGAAGGTACCAATGAAATTTCTAGCTAGCTCCAATCGAAACATCCGTTGAAGTCTGTTCACATAATTTGGTGAAGTCTGTTCCAATATATGAGAATTTACTATGGACACATCAAAGAAAAACAAAAAATCCGAGACCACCAACGCCTTGATTTGTGTGAGGCTGAATAGAGCTGTCATTTTTGGTCTGACATATCTACACCACCCATGAAATTATTATAAGCTCTAACTGCAAGTGGGCATGTTACATCTACACTACTACCATCCTTCTGCTTTCTTCTAACAGAAGAAATAGCATCAAAGTCGTATTAAAAAATACACTTGCTTTTTATCATGCCACACAAAAGCTTGCACTTTGTCACCACAATTTTTTTGTGCTTGCATGATCACTTCTGGCAACTTTAGCTTTCTTTATCTCATCAGGAAAACCACGTCTGTTGATACGTGCTATCCCACATGCCTAAATCCAAAAGGTCACTTAGCAACATGTGACTTGAAAAATAGTTATCAAAGTATACACAACTTCTAGTCCCTACAAGATCTTTACAAAGTTTTACAACAACATCATACCCATTACCTTTGCCAGAACTAATTGTACTATGGCCTGTGGGGGAAATTTACCCTCTACCTTCTAAAGGCCTTCCTGCCTCTACTAATAATGATTATACTTTTCTGGGTAGCTGATTTTAGCTCCGTTGGTAATTCCTCGAATGCGCCTAGGTCCCTAATATTAGCTTGTCCCTGGCTAATCCTTGCCTAGTTCACTCTGCTCCAGTTACTCCTTTCTGAGTAGACTGGCATGCTCCTTGTGTAGCTCCTTAATAGATATATGTAGGTTATACATATACATATTAGATACTAATATAATACAATATCACAGTCAAGAGTTCAGTCCATTTCTCTCTTAGATTCTCAAGTCTCATCTCTCTGGCGTTTAATAGCCAGGTTCTTTTATACTAACTAACATGTTGTAAATACATTACTCAGTTCATTCCTAATATCTGTATATAACTATACAACTATCTAACAATGTCCATTATTCTTCTGTGTCAGGGATCTAACAATGTGTTCTTCTGTGTCAGGTAAGTTTCCTGTGTTGACGACTCTGTGGTTTGGGCTGACATAAGGGTTTGTGGGTGTGTAGGTAATTTCCCTGACATGGCCAATGTATAAATCAAAAGCACACATGTAGTCTGTAATAGCACAGCAACGGGCCCAAACCTTGTAACTTCTTTTAGTAGGTTTCAAGGGCATATACTGTTTTAGCACACTTCTTCCTTTGAAAGCTTCATCTATGGAGCTATGGGTAGGGCATGGTAATTTACCCAAAATACCACAGCAAGATGATCAAGTATCGGACGAACCTTATTCAGCCTCTCATAATCTGGATGGTCACGACTTGGAGCCTTCGAATTATCGTTTAGATGCAAATTCGACAAGATCTCGAAAACCCGATTGCATGGAAATGCTGCAGAAATTTCAGGGCAATTTAGAAATGGATCAGTTGACCAAAATCCCTAGCTGCTGGAAGATTCTTCAGATCCATCATAATACACACTCCTAAGAAAGCTGACACCTCCTGTTTTGTGGTTGTGAATAGAGACCCCTTTTGCTGGGCATACAAATTAGTTTGTACCACTAGCTATGTGGGACATAAACTTGTTGTCGAAAAATAGTTGGAAAAAATCTAATGCCTCAGCAGTCCCTGGAAGGGGTGAATGCATGGAAGTACTGGTCCGACACTGAACAGAATTAGCTACTGGAGTACAAGGAGTGCGTCTGGAACGAGTACCAAACACTGTAGGTGAGCAAGGAGTAGATTGTGTTGAACTAGATGTAGTAGAAACTGGTGTGCCAACGTGAGGTGATGGCGAGTGTAGTTGATGAGGATTAGATAAAGTTGAAGGAACAGACAAGCTGGTGGATTGAATAGGAGTGACAGGAGGATGGAGGATTGCATCTGGAATGAGTAGCATAGATTGTGGGTGGACGAACAGGTGTAGTGTAGGACTGTGTCGAAACTTGTGTACTAGCATGAGAAGTTGATGGAACGGAGGAGCTAGCGGATTGAGTGCAAGTGACTGGAGGATTAGTACTTATTACAGATGATGCAGTGGATATACATGTAGGCCTTGAGACTTGAGCATAAGCAGACGATCAGGAATTGTTGACGGTGTAAGGTCATTTGATTGTAGGTTATCAAAAGTATAGAAAGAGTCTGTCATAAAATGCTGGGTACATTAATCTGTGGGAGAAGTCATTGTGGATATAGCAACTGTGAATATGCCTGAAGTGGCACTTATGGTTAACCAATGTTATCCTCATCATTACTAACTTGTTCATCACCATCCAGTTCATCAAAATATCTCAAAACCTCTTCAGCATTGAAAGTGTCACCACCAAGATAGTCCCTCACAGTTATTGCTTCATCTTCAAGATCTTCTTCAAGATCTTCTTCACTTTCATCTGAGTTTAAAAACCTCTTCAGCATTGAAAGTGTCACCACCAAGATAGTCCCTCACAGTTATTGCTTCATCTTCAAGATCTTCTTCAAGATCTTCTTCACTTTCATCTAAGTTTAGCCAGTTCTATTCAGCAGACATTGGCTTCTTGTAGTCACAAGGCCCACTTATTACCAAGTGCACCAATGTTATAGTGTTATAAATCTATAGACTAGATAGCCAACAAATACTAGAACCTCAACTAATTTATATTTCTACCTAAAGGGTCCTTCCCAATTATCAACATTTTCACAAGTGTACAAAACGTACGTTAGTAGGGGGGGGGGGGGGGGGGGGGTAAAGACCTGCCGTACGCTCTCTATATCATTAATTTTTTTAAAAATAACATAAAAAAAAATCTAACCAGAGACTCCCAATCTTGCAGTGTCGAATGCTCTACCAAAGCGCGTCCTAATTTTGGACTGACCGACCAACTGAACAAGCTAGAGAGCTGCCTCCCGTCGCTGCTAAAGATGAAGATCTCGGACTGCGGACAATGACAAGTCCACAGTGTTCTGATGTCACGCATGCGTATTCTTCACCAAGTACCAACATTAGGGATACTTTACCTGCTCACAATCTGTTGACCGAATGGCTAGCCTACAGCGTTTCCAAACGGTCATTGACTTTGTGAAGGAGAGGTCATCTGCAGTGCACAAAAAGGCTTCAAGTTTGTACCACCATTTTGTGAATGCTTTTGTGTTCGTACACGAGGACATGAAGCGTGGAGATGCCGTGTCTGCTGGACAAGCTCTTTTGAATCAAGTGAAATCAGGTGATCCAAACCAACTTGCTGTGGTGTTTGAAGAAGCGCAGTCTAAAATGGAGAGAGTGAAGAGGAAGAAGCCGATAAGTATGCTGGATTTCCTCTCTAAGGTGGGTCTAATACTTCATCATTCACCTGAAACTGTGTTAAACTGGTGGAAAATGCTTGTCAACTTTGCTATGTGTATGTATTTGGCAGGCTAGGCCCATGTGCTATATAAAGGCTGATAGTGTGGTTGGTCTTCATACTTTCAACACGTTTTCTTGACTTCCTTCAGGCTACACCTGCTGCATCTGCGCAGACTGAGACTGCTGTTTCGCGTCCTACTTCTACTCATGTTCTTAAGAACGTGGATGGCCTGGATGAGATATCCTTGACCAAAGTCTACTTACTATCCAGCAAATTCCAGTTCCATTGCTGCTGCAAGGCACAAGGATGCTCTTGAAATTCGTGTGGGTACAAAATCATGTGATGTCAGCAAAGATAATCCCCATGCCCATGAATACTTTGCAGCTGTTGCAAACATTCGCCAGTTGGGAACATTATATCCAGGTGAGTGTGTGTCTTTTTCTTGTGATAGCAAAGCAAAGGTACACATTGGTGGTCAAGCTGTGTCCAGGTACCATCAGCTACGTACATTCTTCCCCAGTGATGATCAACCACACTATGCAGATCATGACTTTCCTGTTCCAGGGTATTTGATAGAGCCTGATTTGAAAGAGCCTGATGGCTACTTACAGTAGATTTCAAAGGACACTGAAGCAGCAAAAGACAAATGTGGCCGGCCGTGATGTGGTAGATATCCCATCAACAGGCATGCTGTGGGTTTATAACCGGTGTGTGAAGAACACATCTACAAAGATAAACGATCATGTGACTGACCTGATGGACATCATGAAGGATAACCCAAGTGTGAAAAAGCCCGTGTTACTTCTGGTGACTGATAGGGGTCCTAAGTCTAACATGAATCAGTACTTCATTGGAAAACTTTGGAAAGAGGGAACTTTGACATGGTGATCAGTGCATGCATGCCAGCTGGTCTTTCACGCTATAGAGCACCTTTGGTCACCCTGCTCAAAGTTCCTAGCTGGAGTGTCTCTGCCTGCATGCTTGCCTGGAGAAACTATCCCACCAGTCCAGCAGAGCCTTCCTGACGAGGAAAAAGATGTGAAGGAGCAGAAGGTCTTCAATAAGCACTAGACAGACTCGACATGTACTGGGACGGAAAAGTTCACGATGGGTTTCGGATTTCTTCAAAGGGAGTGACTCGTGATGAACATGGTAGAACAACTGGTAGATATGAGATGACCAAGAAGATGTTCACATCTAGTATGAGATGCATCCGTGATGATGAACAGTTGTCATCCATTTTGGAGGAATGGAAGTACATATCAAAACATATGGATCGGCGACATGGCTTTGTCTGCTTCCGGAAGGGTAGCTGTAGAGACTCAGAATACGAATGTATGGTTGGTGAAATCAAAGCTGTTAATGTATGGAAGCTATCCATAGGGGAGAAATGGCTCTTTCCTCCCATAACACCAGATCCAAAGTGCCCTGGGCATTACATGACACTGCAGCAGCTGTCAAGGACTTTGGTATTCAGCAACCCTGACCAGCACCTGAAGGATACATTCAAAGGTTGCAATAAATGCAGGTCATTATAAAAAGAATTCGCAGGGGTGGCTTTTAAAAGTTGGTTTACTCCCTCCCCCAATTTTTGTCCCTAACACAAAGATTATTTTCTTTTTATTTGACTTGTTTGCTTTTTATTTGCGCTACACTTGCCCAATGCCCCTCCAACCACACTTACTGAGCCACCTCTGAGAATTTCAGGAACATAAGAAATTCAGAAATTCATTATACAAATTTTGATGCACAATGTGTTCTTTTCATATACTTCAGGTATGTCTTCACCAGCATAGCCGATGAAGATAAATACATTAAGCTCATCCATGGTGGTGTTCGGGCATTCAGAAGGACTGACCAAGCAGCTGAAAAGAAATTCCAATGTCCAGTCTGTAGTGATAGCTATCTAACATGGTATCAGCTACGCAAGCACCAGGACAAAGAGGGTCACAAACTGTAAAGGGGCAGGCCATCTACTGGAAAGAAAAATTGACGTTGACTTTGCTGCATTTGAAAAAATATCAACATTTTCTTGTACACTTTGGGGGGAGGGGGGGGGGGGGGTCATGAAAAAGTGTACTCTTTGTACACTTGTGAAAATGTTGATAATTGTGAAGGACCCCTAAAGACTTGAAACAGCCATATGGCACAGGAATGCAATCATTACACACGCGTTTTAGCAATTTACAATGGTAATTAGAGTCAAAGGTCAGTGGACATATATGTCCATCTGGGACTTGAAGGGTCTTAACTACTTTATAGTCTACTTGCTGGTCAGGCAACAAAGACGAAACGGCGATCATCCCAGCTCCTGAGAGAGAGGTTCGCAGATACACAGGCTATAGTTCTTCTGGCCATCCTATTGCACTAGCGGTCACCTCAAAGGTCTGCAAGAAGGAGCTCATGTCGTCCACCCCTTCCTGAAACTTCTGCAGGGTGAGTTTGGGTGTGGGTGGAGGTGGGTCGGCACTGGCTGGTCTCTGTGTCTCCCTCAATAGTTGTCTACCTCAATAGTTGACACAATCCTTCGTGCTGTTGAGCTGCCCTCTGCTCCTCACTCTCGGTCCTGACCTCGTCTAGCTCGACACATCTATCCATAAAACATTCCAGCTTCCCTCTCTCAGGGGTGGCTTTGCTGGGGATAGATCGACCTTGCGACATTTCTTAAAAAAGAAACCCCCCCCCCCCCCCCAAAAAAAACTTTGACAAGATTAAAATCGCTGGTCAGGGGTTGGTTTTCAAACTCCAAGGCCTAATCACCCGAGTTGTTCCCCTGTACACGCTAGCTAAATTATGTTACTCCTTTCTTTGCAATGACAGCCTGGGTCTCCAGAATACTCTGTCTACTGAGTATCCCACCGCTGCCAACACTGTAATGAAATGTTTCTGCTAATCACCTTCTGCAGACAACACTCACTCGACGCCTAGCCTATACTTCGGTTAGAACAAAATCAGTTAACAGTCCTTCGTTACTGAAACCACTCACGAAGAGCTATCTATGATCAATAAGTAGTTTATAATTAATCAATTCACAAGCATTGACAACAGAAGTCAATACAAATTCAACAGGCTCAACCTATGCAACACTACAATACATACACTCTCTAAAGGCTGCTTCACAACATGATGCAAACAACCACTGTCGCGTCGTGACGTGTCCTAAAGCGCCGTTTGAACCATGCGTGTCCGTACGCGTTCTAGCTTTAGGATGTGATGTTCGGATAGACTTGACGACCTCATCCGTCCAGCCAATCAGATTGTTTCTTCATCGCATGTAATTTTGTCAACCTGCTCATTATTTAGAAAGCTACACTAAGCGGAGTTTCTAAGCAATGGATGTGCTCCTCGTAGTCATCATCTCTCTCAGAGCTGTCTTCGAAGTCCGATTTCCAAGTATTTGAGTATTCTCCATCTTCAATAACGAGGTGAAAGGTCGGAATTCTGTTCAAAACGCATGTCTTCGAACAACATTGTGAACCATGCCGATGCGGTAGAACTCTTCTTTTAAGAATTCTTGAGGATGCGACGCATTAGAAAAAAGGTATTGTGAACCAGTCTTAAGATGTAAAGTCAGTTCTCTGTTCTTTATTATCTTCCTCCTATTTGCTCTCTTTAGTGATTTTATATAGCTCCCAGCGACTCGTCACAGCTTTTCTGTTCTCAGGCATTCAGATGCTGCTATGACATCGGGATGATTGGCCATCTTCCAATCAGATTCATTCTCCTGTTCTTGACCATGTTTGGTCATTTCGAGAGGCTCTGAGTCTTGGACGGAAGGCAAGTTATTATTATTAATACTTGGCTTCTGTTGGGCCCACAACTCGGGTCCTCTCTCTCGTATTTCAATATCTGTTTTGTGATAAATGCTTCCATCACTTTGCAGTTGCTAGCTTTTATTCCGCTCAGGATGTGATTGCTTAGCTTTGTGTATCTGTTTTTCATAGGCAGTTTGATTACTGCTGGATGGAACTCCATTAAGTAGAGCAAAGAGATGAATATACTTCTTTGCATATGTTTTCTCATAATATGGGCTAGGGCTAGTATATGCTTACTGTCGTCGAAACCCAGCCTTCTTTAGCACAGAGGTTTTATCTCCCTAACAGATCCCTGTCTTCATACGATGACTTAAGTGTTTACTTCTAGTCTGCCTACTAGACAGTACAACACAAACCAAACTCAGCCCTCCCTCTTGGAGCCACTAGATACCCAAGTAACTCTCTTAGTTACTAATAAATATTAATAAGGAATATTCACTACGAGATAACAGAATAATATACGAACAAATATGATACAATAATTGGGAATATATGATTGGGAATAGTCTCTCAAACCCAAGGTTCTTAGATTAATGAAGTTTCACGTTCTGATGATGTAGGTTCGCAGTTATCTGCTTATTCTAGCTGATACAATTCCTTTTTATACTACTCTTAAAACACATCATGATAATAAAGACTAAGTCTCCTTATTCGGTCCCTATTTAGGGCTGCTGTGATGTCGAATCTTTGTGGTCTCCGATGGATGTGTTCTGTCTGGTGGTTGTACTGTGGGGCCAACACTATCTGTCGATTGTGCAGATTCCCTCGTTTGATCCGTAGTCTCAGCTCTGTCAACACCATCTGTTCGGTTATCCAGGGCTGAGGGCAAAGTGCTCGTGTCTTGTAGGTGTTCAGTCAGGGTGGTGGATTTCCCTGATACTTACTCATGCCCATGATGTCGGAATCGTTGCCGAAATTAGTTTTTAGCCATTCTTCTGAGTTTACGAACTTCGGAATGAAGAAAGGAAGCTTAAAGTTGTCTTCGTCGTTGGACATGTTTTCTTGTTTTCCTTCACCTTCTTCCTCTTCTTCCATTTCGTCGCCTGATAGGAGAAGATCTTCTTTGGTAATGATTTCTACATCAGCACGTTTCTACATCAGCACGTAATTTTTTGATTTGTGATTCTTCCTTTTTGCTCTCATTTTTTTTATTTGCTGTTTTTTTATTGGAAGATCGTCGAAGTCACCATCTGATATATTATCTAGTAGAGTGGTTAAATCGTCAGGGATCATTTCACATATTTTTGCCAATTCATTCTCTGCCATCATAACTTCAGATACATTTTTATCTTGTGTATTCGAGGAACAGTAGAGAATGTGTTCTGATTTGGAATAAATATTTTTCCTTTTGAGATTTTTTAAAACAGTTTGAGTTCTGTGGATTTCAATTAGTTTAGCATGGTGTGGTTTTTGTTCGGCACCAAGAACAACTGGCAAACTTTGGTTCATAATCTTCAGGAGATTAGCAATTAGATATTTTCCTGAAATATTATTTGCATCGTGAAGACAGTTGTTGGAATTTTTTTTTAGTTCTTTGTTTGCCATTGAATCTTTTTTCTGTGTTCCATGAAACATGAGATGAAGTCGTCCTAAAGAAAACGAGATTTTTTTTGGCGAGAGAACGAGTAGAGACATTGTTGTGACTTTCCGACTTTCTTTACAGTTTTAGTGTAGCCTTTTTATAGGGAGGTTTCCTGAACAAAAGAAAGTATATCACATGTCTAGAATTCTGGAAAAAAACACTTCATGCTTATTTCACACTAGTTAAAATTAGCCTTTGGTTACCACTTTCGAGGTTACCACTTTCGAAAATAATTATTTTAAACCGGGAATGTTCAGATTACACTATATCTCTTATTTGATGTCACCAAACTGGTACAACTTACTGAGTTTCTTTTATTTAATAACGAAAATAGGTATATTAGGTTGACTCTAAGGGGGGAATCGACCATTTTGTGGGTTTTTTTCCTTCTTTTTTTCTTCCTTTCGTCAATCTATACCTTCACTATTAAATTAGCTGCATTTCAGTTTCAACATTTTATTGTCAACCATTCTTGAGTTATGATACTTTTTATCCTCCCATTTCATTGCAACTCTGCGCAATGAACAAGAAGAAGCCTGAATAAACGCAGTAAGTTGGATTGTTCATAATATAATAAGCGTTCATGGCCAAGACTTGAAACTTGGCTAAAATATCGCTCAGTCATTTCTGCGCTATCTGCGCAAAGTGGGGTACAAACGTCTGCTCCTGCGCATGCCACGTTCTTTCTCAGTTCCCAACTTTGATCGAACCTCTGTGTGATTTCTAGTGCGATTCTAAAGCTACTATCATGCACTTTTCAAACTGATTTATTATGAAATGTAATTTCATGTAGTGACATCACATGATACCGTGTAACTCATTCAATTTTTGTCTGTAGTAAATAATTTTTATATATTATGAAAGCTCTTGCATTACTCCTTCTTTTCAATTGACTCATAACCAATCCAGTCATTTTCTGATGAGATATGTCAGTCTGACAGCATATGACAGCATAAAAATGAAATTGGGGATGTTGGGGTGAATAATAAAAAACAAAAAAAACTATCAATTCATAAGACGTATCTGTGATCACTCTAATATCACCATAAATAGCAAGTGTTGAAAACCTGTGGTTCGGGTACAGGAGCGCATCTAAACATTTAAAAGGACCCTTGTGGTTTTACCCATGTTTCAGTCCTAGTTTATTGCAATACCATTATTCTAATGTCATTGGAAAGCACCTAGAATGAGCTACATTTTGAGACCATAATCTTTGGAAATGGATTAAGCATTCAATAGTTATGACACGTTTTTTAAAAAACCCACAAAATGGTCGATTCCCCCCTTAAAAATAGAATGGGATCCAAACAACCATAGGTCAAGCCAGTTAGGTATTGCTGTATCAAGTCCCGATAGTTCTGTTTTTTTAATATTTGAGGGGGTGGCGAAGGAAGGAATTATTCTGTAATCTTTCTGGACAAACTCCCCCCCCTCTCTTTGAGTAATTTGAGACATAAAAGGACAGTAATAATTAAATCTAGTCTTGTGGCCTTGACAGGTTCAGCATTATCATGATTAAATATAAAATGAGTATTGTATTCACAAGGTCTTGTTCGAGGTGGTCTGTGTCTTTGAGGCAGATTGTGGGCTTATTGGATATTTCATATAATGGCTGAGTGACTACCATTGGGGGTGGGCGATCAAACCCTTTGGGTGCCTGTAGCCTAGCGGTTGAGACCTCTGCCTGGAAAGCATAAGGGCTCAAGTTTAATTGTGCCCGAAATGTTGTCCTTAATTCTCGACTTACAATAATTTGTGAGGGTCTTATGAAACCACACCCAAGCAGGCTATCGTAATTGTGATTGTGGTGCAGGTTAATTCTAAATTTATTCAGCATAGAACATAATTTATACACTGCACAAAAATCATTGCAAATAAAATACGGGAAAACCCTAGCTAATCTCAATCTCTTGCATTATTGCTGCAGAGCCTCTAAACATTTCTTCCAAATTGGCTCGAATTCAATTTGATTTTCTCCAGAATGCCGTAAATTGCTCGAGCATAATTTGCTTCAGCTGTAGAAGTTCATTTGCTGCGATGGGAACTCCCTATTCCCCATTGCAGTACACCACTTTAATATGTCCTCCCAAAGATGGCTTCTTTTGCTAGCCTGCAGTCTGCAGTGCGTGGTATCTGGCCACAAGTTCTTCGACCGAGCAAAGTTTTTCTTTGTCTATCTCAGTTGAGGGTAATAATCTCAACGGGAGATGAACTGGAGGAGTGTGCACACGGTCTTGTGGTTGTCCACTCTCATTATCTCGGGCTTGTATGGTTTCCAGTGTTATTCCATTCAGCCTATTGAGACTATTCAGGTCCGTCTCTCCTTCAGTCAGGAGTGGTCCTGACAAACAACAGAAACATTGCTCGACACGAATTCAATATTAAATATTCAGTACCCTATAGCTGCACCCTCCAGTTCAATTATTTTAGGAATTACTTTCCTAAGGTGTCTAATATATTTCTGACATTTAGTAATATCTACAGTTAACCAAAATTGTCTTATGCCATCCACCAATTCAGCCTTTGTCTTGGGCTTTACTTCTCTCCTGATGTTCTCCTTTAATTTATGCCACAGGTTTTCAATTGGGTTGGCATCTGGAGACTCGGGAGGTGTCCTCCACCAATTAATATTGTTCGATTTCAAGAATTCCTGAGCCAGCCTAGATGTGTGCTTGGGGTCATTGTCCTGCATGTAGCATTGACGGGGACAAATATCCTTCACAAAGGGTAAAAGGGTCTTGTTGAGAATTTCCACAAAAAGTGGGGCTCTCATGATATCATCATGGTTCTCTCTTTCATGCCGATTCCTGCCCACACATGCACCTTCACTGGATGTTTCGCCCTATAATCAAATAAACAGATTGTATATCATAAATATTACATGCCCATAATACAGCATGTAACATACCTAGGCTTGTTTTTTGGTGTTCTTCCTATCTTTCGGCAACAAAACCGCCTGTGCGTTTCTAACTGAACCGTGCACTCATCTGTCCAAATAACGTTTAAACACCCATTAGCTGCTTCGTCAACGTTCTGCCTGGCCCACTCCAATCTTTTGACCTAGGATAGGGGTAAATGATACTGCCATTGATCATAGGCTTATTATACAAGTCACCGTACAAATTCACCAGTGTTCAATATCAATATCTTACCTGGTCCTAAAGCATCACAACAAGATGCCCAATTTTTTAAATCAAATGGCTTATCCCGATCGTCATTGACTCTAGCCAAACTGCCACCAAAACCAAGCACTAGATTTCATTGGCCACTAGCTTCAGCATGACATGAGAAAGCTTCTACACTAGTATTAACTTTCACTAGTTTAGCTTAAACTATGTATGCAACACAAACCTTGTTGGCTTCTCTTATAAGTTGGCAGTACGTACTGCCTTGAAAAGTCCAACCAAGCAATGTCCGGCACCGCAACACTGTCCTCATGAGATAATGAATTTCCTTTGCTGTGAAGGAGGAGGTGTAATTGGTAAGCAGTTGTCTCGTCATCTTCCTCCATCTTTTCCTCTACAACTCTCTTGACAGCAACTGTCACAAACGACTCATGTCAGCTTCCTTTTGCGAATGTCTACTTCGACACTCTACCCTACGCTAGCTGATTTAGCTCAGTGTAGTAAGGACAGCCGCGTCGCCCCAGCCCAACTGTAATCTTCCTATCACAGTTGACCCTGGAGCCAAAATCAGACACACTCTTATGTCTGTGTTCCCTGGTATTGGACCTAGTCGAACACCGTCTAGCCCTTAGCTAGCAACTTATGAGAATAGGTGTAAATAAGGCACAAACGAGGTGTGCCGTCCTTTCACAATATACAACTCGGTAATACAGTTCTCAATACAGCACAATCACAACTTCAGTTCTAGACGTAAAATTCTACTCTTTTCACAGTCCACCTCTTTTATATTTATCCAGCTGATGACATCATCACACCTCAGCCTCTGGCTGGGCACTCCTGAAATGACCTTGTAAGGGCATTTCGGGTGGCCTTCTGTCTCCAAGGTCCTGCCAATCAGATCGTTCACTGTTGTTTGCTGAATGGTGATCAGAATTATCATATGTGGTCTCATTAATATATTCTCTATAGCCACTGGTGGTTGACAAACAATTAACCACATCCTCCTTCTTATCATGTGAGTTCTCACTACTCTTATTCATTAAACACTCAGTTGTCACAGCTATGGATGGAGTGTCCTCAGTCAGGGTTAGGGTCCCTGACACTCCCCCAACCTTAGTGAGAGACCCCCGGTCTCTGGATAGGGCATCTGCATTGGCATTCCTCTTGCCACTTCTGTACTCAATCGTATAGTGGTAAGGTTGTAATGAGAGGGCCCACCTTGCCAACCTGCCATGACTGTCTTTCAGGTTGCCAAGGTGGGTCAGTGGGTTGTGGTCAGTTTGTATTCTAAATTTTGACCCTTGCAAATATGTGCGAAAGTATTTCACTGCTACCACAATAGCTAAGGCCTCACGTTCGATAGCCGAGTAGTTTTTCTCACTTTGCAACAACTTCTTGGAAGCAAATGCTATGGGATGATCGTCTCCTTTGCTGTCTACCTGGCTCAGTACAGATCCTATCCCATATGCAGAGGCATCCGTTTGTAGAACAAAAGGTTTGTCCCAGTCAGGTGTAATTAGCACAGGTGCTTGTGTGAGTTTCTCTTTAAGTGTCACAAAAGCTTGGTCACACTCAGTGGTCCACTTAACCTGTTTAGGCATATCCTTTTTAGTGATGTCTGACAAGGGAGAGGCCACCGTTGAAAAGTTCGGAATGAATTTGCGGTAGTAACCACACAAGCCTAAAAATGATCTCACATCTTTTTTGTTTTGGGGTTGTTCGAAATTTCTCACTGCAGCCACTTTGCATTCCATAGGTCTGATTTCTCCGTTCCCAACGATGTGGCCCAAGTATACATAGCTTCCACTGCCAAATGTGCATTTCTTTTCCTTCACTTTTAGACCAGCCTCACGTAGTTTTGTAAAAAAAAGAGTCTAAATGATTCATATGCTCCTCCCATGTTTTGCTATGGATCTGAATGTCGTCTAAATAGGCGACAGTAAACTCATTTAACCCATACAGTAATTCATCCATCAGTCTCTGGAAAGTTGAGGGTGCTGAGATCAACCCAAATGGCATCGTGACAAATTCATACTTCCCGTATGGTGTAACAAATGCTGTCTTCTCGATATGCTGGGGATTTACAGGCACCTGGTAATATCCCTTAGTTAGATCTAAGGTACTTATGAACTTAGAGGTACCGATGTTGGTTATCAGATCGTCGATATTGGGCAGGGGGTATGAATCATTAATTGTCACCTGGTTTAACTTCCGATAATCCACGCACATCTTTGTGAGCCATCTTTCTTTGTTACTAAAACAATGGGTGCCGCCCATGGGCTCTTTGAAGTACGGATTATCCCCTGATTCAACAGAGTTTCTACCTCGTCACGGAACACTTTCTGAGAATGGTGAGCTAGTCGGTAAGGGGGCAACCTTATGGGAATAGCATCACCTGTGGGTATGTCATGTTGGGCTATCTCGGGTACATCCTGTAGCACATCCCTATACCTTTTCTTAAATTCTTCTATGTCCAGGTTGTGAGAGTTTAGCATGGTGGGAGTGTCCTTTTTTTCTAGGTCTTCTTCGTCAACATCTCTAGCCAAAAACACAGCTGGCTCAGGTGATGTCCATGACCTCATGCAATTTACATGGTAAATTCGGTATCTCTTTAGTTTGGTACCCACATCTACCTGGTACGTCACTTCAGTGATTTTCTTCACAATGGGGTAGGGTCCTTGCCACTGGAGATGCAATTTACTACCCTTCCCAGGTCTGTATACCAGCACGAAGTCACCACGGTAAACACTCTTTCTTTAGCTGTTCGATCGTGATACAGTTTGTGTTTACTTTTCTCTTTAGTCTCCCTTCCATAGGCTAGGTCTCTCACCACCTGCATGTTAGCTTTTAGGGTAGCTACATACTCTGACACGCTGCTCACGTCTTCTTCTTCCTTGCCATGCCAATACCTTACTAATTGGTCAAGGGGCATTTTCATTTCTTTCCCAAAAAGTAGGTGGTACGGAGTAAACCCTGTAGTTTTATGGACTGTTCCTCTGTAAGACCACAGTACATAGGGCAGGCATAGGTCCCATTCAACATCGGGATTCTGAGTAAGCTTACGGAGCAGTTTCTTAAGAGTGGCATTGAAACGCTCCACCATACCATCCGTCTGAGGATGGTATGGGGAGGTCCGTATTTGTTTAATGCCTGTCAGTGCACAAAATTGTTTCATCACTTTTGAAACAAAATTATCTGATAGCAGTTCATTTGGTATGCCAATTCTGGCGGTTACATCCACTAGACAATTAACAATGGTCTCTGTTGTTATATTTCGTAAAGCAAAGCAAAGGCTTCTGGCCACTTCGTAGCATAGTCCATGAGGACTAAAATGTATTTATTCCCTGCTTTAGTACGAGTTAGGGGTCCAAATACGTCCATTGCTATTCTTGAAAATGGTTCTTTCATTACAGGCAGAGGGTGTAACAGGGTAGCAGGCCCAGCCTTTTGGCAGATGGGACACGAAGCACAGAGATTTTTAACGTCCTTAGCTATACCAGGCCAGTCCATGCAAGCTCTGATGGCATGTAGGCTCTAGCATAGTGTCCGGCAATGGGAGTATTGTGAGCCATCTTTAGAATTTTACTTCTGGCTATTTGAGGCATAACAATAAGGTCTTTCCCTAAGGTTTGATAGGGCTTTCTCATCAGTACACCCTCCCTCCAAAAGTAGGGCTCATTACTAACCCTTGCCTTTTCCCTTATGTGTCTTAGGCTTTCATCACACATTTGAGCATCACACAATTTCTTACGCGTAATGACTCCCATCAGGGGCTCATCAGTCTCCCCCGCTTCTTTCACTCCCCCAGTATCGCTAGCAGTGTCTGGCTCTGGAGAGGTCGGCTGGTCTGATGATACACTCTTCTCTGCTTCATTTTCCTCCGCCTCACTTGCATCATCAACCGGGTAGAGAGCAGACACGATGGGCCCGTCTTGTTCCAGTTGCAGGCGCTCTCTTTCCTCGAGGTTGTCTTGCTTCAGTTGTTGAGCTCGGGTGACCACCATGCCTGACTCGGTTGTGATACATGTGGGTGGTGTATTCGATTCTTCTTCTTCGGGTTCTTCCTCAAGAACCGCCTTCAGATATCGTCGGAAGTGGGGAATATCCCATCCCATCAGCATGTCCTCTGTGATGTGCTGAGACACTCCAACCGCGATCGAGGTGGTCTTCCCTTCCACCTCCAAAAGAACACTTGCCGCTGGAAAATAGGTTTTTTGTTCAGACGCTGTGCTGTACGGAATTTCCCATCCCAGATAATCCTTCTGGGAAACACAGCGAGGGTGTACGATCGTCTTCGTACAGCCAGTGTCTAGTAATGCCTTTACCTTTTGTCCGTGATCCTGACCGTCTTGGTCCAGTCTGGCATTTTCGTTCGTTTAGTTGGAAGAAAAAGACTGCACTCTGCTTGCTCCATTTTAACTCGACAATCCCTCTGTAGATGACCCTTCTTCCCACATTTGAAGCACTCCATTGTTCGTAAGTCTCGGTAGGGAGGTCCGTCTCGACTTCTCTGTTGTTGTGGTCCCTCAGTCTTTTTGTAGTGGTCGTCTTTCATAAAATGACCAGGGTGACCTCTGGTGGATTGAGGGTATTCCTTTTTTAAGGGTTTTTCTGTTCGAGCCCTCTGGTTTCCCATGTGGCGTATGATGGCTTCCTTTAATTCATCATAGCCCCGGCAGTTCAAAGTTCTCATCTGGTTCTCTAGCCAACCAGGAAGCTTTGCTATAACCAGTTCCATGAGTATTACCTCTCTGGTAGGTATGGTTGTTGAATCCAACCACTGATGGAAGGTCTGTTGGTACTCTCTCAACCATTGGTCCGGATTGTTCGAGTTAAAGGACTGTTTGAATACTTTCCTACGGTGTGACTCCGTGGAAATTTGGTAAACTGATTCGAGCGTTCGTTTTACCTCTTGGTAGTCAGCTTGCTGGGCCGCTGGAAGTGCAGACACGGCCAGCAATCCTGCGCCAGATAGGGATCCTCTCAAATGGATGGACCATTGTGTTGTGGGCCATTCGCTCGCTAAGGCAGTTGCTTCAAACGTGCCTAGATAAGCAGCCATGTTGTCAGTTTCCTCGTTGAACTTTTGTAGAGTGAGTCGTGGAGGTGGTGACGTTAGAGGAGGTAGTTCTCTCCTTTCCTCTGTAGGTCTGCGCATCTCTGTCAGTAACCGTGCCCACCGCTCCTCCTGGCGTTCCTGACGTTCGTGCTCTCTGTCTCTTTGTTGTGCCTCCCATTGGCATCTTTCTTCTTCTCTCTGCACTTGACGTTCCTCTGCTTATATGAATCGTGTCATTAGCATGGTTAGAGACATAGGAGCTTCGGTATTTAGTTCTGTCTCCGTCTCGTCGATACCCCCGGAGTTTGGAAGACGCTTCCACTTCGTAGTTGCCGATCCTCCCCCGGGCGTCCTGATCTCTGTGCCATAATCACGAAGCGCTAAAAAAAAAGAAGTTTTTTAAATTCTAAACGTCCTAGGATAGGGTTTGGTTTCACAGGCTCCAAGGAATGATTACCCGAGCCGTTTCCCTGCTAGTACAAAAATAAACAATAACAATAACAAAAACAATAACAAGAATACCCTACGCTAGCTGATTTAGCTCAGTGTAGTAGTAAGGACAGCCGCGTCGCCCCAGCCCAACTGTAATCTTCCTATCACAGTTGACCCTGGACCAAAATCAGACACACTCTTATGTCTGTGTTCCCTGGTATTGGACCTAGTCGAACACCGTCTAGCCCTTAGCTAGCAACTTATGAGAATAGGTGTAAATAAGGCACAAACGAGGTGTGCCGTCCTTTCACAATATACAACTCGGTAATACAGTTCTCAATACAGCACAATTACAACTTCAGTTCTAGACTAACTCTCTACTCTTTTCACAGTCCACCTCTTTTATATTTATCCAGCTGATGACATCATCACACCTCAGCCTCTGGCTGGGCACTCCTGAAATGACCTTGTAAGGGCATTTCGGGTGGCCTTCTGTCTCCAAGGTCCTGCCAATCAGATCGTTCACTGTTGTTTGCTGAATGGTGATCAGAATTATCATATGTGGTCTCATTAATATATTCTCTATAGCCACTGGTGGTTGACAAACAATTAACCACATCCTCCTTCTTATGTGAGTTCTCACTACTCTTATTCATTAAACACTCAGTTGTCACAGCTATGGATGGAGTGTCCTCAGTCACGGTTAGGGTCACTGACAGTCACCAACGAAGGTCTCCCACTCCCAGGCTGTCTGGCGATTGTACCAGTCTCACCGTACCGCTTAATAAAACAGTAGACGCCTTGCCTCGTTGCTGTCATGCCCTCCTCATTCAAAATAAGGACAATAGCTGTAGCCTTGAATCCTCTTGATTCCAGAGTAAGAATCCTCTGTTTCTTAAATGTAGAATAAGGCATTTACTTGAATGAGATGGCGTAAAATAAACTTTTTGTATCGCCTCTTCGTTGCTGAAGAATCAAGGTAGTATTGGGAGGCAAAAACATGCTAACTTTTCATCGCTGGACTGTAAAATGTCTACTGATGGGTGGGCAGGTGCATTATCAAGAAGCAATAAGATTTTGTATTCAATGTTATTGCCTTGACAAAATTTCTTAACGTAAGGCACAAACCTCTCATGAAACCATGATGTAAACAATGTTGAATCCATCTAAGCCTTTTTTTGAGAGTAATAGTGCACAGGGAGAGAGCTCATGTCCATATGCTTGAAGCAACAGGGTTTTCCACTTGTGAGCAGTTCCGTCGTGACGGAAGTACAATTCAGACACTTAATTCCCTAATAACATCAAAACAATGCGCCCATAAGAAATATTTTATATTCCAGTTATTGTAAGGCCTATTTAAGGTATTTACAATATTATGGTTTTAGTTAGCTATATAGCCAGGAAAAATACATTGAAAGGGTGTGATGGAGGTACGCAGAGAATTGCAATTTTGGATGTTAATGTTCTTTATCTTGAAAATCCTGTGACTTGTGCAAAGTAATAAATCTGTCCTTGTATCAAACTAATCATTACACATATGGGTAAGATTATTACTTCCTCTACTTTCTCTTACTCTAAGAAAGTAAAATTTTCTTTTTCATTTAAAAAATAGCCATTACATATTGTGACAGAAATACACAATTTGTGTGACGGAAGTACGAGTCCAAATGTATTACATCAAGATTAAAAAACTTTATTATTCAGGTTAAATGATAACTACAGCTACATAATTGAAACATAACAAAACTTAGATAATCTCACAAAAAAAGAATTGTCCACGGTTTCCCACTCCCACTACAGTAGGGGAAGTGATAGTTCGCACAATGTCTTCGAGTTTGTAGAAGATCTTGTCAACAGGATTAGGCCATTTCCAGTTACTGCCACTTTTATGCATAACATTAATCTCAATATCACTGTTGTAAGAAATGAAAGTTTTCTCCATCATACTGCACAACAACCCATTGTCCAATGGACAGATTCAGGGTAGTAGTTATGTCCATAAGTTCCTCTTCCGTACTTGAATCCTCCTCGGCAGTTGATTCTTCCTCATCCTCATCCTCAGCACTTAATTCCTTCTCAGTATCTTCTGAAGGGTCAGATCTTCTAATCGAAACAATGGTTAATTCAGTTGAATCTGATGTATCTGAAACCATAACTTTATACCTCCCTTTTGGGATAAAGCAGTGCATCTGATGGGTCTTGGGCACAGGTAACACACCCTCCCAATGAGCTTCCAACTTTTGTTTTGAAACTTCAATCTCTTCCTTGGCAATGAAGTGAACATGTATTGATTGGTTGCGTTCCTTTGCAAATCTGGCATACTCCTTTGGTGAGGTGACATGAGCCTGTCCACTTCGAACGTGCCTCCAGACTGCTCTCTAAACTGTGCCTCCAAGCCCATCCACAACACCTTTACCATGGGACGTGGCGAGGAAATTCCAAGTTATTTTTAGGTCATGTTCCTTCTCCCACAAGTGCAGATTGGAAAATGCCTCCAGACTGCTCTCTAAACTGTGCCTCCAAGCCCATCCACAACACCTTTACCATGGGACGTGGCGAGGAAATTCCAAGTTATTTTTAGGTCATGTTCCTTCTCCCACAAGTGCAGATTGGAAAATAGAAATTTCTGTTTAAACTGCGACCCTGCCCCATCGCTGAAAACATGATAGTTGGAAACTTTTCATGAAGCTGCTTAAATATGTCGTTCATGAAAACATACAGACTATGTTTTGTATGCATCAATTCATCAGATACTACAACAAAACTTTCCCTTTTTTCTTCTTTTTTGTCTTGATCTGTCTTCACCCATGCATTTCCAGTGAATAAAGTTACTTGGCCATGGCTCCAATGTGCTGACTGCGTCTCATATTGACTTTCAATAGTTGCATTTTCATAAAAGTCTACTTGCAAAACAATATTTTCTATGTTGCACTTTGAAATCAAAGCATCCATGTGTGCTGCTTGCCTGCGTTTCTGGCCTACGTTTAATGTAACTGCGAATAAAAAATTACTTTAGCTGTTTTTTTAATTCAGTGAAGGCATCACCTACCGTACCAAACCAAAGATGTCAACTTTTTGTACTTTGTCAATATTTTGCCATTGTTGGTACTTTAAATTAGCAGCTGGAGACGTAGGAGTGAAGTCATCAATAAGACCTTTGCAATCATCACATTCCTTTCTTGATGCATCACATGTGACTTGATTGATTGATAAAGCCACGAAACGAAACTGCTAGTGATGTATGCTCTTTCAGAGCAAAAAGAAGAAGGCGAACATTTTCGTGGTATAAACACACGCATGCATGATGAGGAAACAACTTCACATGTTTGGGACGGAGCTAAAAATTTTGCTCGGTCCAATCTTTGTATCAGGGTGTTTTTCAACAAATTTATTGTATACTTCCTTCAAAGAAGTACAAAGACGGAAGTAAGTATCGAGTTTGTCAGTTATTTTGACATTTTGACCATCACTATCTTTCTCACGAATTATTACTCTATCTTTGCGGCCTGGAGCCTGCCAAGTAGTGTCATTGGAGCTATAAAATGCCAGAACAAGTTGTTTAGTGTCATCACTGGGTGCATTACTTGAAGAAGCACCAACAACAGTACTGTCAACATTTAGCCCAACTGATTTTGCTAAATAATCACTATACAGCGCCGTTTATGGGGTGAATCTGGCAGGGATGCTCTTGCTCATTGAATGGCTTTACCTTTAGCTTGATTGGTACAATATGGAGAAGTTAGTGGCTGGCTCATCTCTCCACACTGACTTTGACTCTCTCGATATTTTTTGTATGTAGCTTTTCTTTCAAATGATGTTCTTCAAGTTCATCAGTAGTCATAGCTGCAATTTTTCTTCTCCTATCTTTCTCCAAATATGCCTGGTAAGTTTCACTGTCATTTCGAATTTTAGCTCTGCTCTTAGCTTGCCTTTCTTTATTGCTTGCCATCGTGACTCAATAGACACACTAGACTTACTTAGACATGTGCTCTGCTCTAGCTACTTAAATAGTCAAGCATGCATGTGCACGGAATCTTCTAGATTTGTGTTTAAATAGAAAAGCATGCATGTGCACGGAATCTTCTAGATTTGTGCATGGAATCTTCTAGATTTTTCTAGTGCATGTGATCGAGGTTTATGTAGGTGGTGCATGTCGGGGAAATTACCCTCTCCTGAGGCCTTCCTGCCTCAACGAATAACACTGTTCGCTTAGTAGTCCGAGCGGAGACTACTTCTGGTAATTTCCACCGCGACGCCTAGGAGCTCAGGGTACTGGCTACACCACCAATCACCCCTCCTAGACCTAACTGGACAAGCCGTACTTCCGCCTCTCTCTAGGCCCTTTACGGTCTTGCCCCTTTGGCTCCCTACCCAATACTTGGGTAGATAAGTATTTGATTAAATACCATGTCAATGCCAAAGATAGTACACATACAGAGTATAGTCTAACTTCTCTCTCTCTCTCTGGCTGTCTCTCTACTCTCCTTATATAGATACATTCAGTCACATGATAATGATAGCCAATCAAATACTATAGAACATTCAATCTGTAATCTTGGTCTTGGGTGTTCTTGTGGCTGTTCCCTTTTAGGTAATCTTAGTCTTGGGTGTATCCAATGCTTGTGGTATTCACTGTGGCTGTTCCCTTTTAGGTAATCTTAGTCTTGGGTATATCCAATGCTTGTGGTGGTAGTGATTCATTAACTGTGGGTTATGGTTATGGTGGGTTATTATTTGAAAAGTCAGGGAGTGGTCCTGTTGATTTCCCTGACACCTCCCCCTCCTCTAAACGAGAGCTATGCTCTCTGCTCAGTCCGTCAGCATTTGCATTCTTTGATCCAGGTCGAGAGATCTTGTACTTGTATGGATCGTCGTGTAGACACGGCCAGTCCATTGATCTTCGGATGGTTTCCATGGTCCTCTCCTGTCCAAATTGTCCAGCCGTTGGGGAAGTATTGGCCAGATGGAGTATCTCATTCCGGTTTCGAGTGGGTACCATAATCAGCTTTCGTCCTTCCTCAGTTAGTGGTTGCCTCAGTAGCAATCCCTTTTCCCAAGTGTACCAGTCATCAACAGAGCTAGCCAGTTGCCTTGCCTTCTCTAGTGTCGAGTCGGCCATCTGCATCGCTCACAGCTCTCCTGGGTTGACTCGTTCTGGCGACCACGGGGTGGTTCGATCTGCCACTTGTGTATGCTCAGTCGTTTCTTGGGCAAACAAGTCCTCAGCGAAGGAGAAGGGAAAGGGGTCATCACTTTCACACACCTCTGCCTCGGGTGGTTCAGGTTTTCTCAGCCCCCCCATTGGTTTTGGCGGCGATCCCAGAGGAGGTGGTGGTGCTGGCGACCTTTCTGACATTAGCTCCTCCTCTGGTAGCCTGTCAATGGGTGTGGGCAGCTGTAGTTCGTCTGGAGTGTCAGAGGAGTGGGTGTCCTCGGTTTCATCCAGGTCCGGACCCGTGAGCTTTACCAAGTCTTGGGTCTGTAGCTCCTGGTCTGCTTGTTCCATTCGACTCTGTTCCTTAGTTTGGCTGCGTGTTGCTATGCTAGCCACGTCCAGAGGGTCCTTGGGGTTCACCTCTGCTTCATCTGGTGGGGTTTCAGCCCCCCACTTGGCCAACTGTGGTACGTCCCTGCCAACCAGCATGTCGACAGCGAGGTGGGGAGACACACCCACCGTGAGTAGTTGTCGAGTCCCTTTCACTTCCAACATCACCCATGCGGCTGTGAACCATACCTCTCTGGCACTGGCTGTTGAGTAAGGTATCTCCCAGCCGAGCCTCTGCTTCTTAGATACATACCGTGGATCGACCAAGGATCTGGTGCACCCGGTGTCGAGCCAGAGAGATGCTGGCTGTCCATTCAGCTTTCCCTCTCTGATCCAGGGATTCTTGGGGGATAGGGCTTTCGAGTCATTGGTGAATTGGGCCCTCTCAAGTTTCACCCGGCAGTCCCTTTTGAGGTGCCCAAGTTTGTTGCACCTGAAGCATCTAATTTCATTTCGGGAGTTTGTAGGGGATCCTGGCCTAGTAGAACCTGGGATTTTCTCTCGAGGAGAATAGCGGTCGCCGATCTGTCTGGGCTCCACTTTCTGGTGGCTCAGAGGTCTGTACGGTGTCTCATGACATACCATCTTCTCTCTGGTCAGTTGTGACCGTGGAGACTGCCTCGGGTCATCATGGTCGCTACGGGTTTGATTGCTAAGGTGTCTCACCACGCTATCAGGCAGCTCCTCGTACATCTTGAGGTTGAGGGTTCGCATCCTTGCCTCAAGCCATCTCGGTAGTTTGGACAATGTTATTTCTATCAGCAACGTGGCCTCAACATCCAAGGGGGAAGAGGCTAGCCACTGATGGAAGTTCTGTCGGTGTTTGGCCAACCAGCCCTCAGGATTGGTGGTCGAGAAGGCGGTCTCAAAGGTCCTGTGACGGTATGTCTCGGTCGTGATGCAGTACTCTCTCAGAAGTTCCACCTTGACCAAGCGGTAGTTGTTCTGCTCATCTGCTGGCATCGCTTACATAGTGGTCAGTCCTGCCCCACAGAGTGAAGGATCTTAGGATGATGGCCCACTGGGGTGCTGGCCATCCCCCAGCGAGGACTGTTGCCTCAAAGGCTTCGAGGAATGCACCCATGTCATCAATACCCTCAGCGAACTTGGGTACTGATAGTTTGGGCATTGGAGGAGGAGGTCTATCTACCTGGAGAGGTTGTCGGAGTTCAGCCATCATCTGTATGAACCGCTCCTGCTGTCGAGCCTCTCTCTCCTCCTGCCTAGCCTGGGCCGCCTCTCGCTTCTGCTCCTGCCTAGCTTGGGCCTCCTCTCGCTTCTGCTCCTCCCTCTCACTCCTAAGTTGATCCACCTGGACCCACTGCTGCAAGAACCGATCCATTGGGTCTGCAGGCACGCTGGTCTCAGGCGTGTTCCCATGTACCCTTCAGGACTCCCTAGGAGGCCTCCTATCCTCTGCCATAGAAGACTCAGAGAGTAGGATTATCTTCCAAACAAAAATTATACAAATAAAAAACCAAAAAGACACAACCTCCTCCTAGCTCTTCTGGCTACTGAAGGGTCGGTTTTCAACCCACAAGGCCGTGCCCTGGGTGTCACCTTCCAGCTAGCTAAGCAACTCCTCTTCGCTAGCTACTGGCTGGTCCGTGATCTCCTTTCACTAAGAAAGAAATCCCACCGCTGCCACCACTGTCGGGGAAATTACCCTTCCTGCCTCAACGAATTGGTCGCTTAGTAGTCCGAGCGGAGACTACTTCTGGTAATTTCCACCGCGACGCCTAGGAGCTCAGGGTACTGGCTACACCACCAATCACCCCTCCTAGACCTAACTGTACAAGCTGTACCTCCACCTCTCTCTAGGCCCTTTACGGTCTTGTCCCTTTGGCTCCCTACCCAATACTACTTGGGTAGATATGTAAGTATTTGATTAAATACCAAGTCAATGCCAAAGATAAGTACACATACAGAATATAGTCTAACTTCTCTCTCTCTCTCTGTGACTGTCTCTCTACTCTCCTTATATACATACATTCAGTCACTTGATAATGATAGCCAATCAAATACTATAGAACATTCTATCTGTAATCTTGGTCTTGGGTGTTCTTGTGGTATTCATTGTGGCTGTTCCCTTTTAGGTAATCTTAGTCTTGGGTGTATCCAATGCTTGTGGTATTCACTGTGGCTGTTCCCTTTTAGGTAATCTTAGTCTTGGGTGTATCCAATGCTTGTGGTGGTAGTGATTCATTAACTGTGGGTTGTGGTTATGGTGGGCTATTGTCAGGGAGTGGTCCTGTTGATTTCCCTGACAGTGCATATATACCACTGATAAGTACTGTACTTACATACCACAAGTAGAGGAAGTTATGTTCAATACATAGGAATGAATGTTCTATACAGATTTGTCACATGTAGGTAAGATAAGAAGTACTTCTGAAATCAACAGGAAAGTTATACCATGATTTCAACTTAAGCTATAGGTAGCAATTAGTGTTATTTTGCTTTTGCATACATTCATACGAAATTTGTGGGATGATGAAAGCCAATACAACTAAGTACTAAGAAATTGTGACGGAAGTACAAAAAATTTGTACATCCGTCACCGTGTTTCTGGCTCCAAAAGTAATGGTAGCCTAAAAATGAACAGCAAAGTGTTTTCCCTGTAGGATGCTTATTTATATCCTAGAATTACTATTTAAAAAATTGATATATTTTATGGTTATAAAAAATAATCGTTCATATTTGTGATGGATGTATGGGCACTTGAAACCTCAAACTGACTTCCTGTGTCATGAAGAATTTTTACTTACTGGGGTTTTCAGGTTTTCAGCAATAGATTATCAAAAGAGACTAAACTGAGTCCAGCAACCCATTTAACTATAGGAAAGTAATTCCACATCTTAAATATTGACTTTTTACTAGTTACCGTAAAAATATGCATAATTTAATGCTGGCGAATGGCATGTTACATATTTGGTCATAACTTTTGTTTGCTATGACATGCTATGACTTATTTTTCATAAGTGCAGGGTAGGGTATTTCCTTTCAAATGATACCATTCATTATTTCCTTTCAAAATTGTTAGGATTCACTAATTCTTTGTTTTTGGCCCCTTGGTTTACCTTTTCATGGAACTGCCCTTTTGTGTACAAACCCTAATGGCAGCCTCCATGTTCCAGCAGCATTAGAACAGGTAACTCTTTCTTTTGATTTTTTGAAATTTTTAGCTTTCCTTTCCGCACAATGTGCGAGAGTCCTGGAAGGCATAAATCGCCACCTCAATCCAGTCTCATCTGCATTAAAAACTTGGCGTAGAGTGTACACTTCCTCTTCCATCTTACCCAGTAATTTTCTTTGAAATGCACACAGCTGAAGCATCAGCAGAGAGTGATTTTCCTTGAAGGGATAGACATCTAATTCCATGTCTGCAAGATAATTTATGCAACCAACCAGAGCTAGCCTTGAAAGATTCTACTTCTCGGTCTGGATTGTATAGCTGCAGTGCCTTCTCTTGCAGAACTGGTCCAGACACAGGAGCACCCTTGGATCGTTGCTGAATGAACCAGATGTAAGCAGCTTTGTCCAGCTTCTCAAAGTTAGCTTGTTCTACATTGCATCTCTTCTTAGCATGGAACATGCCTGTCAATCTTTTCTCGATCCTTCCATATATCAGCAATAGTGGTTTTGGCAATATCATGTACACTGGAGATGACCTTTGTGACTGTCCTCTCTTTAGCTCAGTAATAATCTCCAGCTTCTTTTCTAATGTTACAACATTGCCACACCTGTTTCACCCCACATACTTCTCTGACATTGCTGCAGACACGAGACAGAAAGTCGGTAAGGGTTGTTTAGCGCGATCAGTAAAGGGGCATTTTTAAGCTTTTGCTGCCCGTTAGAAGGAGGTGCCCGCATATTGAGAGTCTGGATAAGGTTGGTTTCACTGTATATATGTTCCATCCAATCTATGAATCTGCCCAATCTATATATTGTGCAGCACAATCTAAGAATTCATAGATTGGATGCCAATCTATAGATTGGCATCCAATCTATAGATTGTGCTGCACAATCTATGAATTCCAATGTATTGCCTGCCAGTCAATACACTTCAAAACATGGTAGCATATTAACACTCTTTGCAACAGGTTCATAGATTGGATGGAACATATCGACCAGTACTTATTATCGACTAGTTATACTGAGCGAGTGTGCAAGCCAAATATCCAAACCCACCCACACAATATGCAATAGTCGATGGGAATTAGTCGATGGGAATTTACAAAGCCCGCACTACTCCCACGAAAAGGGAAGAAGGAAGAAGAGCTGTTGGTGAGGCTAGTTTCTCTACATTTGGGGATATAGCAGTTGTGCGAGTGTTCGTGGGTATTACAAACTGCATTATATCTTTTTTGACAGAGCAATATTCTTCAAATATCTTTTTTTCCTCTAACTACTTGCCATGTCACTTAGCTCTTTATCTACCAAGTCCATGTGGAACTTTTTCTCAGTATCACTTTTTTCTACATCATTACACTCTCAGTTGCAATCATCACTTTCTCTGTTTCTCTGTTGCAAAGGGTGTTAATATGCTACCATGTTTTGAAGTGTATTGACTGGCAGGCAATACATTGGAATTCATAGATTGTGCAGCACAATCTATAGATTAGGCAGATTCATAGATTGGATGGAACATATATATAATGACATTCAACCTTCAGTCCATACACATTGCCTGCTTACAGTATTTGAGTCAGTGGTAGTAGGTGTAGTCAACAGAGATGGTGGGAGTGAGTAGGCACAGGTGAGGCGGTGGCTGTGGGCAGAGATGGTGGTGTGGGCATTTCATTCGAAAATTCCTTCTTTTGTTACATTGCTGTTACATTGCTGCAAAAGAACCTACATGTTTGTATTAGCAATACACTGACATTGAATGGTCATTTCCACACTATGCACATCTTACCTATGGCAGAAATCCTTCCATGTGCTCGTTTTCCCCTCTTTGATTTTGCAGAGCTCACCAACCAAAGCCCCCTCCAATAGTTTGTTATGCGGCACAATTGTTACCGAGTCTTCTCGAGGCCAAAAGACCAAACAGTATTCTGCAACAAAAATGCCATATTGCAAGCTAGTGACTGGTCCAGATAAAATGTGTTGAACTTCACCTCAACACCTTACTGAGTACTTGCAAACTTATATTTCCCAAAACTAGGCTTGGAAAAAAAGGTTGCTGAAGGAGTTGTAAAATTCTAAAGGCCGACCTAGCTGAGGAGAGTGGTCCTAGGCTGCCATAATGAATTCAAATACTGAATTATACTTACTTCTTTCATCCATGGACATGAGGACAGCTTTCCGAAAAGTCATGCTGAACGTAGTAGCAGCAAACAAACTCTTTAACTCTTTGACGGATGGCACGTGAATAATTAATGCGTCACCGTGGTCTGCTAAAAAATAAACAAATTTTGCATAAGACCCTGCGGCATGTTCGAGAGGATATCCGACAGTCTAAGCATTTCTAAGGCACCAAAACAAGTAACAACCTTTAGCACATCTAATTTTGCCATAGAAACAGTTAGCTATAACGGGGAGGGATGAAAGCTAGTGCTAAACAGAGATGAAGGAGCGCCTAAACTGTAGCTTTTTACCTTGGCCTCCAGGTACTACACTGTAAACCCAGAAAAGTTGGCGACCATTTTATTTACCGTTTTTTATATCATGCACATTTTAGCGACCATTAATGTTAACGTTTTATAGCATGAAAAACAAGGTGAAATCCTTGTGAAAATAAGAACAATAAAGTCCATGATTCCAGTTTTATTGAATACTTCTCAGTATTGCATGAAAGATTACTAAGACTGTTGATTAACCAGTTTGCATGCAGGGGCTTGATCAATGATGCACGAAGATTCACTTTAACAGCTGATATCTCTCCCACCATCCAGGGTTTTACGGATTTCATTAGCATACCACCTCATGAAGGAGTCCTTCATTAAAGCCTTAAATTCTTCATTTACGCACACATCAAGTGGCTACAACTCTCCTGTGCAACTTGCAAGAACAAACACTTGGTGGATATTGTTGTCTTGAAGCTTTTTAAGAACAGAACTACAGCGATGAGCTGCAAATACATCAAATATTGCCAATGCAGGCTGATTGTCAGCAAATCCAGTCTCGCTCTAGTAGTAGTGACATATGGAATGATAATTTCTTGGCTGCAGCTGTTGCTCCGTCGCCTTGTGGTAAACAAACTGAGCTAGATCCACCAGCATTGCCTTTCAACCAACGAACAATCGACATAGCTGTAAGTTCACAGTTGCTCTATCAAAACTCGAAAGCTCCTAATCAGTGACGTGCTCTGCTGACAGCTAGCATGCGTGTGTGAGTGTTTTTGAACTTTGTACTTATATTGCCACAAATTTTGGCTGCCTATTAACTTAGCGATTTTTTCCCCATCGCTAAATTCGCTAACATTAATGGACCGCTAACTTTTCTGGGTTTACAGTAGCAGCTATTGAATTACATCGTTAGCAAACAACAAATCTAAGCTTTACTAGTGCCAATCCCAGTTTCTGTGTGAATTGTATCGTTTGGATATGTAGTGTCAATTTTCACACCATTCAATTTGGGGTCACGCCCTTTCTTTCTAATTATTGAACGGAAGGAAGTGGTGACTAATAGGAGGGAGATTGCTCGAGATGGATCCTCTAGGATCCTCTATGAAACTGAGCCGTCCCAGGTTTGTTGATGAAGCTGTTTTGTGACTAGTTATATAGATACCTGATCATCTTACTAACACACTGGTGTGGGAGGGGAGGAAAGCTATACTAAATGGAGTTGATCGAGGCATAGGGTCTATCAGCTACCTTAGCGTCAGAGGTAGTAGCTTTTGAATTAGATGGTCAGCTAACATCACATCCAAGCTTTACTAGTTTCAATTCCAGTTTGTGCGTGAATTGTAGCTCTTGCCTGTGTCATAATTCAAATTTGGGTCACATCCTTTCTTTGGCAGCAAAATTTCTAATTATTGCCAGGTTGATAGTGGTGTCTAATACAAGCTGTCAAGAGACCTATTCGATCCTTTACATAACTGAGCTGTCACAGGTTAGATGACAAAATAGTTTTGTGTCTATATCCTAACTGATCATTCTTTGCTGATTAAATCGGATGTTAAGCTAACTGATTAATCTTTGTTGGCCAAACAATTATTTTTGTGTATTGATGCTAATTGATCAATCTTAGCAGACTAAACTGACTAGACAAGTTACATTCTCTCATGTAAAATCAAGAGCTATAGAATGCTTGCTGTTAGTTTATCAACAGTTATCATCGATTATGATGAACTAATTTTATTTGCAATTTTGATTTAGACCTACAGCTATTCTTTGTAAAAAGGAAGTCAAGGCTCTTATGAAGGTCTGTTAGTTGTTTTGAGGGTGGAAGTGAGGATTGGTGCAACCATTTGGTCTTCAACTGTATTCTCTCTGTGTGACAAGTTCAGGGATGACATCATTAGGTCACAATGACATCAGCAGTTTACAGGTGAAGGTGAGAGAGTAATTGTCAGCCTTGTCTCTTCTATTTGTAGAATGACTGGTTGACTAAATTGTCAGTCATTCACATCAAAAGTTTGACAAGTAAAGTATCATAAGTGCAAGGTAATTCTATGAATAGTTCAGTTTGTTGTGATAGTCCTCCATGCAGTTTATTATGTGCAAAGGTGTTTTGCATCTGTGCATAGTTTGTGATATTTTTTTCCTTGCTCTGCACACCTCACAGATTGGCCGACCTCCAAATGGAGTATCCTTAGGAATTTCCTCAGGAAATGGCCTTTCAGTGAGTCTGACTGGTAGTTCTTGTGCTATAGTTCTTTTTCTTTCATTGCCATGGAAATGCCCCTCTAGTGGTCCTTGGGCTACTTCAACTCTGAACTCCATCTGGGTAAGTGGCTTGTTGGTGGTAGTGTTGTGCATGATATGTGCATTTACTAGAGTCAGGTCCAGAAGGTGGAAGAATACCCTCTTCCACCATTCTTTTCGATCTGTGAGAATACCCATAGTAGAGGACCATTTGGTCGGACCTGTCAACGCCACCCATATGTTTGTCGTATTGTTCCACCATGTGGGGTTTGGATATTGATTCCAGGTCTGCTTCAAAGGATTAAAAGAGGTCCGGGGGTCTGCTTCAAAGGAATAGAAGAGGTCTGGGGGTCTGCTTCAAAGGAATAGAAGAGGTCTGGGGGTCTACTTCAAAGGAATAGAATAGGTCTGGTGGTCTGCAAAGGAATAGAAGAGGTCTGGGGGTCAGCTTCAAAGGAATAAAAGAGGTCTGGGGTCTGCTTCAAAGGAATCGAATAGGTCTGGGGGTCAGCTTCAAAGGAATAAAAGAGGTCTGGGGTCTGCTTCAAAGGAATAGAATAGGTCTGGGGGTCTGCTTCAAAGGAATAGAAGATGTCTGGGGGTCTGCTTCAAAGGAATAAAAGAGGTCTAGGGTCTGCTTCAAAGGAATAGAAGAGGTCTGGGGTCTAGAAAGAAACGTGTGTATATTGCCCATGGCAGACTGAGATGGGGTGAGGTCCTCATCCTCATCCTCTGAATCATCTGTCCTCCTCCACATCATCTGGAGGGTCTGGTGGAATCTGCTGGATGATTGTCAATATTCTTTTCTCCGGGCAATTGGCCACAATATGATTCCATTTCTTGCATGCAGAGCAGAATGCACCTTTCTCTACATCAAAATATTTGGCCAGTCTGTGGGGGGGACGGTCTGAGTTCAAGGCTGGGGTTTTGGAGGTAGGGTTGGGTCTGATCTGGTATTCTGAGGGAGTGGTCTTTTGAGAGGTGGGAGGCGTAGTGGGAGTGGCTGAGGGTTAGTGGGCGGGGCAATCATGAAATCGGGTAGGGGTGAACCCGTGGGTATGGGATGACCTAGATGTGTAATTCTGCCAGAGGTAACTCTGCCCTTTCTGGGCATGGGTTACATGTGTATCCACAGTATTGTTAAATGTTTCTAAATCAACCGTGTCTGATGATCTGACTGTAGCAGCTACTGCAGGGTTCATGATTTTCAACATCAATACTATAGTGAGTACGTCTATACCTTGTTGTAGCGACGTGCAGTCTTGTAGGCAGGTTTTGAGGAGGCTGGAGGCACGGTGAGTTACCTGTGCGATGGTATCGGTAGGGCCGTTGGGGGGATCGAGCCATTGGCTGAATCAAGTTGAGCGATTATAACCCATCCTATTCAGGAGCTTCTGCTTCAGGGAGGAGTAGTCTGATCTCTTGTCCCCGGGTAGGTCTAAGCTGATACCGTTGAGATCACCACGTAGAATGGGTCGTAGTTCAGCCGACCATCGTTCTTGAGGAATGGAGTTGGCTTGCATTTGTTGTTCGAACCTGTGAAGATCCATATCAAGTTGAGATAACGGATGGATAGGTGGGAGAAGGGCCTTGATTGAGTTAACCACTACTGTCGGTTGATTGCAGCAGTAAAGGCTTGCAGTGTTTGTTGCTGCATCGTCAATTGCTGGGTACTCTGCATCTGCATGGTCTGCATCTGCTGCATGAGCGCTGCTATTGTAGGATCTAGCGAAGGTGGGAGGGTCGGATAGCGTGCAGCTGCCTGGGGTGGGGGTGGAGCTGAGAATTCGGGTTGGTCGGTAAGGGGTATCTCCTCTGCATCATGCTCATTTGAGTGCCAGTTGGCGTACTGGTTAAGTTCTGTGTCCATATTTGATAGTAGTGTTACGTAGGGACAGAAGGGTGTTGTAAGGCAACAGTCTGGTGAATGGAGGGTTCTGAGAGGGTCTCGGGCGTCTACGTCGATACAGCTTGCTGTTCCGAAGGGATACTGGTATGATGTGTCAGTGCTGCTTGGAGTAGCCTTCCTTCAGAATCGGTTAGGGTCTGGTCTGTGGGAAGTACTGTCTGGTGTGGTCTTCCTTCTAAGTCTGCTAGGGTCTGTCTGTCTGATCAATGGCTGAGTTCATTGGTTGCTGCCACCATCTGTTAGGCTGCTTGACACAACCTAACAAGTCTGACTGATCTAGGTCTAGGAAGATATAAAATAATTTCAAGAGAACAATTCTTATTGATTTCTGCACCTTTACACACTGAAAAACTGAGAGGCTCTGCTCTTCACCAGCAGCTATATAGTTCTAAACTGACCATAAATGATAATAAACATAGACCACACACATTCCAATCAATTAGCAATCCATACACATCTTAATATGTACCATCTAATAGTTCATAGTTCAGTTCTAGCCCTTCAGGGGAGGAGCTGATGTATGAGTAGATGTTTTGTTAGGCTGTGCTAACACATACTTTTGACCAAAGATGAGATATGTGTCTTCCGTTATGGAGTCAGCGATAAGGTTGGGTTGATGAAGAACTGGAAGAGAATGGCTGTGCTGTTGCTGTGGCAAATGGATCCATGAGGAATGTGTAGATTATCTTGATATCGATAATACCTGTACTATAATAAAGTGTTCCTCTATGCTAATGTAATTCACTCCTTAAAATTGAGACATAAGAATTTAATAAAATTGTTGGTAGGGTATAGTTACTCCAGCTGAGTGCAGTGGTGCTTGTTTTGAAGCCCTTTTTTTAACTGCAAATTAGATAAGCCGCTATTTCCTCTAGTGGCCGATATTATGCTATTGCAAAATGTGCGCCTAGCCGACAATTGATGCTCGTATGATAAAGGATGAACTACCACTAAGCTTTATGGACTTCTTACCCTCCTATAAGTTTATAGACTTAAAGCGGCTATGGTCTTGATTGCCACCTTGAACCAAGTTCTGAAAGTGATCCAAAGCGAAGTTATGAGCCAAGGCGCAAACCGTGGCCGATAAATGATGACCTACTATATTTGTTATAGTCTCTGACTGATATAAAACTTGGGCGATGTAGTCCAGTTTGAGGGAAAACATCCCCTTCTTGCTCATCATCGTCTGTATGAACAGCATCCGTTGTTGACTGCTTTTTCTTCTTTGTGTGGGGTGGTTCATGTGGGATTTCGTCCTTTGAACAGCGAGGCACTTTGCCCACTGTCAATCCACAACTTCCACCCGACGCCTGAGCGTACCCCTTGGTCTCTCTCACCAAAGCCTAATGAAGCCAGTTCCATCAGTTAGCCCCTTTAGCCAATTCTCCTTGAGGTTGGTATATTATAAATCAATAAACAGAATACCACAATCACATACACATAGGCAGTTCTTAGTTCAAACAGTACAAGCAAGGGAATCTCTCTAGCTAGTCTTTAGACAACAGTTCTTTTTATATTATTAGAGCAAGTCCTACTTTGATGTCATCAGTTACCATGCACACTTCTCCTGGCAACCAATCAGCTCCCTCAGTGTGTATCTGCGTCATCACTCCACTCGTCAAACCAGTCGGATGAGTTCTCGAATCAGGTGAGTCTTCTTCTCTTCTTATTAATTCTTTTCCAGCACCCGTATAAGTCGCATTCACTCTGTGGGTTTGCAGTGCGGTTTCCTGTGTGTGGTTGCTCTCGCTTGTGTGTCCCCTTGTATGTCTTCTTGTGGGTAATTAGCTGTCAGGGAGTTTCCTGACACTCCCCCATCATTTGAACGGGACTCAGGGTCCAGACTAAAGCCATCAGCATTCGCATTTGCTTTTCCAGCCTGGTATGTCATGGTGAATCAATAGGATTGCAGAGAAAGCCCATCTGGTTAGCTGGCCATGGCTGTCCTTCATGCTAGCCAGTGAATGAGTGGATCGTGGTCGGTCTCAATCAGAAACGTCGTCATTTCCAGGTATGTGCGGAAATGTTTCACTTCCGCTACAATTGCCAGGGCCTCCCGCTCAATTGTAGAATATTTTTGTTCCTGTGGAAGAAGTTTCTTCGATCCATAGGCCACTATGTGTTCTTCATCGTTCTCTCCTTTCTGACTTAAAACGTAGCCTAGTCCGTATGCCGATGCATCTGATTGAAGTATGAATTGTCCTCCCAATCTGGGGCCATTAACATTGGTCGACTTATTAGGGCATCCTTCAGATCTTGAAATGATCGTTCACATTCCGTACAACACTTCACAACATTTTCCTTGTTTTTTCCTCATAAATTTCGTTAGTGGGTTAGCCACTGTAGAAAAGTTGGGTATGAACCTCCTATAATACCCGCAAAGACCGAGAAAGGGTCTCACTTGTTTCTTCGTTTTGGGACATTCGTAGTCTCTTACGGCGTCAATTTTGCAGTCAGTCTAACCATTCCTCCTCCCACCACATGTCCCAAGTAAATGCAACAGCTCACTCCGAAGTTGCATTTGCTGGCTTTAATACGAAGTCCGGCCAAGTTCAATCTTTGAAAGACTGTGGTGAGGTGTTCAAGATACTCCTCCCACGTCGAGCTATTGATGATTACGTCGTCCAAGTTGGCTGTAGAGATTGTGTGGATTCCTTCCAAGACATGGTCCATTAGTCTCTGAAATGTTGATGGGCCGGTGGCAAGTCCAAAAGGCATTGTACAGAATTGGTACTTACCATACGGGGTAACGAAGGCGGTCTTTTCTCTGCTGCCGGAACCTGATAATAACCTATGGTTAAATCGAGGGTGGTTATGTACTTGGATGTTCCGATGTTGGTAATTAGTTCCTCAACGTTGGGCAGGGGTATTGATCTCCCTGTGTAACTGTATTAAGTTTGCGGTAATCCACACACATTCGAATACCCCCTTCTTTGTTTTTGACCAATACAATCGGGGCTGCCCAGGGGCTCCTTGAAGTTTCGATTATTCCTTGTTGTAGCAATGTTTTTATCTCTTCCCGTAGGGCTTCCTGTGAGTGGTGGGAAAGCCGATATGGAGGTAGACGAATTGAAGCAGCGTCTCCTGTCTGGATCTCATGCTGTACCAGTGATGTCTTTCCTGGCACATCCTGGAATACATCCTCGAAATGGTTTTTCTGCTGGATGAGCTGTTCTTGTTGGTTGAGAGAGAGTGATCCATTCTTTGTTTTATCATTCAAATCGAATGACTCGTCAACTTCTTCATCCAGAGAGAGGAATGCGGCTGGGGCAGGAGAAGTCCACAGCTTCATAGCATTCAAATGGTAAGTTTTGGTCTTCTTTCCTGTGTCCACCCGGTAGGTAACTTCAGTGACCTTCTCGGTCACTATGAAGGGGCCCTGCCACTCGTTTTGTAGCTTCTGGGGACAGAACACCAAGCCGAAATCTCCCACGGCGAATTTTCTTTCACCACTCCTTTGTCGTGATAATGCTTCTGCTTTTCTTTCTCTTTCTCTCCCTTCTCCTTTGTTAGGTCCCTCACCAGCTCAATATTCGCTTTCACCACTTGGAGATGCTCTACTAGATCTCCTGTTTCTTTCGTCTTTCCCTTCCAGAACTCAGCCAATTCGTCCAGTGGCATTTTCATTTCCCTTACAAATAATAAGTGGAAGGAGGGGAATCCCATTGTTTTGTCTACGGTGCCTCTGTACACCCAGATGGTAGGGTAGGCACTTATCCCATTCTGTCTTGAGATCTTGCATCAATTTCCTGAGCAGGTGCTTAACCCTCTCACCGCTGACTTTCCAGGACATTTTTCATAAAAATACCAGCTCCACCAAAAAAATTCAGGAATGCATTCATATCACTTGCATGTTTGTTATGTGATAGCACCATTGTTGATAAACACTGTGGTCTGATCAATTAACCACACTATTAACCACAGCATATGAATATCATTATGCTAAATTTCTCTATCAATATCTAACATTTAATCAACAACAAAATGTTTGTTGTTGTTTTATAATATATTTACTAACATTTAGTTAGCATTTAGTAAACATTATAGTCATAATAATTTAGGCATATAGCAGTATGTAGCTGTGGGTTTTTGACAAAATTTGATCATATGATTCTATAGCCCAGTAATACAATGGTTTATTATTCATATAGTGTGATCAAAGTAATTCTATACTTCAACAAGATGGTTATTTCTGTTATATGTCATATTATGTACAGGTATCACGTTAAAACACCACCTGATGTTACCGTTTCCACATTGTCGATCTACGAAATTGGACACTGCTGGTCAATACCGTGCTCAGATTATACTTTCTACTTTTTCCAATACTCAACCTGGTTGTGGAAGGCCTGGAAACAATTTCTCTCCTCGAGTACACATAGGTGTACCTTGCAAGAACTGCAAGTGATCATGCTGTCATGCCGATTTCCCACTGATGGAAGTTTCTTTCTCGTGATGACCTCAAGACAAACAACACAGTTCTTTTTCCCAGCCACTTGGCAAGGACTGTGGTCCAGCTCTCGATTCAGGCGGTCCAGACGCTGGTGCTCATATGATCTTGGACGTCCAATCCGTTGCCTTGAAGTGAAACTTCCAATAAACTCCTTAGCCACCTCCAGTCTGAACTAGAAAAAGTCTCTTCTGCCTCCCCTTCAGAGCATGCTCCTGTGGGCGAACGTGACCATCCAGGACATAGCTGTTGAGTAGTGCACACTCAAGTAGGTAAGCCTACAACTTTTTCCACCATTTCTTGGTTCTTCTACTCACATTGTAATACTGTTCAAGCTGATCACCTCTATCAACACCACGCATGTATGCCTGGTACAAGACATGGAGGGCAAGGAATATCCTCTTGCTGTCCACCTTCACTTCTTCTCTTTATTATTGCTGGTGGTT
The DNA here is from genome assembly GCA_028752905.1 of Cladorhizidae sp. MBARI D1340-BT2. Classification (NCBI taxonomy): domain Eukaryota; kingdom Metazoa; phylum Porifera; class Demospongiae; order Poecilosclerida; family Cladorhizidae; species Cladorhizidae sp. MBARI D1340-BT2. Next base: position 12,022,604 of record JAQNBH010000003.1, read on the forward strand.
CAGCTCGGTGGAAAGTGGTGAGCAAGTAAATGGTTATCTTATCCACCCAGGATGAAGCAAGGAGAGAGCCATTTTAGAGGTACTTGTACAAACCTCGGTTACTCTTAGATGCCTTAGCTGTGAGGTTGTTTTTGGGAAAGAAGCGTCTGTTGCTCCTTGCTGTCCCACATGCATCTACATGTATGCCCCGCTGGATCAAGGTCAGGTACAACATAGGGCTGGTGTAAAAGTTATCAGTGAACACCTGGTGCCCTCTGAACTCCAGCTCCTCCATCAACTCCAACACAACCCTAGAACAAAGGCCCACATTGGTGTTGGTTGGAGTACCTACAGTGGGACTCACCCCCTTCCCAGTGTAGATTTGCAGGTTACCAACATAGCCATTTGTTGAGTCAGCCAAAACAAATGATTTGATCCCCCACTTGGTTGGCTTGTCCTTCATGTACTGCTTGAATGAAAGACGACCTTTGAACGGGACCATGGCCTCATCGATGGCAACCTGCTGATGGAGGTTGTACTCTGACCTAAACTTGGGCACAATCAAATCCAACAGGGGGAGAACCTTGCACAATCTGTCATACCCAGGTTGAGATAAAAGGTCAGGCTGAGTGTCTGCCAAATACAGAAAGCGGAAAATCTGAAGGAACCGATTCTTGGGCATAATACTTGATATTCCAGGTGTCTCCAAATGCATATCCATGGTTGACCAATACATTTCGATGCGATTGAACTTCAATATCCCCATGTAAATGATCATCCCGACAAATGCTTTCACTTCATCGATCTTGACATCAACCTAAGGACGAGCAAATGGAGCAGTTTTCCGCAATGCTGCATAAGAGTCCAAAAGTAACTGGTCACACTTCATCATTAAAAAACGGCAAAAAAAGTTCAGAGGCAGAACAATTGGATGTCACATCAGGAGAGGTTGGGCCAGGAAAATTAGGGAGTAGACTTACCGCAGCTGGGTGGGTTCCTTCTTTTCCCAATCTCCAACTGGAGTGGCAAGAGAAAGGGTTGAAGTTGAAGCTAAAGAAATGCCCTTGGCTGAGCTACTAGAGGAACCATCACAACTAGACACAACTCTAGGCCTATATGGACCAAATCGACTTCATCTATGTCCAGGACCACGCTTTCGTCTACCACTAGAGGGTAGTGAAGGAGACGAGGCAGAGGTAGAAAGAGAGGCTGAGGTAGGTGTGCGGCGGCAGTGACGCAAAGTACGTGAAACCGTGCCTCTACTGGCTGGTACACCTCATGTAGCACATGCATTACTGCTAGGTCCACTCACACTTGTAGGTGTCCTCAGAAGAGATGCAGGAGCTGGAGAGAGATCTGCCACTAGAGCCACGGAGGGCAGGGCTGGAGAGGGTGAGGCCAGAACTGGAAAGGGAGTGGATAGAGTTGCAGCCAAGTCTGTAATTTCAACACAAATATATATGGGCTGAATACTATTGTGAATACTATCCTACACTATAGCTAATTGCATAACTAGTCACAGTTATTTGAATTTTGAATTTTTTTGAATTCAAAAAGGAATGTTATTGAAATTCAGCTATTTGAGAAAGAACATGCAAATACAAATATGCAGATACTTTAACTAACCTGAGAAGGCTTCCTGACCATTTCATCATCACTAGAGAGTTGGTCATAGCAAAAGGAAGAATCCTGAGGGTCTAAAGCAGGGTCGACCCCTGCACTGCTGCACGATCAGAACTAGCGTTTCCAAGGTAGCCACATATTTCTTCACCTTCTTCTTCCTCTGACTCATCCTCAGAGAGAGGAAAATCCTCACTAGAAAGCAGGGAAAGTACTTCTGCAAGCGTTAAACGTCCACTCATTTTTAGGTCGTTGTGATAAAATCAGTTCTCATCCAATTAGAAACTTTAACTAATTGGCATGAGACACTATTTTATACGACGGCTAGATCCTTGGTCACCAATCTCTCCTCACTAGTAATCCTTAATCCAACCCGAAATCAGCCAACTCCAGTAGTCGCTGTATCCCTCTTATTAATAGAATGGTATATTAATAAGATAAGTGATATACTCAACAATCAGCAATCAAAGAGATTACACAGAGATTACAACCATACAAGCCTAGCTTTACAGTCTATAATCCCTCCTTACAAAAGTTCAGTTCCAGTTCTTCTCTCTTAGTTTTTCTCTCCCTATATTTAAATCACAATGTTCTTTTATAGCATTCTTAGTTACTCAGTTTGAGGTCACCAGTCCCATGGTGTCATTGGTTGGCGACCAATCGGATCCATGTATCTCCCAATCAGGTGAGCTTTTATCAGGTGAGTTTGGCGTAGACACACAGCCGGGAATAGTTCGTACGGTGGTTTCCTTTATGTCCATGGTTGTTTCCTTTATGTCCATGGTGATTCCTTTTGTGTCCATGTTGGTTTCTTTATTCATGGTGGTTCCTTTTGTGTCCATGATGGTTTCTTTGTTTAGGTTAAGCCCCAGCTGTAGGTCCTCTCTCTTCCCATGGTTCATGGAAGGTTTCCTGTCAACAGTCAGGGAAGGTTTCCCTGACAGTCGTCAAAACAGCGAACCGTCGGTAGTTGCATGTGCTTTTCGCTAACTAACCGGGATGTGATTTTCGGACATCATATAGAGTAATATTTGCTCTCTCCGGTGATATATAAATTATGCCTATAGGCCAAGCGATCGATTTATTAGCGATTTTTGAAGTGTATTACGCCATATGGTGCTTACAGCGGTGAGAGGGTTAAGAGTACTATTGAACCTCTCCACCATACCATCAGTCTGTGGGTGGTATGGGAAGGTCCTTATCTGGCGGATTCCAATGGTATTGAAAAACTGCCGAACTGTCTTTGAAATGAAATTTGACCCATTGTCGATGAGTAGTTCCTGTGGCACTCCCATTCTTGCCATTAACTCAATTAGGCAATCCACTACTGTCTCGGCCGTGTCATTTTTCAAAGCAACTGCTTCTGGCCACCTGGTGGCATAATCCATCATTACCAAGATGTATTTATTTTCACTTTTCGTCCTTTTTAGGGGACCGAATACATCCAATGCCATCCTTTTGTTATGACGGGTAATTGGTTTACAGTAAGGGTACTTTCGCTACCACCGGGGAACTCGCTTTCTGGCAAATCGCACAAGATTTACATATCTTCTCGACATCCTTCGCTATGTCAGGCCAGTCCATTCTTCATCTGATTGCTTCCAGAGTTCTCTCCCTTCCGAAGTGTCCTGCGATAGGGGCATTGTTGGCCATTCAGAGCACCTGATTCCTGGCTGCTTCTGGTACAACCACCAAGACTTGACTGTGGATGTGGTAAGGCTTCCGCATCAAAACTTCTTTTTCCCAAAAGTAGGGGCAGTTTTGTTTTCCTGCTTTCTATCGGACTCGTTCGGGTCTGTACATTGCAGCTCTCGTAGCTGATTTGGTGAGATGGTATCGAAAATTCAGTCTTCTGCTTCCTGTTTTGATTTAGGATCTGCTTCATTCTCGTGGTCAGGAGGAGTTTGGGGTTCCTTGCTTTGTTGGCGGCCTAGAGTAGCACCATCGTTATCTGAATTTTCCTTCTCTTCACTTTCCGCATCACTGGATTCTAGTGTATGTATCACTGCTCCATCTCGCTCTTGTTGGATGAACTCTGGCTCCTCTGCTTGAGCCCGGGCTCGCTGTCGGCCACGGGTTGTCACAAATCCCGACTCAGTTGACGGTTGGGTGTGTGTCGCCATGGATCCCAGCTTAGCTCGACCACTAACTTCCAGGGCTTCCAGGGCTTCATACTTTTTAAATTTTGGGATGTCCTGCCCCAACAGCATGTCTGTGGTCAAGCAATCTGTCACTCCCACTACCATGTCAAACTTTCCTCCGTCCAGCTGGAGGGTGACCTTGGCTGTTGGAAATAGTGTTCTCCTTGCTCTGGCTATGCCATAATGAATTTTCCAGGGTAGGTAATCATTCTCTCTTATCCACCAGGAATGTACTATCGACTTAGAGCAGCCAGTGTCAATCAACACTGTAACAGCCTCTCCGTTTACCTCCACCTGTCTCGTCCACTGGGGTAACTCTCGGCGCTGTTCTCTGGCAAAGTTTGCTCCCTCCAACTTCACCCAACAGTCATGCTTGAGGTGCCCTTTCTTACCACATTGGTAACATTTCACCTTCCTTTGTTGTGTAGGTCTCCCTTCACCACTTCGTCCCATCTCTAGTACTTTCGGTTGTGGTCCTCTTTGTCTGGATGTGGTATCCTCACGGGTTGCATGACATCTTTAATAGGATTATGAACAGTATTGATCTGTACAATGGTGATTGTGTCAATGTAATAGTTAGTCTATGGAGTGCTATAAAAGATACAATGAGTCCGAGCAAGTCATTCCATCAATTCATTATTCATTCATACCGCAACCCCCCGAATTTTATTATTATTGTACACTGCTGTATTTTGCCCCAAGTTATTGTACACTGCTACATCTTGCCCGAAGTTATTATACACTGCTACATCTTGCCCGAAGTTATTATACACTGCTACATCTTGCCCGAAGTTATTATATACTCGACATCTTTCAAGTTATTGTACATGGCTACATCTTTCAAGTTATTGTACATGGCTACATCTTTCAAGTTATTGTACATGGCTATATACATCTTTCCCCAATCCATCATGTCAAGAGAGAACAATAGGGCCTGGCTTTTACTAACTGTACCCAAATTTCTGAAACTCAGGGATAAGAAGTTATGCAAATGCCAACTGAATATAACATTGCAGTAATAAAAAAAATTATTTAAAAAAGGAAGAATGTCTAACAACATAAGCTTGCTGCTGCAGTGGCCTTCCCTTTTTATTGCTGTTCTCTCTCTTTCTCCTGTGTCGGGGGTGGGGGGTGGGTGAAATGATTTTTTTTGGATCCGTCAATTTTCTTTGGTTTGTGTTTTTCTCGTGTATATTTATTTCAGTATATTTCCCATGATGTATGTAAACACTGTTATTGTATTTTATTTTGTTATGCATTTTATATTTTGTTATTTGTAGCAATATATTAATTTTTTTTTGTTTCAAGACTCAACATCATTTTCACCTCTCACGACGTCCTTGTTCACGATGTCCTTGTTACGTTATGTCGAGAAAGAAGAAAAGATTAAATGCCTATTTACCAGGAACTATAGAATGTTAATTAGAAATATTAAGGAAAGTTGAAGCTTACTGGAATGATGCATAAGTCAAGTCACCTTACATCAGCTTGTACTGAGATCAGTTGTCCAATAATATTAAATGGATATATAATAGCCTTTTCTCTATGAAGCTATACCTGGTGGCATAACAATGCCTTGAAGATACTGATCACTAGTCAATGAAGCAACTTGAACTATGAAGGATGCAAAATACAGAAAATATATCTTCCGCATACTATTCCAGTTGAAGTTGCATCTCTAACACTATCCATCATGTTGAAAATGGAGGAGGACATGACTCTTGACTACTCCAAACATCATTAAGTGTGCATTATTGTCCTCATTTATTCCTACTTGTCCAAACTGAAGCTATGCTGGATATATTTTCCCTGGGTTTCGTTTGTCCTTTTTCTTATTCTAATAAATTTCACTCGCAATGAAGTTTGTTTTAAAGAAAATAAATCATCATGTTAACCTGATACACTTAACTTTCAGTTAACTTATTGCTTAATCCTTCAAGTATTGTTAGGGTGATATTACTGTTTATTTATTATCTTATACCTGTCACTATTTGGAATCATGTCAGTGCTTATCTGTTTGTGTGCATCAAAAATAGAACAAGAAAAAATATGATTGTTCTCCATTGTTTTGTACATAACAGTCGCCCTGTCATTACTTGGAATTGTCAGTTTCATATAGCTATACCCTACACTTCAGAATTTTAATTAATTGTGTTCTCTTTTTTGATGTTATTTTTGTACGTAGCAGTCGCCCTGTCATTACTTGGAATTGTCAGTTTCATATGTACCCTATTAATAAATATGATTTTAATAAATTGTGTTATTTAAAAAAAATATACATTGCATCTCTCTGTCATTACCTATTTGTCAGTTTCGTATGTATCCTGCAGTTTATAATTTTAATACTTTGTTGTTCTTTTATTGTTGTTATTTTTGTATATACACTCGTCAATTTTTTTAAAATAAATACTGCATATTATGTTTCTTGCAAAATGAACTTGACTTCACACATAATTATGGAACAAATATATTTTCTGATGTTTGACTTTAGCAGGAACTGATGAAGATGAAGGTCAACCTCTGCCTGTTTCGCCACGCAGCAATAGTTTGAGCCAATGTAGTTTTTTCTGTGATCATAAGCTGTAGAAAGTAAATTATGTTCTGACAAACTATTCCTCTTTCCAATGGATCACTCCACCAGACATAGGGACCAAGTCGAGCTTTAACAGTAAAGTAGTTCTCAGAAAATACTGAAGAAAATTATGGGTATTGCTCGACATAATGGGCTTTTTTTTTACAGCAGTTTTTCCCCTTTAAAATTTAATAAATCGTTCTTGTAATTTCATCCTCTATATCACTCTCACTCCAAGTCTTCATTACTCATTGTATTGGAAATAGTTTCTCTGTAGCTACTAGTCATTTTCATAATTACCTTGACCAGTGAGATTACTTTATCGTGTTCTTCAACCCTTCTCTGTTTTACAAAACCCCAATGTGATAGAAATTGGTGTTAGGACTTCAATTTCCTTACAAGCATCTTGAAAGTGGTTCGTTCTTAGATGTCTTACTTTTATACGTGGACAAGTGGGAAATTATTGGCGTGTCGGGTTCTACTCGGCTCCATGAGTGATCCTATTTGTGCTGAGGTATGTCATGACTCATGAGCATGTCCACTGGAATGTGATCGGAAACTCCCACCAACAGTTCCATACTCTTACCACCGTATATCTGTAGAGTCACTTTAGCTGCAGGAAAATATCTGGTCATAGTCTCCCTAGTGTTCTGCTGACATGGCAGCCACTGCCGTCAGTCCGGCTCCAGATAAGGAGCTCCTCAGGATGATGGCCCATTGGTTGGCTGGCTATTCTCCAGCATTTGCGGTAGCCTCAAAGGCCTCCAGAAAGGCACCCATATCATCCGTCCCCTCACTGAACTTTTGTATGGTCAGTCTGGGTGGGTTGGGAGGTGGAGGCACTGCAGGAAGAGGGCGATGCATTTTAGCTATGAGCTGCATCATTCGTCATGTTGCTGTGTCTCCCTCAACTAGCTATGCATGTGAGCGCTATCCCCTGTTCCAGCCCCAGCCGCTTTAACTCTGTGATGAACAGTGAGCACTTCTTCAGCCTAACTTGATTAGTGATCTTCCTACCACAATCACAGAAATCAGTCTACACACCTTGGTAACTGTTATCCCTACTATTGGCCTTGCCAATAGTGTCTAACCCTTAGCTAGCCAAATTGAGAGAAATTAATATGTCTATGGCACAAACAATGTGTGCAGCCTCAGTAAACACAGTTGTACAGTACATTCCTCAATTCAATTCTCTATTATCGATTCTCTCTATCTATCTCTCTTCTATATTATCAGTTCAGTTTCTTATATAATACAAGCTGACGATGTCATTGTTCGTAGGTCAGTCATGAGATTTCCATTCATGGTCATCCTGAGTGGCCAGCTCGTAGTCGCCGACCAATCGAAACCCTCTTGCTCACATGACTTGTTCTTAAAATAACTTCCTTGTGATAACTATTCTCAGAAAAGTCCTTAAGGGGGATGTATTGTATGGTTTCCTTAAAATGCTCATTTGGTCATACCTTTTTTAAAAACTCTATTTCTGCAGGTCATTCTGAGGTCAAGTGCAGTCCTTTCTATGCTCTTTCCAGTGATATAATTAGTCTGTCCATAGCTTCTTCCTATGTAAAGATATGGATTGAGGGGGAGGGCATGTACTCTACCTTCGAACCTATAGAAGTCAAGATAACTCTCATGCTCTCCAACCCACTTAGGTTGTGTTTAGCACAACCACTGGTGACTAGAATGCATTGTAAACATTGCCACATACTGTGCAGTTTTTTTACCTATTGAGGTCAACCCTTGTATGAGGCATTGTTTCACAAAACCCAACCAATCTCAATACTTTTAAACACAAAGGTCCAATTTTAACAATGTATTGGAAAGAGCAGGAAAAAAGATATCTTAAAAATTGTACTACCTAAAAAAATTATCAAGTACTATTCTTTTTTATGAGCATGACTTTTCGATTTTTGGTAAGTATGTGTACCTTTCAGCTATGATACCTCATTCCCACTCAAGACCTAGCTTATGCACATTTCAGCTATGCCACCTCATCCTCACTTAAGACCTAGCATATGCACCTTTCAGCTATGCCACCTCATCCTCACTCAAGACCTAGCATATGCACCTTTCAGCTATGACACCTCATCCTCACTCAAGACCTAGCATATGCACCTTTCAGCTATGACACCTCATCCTCACTCAAGACCTAGCATATGCACCTTTCAGCTATGACACCTCATCCTCACTCAAGACCTAGCATATGCACCTTTCAGCTATGACACCTCATCCTTTTTTAGCTATGACACCTCATTCCCACTCTAGACCCAGCATATGTACCTTTCAGCTATGACACCTCATCCCCACCCTAGACCTTGGCATATGTTCCTTTCAGCTATGAAACATCATCTCCACTCTAGATGTAGCAGTGGTAGTTTGCTGTATGTAGGTTTAGCTGCAGTCATATCCTAGGTTATGTTAATGACTTGCATCTAGTTTGGTGGGAGTCCTCAAAAGAATTCTCTCTCTAAGGTATTTAAAATGTTTGAGAACTCGTGGCCACCAATCGTAATATTGATGTATTGATGTAAAGGTTAGTTCTTGTATAATCCTCAGTTTGCATCCTTGTAGGGATATTCTTCCTTGTACTTTGAACCTGAGCATCACTAACCCGATGGGCATCAATGGAGGACAGAATGATGAAGGCAATGATTCAGATGATGAATTCTCACGCTTTGCTACTAACTCAGCTGAGTACAGACTCCTCTCATAACCAGCTCATTTCCAATAGATGGTGATAGTATATGTGTACAAATGTATATATACGTATGTGGAACCTTGCATTGCAGTAAATCAGTAGCGTTGCTGTTGTTCTTGTTACTGTCCTAGCTATTAATAATGTAAAACCCTCAATGAACTTCCAGTTGACATATTAACATTACATACCAATCTCAATAATCAACTTCCATTTGCATTCTATTGACATTTCGACGAAATGCTCTAGCCTTCATCAGAGTGAAGCATCTAGTCGAAACGTGGGGAGAATACAATTTCAAATTGATTATTTAGAAAGTTATTGTAATTAATAACGTGTGCTACTTGCTATTACCACTCCCAAATAACACCCAAATAACACAACAAGAGTTAGAGGAAAAGGGAAAATTTTACAGAACACTCAAATTTGAGGAATCAAGTCAGTGTAGACAGGATTAGTGTATAATAGAGGTAACAATAGAGGTAACAGTTCCTAATTGTCTATTCTTACACCTGATTTCAGGACTTGGATTTAATTACTCTGTTCGATAATCCCTTTTGTCAGATCAAGCTATTTAAATACAGTACGTCTCCAGCAAAGACATCTGCTTTGGCTTGGTGAATAAGTATTAATACTGTCATAGTAGTATATTCTACACATTATGTCTATCCCTTGCTACTTCTCTCTCCTCTCTCCCTCTTCTCTCTCAACCACTCCTTTCTCTCCCCATCTTCCTCACCGCTCTCTCTCTCCCCTTTCTCTCTCTCTCTAATCTCCCCCCTGCTCCTCTTTCTCTCATTCTCCTTTGTCTCCTTCTCCTCTCTCTACCTTTCCTTTCTCTCCCTCTCCTCATCTCTCTCCCTCTTCTCTCTCTCCTTCCCATCTCTCTCCCTTTCCTTTCTCTCCCTCTCATCTCTCTCCTTCTCTCTCACCTCTCTCCTTCTCATCTCTCTCCCTCTCCTCTCTCTCCCTCTCCTTTCTCTCCCTTTCATCTCTCTCCTTCTCATCTCTCTCCCTTTCCTTTCTCACCCTCTCCTCTCTACTCTCATCTCTCTCCTTCTCATTTCTCTCCCTTTCCTTTCTCTCCCTCTCATCTTGCTGCTTCTCATCTATCTCCCTCTCTTTTCTCTCCCATGCTCCTCTCTCTCTCATTCTCCTTTCTCTCCTTCTCCTTTCTCTCCTTCTCATCTCTCTACTTCTCATCTCTGTCCCTCTACTTTTCATCTCTCTCCCTCTCCCCCACACCTCTCCACTACAAAACAAATTCACAACATTCACAATATGTAATCTTGGTATTGAAAGTCACAATTATGAAGATCATGAGATAAATTGCACAATATGATGGGGAAAAATTACCAACTGCAAAACATAAAGTATTAAAATATGTATGTGTCACCGGGCAGCTGGTGACAAGACAGAACTTAAACTAACAGAAATTACATGCACATACATACTCACTACGGTATTGTGTTTATTGGTGTCAGTTGATGTGTTAATTAGGGTTGCAAACCCAACGTGTTCTAAGCCTGGCTGCTCCTCATAAAAGGAGCTGTCCAGAGCCTGTTCTGTGGAGTTGATTGCGAATATAGTTGTCTGTTGTGTTTTGTTATTAAAGCTTCTACAACCAACTTCAATTGTACAGTGGTAGCCAGCTAGCTACCTGGTGGCAGTTTTACCATAGACAGTTTCGGTTCAGTTCCGCACCGGCCACAGGTTTACCAGTCGACCCCGTGACATCTGGTGGCAGCGGTGGGATAAGTAATTGTTGCCATTTTTCTTTGTTCGCTAGCTAAAGGCTTAGCAAGCATAATTTTCGTTACCATAGTTTTCGACAATTGTTGATTTCCTTCGTGAACATCAGACAGACTCGCCGTGTAAAAGTGGAGATGGCAACCTACAATTTACGAGAAAATACTCGACAACCAGGGGACCTGGAACCCCACTCATCCGAACTACTTTCAACAGGAATTGATGAAACTCCCACAGAACTTGCAGAAACCGAACCCCCCCAGGGAGCAGACCCCTTTGGGATGAACCAGTTCAGGGAATGGACAGAAGGATCAGCACCTACTGCCAATCCAACAGTCAGTGGAATTGCATCTATGCCAGCTCAGCCCTCCACAATAGCAATGCTCATGCAATTCATGCAGGCCAACAGATTGAGGAAAGCCGTCGACAGGCCCAAAGAGAAGAGAAACGTCGACAAGACGACATCAGAAAGGAGCAGATGTGGGAACGAATACTTGCTAGGTCGACAGATGGTCGTAGTGAAGCCGAATCACCACTATCCTCAACTCGTCCACCAGAAAGGATAGTCACTTTCAGAAAGTTAGAGAAGGGAGAAGATGTAGAGACGTATTTTGCTGCATTCGAAGCTCATATGGAATGCTACTCTCTGCCCCGTCATGAGTGGACCAGAAACCTGATACCAATTTTACCACCCGAAGCGACCCAAGTGTATGTCCAGTTGAATTCTGACAGCCGACATGACTATGATACCCTGAAGAGAGCTCTGTTTGGCCACTATCGAATTACTAGGGAAACCTACTGTCAGAAGATGGACCAGCTCAGACGAGAAACTGACGAGACGTGGAGCACTTGTGCTAGGAGGCACAACAATCTAGCAATCAAGTGGGCCGGAGGCTGTACCACAGTGAAGGAAGTGTTGGAACTAGTATCTACTGAGGCACTCCTGAAATTGATGCCTCGACAGATGGCTACCCATGTAAGAGATGGGAAGCCCAAGACCTTGGAAGCAGCTGCAAATCTAGCCGATGATTTTGTAGTAAACCGGGGTTGGACCTACGATGTGGTCACAGAATCAGACAGATCTGCCAATCAGGGTAGACACCACAAGAAGGACGAGAGATATCCTCGTCCTGGCGAACAGCGCAGTTCAGAGGGGAAGCAGAAGCCCCCAACCCCACAGGAGTCGACTGGGAAGAAGTCAGATCAGACTGGTAGAGGCCTACCAAAATTCGACAAGCAAAACAGACCCAGATGTTTTGAGTGCAATCAATACGGACATTTTGCTGCAGAGTGCAATGGGAAAAGACTAGATTGCTCCAAATCGAAATTGGAGGCTATCAACTTTGCCAAACCCCTGACACCACGGCAAGAAAATGACTTGGTCATCACCGAGGTGAACCGACAGACCTTGGTCTCTGGAACAGTGAATGGCAAGTCAGTCAACAGAGTGCTACTGGACACTGGAGCTGAGCGGACTCTGTTCGACAGCAGCCTAATTCAGGAGAAGGACAAAACAGGAGAAATCATTCAAGTGAGGGCCTTCAATGGTACCATCTCAGCTTTACCACTTGCCACAGTCCGAGTGGAAATTGGTGAACATCAAGACGACCTCACAGTAGCGGTTCAGGAAAACCTAGGGTACGATGCCCTACTGGGTACAGACTTTCCAGATTTATGGGGAATGGGAAGACGTCTGCTGTACGACGAACTCGTCAATATGATCCAGACCAGACCCCAGAAGATGGACACCAAACACACCTCCATGCCAGCCAGCTTT